>CM066325.1:12441300-13641300 GCA_033807775.1 Saussurea involucrata | reverse complement strand
GCAATTATCTTGAAATTATCCCCCACAACTAGGGGTGCTCAAATTTCCGACCAACCCGGCCAAGCCAACCCAACACGAGGCAAAAAAACTCAAACCGAACCAACCCGATGTATAATCGATACTATTTTTCACCAACCTGCATATATTGGGTTGATAACGGGTTAACCCCAAGCCAAACCGACCCAACCCGCCAACCCGTGAAAAACATTTAAATCTAATTTTAGATTCTTGTTACCGTTATTTTGTTACCGTCATTTTGTTACCGTCGAAGTAATGTTACTATTGAAAATTTATAAATAGACAATTGTTGGTCATTAGTAATCTTGTTATTGATTCTTGATGTCGCATTTACAAACAAAATATTTATAAGAAATCTTTTATTAGACGATTTAGAAAACGGTTGAACATTTAAATATTTAGAAACATTTAGTAATTTGTCTAGACACGACAACTTAGTAAAATAGGGAAATGATCGATAAAAGTTTCAACCCGACCAACCTAACCCAACCCGAACCGTTTGGGTTGGGTTGGGTTGCACTTTTGATTGAGTTGGGTTGGGTTGAGATTTTTCAAACCGTAATGATCGGGTTGGGTTGTCAAAGTGCCTTCAACCCGGCCAACCCAACCCGTGAGCACCCCTACCCACAACAATAAAATTTCACCCACTTTCTAAAGTGACACCTCATCATACGCCTTACTCATGTCAAGTTTTATCGCCATGAATCCATCCTTCCCTTTTCGCTTTCGCTTCAAGTAATGTAGGACTTCAAATGACACCATGATATTATCCGAAATAAGGCGTCCAGGTATAAAAGCACTTTGTGTAGGGGAGATCACCTGGTTTAAAACCTTCTTCATTCGATTTGCCATTACTTTCGATACAATCTTATACAAGACGTTGCATAGAGCTATAGGCCTTACGTCGCCCATGCCTTCCGGTTTCTTCCTTTTTGGGGAGCGGGATTGGAAAATGTGGTCGCTCGATATTTCTCAGAGATATTTAGAGCAACGAACGTGGACTGGAGTGAAGTGGTAGAGGAGATCCAACCATCCATCTCTTTGGAACAAAATCAGGAAATGCTTGCAGAGGTTACAGACGAAGAGGTTAAGTGTGCACTTTTTGAAATGCATCCTGATAAGTCCCCGGGTCCGGACGGCATGAACCCAGGATTTTATCAAAAACATTGGAGCATCGTGGGCAAGGATGTAGTTGAAATGGTGCGAACTTTTTTTAACCCGGAGGAGCTTCCTGAGGGCATTAATAGAACAAATTTAGTCCTAATTCCAAAAAGGAAGAAACCGGAAGGCATGGGCGACGTAAGGCCTATAGCCCTATGCAACGTCTTGTATAAGATTGTATCGAAAGTAATGGCAAATCGAATGAAGAAGGTTTTAAACCAGGTGATCTCCCCTACACAAAGCGCTTTTATACCTGGACGCCTTATTTCGGATAATATCATGGTGTCATTTGAAGTCCTACATTACTTGGAGCGAAAGCGAAAAGGGAACGGATTCATGGTGATAAAACTTGACATGAGTAAGGCGTATGATCGTATGGAATGGCGCTACCTATGTGTTGTTTTGCAACGAATGGGTTTTCAAGAAAAGTGGATCCGATTAATTAAAAAATGTTTGCAATCGGTTAGTTACTCTGTGGTGCATAGGGGGTGGAAGTCGGCCCAATCTACCCGACTAGAGGTATTAGACAGGGAGACCCTCTTTCTCCTTACTTATTTATTGTAGGGGCAGAGGGCTTTTCGGCTCTCATTCGTCGTTTTGAGCAAAGACAAATGCTTCATGGTTGTCGCGTTGCGAGAGGGGCCCCAATTATATCCCACATGTTATTTGCAGATGATAGTTATGTCTATTGTAAAGCGACATGGGATGAAGCGATGAAGGTCAAGGACCTGCTTCATAAGTTTGAACGAGCGTCGGGACAACAGGTAAACTTTACAAAGTCAACAATTTTCTTTAGCACGAACACACAAAGCGAGCGTCGAGGGGAGATTTGTCGTTGTTTGAATATGCCGGAGTCAAGTGATCAAAGCAAATACCTGGGATTGCCAAATATAGTAGGAAGAAATAAGAGGGTTTTGCTGGGTTTCTTGAAGGAGCGCATAAAACAAAGGATCCAAGGTTGGGAAACCAAATTTCTGTCTCGAGCAGGAAAGGAGATTCTTTTGAAAACAGTTGCCCAATCTATTCCCACCTATGCCATGGGGGTGTTCTTGTTACCGTTAAAGATGTGCCAGGAAATAGAAAGCTTGATGAGTCGATTTTGGTGGCAAGCGAAAGCAAATCAAAGAGAAGGAATGTAATAACCCCAAATTGGATGTTGTGAATTAAATGGAAGTAAAAGGGGCATTTTGTTTATTTTAATAGTGTGAGGGTAAAAAGCGAAATATGGGAAATTAATTCCCTTGTTATGTGAGCCACTTTTGAGAATAGATTTAGGAGGAATTAGGGTTATGTGTGTGTGTGCGGGAGACCGAGAAAGAAAAGGAGAGAAATAAAACTTTTGGTCTTGTGTGAGAGCCATTGTTCATCGAGAAAGGAGAAGAGAAAACAATTAATTAAGAGTTGTGTGTGTGCTTGATGTGTGCGCCGGATGTTGCGAGAGAGAGAGATGACGGGAAAAGAGGCAGCGAGAGAGAGAGCGACGGGAGAAGGAGACTGGAGGTTGCAGCTGTCGGTGGTGGTCGCCGACGGTGGTGGCTGAGGTGGTGGTCGCCGGCGGTGTCGGTTGAGAAAGAGCAGAAAGTGAGTTTGCGATTTTCATGCGATTTGGAAGAAAGAGAGGAGAAGTTCCTGAAATCAGAATTAAGGTATTTAATCTAAAGCCATTTTCTCCTTAACTTCTATTCCTAGTGTTTAGGATTGAGTTTTGGGACTTTGTATGCTAATCGAAATGGGTTTGTTAATCTATGGGAATCATTTGTTTATTGAATTTTGTTGGATTAAGGGGAGTTTAAAGCTGGATTATGTAAGAATATGTGTTAAAGGCTTAAAGCCTCATTAAATGGAATGTTTAGGAAGAATTGATTGATAGAAACAGTTTGGAATCGAAATCTGGTTGATACCTGCAAGTGTGGGACTTGGAAAATTATAAGAAAAACCCAAGTTGGCGCAAACCCAAGTTGGCGCAAACCTGTGTTTGGCGCAAACCCTCCTGAGACCTGAATCGTTTAAGTTATGTTGGGCCGAAAAGACTTCTTAAGTCCTTTTGGGCTTAGTTATTAAATTGGGCTTAGTTCATTATTAAAGTCTCTAATTATCCAATAAGGGCCTAGTACGAGATTGATAGTCTATCAATTTATTTGAGTCATATTATTAGTAACATGATCCAGTTTTGATAATTAGGATCCAGTGTTGTTTTATGTTGGGAACCTAGAGTCGGGTAAATTAATGGATCCGGTATAGCATTTCAAATGGATGGGTAAGCAAAGACCATTAATTATGATTTTTGGACTTGAAGTATAATCTACCACCTTAGATAAGTTTGGGTTGAATTCGGGATTTAATTCGAGAAATAAATTAACGAAATATGACGTACGTTATTACTATAATAGGTGTTCCACCTAGAGATCGGAAGTGTAAGTGAGGATCTTTGGATCAAGCAAGCCAGGTGAGTTTTCTAACTAAAATACGTGCTTTTTAACGTGTTTTTCTAAAGTGAATACATGAAAAGAAATGCCATGTTTTAGTATTGTGCTTTTATTTGCATGAAAGATGTTTAAAGTTTTATATGAGATGTATGCATACACTGTGTAGACGTAAATTGGCTAAGTCGGGGGGAGGTTCCGCCAGTACTCACGTCGGGGGGAGGTTCCGTTCATGCCATGAGAAGTGAGACCCAGTAAGGCAGCGTGATACTGACTCGTTGTCACTTTTGAGTGACCTCAGGGTGCCATTTACGAGGGCGGACTACGTCCGTGGAAGTTTTATGTTCAGCTATGTGAAAGTTTTATGTTGAAAGCTTTTCTATATATATATATATATATATATATATATATGTGAAAGATATGAAAAACCTTTAAATGATTTTGAGAACTGTTAAGGAGGGACTCACTAGACCTTATGGTCTAACCCTCGCATTTTCCAAACTAAACCTTTTCAGGTAAACAGATTTTAAGAGGCTCCGGTAAGTGAGCAGGCGCAAGATAGTACAGGTGCAGATAGTGACAGTGCCACTCATACTTCTAGTGGCAGTTATTCTCGGTTGTGTATAGGTTGTTTCCGCCAACCTAAGCTTTTTAGACCGATGTAGTGAAATTTTATGGACCCAGTTTTGTAATTGTTTAATATTAATGTTATGCACGCTTTATTTAGATTGGGTTGTTACAATTGGTATCAGAGCTATAGTTTAAGGGATTTAGGTGACCGGACGGGCCTAAACTTAAACTTGGGAGTAGAGATCACAACTGAGAATCAGGAAATGCGTTAGGAGGACACTATTATAGAGGTAGGATTAATAGGGTACTGAGGACTGTCATGTAAGGTAAGTTTGAAATTCCACAAGGTCAGTGTAATTGCGAACTTACAGGTACATGTATGTGCTTAACCTGCCTTATTATTCCGAAGTGGTAGTCAAAAGCTAGTGATTATGTCGTGTGCCAGTCCTTTAGGATGTCAGCAAGATTCCCGAGGGGTAGACTGAGACCCTTGTAGGGGGAAGTTTTATGAGAAGTCACTTATGATGTGATGTATGTATACATCCTAGAGGATAAATACTGCATAGAGTGTTATGAGTTGTCTAGAGGTAGCTCTTCGTAGACTCGAAGAGGATGAATGTTTGAGTTGAGTAAGACTCCTGTTTCGGGAGAGTCCCAGTTCTAGAAATCATGGGATAGATCAGACGGGATGGTAAGAAAGGACAGTGTCGAAATCTTGGAAGTGTTTTGGAACCCTAAATTTTAATCTAGCTATTCAATGGCAGGGTTAATGAAATAAGATACCTATAGTGAAATGAGAGCATGTAGAAGTGGAAAGTGAGATAGTCGATCAAAACGAAGTAGTATGAAAGGGTTGAGTAATTGAGACGTGGGAAGCATGTTCAGCAAATTATTACATGACCGAGAGGTCGACCCTTGGTTGTAGGAAAAGTGGCAAAGGTAAGTTGTGTGAGTAAAACGGCTGACCTTGTTAGGGTGAGTAGCCTTCAATTGCAAAGTAGAGTTTCATGCATAGCGTTCTTATATGTAACATGAAATTTCACGATTTAAGTTAAATGTGTAAACACCAAATTTTGATCGAAAATGAGTCAGCGTGTACCAGTGTAGGTTTAAAGAAAAGGCGATTTTATTTATGTCGCACAATGAAATTTTGAGCTTAACGATTTACGAAATATTTCACACTTTTCATGATCAGTTAAATTGTTGCAAAAAGTCAAGAAAACGTTTACCAGCAAAACTTTTATGATCAAAATGAGTATTGACATGTTGAAGTTATATAAATGAGTGTGAGAACCGGCTGGTTTACTTCGTGTCGGTAATTCTTTTCAGAATTTTGTTGTATGAAAAGATTTTCATCCAAATATATATCTGACGTAACAACATCGTTGAGGTTAAGTAAGACTAAATCTTACGGAAAGATGCATACAAACGATCCTCAAGATCGTTGAGCAGGGCATTGGAGTCATGAGAATGTGGGGTCATATGTACCCAAATGTTCCCAGTGTTGTTCTTTAAAATGAAAAGAAAATGTGTGAAATGATTTATTTACCGCGTCGTCATGCATGAAGGCTATGAACTCACTAGGTCGTAGAGTATTACAGTATAAGCTAAGGAAGAACTCCAAGAGTGGAAAGACGTTGGACAAATCAGGGGAGAATGTTTGTAGTTTTAGTAATTGTGTTCAAGAGAAGAAATGAATTATAGTCTCGGTTGTATGAGGGTCTGTACCCTTGTTCGATAACCAAAAATATGGTTGTCAAGGGACGGTTGCGTCCGGAGGAAGGGCTTGAAGCCTTCAAGGTGTTGGCATTAGCAACTCGTTATGAGTAGGGTGGTGAGACAGAAATGAGATATATTCGATGTTGAATAAGAGTCTTAAGGTGATCTTGAATTTTGATGTTACATGAGTAAATTTGAAATGAGGGAGACGTATTATGAAGTGATTATGATATGATGGTAGGATTAGGTTCCGTAAGGGAACCCATGTTGAAGAATAAGTTAAGAAAATGGTTACAGGTTGTCGGTTGTTGTAGAAGTCGATAGCTGTGTAAGATGGCCGAGGCCGAAGACGTGAACCAGAAGGTTGAAAATTTATAGAACACCTTGTAGGGATGTTAGGAGGATGGGAAGTGACCGTGTCGAATAAGCGTTCTATTTACTAGGTATGGAGGGATTCGTAGAATGACGAGGTATGTAGCACAAGCGAAGCGAGGGTGTAGATCTTATCGTTCAGTCAAGGGTTGTGCCCTGTTTTGTAAGGGCATGGATCGTGAAGAGCTAGCTAGAATGTTTGCGTGTGAGTTAATCGAGAACTCGTGAGTTATAGTTCGACAAGCTGGGAGAGGACTAAGTAACGAGATAGACTCGGTTGTTTATGCGAGAAAATGTGAAGGCGAGTATGAATTGTGTATAAATGGCCACGAGAGATTTGGTCTACAGTATGATGTGTTGAGTGAGGAATGTACAGATATGTAAAGGCAATAATTGCCAAGTTAAATGTACCCGTTAGTGTCGTGGTGATGTGATGTTAGAAAGAAAGAAAATATCAGATAGAAGCTTTTGGGGTTCACAGATGAAATATACGATCTATTAACCGGATTGTTGGAGCACATAGAGTGTAAGTTGACTTTATGGTGTGAGATTACCCAAAAAGAGAAACCAAGTATTCTTGGTTGTAAGAGTCGCTAAGTAGGTGTATGTCGGAATCACTGAAAGTTTAAAGAGGATGAATAGTGTGTTAGTCAAAATGAGATGTAGTAGATGCGAAATCTTTAAAGAATGTGAGTGTTTTTCATGTGTGAAAGAATTTTCCGAGAAAGTATTAGTTGGAGATCAAAGAAGGCGTAGTAACTTCGAACTGGTGTCGTTTCAAGATGACTTGGTTGAATGCCTTAAGCTAGAATTTTGGTGCAACTGATTGGTTATGTATATTTTAATGAGAAAATGTTATCAACATGTGGAAAGGTCGGGAGAGAGAGGCAAGTAATGTTGGAGGATGGTGCTCCATGCTAACGTGGGGAGGCGAAGATAGTATGTCGAACTAGGTGAGAAGATTAGAAGCAGTAAGTTTGACAATAACACCGAAAAGGTGGATTAGTGTGTGTAGATTGACATCAGTAAGTGTGCGAACGCCGAAAAGAGTATAGAGGAAGAGGATTTGTGCATGTCTTGTACAGGAAAGAAGTGGTTAAGGAGTTGAATGGTTTGAGTTAGTGTCGTTGTGAGAAATGTTCAAACGATTTGACCGTTCAGTGATAAGCTGTTGGGAATGGTTTTGTATGAGCATGGTTACTCCTCCTGGGCGAATGAGGGTAACCGAAGTTATGCTACATATGACTAAACGCTTGCAACAAGCAGTGGGAAATTTATGTGTTTTCAGGATGTGTTACAAATCCTACCGAGATTCTTACTAAGAAATTGATAAGGGAAAATCGATATGTTTAAGTGAGAAGTAGATAAGTAGTATGATGGAATAAGCCATTTTCTAATTACCTTGAGAATTGTGGATCGTTGGGTTACGCGATGAGAGTTATTAGTTAAAGAATCAGTTTTGACTGATGATTGTTGTGCGTAACTAGATGTTGATGCTAAGTTATTAATATGTATGATAATTTATGGTTGATAGAAAGAAATGAATTGCATCTAAATTGGAGTTTATCTTTTGAAACAAGTTGATAATTACATTTGAAATGAGTGGGTCGGGTAAGGTTGCTTGTGTTAAAGAGAAGGAATTGTATTGTTTGGTGCGGTAAGGATCAGTGGCTATTTTGCACTAGCCGGGAAAGACAGTTGAGTTCGGAAACTGTTGATGTGGTCATGAATGGGATAAGAATAATTAGGGAGTGGTAAGTATTGAGATACTTACAATCTGTGTTCACATGTTATGATTTAGAAGATGGATTACGAGAGTTCGTGGGAAAGTGTTTTGAGATTATCACACTGATCGTTAAGGAAATTACTTAAGGAAAACCTAAGTAAGGAAGCCGGGATGACTTTTACGTGTCTATCCGATCTTATGGTCGTTGTGGTTAATCGAAAGGATTTTATGGAACCCGAGTTGCGTGGTGTTCCTGACTTAATAGATCCGTCTGGAAGATGAAAAATAAGATGATTTCATGTTATGGTTATAAACAGAGATTGTAAGTAGAATCAGAGTTGCGTAGAAAAGGTGCGAAAGTATGTTGTTATTGTTTTGTTATTAGAAAGATTTATTATGAGAGTTAGAGATTTAAGCTTTGTTAATCATTTGTCGCCGGTTATCTTTGGAGTGAATTCCGGGACGGAATTCTTTTAAGGAGGAGAGATTGTAATAACCCCAAATTGGATGTTGTGAATTAAATGGAAGTAAAAGGGGCATTTTGTTTATTTTAATAGTGTGAGGGTAAAAAGCAAAATATGGGAAATTAATTCCCTTGTTATGTGAGCCACTTTTGGGAATAGATTTAGGAGGAATTAGGGTTATGTGTGTATGTGCGGGAGACCGAGAAAGAAAAGGAGAGAAAGAAAACTTTTGGTCTTGTGTGAGAGCCACTGTTCATCGAGAAAGGAGAAGAGAAAACAATTAATTAAGAGCTGTGTGTGTGTGCTTGATGTGTGCGCCGGATGTTGCGAGAGAGAGAGCTGACGGGAAAAGAGGCAGCGAGAGAGAGAGCGGCGGGAGAAGGAGACCGGAGGTTGCAGCTGCCGGTGGTGGTCGCCGGCGGTGGTGGCCGAGGTGGTGGTCGCCGGCGGTGTCGGTTGAGAAAGAGCAGAAAGAGAGTTGGCGATTTTCATGCGATTTGGAAGAAAGAGAGGAGAAGTTCCTGAAATCAGAATTAAGGTATTTAATCTAAAGCCATTTTCTCCTTAGCTTCTATTCCTAGTGTTTAGGATTGAGTTTTGGGACTTTGTATGCTAATCGAAATGGGTTTGTTAATCTATGGGAATCATTTGTTTATTGAATTTGGTTGGATTAAGGGGAGTTTAAAGCTGGATTATGTAAGAATATGTGTTAAAGGCTTAAAGCCTCATTAAATGGAATGTTTAGGAAGAATTGATTGATAGAAACAGTTTGGAATCGAAATCTGGTTGATACCTGCAAGTGTGGGACTTGGAAAATTATAAGAAAAACCCAAGTTGGCGCAAACCCGTGTTTGGCGCAAACCCTCCCGAGACCTGAATCGTTTAAGTTATGTTGGGCCGAAAAGACTTCTTAAGTCCTTTTGGGCTTAGTTATTAAATTGGGCTTAGTTCATTATTAAAGTCTCTAATTATCCAATAAGGGCCTAGTACGAGATTGATAGTCTATCAATTTATTTGAGTCATATTATTAGTAACATGATCCAGTTTTGATAATTAGGATCCAGTGTTGTTTTATGTTGGGAACCTAGAGTCGGGTAAATTAATGGATCCGGTATAGCATTTCAAATGGATGGGTAAGCAAAGACCATTAATTATGATTTTTGGACTTGAAGTATAATCTACCACCTTAGATAAGTTTGGGTTGAGTTCGGGATTTAATTCGAGAAATAAATGAACGAATTATGACGTACGTTATTAATATAATAGGTGTTCCACCTAGAGATCGGAAGTGTAAGTGAGGATCTTTGGAGCAAGCAAGCCAGGTGAGTTTTCTAACTAAAATACGTGCTTTTTAACGTGCTTTTTAACGTGCTTTTCTAAAGTGAATACATGAAGAGAAATGCCATGTTTTAGTATTGTGCTTTTATTTGCATGAAAGATGTTTAAAGTTTTATATGAGATGTATGCATACACTGTGTAGACGTAAATTGGCTAAGTCGGGGGGAGATTCCGCCAGTACTCACGTCGGGGGGAGGTTCCGTTCATGCCATGGGAAGTGAGACCCAGTAAGGCAGCGTGATACTGACTCGTTGTCACTTTTGAGTGACCTCAGGGTGCCATTTACGAGGGCGGACTGCGTCCGTGGAAGTTTTATGTTCAGCTATGTGAAAGTTTTATGTTGAAAGCTTTTCTATATATATATATATATATATATATATATATATATGTGAAAGATATGAAAAACCTTTAAATGATTTTGAGAACTGTTAAGGAGGGACTCACTAGACCTTATGGTCTAACCCTCGCATTTTCCAAACTAAACCTTTTCAGGTAAACAGATTTTAAGAGGCTCCGGTAAGTGAGCAGGCGCAGGATAGAGTACAGATGCAGATAGTGACAGTGCCACTCATACTTCTAGTGGCAGTTATTCTCGGTTGTGTATAGGTTGTTTCCGCCAACCTAAGCTTTTTAGACCGATGTAGTGAAATTTTATGGACCCAGTTTTGTAATTGTTTAATATTAATGTTATGCACGCTTTATTTAGATTGGGTTGTTACAAGGAATTCATTGGATGAGCTGGGATAGGCTGAGTAGACACAAACATATGGGCGGGATGGGATTTCGAAGTATACGAGATTTCAACTTAGCAATGCTCTGGAAACAAGGATGGAGGCTGTTAGAAAGGGAGGTCTCGCTGGTGGGACAGATCTTCAAGGCAAGATATTACCCATTGGGAAATTTTCTAAATGCAGAGTTGGGAAATAACCCAAGTTATGTGTGGAGGAGCATTCTTGAAGCGCAAACTCTAGTAAAAATAGGTGCGAGAAGGAGAGTGGGGTCGGGGACATAAATTGATATTGTTGGAGACCCTTGGCTTCCGGATCATGAACAACCTTATGTTATGCCAAGCAATATGGGATTAGAAGGTAAAAAGGTTGCAAATCTGATGGTTGAGGGTGGTAGAGGCTGGGATGATGATATCATGAATGACATGTTTGTTGACCGCGACAGAACTCTGATACGAAGCATCCAACGGGGAGACTCAAATTTACGTGATGGGTGGCAATGGTCCAAGGAAGTGCTAGGTGGGTACACGGTTCGTAGTGCTTATCGTTTGCTCCAAGAACTCAAAGGGAAATGGATACCAGTGGAAGGGGGTAAAGTTTGGAAGCATTTATGGAAGATGAAAGTCCCACCAAAAGCTAAGAATTTTGTTTGGCGTGCAATGGTGGGATGTCTCCCTACGAGAGTACAACTCAGTGTAAAACATGTGGATGTTCCTTTAGAATGTCCAGTGTGTAATGGGGCTGTGGAAACTATCTTTCATGCAACTGGCGGGTGTGTGTTTGCCACAGAATGTTGGCAGCTAGCGGGATTGGTGCAAGATTTGGGCACCGGTGAACAAGACGGTTTCGGACCTTGGTTCCATAAATTGATCACAGAAAAAGATCCTATGATTCAAGCCAGAATTGCCATGCTCTGTTGGGCGTTGTGGAAGGCAAGGAACGATAAAGTTTGGAACGACAATTCTTTTCATGCTCGTGATGTAGTAAGACTGGCGGACGTTCATCTTAAACAATGGATCGGTGCTCAAGACAAGGAGGTCGTTCCTCAAAGAGGCTTCTTAACCCATATCGATGGTGCCGAGCACTGGCGTAAACCCCTTTGTGACACAATTAAGGTGAATGTTGATGTCGCTATCTTCCTAGAACATGCGAGATTTGCATTCTGTTGTGTGGCTCGCAATCATGATGGTGAGCTTGTTTGCCTAAAAAGGGACAACAAAGTTGGAAGAGTGGAACCTATCATAGGGGAGGCCATTGCTGTGAAGGAAGCGTTGAGTTGGATAAAGCAAAAAGATTGGAAAGATGTTGTTGTGGAGACAGATTGCTTAACAGTAGTCCAAGCGTTACGCTGTGAGTCGATAATGATATCCTCTTTTGGTACCATTATACAAGACTGCAAGTTAATTTTGGAGAGACTCCAGAATGTGTCGGTTATTTTCATCAAACGATCGGCAAACACGGTAGCTCACAACATCGCTAGAGAATCGTGTTTCTTCTCCGGTTGTAATGTTGAGGAATTAGTTTTACCTCAAATGTTTGTTCCTTTCTTGTTAGAAGACATTAATGAATGATTCTATTTCTCTTTCAAAAAAAAACTCTTTACTATAATTTAATATGAAATACTTTATTAATTAAATAACTATAATTAAATACTCTCTACAAAACTACAATTAAATACTATCTACAAAACATCACAAAACATGATTTGACATAAATCAATTTCTAATTTAGAAATTATTCCCTACAGTTTCTTATACTATTCACTGCCACATCTGCAAAAAGTACTGATTTGACATTTGCAAATTACCAAAACCAATTTCTAATTTAGCAATCATACTCACAACCACTACAATTTCTAATTTAACAATCCTACATGGTACTTTTGCAATACAAATGAAATCCTAATGAAATATTTGTTGTGGATGCTCTTAGGGGTGCCCTTAGCAATGGTTAGGGGTGCCATTAGCTTACTCCTAATTATTTACTTAGTTTATTTTATACTTTTTACTTTTATAATTTTAATTTTACACATTCATCATATTAACACATATAATCGTATATTAACTAAAATACGTTAAAAATACGTTTTAATTTTAACAAGTTACACCATTGTAATCGTCTCTTCGATACCTTCGAAATGAGCCCAATATTGAATTTTTTTTATTTAATTATTTAATTATATATCATATATACTACCTAAAAATATTTTTAATATTTATAATTCATACCCATATAGTTAATTATTTAATTTATGGTACATCACTTACTTTTTCAATTTTCGTTTTACACTCTTATCACATTAACATAATAATCATATATTTACTAAATGAAAAATAAAAAACTAAAAGGCATAAAGTAAATTAACTAAATAAGTATAATATGATTAAATAAAAAAATATTCAATATTGAGCTTATTTCGAAGGTATCGACGAGACGATTATAATGGTGTAACTTATTAAAATTAAAACGTATTTTTTAACATATTTTAATTAATATACGATTATATGTGTTAATATGATGAAGGTGTAAAATTAAAATTAGAAAAGTAAAAGGTATAAAGTAACAAAGTAAATAATTATAGGGGTATGAAATGTAACTTTCAAATCAAAACATACGAGTGTGTATCGCGGACTAAAATTCCCATCACGGTCTCCCATCGCGGGCCAATTGGGCCAGGTCCGCGATAGAGGGCCCAATCGCGGGATTATGGGGCATTTTGGCAAATTGAGAGATATTTAGGGCATTTTGGTAACGAATTTTCAAACTTGGTGCATTTTAATTAATTTTCATTTTTAAATACATTATCCCTAAATTTAACAACTAATTAATTACTTTATTAAAATAATTAAGAACAATTTATATTCGAAATTATAAAGATGATTTAAAACATTATTGATGTATTTAGAAAATATTTTTTCATCACATATTTAGAAAATATATTTTACATCACATATTTATATTTGTTAACGAATTACAGAAATTTAGAGACGCATAAGGTTTGAGTTTTCTCTTGTTTAAACATGGGTCTTCGATGTCTATTTTCGGTAAGAAAAATAAATACATAGGCAAACTGGGATACGGGTGTGAAAATAGGTTTTTTAGCTAGACCTTTCTAAAATGGTTATATTCTTTCAAATACATCAATGAAACTAAGATATATATATATATATATATATATATATATATATATATATATATATATATATATATATATATATATATATATATAACGTGATATTAAACTGTTTTCATAGAACTCGTAAGACTATATAAATAATACTGAACTTTTATAACAATACAATATGAAGGTAAACCATCACAGTTTTTTGGTGTGAAGTTTTGATGTTTTTCATATTATACCTTTACTATTTTTACCGTAAAGTGTCAAATGTTAAATTGTGGTCTAACAGACCTCATGAAAATAGACTGGTCTGATTACGTGAAACCAATCCTATATATAGGGTTAGGTTTTAGCTGAGAATGAAAGTTATAGCGAGAAGGATAAAATGGATCTTCACAATTGGATTCACATTAGGATAATATGCGTCGAGATCTGATGCACTGAGATCTACCAGATCAATCATTGTATCAAGCACGATTCATTGGTGGGTTTGAGATTAAAAGTGAAAAGAATCCAAAACTCTTCTTACCTTCTCACCTTAACTCTTCAATTCTTTTCATACGATCGCTCATCTATATGTGTGTGTGTGTGTGTGTTTGATACAAGAACACGTGTGATACAACATGTCAAGAAGGACATGGACGACTTGGTGAATGCAACCAACGGTCGAGAAAAAGGTCGTCCGCCCTATGGCCATGCCAACATAATATGTTTGTATCATATATGATTACATGTGATCTTTAAATTTTCCGCCTTCTTACAAATTGACCGCAATATATATATATATATATATATATATATATATATATATACTACATATATAAGCATATACACCTAATGTCTTAAAGACAAATTTTAAAGCACAATGTACAACAATTTAATGCATAAATTCCAAAATCTCTTAAATTACAACTTAAGATGCCTAAGGTACAAACATTCAATGCATTTATTCTTCTACTTCTCCACACACACACACACCATACCGATTTCTAACCAAATGTCTTGAAGGCAACTATTAAAGCACAATGTATAACAAAATAAAGCATAAAAGTAAAAAAAACTCTTAATTACAAGTTGGTATGCATGATGTACAAACTTTCAAAGCATTGATGCAAAAGATTTTAAAACCGGTCCACAGCCCATGCTCTCTGATCAACCTCCATCGTTTGTCCCTCCAGCCATACCGAGAGTAGCCATGCTTTCTGACCTCACCCTTCTACCTCTTCACTTCTCAAACCATACCCAGAGTACACTTCCTTCTACCTGCTAAGTCAGAGTTTCTGAGCCCTAACACTTCACGTTTGATATAAAACCTTTCAAATGTGTTTCACAAGTGCCTGACTTATAATTCATGGGTTTGGTTCGTTATTTCTCAATTTGGTTGTGTAAAATTATTATTGAATACAAATAGTTATCATCTATCAGTGAACTCCTTGATGTGCAACTGCATCAAAGGTAGAGGATTGAGTCATCAATCATCACAGGTAGATTTCTGTGAGGTATGATAATCGATTTTGAGGCAGAATTCCCTTTCAATTGTAATTTATAGGTATGATTTCCATCTCAATTTCGATTTTGCAGCTAAATAGCAAACATGTATCAGACGTGATTTTGATTTCTACATTGCTTTCAAACGAGGTATGTTGAATCCATTGTTTCTTTGTTGTTTCTTATGTATCTGCATTTGGCTTAGGGTTTTTAATGCTTCGATGTGGCCGATTCACTTTGCAGCCTCTGATATTGCAGCGATGGCGGATAAATCCTCATGTAAACATATTTGAGCCTCCTTTCTACATATGCTTCCCACACCACTGTAAGAAAAAAAAAATCCATCCATTTTCTCAAAATTCTCAAATTTTAGGATTTTCTTTTTGAATTCTTCAGGTTCTATATTTTTTAATTTGCGTTTTGTGATTACAGAAAATATCGATTGTTGCCAGAGATCTGAGTTAACTTTATTTGACGAAGTTGACTGATTTTTGATGAATTGGTTTTTGTGGATTTTGGCAAGTTGAACCTAATATTCCTCTTGCGACTATGGGTGCCTCTTCCCAATTTTGCCCTTCAATGTCATATATGACCAAACTTCAGGAATCGGCTTCAAATGTGAGTCATATGGATCTTTTTTATTTCTCATCCAAGTTCCAAACATTTGCTAGCTTTCTCAGAGTTGGTAAAGTGTGGTATGCATCAATATATTTTATCAAAAATGATCAGAATCTTAATTCTTTGTGTTTGATGGGTGAGGGATTTACTAATTTTCTTTTCTATTATGTGGTTATTTTTAATCAATTTAATTTCTAGATTTTGTTTAATTTAAAACATGTAAATCATGAAATCATTTCCCTTTCAGCAAAAATAGTTTGTTCAAAAACAAAACTCAATAATTTCCCTTTCGGCAAAGTTCCAACTAAAAATGACCACTTTGCCAAATGCCAATAAGATTCAAGTTTTCTGGTTGTTCTTTGCATCTTCTGGTTTTTCGATTCATGTGATCTACATCTTCTGGTTTCTCGATTCAAGCATCTTCTGATTACCTTTAACGTAGTTTCCTGGTTAATCTTTTTTTTCTTGGTTGTTGTCAATTCAAGCTTCTCGATTTAAGTTTGAAGCTTAAACTTAAATTTGCTGTGATTTAAGCTTCCACCCTGATTTCAAGTTTTCACCTATATTTGTATATATTCCTTAGAATTATTGTCTTTTATGTTGGATGATATTTTTATATACATGCTTCCATGGTGCCAATTGTATATTTTCAAAGCATAAATGGTTAAGAAAGATGTCCACTTAGATTAATAAAAAGAACAAAGTGTGGAAGGTTCTTCATAATTTTAATAGCCAATGTCTAGGAGTATATACATTGTTTGATCCCTCCATATTCAATTTTCATAATTTTGACAAGCTGCTGCTCACATTTTGTTATTTTTTTCATGTGCTTACATTTTAAACTGATGGCATCAACAGCCCATTGCCTACCAGTATTTCTTCCTATAAGGTATCTTCATGGCCTTCATGCTTTCTTGCTGGTTCTGTAGAATGAGGCTTCGTGAAGCTTTTCCCTTCTTAGTTAAAGCTTCCCCTATATGAAATTGTGAAGGGATCTTCAGAAGATTTTAATAATGCCAATGTTCAACTTGACTTGGCTGTTGTTAGGAAGCTTCAGGAGAATAGGGAAACACAAGCTTGCATTGTAAGATTGTACTTACTTTTTTTCATTTGATGAATTTTCTTCATTGGATATATCTATCATAAGATATACTTAAGTTAAAGTTTTCATTTGATGTAGGTGTTTCCTGACAAACCAGAAAAGCGTAGAGCCTCGGAGCTATACAAATCAACTATTAACTTGGTAACAGATAACATACTTATAAGTATTTCTTTATGGATTTATTTTATAGAGCGAGATTCAAGGGAAAACCCCCAAAAAAATGAAAAGTTGAGGAACACCCTGGTATCGTTACAAATTACGAGTATGCACATGTGCATGCCATCCAAAAAAATGGTTACTAGGATGTTCCTCAGTTTTTAATTGTTTGCGGTTTTCGCATGAACTTGACCCTTATTTTATATTCCATAATATGAATATGGGTGCACTTGATACTATGTATATTGTTAAATTGCAGGTGGTTTCACTCCCCCAAAAGAATCCCTTGTTATTGGTATCTTCATCCAGCCTATGCAGTGAGCTAGGGAGTAAGAGGGATACATGCTTTCAACATTTATGCTTTGAAAATGGATGTTGGGTCTACCATGGGTTGTTTGGGGTTTATCTCAAGACGCTTTCATACACTCTAGACTCCTCTCCAGAGGAGTCATTGGTGCCGTTTTTGTTACAAACACACGTGTCAATTGAACTTATGCTTTGAACAATGTGATCTGTTTTGCTTTGAAATTAATTATATATTTTTGCATATGAACTTGTATGGCATGTTTTGCTTTGAAATTATTTATACATGTTGCAAGATTTACACTGTGATAAGGCATAATGTCATGAAAATGTTTGGATTATGAAATTTAATGCTTCCCAATAGCGTTGTATGCTTTCTCTGTAAATTTTAGAAATGGGTTGGGTTCCGACAAATTAATACACAAGCACACTTGTGTTTTGGGACTTAATACAGTTGTTTTAGTTTTTTTATTCTCGTCTTATAAAAAAATTAGAATCCCAATTAGCTCATATGGAAATCATCCCTAGGAACCACATGTAGGGAATGAGGCTATATGCGAGATTCAAGTCTGTCTCTTATAGGATTTAAACTTGAACCTATTGTATATTTGAGCAACATCGCTCAACCCTTTTGCCAACTGAGTTACACGCTCAAAGGCTTTTCATATTTTATTTACACACCTTGCTCGCCGGTGCATTGCACGGGCACATTGCTAGTATATATATATATATATATATATATATATATATGTGTGTGTGTGTGTGTGATTTGAGTTCCAATAAGAATGATTTTATCTTCATTTACCTATTTAAGTCACTTTTACTAAAATCCTAACAAATTCATGCATTGTAAATAGATGAAAACGCATTAATTCAATAAGATTATTACGTTATTATATTTATGTTTTCCTTTGTGCCAAAGGAAAATACAAAAAAAATCCATTTTAAATTATCACCTAATAATTGCAAAAAAAATATTCAAAAATATATAAAAGGTATAATTATTTATACTATATATTAAAATGTAATTTAACTACCACTTGAATTTATTTCTGAAATAATTATAAATAGTTTAGGTATTACTTTTAAAATAGTAACATATGCATGCGTGTAGCAATGCATGAATCTATATATACGTGTTCTTTATGTCAGCATGATATCGTTGGTCTCAAAATGTAAGTTTTTTCTATTAATTAGAATGCCGAAAATTTATAAAACTAGCAAGAAGCTAAAGAAAAAAAACAGTTACATAGAAATAATAGTAAGGGATAGGATTTGCAAGCCAACCAACTCAGTTAATAGACAATTTTCTACTTCTATGAATAACCCAAAAATAAGCACGGGTTATTATGTTCTCCAGGATCAACGCTTTTTTTTAGCTTCAGGTTGTCAAAGAGAATACCATTCCAGAAAACCCATATAAACCATAAAGTTATAAACATAACGGTCTCAAAATGTATGTTGAGTTTACATTCATAAACGCTAGTGAAAATTTGCAATCAAATTTATATGAATACAAGAACAGCAATCGCAGAAAAGAACATGAGGTTGGTCATGGTCCTAATCACATGTGGGACGAACCTATATTTTTTGTTTAAAACGAAGACACCATTTAACTTTAAGAAACAAATATAAAGATATTTTTTACAAAATGAATATTGGTCTGGTGGTCAATTTCTTTATTTTCAAATGCAAGGTCTCGTGTTCGAGTCAAGTTATTGCAGTTTTTTTGAAACATGATAAATCTCAATTATAAGTTAAAACTAGAGAAATGACTATAACAAGACTCCCACATTTGTTCTAAAGTGGAAGAAAAGTGTTGTAAACCAACTCTATCAAGAAAAACTTTGTGTCTTTATTGTAATTTCATATTAATATATATGGTGGTACACAACAAATTGATATGGTTGCATATTTCACAAACTAAGTTTTCTTACCTTTCGATGAAAGAATAATACGGTGGCATCACTACAAGTCCGCGCAAGCATGATCACATGTAACTTCATATACTAAAATCATGTGTAAAATTACATGTGATTACTTGTGACCATGGTCGCAGGGCTAAGTCGTCCTGCATCCATGTGTTAATGCTGATATATAGTGCTCCGTAATCACAAGTGATTTCAGACTTCTGTATCACATATGATTTTTAATTGTTCTTGCATTATTTTATTTTGATTATACTCCCGTTTGATTTCTTGTCCAACCATATAAATCGGTTATTTATACGGTATTGATTTAAAAAAGAGAATACTAATATTTGTACCGAAAGTAGAGTCTTAATTAGTTATTTAATTATCAAATAATCAATACAAATAGTGATCAACATTAATCCATCAAAGTTTTATCACTATTAGTAGGTAATTTAATAGTTTATTATGATAATATATTATAATCAAACATGTATCAAATCAAATGTCAAGTCTAATAGTATAGTATAAATCCAAGAAAAACAAACAAAATATATATGGTTTGATTGTTACCGGGATGCCATCGATCTTGTGCTTGTCTCTTGGTATCTTTAATGACGTGCATGTTTAATTTTTATATTATATATATATATATATACACACACATGACGAAAGATCGGTGTGAAAAGTTGAGGTCAGTGTGGAAGTCGTTATGAACCGTTGATCACTTTTAGTCAAATGTCCTCCAATGAAGTGCGACTTAGAATGGAATTGATTCGATTATCTTGGTATATACCTCATCCTGATTTGCGTCCCTTTCTTATTCAACGGTTGATAACCATTTCTTATGATTCTCACGTTAACTTCAATTTCTTACCGAAACTAATCCCATGCATATATACATGTATGTATATATGTGTGGAAAGAAAAAGAAGTTTAAAATAATTACCAAAAATCAAATGAAAAGATATAACAAATATGAATATCAAATTTTATATAGTAAAATGCTTAAAGCATTTGTTTGTCTACAATATTGATTATATGTCATTATTTTTAATTGAAAAAAACAAAGGATATTTTTTTGTTTTAAAGATAATATTGTAACCGTTCTGTGAATTAAATACTAGAGAATCAAATATATCTAGTTAACGGTTGAGTTAATTTAATTTGTACGTTTCCAACTAGACCTGTCAAACGTGTCGTGTCATATCGGGTTTAAAGTTAGACGGATTAAGAGTGCCTAACCCTAACCATTTAACAAACGGATCAGGAAATCCCAACCCTAACTCGACCCGTGTAACCTGCCACGACCCGTCTAACCCGTTTAATATTTATAAAACTAAAAATTTAATATCGAAATTTCACAAAAAAAAATTATAAATCTAAAATTCAAATGAAGGTATTATAAATCTAAATTTTATAGTTCTAACTTATAAGTTCTAACCAAATCCAAAACATTAAAAATCCAAAGCATTAAAAAAGAAAACTTATAATTAGGGGTGAGCATAACTGGGTACCAAGCTAAATTTCATGGAACCGGAACCAGCGGTTCCTAGAATGAAGGAACCGGAACCGCTTATATCGGTTCTCTATATTTTTGAACCGTTCCCGAAACCGACAGTTCCGGTTCCGGTTCCGGTACCGGGTACCTAATGTCAACTTTTAAAAAAAAATATTAACAATTCATACATAAAAATTATAATTTTAAATCTATTGCAAACTATAAAGTACCAACATAAAGTAATAAATACAACAAATGGTGAAAATGAATCTTATAAAAACTAATTATTACATAAATAAATTAGAAACTCTCAAGTAATTGAGTCTTGACATCAAGAAAATGACTTCCATAACAATTCACGTATTTACATCAACACCTCAAATAAAACACTTGGATGAAAACGAATAAAACACTTAATAAAGGTACAAACCTAATACCACATCATTAAATATTTAAACATAATAAATATATAAGTAATTTTCATTAATAAGTAGCGGGACCGGGTACCCAGCGGGTAACGGTCCAAAAAAAGAACCAGAACCGGAACCAATCACATCGGTTCCGGTTCTGGAACCGGCAGTTCCAGAGTGGTTAACGGGTTATTCGAGTCACTTTCGAGTTAAATTTTTTGACTCTGACCCTACCCGTTGATAGGTGGGCTTACACCCCCCCCCCTTTGACTAACCGCAAGTGTACGGTGTCGTCTCAAATAATACGTACGGAAGTACGAGTATCGAACCCACAGGAACCAGGTGTTAAGTACCGCAATGACTGTAGTTACTATTAACTGAACGGTTAAAACTTTGATTTGGTTTGATTGTTGAAATAGCTTGACTCGTAAAGCGTATAAAAGTACGGAACGTAATTAGTAGTAGTTTCAAAAGAGAAGAAGGAGGGTTGGAATCCGAATGAATTCAATTAGTGAGAACTTAAATTGATTTATACATGACTAAAACGATTTATGACTTGTAAAACCTGAACTCGTTACACTTCTTCAAGCTGTATCGAGGTTTAACTTAATTAAAGTTGCTTATCTTTCGATCTAACAATTGAATTGAGTTAAAGTACCAGGTTTGAAACACAACACCGAGGGACTTGATATATCTCTACCCAATTCCTTTCGGTGGTCATTGAATTCGAACTCAATCTTGAGATTTCCATCGAACAACTCAAGGTTATCAAATCATTTAACAAGTGATCAGTTTATTAAAAGCATTAAGCATGAATTCAAAAACGTCATCCATCTATTAAAACCGAAATACAAATCGTTCAAGCCTACATCTATGAATCATTCATCATCCAACCCCCCAACATGGAGTTTAGCTCAAGTTGGGGGTGTGTAAAAGAAATTGAAAGGTTACAAAAGAAGTAAATGAAACCATGTTTGAAAAGTTCTACAGAAAAATATAAATAACTCTTTGAGAAGAATCCCTTCCACGATCACGTACTCAATCGTTGTTTTCTTCCAATCGATCTCTCGTCACCTCTGTATTCGTGCTCTCTCTCTGCTCCCAAAAATCTCCCTCTGACTTGCAGCCGCTCCCTCGTCTAATTGATAACCCTAAAAATGAGAAAGAAGGGTTTTAAAACATATCTGATAGTTGGCGCTAGATATGGCGCTACTTTTGTCGCGCCATCCTCTGGAAACCACGGCTTAGCTAATCCACGCGCATTACGGCGCTAGTTAGGTCGCGCCAAAAGTCGCGCCGCCTTCTGCTTCGTCTTTTTCCTGCTTTCGAGCTTTTTCTCCGGAAAATGTACGCGATCCTTTTCATTCCTCTTCCAATCTGTTTAACTGTACATCTCATGAAACTCATCAGTAAAAGCCACTATTTTACTTGAAAACCATCCAACAATCACTAGATTCGATAGTTAAAATAATGTCGAAAACCGACATTATCACAACCCCAAACCGAGCGTTGCTTGTCCTCAAGCAAAATAGCGATAAAAAAATAATCAAAAACCAGAGTTATACCAGAATTCGCACACATGTGAAGTTGGTGGTGTCATTATGGATCTTTGTGCATCTTATTCAACTAAAGGAATTAACAGATTAATCAGAACCTTTTTACCGAACACCCCTAGCTTGCAAAGGTCGAAACACTACTCTTTGAAAATAGAACTGGTCGAGACTACACTACATCAAATTCCACTTAAAGTCATGCATGATCAGAGAGGATTTCGCCTCGACCCTACCTCACGGGATGCTCTCGATTCACTCGAACCTAAGCTATCGCACATGTTGTCATGCATCAGGAAGTTATGTACAAGAATACTCAAAAGTAGCATGACAATTCTATTGAAAGACGCACAAATGTCCAAAAAGTGGATCTCAGAAGAGAATCAAGTAGCAAGACAGGGACTATTGGTAAAAGTGGTCGTATACCCTAATCACATTTTCCAGAAGATTATCCAGGTCTTTACATGGGTTGTAATGGGGCTAGGGTTATGGCTATGAAATGAAGGATGAGCGGATCAAAAATCCTCGGTGTGTCAATCATGAGCAGTCCTGAACTTCTTAACTTTAATTTCTATCGTTCGGCCCTTTTTGTCACTTTTAGAGTTGCTTTGACTCTCTTATTTCTCTTCTATAAATACTGCCTCAACTAACTAATATTATTTTTTATATTTTTTTGTGTGGGGCATCGTTGGTCCCTTTTTTCTATCTTTTCGACTGGCCTGTATTTTTCTTTTCTACTTTATCTTTGGCTGTTCATTACCGCTTATAATTGACACACTTTCAGATCAGGGTTGGCTAAGGTTTTTGTCTAGGGTTTAATGATAGGGTGCGAAATGAAAATGGGTGAGTGTTTGGCTGCAAAGGGGGTCTGGTTACACACATAATGGGTTAAAAGGTACGAAAGCTAAAAACTGGTTCAACATGCACACAATGCCTGAAATCATCTCTTAAGGGCCACACGATACGGTTTACTATACCCTTACCTAATATCCCGATAGTCATCTTTGCTACTCAATACAAACGTATAGCGAGATCATTCTATACTCACGACAAGGAAATTGAAAAAAAGTGTATCAGATTTTTAAGCTTAATTCCCTCGCAATGAAAGTACGTCATTTTAGGCTCGAATCTCACTATTGGGTGGTCTCCACTAATGTCCCTAATGCATGCAATCCTTCAGGTCTCACTCGATGCTATATTATCCTTTACAGTTCATTCCTTAAAAAGAAGTGTTCTACTTTACTACTAACAGTGACTCAGCAACAAAATTCAATCATAATGACTATAATTCCGTTACTTGCCTAAGATACAGTAAAGATCATCATCAACTTACTTCCACCCCAAACCAAAATACACATTGTCCCCAATTTGTGATAATATTAATTACAGTCATCCCAAATATTTGTGCGAATTAATGTACAGTCATCCCAAATAAAAATCAAAGATCATAAAGGAAAAAGGAATCAAACCGCCTTCCTTAATCGCGGTTCCGTCTCCTCGAAGATGAGCTCGCCCCGGGTGGACGCCTTCTCGATCGTTGTGCAGGTGGTGGATTGGACGGTCCTGCTTCATCTGCATTCGCTCCATTCAGGGCAGCGAAATTCCTTCTTATTTCCTCGAATCCTGATCTTATTTCACGCTCGATCGCCTCAAGGTGCGCATGCACTCGCGGGTCGGTACCGGCGGGTTGGTGGCCCTCCTCCGCTACGGGACCATAGTCTACATCGTTCGCGTCCACATCATCAACCCCTTGGGGGATGTTCATCTGCTCATTAGCGACTGCTGCTTGCCCGTCCAACCTCTCCGCGGCTGTCACTTGTGCCTGGTATGCGCGTCGATCATATGGGGCGAATGGTGGAATAGTCCTCCCGGTGGCAATTCCTTCATTCCTGCAAAATTGTGTGATCAAATAGGGGAAAGGGGGTACACCTATACAGTTTTCAGCAGCAGCGTCTATCATGTGAAGTCGGATAATATGTCCGATGTCTAATGGCATGCTGTGCTGAATTCAATACATGATCCGCGCCACATACGGATTGAGAGTCGTATAGTGCGAGGATGGTGCCAGACTCCCCTTCACGAACAATAGCCACAATCCCAACTCCGACGCTATTTCACTATTCTTTATTTCCACGTCATGCACAATCCATTGCCCCCGACCACTCCGGCGGAGGGAGGATGCAATTATTAGGCTATGCGTTTCATCCTGCCCCACCCCAGGAATGGGTGGAATCCCAAAAGTGGCCTCAAGATTTTGGGGCCTCGAAACCCCGTAATGCGCACAAATATCATCATTCATCATTCTGACCGGGCGGCCCTGAACAATCACTGTCAAAAACTCCTCAAAAGAGGCCGGAACCATGGCCGCGTAAAATTCTAGCACTAATGCCACATCATAGGGTTCCGGGTTTCGAATGTATGTTTGCCAACCCCTTTCTTCAGCTATCTGTATGGCACGGTCGTTGGCGACTCCATTTAAATTCAATCCTCTTTCTGGTAGGATCGGTCGGGGTGCGAACGCACGATGACGCGACTCATAGGAAGGGTTTCGTCTACGACTCCACCCTACCCTTTCTTCTCTCTCCAAGTTATAGTATTGGAAGAATCTTCCTGCATCATTCGGATTCGTATGCACCATGTTCCTGAAAAGAAAATATGCTATTAGTATTTTACCAGTTATTAATGCCACCCCAAACCTAAGCCTTGGATTAGGTTTGTTACACAAATGGCATACACTCACCAGAACAGTAAAGGACACCCCAAACCTCGGTAAAACCGAGGTTTGCAAAGAGGGCGATGTGTGTGAGAATAAAACCGAAAGTGGCCACCCCACACCTAAGTGAAACTTAGGTTTGTTTGGCCTTTTTGTCTAATGAAAACATACTCATCATCACACGCAAGCACATACCACAAACATTCAGCAGCTTAATCATTAAGCACAACTATTAAGCACAGATCATACAACAAAGTTCCACCACTCTTAGAAGCCCTAATTAAAACAGGGAGGTGACACCAAAGTTCTATACCCATCAGATTCACATTCTCAAAATCAGCAGAGCTTAATCAATAAGCACTCATCACTCATAAAATTAAGACATTCTTGCTCATCTACCACAAAAGCCACATGCATTATCAGTTTAGTACAGGTTAACAACATAAAGCAATTTATAACTCAAAATCATACTAACATCCCCTAATGCACATATTCAAGAATAAAACCCCAAAATCTCTCTTTTACCATGAATATCATAAACCCAAGAAGAAGAAGTTTCATGTAAATAGCACAAACACAAACCATACAGTTTACATGAGAAAACATGTTCCTAAGTGAAAGAACTCAAGGAATAACATGGTAGAACAATTTCATGGTATCACTCATCCCAAAAATCGTGCATACCCACTTAAACATGAAGAACAATGGATGAAAATGACCATACCTTAGGTTATGCTTGAGTTATTCAACCAACAGAGAAATTAGGGTAAGAAGTGTACCTTTGATGCTTTGTGGGAGAGATAATTGCAAAAAACTTGAACGAATTCGGCGTTTGGAGGTCGAAAAATGCGAAATGATGGCGTCTTGGGAGAGAAAACGGCTGAAGAAATCTTAGGGTTTGTGAAAAATGGCTGCCATTTGCGAAAATAGGGTTTTTATACCTGTCAGGGCGTCGGCGCGGGTTTCGTGCTAGAGAAGTAGCGCCGAAAGGCGCGCGGTCTTCTGTTTGTTTCACGATTTTCAAACAGTGCTATTTTCCGCGCCAGTAAAGTAGCGCCAAAAGTCGCGCAGCCCTTTGGAATGTCATAGTCAAATTCCACCGCGCTCTTTTCCGCGCTAGTGTACCCAAGCCGTAATGAGCGCCAATTCACCCTTCAGTTCCCCGCGCTAGTTCCGTGCTAGATAAGTGGCGCCAGAAAGCGCGCCACTCTCTGTTTCTTTCCCCTTTGGCTTTTTCGTTTCGTTTTCGCTTCTTCCGCCGATGCTCATTCTCGAAGGCTTACTCCTCAGGGATAAACACACAAAAGTTAAAAGAATTAAAACTCGCTAAAAGAACTAAAATGAAAACTAACCTACGGTGGGTTGCCTCCCACCGAGCGCCGTATTTAACGTCGTGGCATGACTTCTCATGCAATTACTCCTTAGGCTCGTCCAAATAGATGCTCGAGATTTTTCCAACTTCACCACCCAAATATGGTTTCACCCGTTGACCGTTCACCTTAAATCTTTGGCCGTCCGTCCCTTCTAGCTCCACCGAGCCATAGGGGAACACTTATATCACTTTGAATGGTCCCGACCACTTGGTCTTCAGCTTACCTGGAAATAAACATAGACGAGAGTTAAATAAAAGGACTTCCTTTCCTGGGATAAGTACCTTTTCTCGAATCCGGCGATCATGAAACTTCTTCGTCCGTTCCTTGTAGATTGACGCGTTCTCATATGCGTCCAAACGGATTTCTTCTAATTTGTTCAATTGTAGCAAACGCTTTTGTCCGGCTTTTCCCACATCCATGTTCAGCTGCTTTATTGCCCAGTACGCCTTGTGCTCCAACTCGACCGGTAAATGAAAAGACTTTCCGAATACCAAACGGTACGGAGTAGTTCCAATCGGGGTCTTGAATGCGGTCCGATACGCCCATAAGGCGTCATCCAATCTCAGCGACCAATCTTTCCTCGATGCGTTCACCGTCTTCTCAAGAATGTACTTTAATTCCCGGTTAGAGACTTCCGCCAACCCGTTAGCTTGTGGATGGTACGGAGTGGTTACACGATGTTTAACTCCGTACTTCTTCAATAACGCCTCTAGGTAACGGTTGCAGAAATGACTCCCTCCGTCACTGATTAATGCTCTCGGTACCCCAAATCGTGTGAATACATTCTTCTTCAAGAACTGATAAACTGTCTTCGAGTCGTTGGTTGGGGTAGCGACCACTTCTACCCATTTCGAGACATAGTCGACAGCGACTAAGATGTACTCATTACGGTATGATGGAGGGAAGGGACCCATGAAGTCGATGCCCCATACGTTGAAAAGTTCAACTTCTACAAGAATTTGCATCGGCATCTCTTCCCTCTTTGATATGTTCCCAGTTCTCTGGCATCTATCACATCGAGAAATGAAGTTGCGAGTATCCTTGAACATCGTCGGCCAGAAAAATCCCGATTGTAGCACTTTCGCAACCGTTCGATCAGTACTGAAATGACCTCCACATTCCAAAGTATGGCAGAATGTGAGGATACTCTCTTTATCTTCATCGGGCACACAACGTCTGATCATTCCATCTCCACATCTTTTGTATAAGAACGACTCATCCCAATAGTACCGTTTAGCATCCACATAGAACTTCTTCCGTTGATGTGAGTTCAATCCAAAAGGTTTCACATTACCTGCAAGAAAATTAACCAAGTCAGCATACCATGGGTCAACAGAAAATAACTGCTCATCTGGAAAAGAATCATTTATAGGGATAGTTTCAATTGTTTCCGATGACTCCTCTCCGATTCTAGATAAATGGTCGGCCACTGAATTCTCGGACCCTTTCTTGTCCCGTATCTCGATATCGAACTCTTGCAATAGCAGCACCCATCGAATCAACCTTGGTTTTGCGTCTTTCTTCGCCATTAGGTACTTCAATGCTGAGTGATCAGTGTAGATAATGATCTTGGATCCGACTAAGTATGATCGGAACTTCTCACAAGCATACACCACCGCCAACAACTCTTTCTCGGTGGTTGCATAATTGATCTGTGCCTCGTCCAACGTTTTGCTGGCATAGTAGATCACATGCATCTTTTTCTCCTTTCGTTGGCCTAAGACAGCTCCCACAGCTACGTCGCTCGCATCGCACATGAGCTCGAACGGAAGATTCCAATCGGGTGCGGTAAGTATGGGTGCCGAGATTAGCCCCCTCTTCAATCTGTCAAAAGCCAAAGTACACTCATCAGAAAAATCAAACTTAGCATCTTTTAAAAGCAAAGAACATAAAGGCTTAGCAATTTTAGAGAAGTCCTTGATGAAACGCCGGTAAAACCCTGCGTGTCCCAAGAAGCTTCTCACTCCCTTCACTGTTGTTGGATATGGCAAATTTTCTATCACAGCTACTTTCGCCTTGTCCACCTCTATGCCTTCCTTCGAAATCTTGTGTCCAAGCACGATGCCTTCCGTTACCATGAAGTGACATTTCTCCCAGTTGAGTACTAGGCTCGTTTCTTGACATCGCTTTAAGACTGCTTCCAAATGATCGAGACATGCATCGAATGAATCTCCAAACACCGAGAAGTCATCCATAAATACCTCTATCGTCTTCTCTATCATGTCAGAGAAGATCACCATCATGCATCGCTGGAATGTAGCGGGAGCGTTACATAACCCAAAAGGCATTCGTCGGTATGCAAACGTTCCATACGGACAGGTAAATGTTGTTTTCTCTTGATCCTCGGGTGTTATAGGGATCTGATTGTACCCCGAGTAACCATCAAGAAAACAATAGTAAGCGTGCCCGGACAGCCGCTCCAACATTTGGTCAATAAAAGGAAGCGAGAAGTGGTCCTTTTTTGTTGCATCATTTAACTTTCGGTAATCTATACAAACTCTCCACCCGGTGACAGTTCGGGATGGTATCAACTCGTTGTTGTTGTTCTTGATCACCGTGATCCCCCTTTCTTTGGTACCACTTGCACTGGACTAACCCACGAGCTGTCGGCTACTGCATATATGATTCCAGCATCCAATAGTTTCAGCACCTCTTTGCGAACTACTTCCTTCATGTTTGGGTTCAACTGACGTTGATGTTGAACCGTCGGTTTATGCCCTTCTTCCATGTTGATTCTATGCATGCAAAAAGTAGGGCTTAACCCTTTCAAGTCCGCAATTGTCCATCCAATCGCTGTTTGGTGGGCTCTCAATACTCGTAACAACTTCTCTTTCTCCAATTGTGCAAGACCAGCATCAATTATCACCGGTAGTGTCTGATTCTCTCCCAAGAATGCGTATTCTAAGTGAACCGGCAATTGTTTGAGTTCTAGATGTGGCGGCACTTTCGATGACGGCTGTGATTTGGCAATTGGTTCACCCAAATCCTCTTTCATTGGTCTTCTCGGACCTCGGTACACAGGCAATGCATTCAGTTGCATCACACTCTCGTTCTCGCTATCGGTGCATATTCCGGTTAATGCATTCCCAAGTGGATCATCACCATGAGTAAATTGGGAAGCCTCTTTAGCAATCTCGTCTATCACATCAACCCGATAACAAGTACCTCTTTCCACCCCGACTCGTGCTGTTGGAAAAACATTAAATACCGCACTTTCTTCACCAACATGGAGGGTAAGCTTTCCTCCTTGTACATCGATCAGTGCACCTCCGGTGTCCAAAAATGGTCGGCCCAAGATCAGCGGGACCTCCTTATCTTCGTCCATGTCCAAGATGATAAAATCCACTGGAAAGTAGAATATGTCCACCTTTACCAAAACATCTTCAATAACGCCGTACGGATATTTGATGGATCTATCCGCCAATTGGAGTGTCACGTTTGTCGGCTGCACCTCTCCCAATCCAAGTTTCCTGAAAATGGACAAAGGCATTAAGTTAATACTCGCACCTAAATCACAAAGTGCCTTACCAAAATCAGAACCTCCTATGTGAACAGGAATCGTAAAACTCCCTGGATCTTTCAACTTTTGTGGGAGTTTGTGCTGGATTATTGCACTGTACTCTTCAGTAAGTGCCACGGTTGCGTGTTCCTCAATTTTCCTCTTGTTAGAGAGGATATCCTTCAAGAACTTCACGTAAGACGGCATCTGAGCTAATGCATCTGCAAAGGGAATATTAATGTGTAACTTTTTAAAAACTTCTAAAAATTTAGAAAACTGAACCTCATCCCTTTGTGCTTTGAAACGGTTTGGATATGGAACTTTCGGTGCCACCGGTGGTATGGTTGCCTTAGGTGTAGATTTTGGCACCTTATCGTTGTTGGAAGCTCTCTTATCTTCCATTTCCAGCTCCTCGTCCATCTTCTCTTCGTCTTCTTCTTCCGTCATATGATCATGAGTTTCTTTTTCAACCCCTCTTCCTTCAAGACGTGGGTCTTTGGCTAACTCCTTCCCACTTCTCAGCTGAATTACCTTACAATCTTCTCTTGTCTTCTTCTCGGGTTGGCTTGGGAATGTGCCATGACTCCGAATAGCTAATGCATCCGCCATCTGTCCCATTTGTCCTTCAAGAATTCGGATCGATGCAGTGTTCTGATCCGTCGCAGTTCTTATCGTTCCCACCGAACTTGTAAGCGTCCCCACGGATGATGTTAATTCTCCAACCGCATTGTCCAATCCGGACTTCTTCTCACCTCCTTGCCCCTCTTCTTGCCTCCTTTGATTGTAACATGGAGGACGATAAACATTAGTATTCTGAGTAGGAGGGTTAGAATTATTACCGTACTGATTTTGTTGTTGCTGAAACATTGTCTCCTTCTGTGCATTCTGAGGTTGGCTCCACAAGAAATTAGGATGTCGTTTCCATCCCTCATTGTAAGTATTCGAGAACGGATCGTTCCTCGGCTGGTTGTTGCGGTTTTGAAGGAATTGCACTTGCTCTGGTGGAGGAAACTCTTGAGATGAACCCATTGGCTCTTGGTAACCCATGTCTCCTTGGAAAGTTGGCTGAATTGCTGTGCCCTTCAGCTGGTTTGTGATGGCTGCCAATTGTGCTTTGATAGTTTTCAGTTCATCATTCTCTTGCACACTTGCCACCCTCCTAGTGGCTGACCGAGGTGTGGCATAACTATGTTCCGCGAGATTCTTAATCAGCTCATATGCATCTTCGTACGACAAATTCATGAATGCACCACCCGCAGCGGCTGTGAGGTCGTTCTTATATTGTGGAAGCAGTCCTCCATAGAACGTTTGCATGATCATCCACTGTTGCAAACCATGGTGGGGAATTTTTTAAGCATCCCCTTGTACCGCTCCCAAGCCTCGTATAACGACTCCTGATCCCACTGGGCAAAGTGAGTGATATCCGACAGCAGTTGGGTCGTTCGCCCTGGTGGAAAGAACTTGTTCAGAAAAGCGGTCACCATATCGTTCCATGTACGAATCTGCCCAGCTGGCAAACCCTCTTCCCATTCAGTAGCTCGACCCCTCAGTGAAAATGGAAAAAGCCGGAGTTTGATTGCATCCGGGTTAACTCCATTCACCTTGAATGTGTTGCAAATCTTCTCGAATGTTCTCAAGTGACTGTGTGGGTCTTCAGTTGATGCTTCTCCGAACATGTTTGCTTGCACCAATTGAATGGTGCCAGTCTTGATTTCGAAGTTGTTTGCCGCTATCGGAGGAACAAATGGCCCTCTTTGTGCGGCACCCATGTTCGGATTGGCAAAATTCCTCATAGGAACCCTTGGTGGTTGCACTCGGTTGTTGGGATTCCGGATGTTGTTATTCGGATTAACCGGAATCTCATTATTGTTGACCGGAATCTCGTTGTTATTGTTAAGATTCTCAGTGTTGTTAACCGGGATTTCGTTGTTGTTCACCGGAATCTCCTCATTCACTGGAATCTCCCAATTGATGTTGTTCTCTTTATTATTGACACCTTCCATTTCTTGCTGAAGTCTGAGTCTAGCTTGCCTTCTTAGTCTCCTTGCAGTTCTTTCGATTTCAGGATCAAACGGTTCGAGTTCACCGGAGGAACTCCTCCTTAGCATAAACTAGAAGTGATCTGCAGCAAAGAATAGAGTACATGTTAGCTCTCGTAATAATGCAGTAGCAAGAAACTTGGATCAAAATCGTGAATAAGGAAAAACAAAACAAAAATAAAATGCAGTAAAAGAAAATGCTCAATATAATAATTCCTACAGGCTACAGCTGGTAGTGATATTAACACAAAACAAGTTCCCCAAAAACGGCGCCAAAAACTTGATAGGTGGGTTTACACCCCCCTTTGACTAACCGCAAGTGTACGGTGTCGTCTCAAGTAATACGTACGGAAGTACGAGTATCGAACCCACAGGAACCAGGTGTTAAGTACCGCAATGACTGTAGTTACTATTAACTGAACGGTTAAAACTTTGATTTGGTTTGATTGTTGAAATAGCTTGACTCGTAAAGCGTATAAAAGTACGGAACGTAATTAGTAGTAGTTTCAAAAGAGAAGAAGGAGGGTTGGAATCCGAATGAATTCAATTAGTGAGAACTTAAATTGATTTATACATGACTAAAACGATTTATGACTTGTAAAACCTGAACTCGTTACACTTCTTCAAGCTGTACCGAGGTTTAACTTAATTAAAGTTGCTTATCTTTCGATCTAACAATTGAATTGAGTTAAAGTACCAGGTTTGAAACACAACACCGAGGGACTTGATATATCTCTACCCAATTCCTTTCGGTGGTCATTGAATTCGAACTCAATCTTGAGATTTCCATCGAACAACTCAAGGTTATCCAATCATTTAACAAGTGATCAGTTTATTAAAAGCATTAAGCATGAATTCAAAAACGTCATTCATCTATTAAAACCGAAATACAAATCGTTCAAGCCTACATCTATGAATCATTCATCATCCAACCCCCCAACATGGAGTTTAGCTCATGTTGGGGGTGTGTAAAAGAAATTGAAAGGTTACAAAAGAAGTAAATGAAACCATGTTTGAAAAGTTCTGCAGAAAAATATAAATAACTCCCTAAGAAGAATCCCTTCCACGATCACGTACTCAATCGTTGTTTTCTTCCAATCGATCTCTCGTCACCTCTGTATTCGTGCTCTCTCTCTGCTCCCAAAAATCACCCTCTGACTTGCAGCCGCTCCCTCGTCTAACTGATAACCCTAAAAATGAGAAAGAAGGGTTTTAAAACATATCTGATAGTTGGCGCTAGATATGGCGCTACTTTTGTCGCACCACAAGTCGCGCCATCCTCTGGAAACCACGACTTAGCTAATCCGCGCGCATTACGGCGCTAGTTAGGTCACGCCGAAAGTCGCGCCGCCTTCTGCTTCGTCTTTTTGCTGCTTTCGAGCTTTTTCTCCGGAAAATGTACGCGATCCTTTTCATTCCTCTTCCAATCTGCTTAACTGTACATCTCATGAAACTCATCAGTAAAAGCCACTATTTTACTTGAAAACATCCAACAATCACTAGATTCGATAGTTAAAATAATGTCGAAAACCGACATTATCACCCGTTTAATTTTCGTGTCATGTCGTGTCAACCCACTTACTTAAACGGGTTGAAATGTATCACCCAAACCTGTTTATTTCGTATCGAGTTAGCGTGTTGTGTTAATTTTTGCCAGGTCTAGGTGTTTCTTCACTAAGGGGCCGTTTACCTAATCTCTTACCCGGGTAAGTGCTTACCGGTAAAATTCAACACTATCACTCACTTCCGGGTAAGATTTTAGTCCACCAAAATGACATCGTATGCAACAATTTAGCCGGTAAGCGCTAACCGTGGTAAGAGCCGTCACACTCACTTACCAGGTAAGACTCTCGGTCCTTGCTTTCGACTCTCGATCCTTGCTTCCGCTCTTACCGGGTAAGATTCTTGGTCATTGCCATATTCATCCGGTAAACTAATGTGACTTGATAAGCACTTACCCGGATAAGTCTTTTGTAAGCGGCCCCTAAGGCCGAGTTTCATCGCACCAACTGCCTTTACACATAAATTTGATTTCACATATAATTCAATAAAATATATTATATTTAAATCGTTTTATAAATCGTCGGCAATATATATCTAAAATTCAAGGGTCGTAGGTCCATGCTTATACGTTTTGTCGGCTTCCCATTATCACACAAAATCATCAGTCTACAAAAGTGGCACCAAACCAATATGACCAAAAATACACGTGAAAGTAATTGCTCACCAAATCTATCATTTTAATTTATTCCTTTACTTCTACTTTTACCACTTTTACAACCATATCATACCAAATCTTTATAACTTCCTTGTAGATCATGACATATATATATATATATATATATATATATAGAGGAGGGTTCATGTGAGGAGCGCATCAAAACGTGAGAACGTGAGGAGCACCGTCCATGTACAAAATCACATGTGATTCACAACACAAGGACTAAAAATCATATGTGATTAACATTTTGGACACGCGCGGTTTGTTACGCGGTTTGCAAAAGCGCGCGGCTTGTCCCGCGGTTTGTGTTGTGAATCACATGTGATTTTGTACATGGACGGTGCTCCTCACGTTCTCACGTTTTGATGCGCTCCTCATTTGAACCCGACCCTATATATATATATATATATATATATATATATATATATATATATATATAGGATACAAATCAAGAGGAAGGTTCAAACGAGGAGCGTACCAATTTAAGAGAACGTGAGGAGCACTCCCATGCTTTTGATCACATATGATTTACAACGCTAAAAATTCGGACATAATCGAATTTTCGCGCAAAAGTAGCGCGACTTGGTTCGCGACGCGTGCAAGTCGCGGATCATTAATGATCCACAACTGCCAATCACATGTGATCCATAACTGTCGATTCTCATCCAGATCAGTTGTGAATCACATGTGATCCACAACTGCCAATCACATGTGATTCATAACTATCAATTGCTCCTCACGTTCTCTTAAATTGGTACGCTCCTCGTTTGAACCCGCCTCTACAAATCAAATACAAATCATGTATTTGAACGATGTGTGCATAATATGAGATGCAGATATGCATTATCGTATATGAATGTATGTCCATTATATGTATATTCTTAAACGTATGCATATATATATATATATATATATGCACACCGGTTGTTTGCAATTGCACACCGTGGTTTGTAAGGTGTGCAACAAATGAAAAGTTTGCATTTTACGAAGCCTATATATATATATATATATATATATATATCATTTATTTGAGCATGTTGGATTATAAATCCGAACGTATCGTTCACTTTTTTTCTTCCAAATATATATTAATTTTGAAGCCTGCAATTGGATCATAACAAGCATACACTTGTACTGTCCCTTACATTAAAGAACCTTGAGGTCAGGATGCCGCTCTTTTTGGCAATTTGGTAGTTTATATGGACCCTATTTGGATAATTAAACATCGAGACCATGAGTACCGTTACCCAATGAACCCACTGAACCCGATTGCCACCTCAGCGCCACATCAACTTTTCTCTTTCCTACCTTCCTTACCCAAAAGTGGAGTACCGCCTACCCACTGAACCCAATACTACCCGAAATTAAAAAAAATAAAGAAAGGTTGAAGATGCTCGGGTTCCACTGGGTTCACGAACCCGCTCCCCTTACCCGCTCCCCCCCCCGGTACCCGCTTACCCGCTTGCCACGTTTGCCTTACCCGATCCCGTACCCGAGGGCGGTACGGGTGGCCTTAGTGGGTCCTAACTCATAATCTTTCTATATATAGCATTGTATGTTCCCATACTTATTCTCATACCCTTTCAATTCCTCTTATAATGGTTATGGCTCTTCTCCTTCTAGCTTTCTTCATGTTCATTGCTTCTTCTTCAACCAATGCTCAACCTTCAACTGGTTTTTACCCTAGTTCAAAAGTTCAAACCATACCTTTCAATCAAGGTTATAGAAACCTCTGGGGCTCACAGCACCAGAGGTTTGACCAGAACTCGCTGGTCCTTTGGCTCGATAGGTCTACAGGAAGTGGGTTCAAGTCGCTCAAACCTTATAAATCCGGATACTTTGGGACTGCCATGAAACTCCACCCTGGCTACACCGCCGGTGTTATTACCTCCTTTTACGTAAGAACTTTAACAATCTCGACTACTTGTGACACAAGAAACTACGTCCTTTGGTTGCATGCATGCATGCCCACACACTTTTCTTTTTGTGTTGTTTCAATTCTACTTAATTTCTTGGGTTTTGATGTTGGTGTTTGGATTTTTGTAAAGCTTTCGAATGCTGAGGATCATCCGGGGAACCATGATGAAGTTGATATCGAGTTTCTTGGTACGACATTTGGGAAACCGTACACGCTGCAGACGAACGTGTACATTAGAGGGAGTGGTGACGGAAAACTCATCGGACGAGAAGAGAAGATTCACCTGTGGTTCGATCCGACTAAAGATTTTCATAACTATGCTATCCTTTGGAGCACCGTTGAGATCATGTAAGTTTTTAGTTAATTTTTTCAAGTCTTTACATTGATTCTTTATTCTTAATTATTTAAGGTCCTACTAACCGGCGGACTTTGTCTACAATCGTACATATATTTATTATATATACAATATTTAAGTGATGTCCACGTCAAGTTATAAAAATATATAATTTCATTTCGGTTATAAACTCAATAAAATATATACAAAACTTACAAAATAGTTTTTTATGTGTTGATATATGAAACAAGGCATAAATGCCTGTGCATCGGTCGGATCGGGTCGGGTCGGCCCAAAAACCTCTAACCCGATCGGGTTACGGGTGGAGTATGCAGAACCCGAAACCCGTCCATCATGCATTTCGGGGCTCGGGTTACGGGTGGTTTTGGGGCGGTCGGGTTCATCGGGTTGGGCCTGATCCCAGGCCCGTTTTTAGGAGCTTTAATTCAGCCTATTTTCGTGTTTAATTTTTCGGTAACCAACATTCCAGCAAATTGCAATATATAAAATAAAAACTTAAAAATAACTTACAAGTTAAAACTTAAAAGTTAAAAAGTAACAACTTACCACCAAAGTCCAAAGTTTAAACTTTAAAGTTAAAACAATTAAACAAGTTAAAACAAGGGTTACTTTTGTCGTCGCTAAAAGTTCATTTATCGTGAAAAAAATGTTTATAAAGACGACATGTACTGTCATCGCTATAGCTTGTGGGTCAAGCATGTCGTTGTTAAAGGCACGTCGCTGAAGCTCTCTTTTCTTGATATCGGCATGATTGTTTTCCACACATAAAACAGGAATCAGCGTTTCACAGATAAAACAACAATGTATTGTCACATGTATTGTTTCATATGTTTGATAACAAATAAAAATTGGTTTCTAAGTTTCTGCAATTTATTGGGTTTGTAAATAATTATTTGTGTGTGTGTGTGTGTGAAAAGCTGGTTCAAATGTGAAGCGTAAATTTGAAAACTTATCAACTACTCATATTTTATTCATGGTGAATATCATTAAAGATATTGATGTTGAAATTATTCTTAAAAAAATATATGCTAAAAATTGAATGATATCATAAATAACTAAAATGCAATATACTTATGATTATTTATCATAACTAATAAAATAAACATTTGAGAACTTCAATATATTTATATTTTTATTTGAATTTTCCTCGTACAAATGAAAACTCATCATAACAAATGTAATAAATGCAGATTCTTTGTGGATGATGTGCCGATTAGAAGGTACCCGAGGAAAAGCGATGCTACATTCCCATTAAGGCCAATGTACGTATATGGGTCTATATGGGATGCATCTTCATGGGCAACTGAAAATGGTAGATACAAAGCCGATTATAGGTACCAACCCTTTTACGGTAGGTACAATAATTTCAAGCTAAGCGGTTGTGATGTCAACTCCCCATCTTGGTGCAGACCACCGTCTGGTTCTCCGGCTAGGACGGGTGGGCTAAGCCGTCAGCAACTGGCGGCAATGCTTTGGGTTCGAAGGAACTTTAAGGTCTATGACTATTGTAGGGATCCAAGCAGAGATCATACCCAGACACCAGAGTGCTGAAAATATGTCGATTTCAAAGAAAATAGAGGCTTGAGATGTGTCTTTATGCTTATTACCAAAGGTAGTTAAGCCGTCCAAGCCTTTATTAATATCAAATTTGTTTTTTTTTTTCCTTTTTTTGTGTGTATTTTGAGTGAATTATTGGGAGTGTTTGTATTTCATTTGATGATGATTGCCATTTTGATTTAAGAAATTATATTGAATACAATTAAAGAATATATTACAATCTTATTTTTCTTATCATGGGTTTATTGATATGATATATCAAAAAAAAGTGATTAAACATGTTAGCTTTTCCAATCGGACTTTTCTGGATCAGGTTTACGGCCCAAACCTGTTCAAATCGGATTTTATGATCTGGATTAGGTTTGGGCCTGAACCCGATCCGTGTAACGGGCTTGAAGTCTTTTATGTGTCTCTACTGCATATCATCCAACTTTTTAAATAGCAATGACATGATTAGCACTTGTGAATTGTCAAGTATGATGTGATTTTGAGGTCCAAAACCAAGTTGCTCTGTTGCACTTTTTATCAGCCCAATTACTGAGCAGCCCAAAATTTAGGCCCAATAAAAGGGGAGGTCACTATGGGATTATGGCAAACAGTTTAATAAATACTTTCTTAAACCAACATATTTATTTAGTGTCAACTTCTATATTATTTTTTTGGAAAGGGTATCCCAGGTACAGCCCGAACTAATCTCTGACAATTTAGAAACTTAAAGACGTCTTATCCCAATACAAAGTATAAAAATTATTAATTTTTTATATATCTAAAGGAACTGTTTGATTTGATGGAATGGTTTGGAGGAATTTGAATTTTGAGGAAGGATTTGAAATTGGAGGAATTGGGTTGAAAAGGATTAGGTATGTAACCACAAAGGTTGTGACGTACTGGTTAAGGCTTTGGGGATGTGGTGGAATATCATATTTGCTCAGGGTTCTAATTCAGGCGTACACAACAATTGTGATCACTGAGGTTTAATCAAGACTGATGTCTTACAGTCATAATTTGTCAAGGGATTAGTCTAGAGATAGCCTAGGACATCCTTCAAAAAAAAAGAATTAGGCCATCCGCAGCGCCCACGGGCTCGGGCTCGGGCTCGCTGCGGGCTCCCTCGGGTAGTGGTGGGGGTCCTGCGGGCTTCGGCTGCGGGCTCAGCCTCCGGGCTTTCAAACCCGAGGAACCCGATTGCCTCCAACGGCTACTTTTGTATTTTTTTTTTAAAATCTTGAAAATAAATAAATCCAACGGCTACTTTTATAAAAAAAATTAATTTTTTTTCAATTTAATCACACTATATATATTAACCCTCAACCTCTTATTTTTTCACACCAACAATCTCTCAAACTCTCTCAAATTCTCTCAAACTCTCTCAAATTTCATCATGAATCCAAACAAAACACCTACATCCCGTCGTAACCGACCACATACACCGCAACCGCAAGAAGACCCGGAGCTTGGTTTCCAAGCGTTTACACAACCAGGTTATCGTCCGCAATTTTCGCAACAAATTCCGCCACAAATTTCGCAACAAATTCCGCCACATCGGTCGCAACAAAATCCGCCACAATATTTTTACAACTCATTAGGCCATCCGCAACAAATTCCTTACCAACTTACACGTTCCGGTTTGATTGAACAAGGTTTTACTCCGGCCAACTTCAATCCTCCTTCACCCGTCATCAATCTCGCCGACGGGGAAGTGTAGAAATGTAGAAAGTTTTTGGACCCGAATCGGGGAAGTGTTCTTTAGTGTGATGGGTCGCGGAAATTATAGAACAACTCATCAACTCAACACCAAGTTCAACGACCTCAATAAAAAAATTGCTCTTTTTGGCGGCATCTACAACAACTTGGTCAATAATAGATCAAGCGGAATGAGTGATGCCGACATTTCACGAGTGGCACACGAACGGTACCAAGCACAACAAGGGTTTGCTTTCTCTAAAGAACAAGCTTGGGAAGTCCTAAAAAAATGTCCAAAATGGGGATCCGTTCCAACGATGACGACAACTTCATCGCGGGGTTCAAAACGTACCAAACCTTCCGATGATGACGATGACGACAACTTCATCGAGCAACTTCAACGACCCATCGGGAGAAACAAGGCAAAAAAAACATCAACGAGTAATACGTCCGGGTCGAATACGAACGAAAGTGTTACTCAGTTGTTGACGACGTTCAACGACAAGATTGATGATACAATGGAATACAAAATGAAAAAACTCGATCTCGAAATCGAACGCTCAAAACTCGAACGAGATAGGTTGGAACAAGAACTCGAAATCGAACGCTCAAAACGATTTGAGAAAGACTTCGAGTTTTTCATGACCTCGCATGATCACCTTACGGGAGACGTTTTGAGTGTTACTTTAAAGAGAAAAGAGCAAATTAAAAAATTTCATAATTGGTAGTGTTTTGTATTTTGTAATTTTTATTTTTAATGAATGATATGAATTTTTATTTTTATTATTTATCTTATTTTTATTTATTAAAAAATATATAAATATTTTTATTTTGTTAAATAATTAAATGTATAAATAAAAGAATTAAAAAAATGAGGTGGCAAGAGGGCTTTTAGTTATGCGCTGGTAGTCTTTTGTAATGAAATTGAATTTCTTTTTTTTTGAACCAAAACTGAATTTCATTCTTTATAATAATTTATAAGAAAAATTTATAAAAATAGTTGAACTGCCTTTTTATTAATTGATTATTACAAATCATACGAAATCTCGTGAAATACTAACAATCCTCGTAGAATTTCAAAATCCTATACTTGTAGAATTTTAAATCCAGTAAATCTTTCTAAAGGAAACATGAGATTGGAATAGAATTCAATTCAAAATCTCCCTAAATTCCAATTGAATCCTACAAAACAAACGGACCATAATTTAATTATTAGATGTTGCAAAAATGGTTAACTCGTATTAATTATTCAACTAATTAACAAGTCTAAATAAATATAAAAAAAGTTAGTTCAAGTTTGGTTGATCCGCTTACATTGTTTTGTCGTTTTTATTATTTTTATAACAATTAATGCATTGAATATTATTACAAAAACAATAATAATATCAATCTAATTTTTTGAAGAAAAAAATTATATAAGATAAACACATATATTGAATCAACTACACATCCTATATTGTTAAAACTACTTATTTTAGCATATTAACCAATCTTGTCATTACAAATCTAATTTATTCTGTTTGTGTAATGTTTTAATTGGATGAGGACCAAAGATGTAGAGTAGTGAAACAATTGTCCTGCGCTTCAATGACAAGTTGAAAGAAGGGTAGCGGAGCAATTAGAAGGAGTTCAGGGGTTGAGTCGTAAAGGTCTAAAGTGCAATTTTGGAAGACTTTCGAAGTATAAAAAACGTGTTTAGCTCATTAGGGTTTCAGTCATTCAGTTTCAATTTCTCTCTCAAAATACACAGAGCTTTCTCTCTCGTTGTTTAGGGTTTCTAGATTCTTAGATGAACTTCAAACCTTTTGAAGTTCTTGTGTGATTTAGTGTAAATTGTAGTGAGGTTTCTTTGTAAGTATTTCTTAGAAGTTTTCTTAATAAAAGTTCAGTTTACAATTTCAACATGGTATTAGAGCGTTACGGTGCGATTCTCACCTGATCTCGCTCTCAAACGACGATTTCCTCGATTCACTTTGGTATAACCTTCTTGTAAACTTCTGTTTCTATAGTTCTTATCATTTCTGAAGCATACTTACTGTTTTGTAACGACGTACTCGTGATCTTGGCTCTGTAGCCCTGATCTGATACTGTTGGTGTGTTCATCTCATAAGATCTCTTATGTTTAAGATCGGTGTTTTGTCTGCTTTACTATTAGAGATCTTGTCACAAATAGACGTTCTCTAGATCTTGGCTTTGTAGCTCTGATCTGATTTTGCCTATCTGTTTTTCATTCTGATATATTGGAGATCCTGGCTCTATAGCCTTGGTCTCAACCTGTAGTTGTACATCAACAAGATCTGGTATGTGTTTGTGTTTTTAACAAATCCTTTCATATCTGTGTTTGATTTTCATTCTGATATATTGGAGATCCTGGCTCTATAGCCTTGGTCTCAACCTGTAGTTGTACATCAACAAGATCTGGTATGTGTTTGTGTTTTTAACAATCCTTTCATATATGTGTTTGATTTTCATTCTGATATATTGGAGATCCTGGCTCTATAGCCTTGGTCTCAACCTGTAGTTGTACATCAACAAGATCTGGTATGTGTTTGTGTTTTTAACAATCCTTTCATATATGTGTTTGATTTTCATTCTGATATACTGGAGATCCTGGCTCTATAGCCTTGGTCTCAACCTGTAGTTGTACATCAACAAGATCTGGTATGTGTTTGTGTTTTTAACAATCCTTTCATATATGTGTTTGATTTTAATTCTGATATATTGGAGATCCTGGCTCTATAGCCTTGGTCTCAACCTGTAGTTGTACATCAACAAGATCTAGTATGTGTTTGTTAGATCTGTGTTTTTTAACAATCCTTTTTTAGATCTGTGTTCTCTATCTCCTTTAGTATTAAAGATCTTGACTCTACAGTCTGGATCTGTGTTTTTACTCGTACATAAATAATAAGATCAGGTGAATCGAAGTGTAATTGTTTCGATTCACCTCTCCTTGTTATCTGTTTTCATTATATCTTTCTTATCTGTTAAACCTGCATACCACAGATCCTCGTGTCTCAGATCTGACTACCTTATGTTCGTACTATGTACGGTGCTAGGCAAAATTCAGATCTTGAGTTCGTCAACTAGATCTAGTGTTTGTAATTGTTGCATGCTTCAGACCCATTTTTTTTAATGCATAAACTGTTTCCAGTATTGTTTATCTTAGCACGAATCTCACACTCATCCTTCATGAAACCTGCTGTATGTGATGCATTTTGTATGATTGTTTGATTTTTAGTTTATCATTTAAAATCTATTCACACCTTGTAGTCTAGAACTCACTGCACACATCTGCTTATATCAGTGTGACTGTTAGAACCGATCTTTGGATCCACTCTAAAGCCACGCAATACTGATACCTGCAGATTGTAAACGAGTCTGCTTGGCTCAAAGAGTTGTGTGGATCGTTACAGTGTGTACTCGGTCTCTCTTCCTACTTACATATTTGTTCAGGTTTGTTTTCTGGCCTTGAAATCTCTGATAACAGAGGTTTATCAATTCCGCTGCGTATTGTGTTTGATCTCACACACTGTAAGTACCTTCTCACCTACTGTGTGCATCTTCTACTGATTTTCGGGCATCTTAATGATTGGCTTGACCTACCATCTTAAGAGTGGCAAGGAATCCTGCCTTTAAGTTACTAAGGTGTTTCCCTTGTGTGTAACTTTACTTTCTGTTCATTATGACTGGTGAAGAAGTTCACAAAGAGCCAGAGCCGCAATCTCTGATTGCCAAACTGGACTTTGGTGATCCTCTTTACCTGCATCCTAGTGATACTTCAGGAGTGGCTATACTTAATCTAAAGTTGACTGGAACTGAAAATTATAAGGTATGGTCGTGTGCTATGGTTTTGGCCCTGGAAACTAAAAATAAACTTGGGTTTGTTAATGGTACTGTATCTCGTCCCATTGATAATGATGTTCTTGGTAGACAATGGGACAGATTCAACTTTGTTGTGTTATCCTGGATCCATATCTGAGGAACTATTTCTCAGTCAAGTGTTTTCTAAGATTGCTAGTGAGGTCTGGAAAGAGCTTAAGGAAACATATGATAAAATTGATGGTTCTGTCACTTTCAGTCTTCATCAAAAGATAAATTCTCTTAGTCAAAATGGGATGTCTGTTTCTGACTATTATCATAAGCTAAATGCACTATGGAAAAAATTTGATGCCTTAATTAAACTTCCATCTTGTACTTGCCATGCATCAGCTGAATTTACAAAACATAATCAACTTTTGAAACTTATGCAATTCTTGATGGGTTTGGATGACACATATATGCAATTAAGAAGTAACATCTTGACCATTGATCCGTTACCCACGGTCAAAACTGCCTTTTCTCTTATATCAAGAGAAGAGTCACATCGTGGTATGACTCGCTCTTCATCTGAGTCTAAGACTCAGCACACTGCCTTTTTTAGCAAACCTGTAGATAACAGGAAAAAATCTGGAAAACCTATATTGACTTGTAAACATTGTGGTGTTAATGGTCATACGATAGAAAGATGTTTTAAACTCATTGGATTTCCAAAAGACTTTCAGTTCACTAAGGCTAAGTCAAATCAGTGTGCTAAATCTTCGTCTAACAATACTTGTACCACCGAAGGTCCTACAAGTGGATCCAATTCATCTAAATCCCTTACAGAAGAACAACTCAACAAGTTATTGTCTCTTTTGGATCAGAAACAAAACGAGGGCTTATCTGTCAATATGGCAGGTAATTTTTTTGCAAACGTGACTAGAAATTCAAAGGTTTTTGCAAACATGACTCGTAATTCAACCTTTTCTAAGAATTCCCAGTCTTGTTGGATAATTGACTCTGGAGCTAATCAGCATATGACTTCATCTGTTGCAAGTCTTGATAACATTGTTGACATATCTGACTTAAATCTAAGAGTGACCCAACCTAATGGAAATGAGGCCAAAATCAACAAAATTGGGAACTATAAGTTGAATGATCATGTAGTGTTATTTGATGTGTTGGTTATTCCAGATTTTCATGTTAACTTGCTCTCAGTTCATAAACTTGCTAGAGATAGCAAGGTATTTGTTGGATTTGATGATTTTAAAAGTTATTTGCTTCAGGGTTTACATCCCATGAAACTTGTGGGGACTGGTAGTGAATTTGGTGGATTGTATTTTTTTGATCAGGTTCTTAAGAGTGAGTCAGTTAATCCTAAAATGTTGGGGAATAAAACAAACACTAATATGACTATGTCGTGTTTTGCTTCTCGACAACTATGGCATAGTAGGTTAGGTCACCCGGCTGATCAAGCTTTGGCTTGCTTAAAAGGCCAATTGAATCTAGAAGGTGGTTCTGAGACTCTTCCTTGTGAAATTTTATCCATATGGCAAAACAAACTAGTGAGAAGTTTAATCTTAGTAGTCATTCTACCACCTGCCTAGGTGAGTTAATACATATGGACTTATGGGGACCCTACCGTGTGCCTAGTAAGGACGGATATAGACATTTTTTGACCTTAGTAGATGACTACTCTAGGTCAGTTTGGGTTTACTTGTTGAAACATAAGGATGAAGTGTTTGATTATGTTGCTTCTTTTCACAGTTTGTTGATAAATCAATTTGGCAAAACTATAAAAGCTTTCAGAAGTGATAACGGCACCGAGTTTGTAAATCACAAACAGGGTGAGTTTTTTAGTTCAAAAGGAATTTTGCATCAAACTAGCTGTGTTTACACTCCTCAACAGAATGGAGTTGTTGAGCGTAAACACGTACATCTTTTAAATGTTGCTAGAGCCCTAATGTTTCAAGGGGGCATTCCTTTAAACATGTGGAATGAGGGTATATTAACTGCCACTTATCTTATAAATAGAACACCTTCCTCTATGTTGAAAGGAAAATGTCCTTATGAAGTAGTTTTTGGTGTTGCTCATGTGTTGTCACATTTGCGAAATTTTGGTTGCTTATGCTTTGCTATTAGGCCTAATATTTCTGACAAGTTTTCTTCTCGAACTGAAAAATGTGTTCTTCTTGGTTATGCAAATTCTCAAAAAGGTTACCGGCTGTTTAGCTTAGACACCAAACAAATCATTGTTTCACGTGATGTAAAGTTTTATGAAACTGTTTTTCCTTTTAAAATGGGAGCAACTGAACAACTAGTTGATTCTAGTAGCATTAACTCTTTAAATTTTTTCGATAATATTGTGATTCAGACTACTGATATTTCTTCTGAAAAACCCTATGATGATATTAGGGATAACTCGCAAAATGATAGTTTAAATCATAGTTCTAAACATACTAGCCACCCTGGTCATTTTAGTAGTCATCCTGGTGCTGCCACTCCCAACGAGCTTGGTGGCACCAACAGAATAAACTTCCAAGGAAGGAATGCCGGATCTGAGAGTCCTGGTGATCCTAGTATGACTGCTAATTACTAGAGTATGGCTGACGGAGATGTTGATGATGTTCATTTGAGTTTCCCTCCTGAGGGTGGTCTTGTTGAACCTTCTACTAGAAAGTCAAATAGAGTTTCAAATTTGCCCAGGAAATTTTCTGACTATATAGTAGAGGGTAAGGTTAGATATGGTTTAGAAAAAGTAGTAAATTACTCTTTTCTAAGTAAAAATAACTTTTGTTTTGTAACCACTCTTAATAAATCTGTAGAACCTAACAACTTTTTTGAAGCATTTAAGGATCAAAATTGGGTTTCTGCAATGAACGATGAAATGGAGGCTCTATATAGGAATAACACATGGACTTTAACTGCTCTCCCAACTGGCCGAAAGCCAATTGGTTGTAGATGGATATATAAAATAAAATATAAATCTATTGGGGAGATAGAACGATATAAGGCTAAACTAGTAGCGAAGGGATATTCACAGCGTGAAGGTTTAGATTATGGGGAGACTTTTTCTCCAGTTGTAAAAATGGTTACGGTAAGATGTGTTATTTCATTAGATGTACAATATAATTGGCCTATTTGTCAATTAGATGTGAATAATGCTTTCTTATATGGAGATTTAAATGAGGATGTTTATATGTCTTTACCTCCTGGCTATTTCTCAGCTAACGATAAAAGAGTGTGTAAGCTTGATAAATCATTATATGGCTTAAAACAAGCACCACGACAGTGGTACGCAAAACTATCTGCCTGTTTATATGATAATGGTTTTGTTCAAAGTACTTGTGATTATTCTATGTTTACGAAAATAAAAGATTCTGTGTATTTAGTATTACTTGTATATGTGGATGATATTATTTTGACAGGAAATTCTTTAACTGAAATTAATAAAGTTAAACAACATTTGCAATCTAGTTTCAAAATCAAAGATTTGGGTGAGTTGAAATTTTTCTTGGGAATAGAAATTTTAAGAACTGAAAAGGGTATTTGCATGTCACAACGCAAGTACTGTCTAGAACTCCTTAGTGATTTTGGGTATTTAGGTTGTAAACCTGTTAGCACTCCTATGGACATGAATCTGATAGTCAAAGATTCAGTTAGTCCAGATTTAAAAGATCCACCTTTGGCAGATTTTTCTGAATATCAGAAATTAATTGGTAGATTAAGTTACTTGTTGGCTACACGGCCTGATATCGCATTTGCAGTGCATTGTTTGAGTCAGTTCATGCACTCTCCTAGACAATCTCATCTTAAGTTGGCTCTCCGAGTCTTAAGATATTTGAAGTGTTCTCCAGGAAAGGGTGTATATTTTTCTTCATCATCTGAGTTTAGTTTAAAAGCTTTTGTCGATGCAGATTGGGGTAAGTGCCTTTCTACTAGACGTTAGGTTACTGGTTATTGTTTGTATTTGGGTAATTGTATGATTTCTTTGAAAAGTAAGAAACAATCAACTGTTTCCCGTTCTTCAGCTGAATCTGAATATAGGGCGATGGCGTCTGCCCTATGTGAGATTATTTGGGTACTAAGTGTTTTAACTGATTTAAAAATAAAAAATCTTTTACCTATTGATTTGTATTGTGATAATAAGTCAGCAATACAAATAGCAAACAATCTAGTTTTTCACAAAAGAACAAAGCATATAGAAATAGATATACATCAAGTGAGAAATAAAGTTGCTTCGCGAATGCTTAAGACTGTTAAAGTACCGTCTTTAGAAAACCCAGCAGATATTTTTACAAAATCGCTTGGTGTAAATCAACACAATTATTTGTGTTCTAAGTTAAACATGTTAGATCTTTTTCAATGCCAAGATTGAGGGAGGGTGTTAAAACTACTTATTTTAGCATATTAACCAATCTTGTCATTACAAATCTAATTTATTCTGTTTGTGTAATGTTTTAATTGTATGAGGACCAAATGTAACACCCTAAAATCAGGGCTAATTTAAACCTCGATTTATAACAATATTAAACATAAACTTTCTAAGCTTTTATACATAAGTGGAGAATTAAGCATGAGGGTCATATTTACAACATAGAACTCTTCAAATAACCTTTTAATCTAATCATGTCACTATAATCAGATTAACTAGATTATCTAAGCAATCTATTCAAAACCTCAATATTCATTAACTTCTCCGCTAATCCAAAAGCTCTCGTCCCACATCCCTTTATTTTTCCGAGCTAGTACCTGGTAAGAAAACATCATTTGAAATGATTAGGCTAACGCCTAGTGAGAACATTCGTTTTCAAAATAATATTTGTACAAATCAATGTAAACAAGGTATAACAAACCTGGTTTACCCTTTTTCTTACCACATGCGTAACTGTACTTTGATAACGGGTTAAACCCGGTTCCATGACTACAACCTGACAATAAGCCAGTCATTTCTCATGTTCTGATTTCCATGACTACGACCTGACACTAAGCCAGTCATTTCTCATGGTCCAGAGCCCACACTACGAATCTTCACAGATTCTAGATTAATGCTCTTATCCAATAAATTGCAATAACACATGCCCATTTATTGGAAAGGAGGTAGAGATTACAATCACTCATGTCAATCCCTTTTTCTTCCTTAGAAATCGGGAATTCCGAATAAATCTACGTCTATTCCACGATTTTCCACACACACTGGAATAACGATTAGTACCACACGCTTATTCCATGTGATCATAAAACACTAGTGCCTATGGATCCATTACACTTAATATATATTCCTCATAGCAATGAGTATGAGCAAATCGCATTTATACCACATAGATTCCTCATAGCAATCAGTATGAGCAAATCGCCTTTATAAATCCCTCATATTATTTAGTATAAGCAAATCACATTTAATATGTCAATTTCTTATAACATAAATCTAACCATCAATATTATCACTCACGGTCCTTGATATAAATATTATTGTAACTCACTTGCCCAATAAATTCAATAGTTACAACTCATACAGGTTATTGCTATAAATCATTTTCCAATATCATTAATGAATTTAAGCACAACCATCAATTTAAGATAATAAATTTTACTTTATAAAATCATTCTTCCAAAATCCATCCAAATCAGTTCATTTATAAAATACACCTTACCATAATTTAAAACATTGTAAAAAGGTAAGGTAAGAATGAACTCACCTGATAGCAGTAGTATCACTCTTATTTTTCTTCCTCAAAATAATATGAACTTTTGTCACCAACTCCACAGAGATCTGAAATACTCAAATACATAATGTACTAGTATCAATCTATTGTACATGACCCTTAAAACTAAGAATGCTAAAAATAACCAAATTTCCAACCACTTATCGCAACCCACTAGTTGCGATAACCGTTGACGCAATACACAGTACTTGTCGCAACCCATTGTTGCGACATCTACTTCCTATCGCAACCAACTGTTGCGATACATGCCTCATCGCAACCAACGGTTGCGATGTACACCTTGTCGCAACTAACTATTGTGATACTAATGAGCTTGTCGCAACCCAAAGTTGCGACATTCATAACTATCGCAAATCTTCAAAACTATCGCAACTAACTACGACGACATTCATAACTGTCTCAACCCACTGTATTCATACTTAACCCAGAAATTCATAAATTTAAACCATGTTTGTTTCTGTAAACATGCAGATATGTTAAAAACTACCAATAGAACATAAACATGAACTCAGATTTCTCATAGCCTTCAAAAAATATCAAAACTCATTTCTATATCCATAGAAAACTTTTAGTTACATAATAAGAAAGATTAACATGAGATGTTTACCTTTAATTTCACAAGCTTGAACCCTCAAATTACAATTAAATCTTCCAGCTAACCAAACTTGCTTTTTCTTCTTCTTCTTTCTTCGTTTTCTTTCTCTCTCTCTCTCTCTCTCTCTCTCTCTTTTGCCGTACACAATCACACACACACACACACACTTAAGACTTCACAAGTGTTTTGCTTGTGTGACACATCACCCCTTTTTACTAAAAAGAGGCGGTGATTGTGATATCTCATATCACATTTACCAAACAACCCCTCCAAGTATCAACACTTAACAAGTTTAATCCCTCCACTTATAAATTAAAATTAAAGTTTACCCCTTAACTTATTACTCCACAAACAATTAACGTAACTTAATCGGGATAAACTCTAATATTAATCTATCACATAATAAATCATATTTTATCAAATAATTATACTCATATTATTTAATAAACCTAAACATAATCTTTTATGAAAAATCGAGATGTTACACCAAAGATGTAAAGTAGTGAAACAATTGTCTTGCGCTTCAATGACAAGTTGAAAGAAGGGTAGCGGAGCAATTAGAAGGAGTTCAGGGGCTGAGTTGTAAAGGTCTAAAGTGCAATTTTGGAAGACTTTCGAAGTATAAAAAACGTGTTTAGCTTATTAGGGTTTCAGTCATTCATTTTCAATTTCTCTCTCAAAATACCCAGAGCTTTCTCTCTCGTTGTTTAGGGTTTCTAGATTCTTAGATGAACTTCAAACCTTTTGAAGTTCTTGTGTGATTGAGTGTAAATTGTAGTGAGGTTTCTTTGTAAGTATTTCTTAGAAGTTTTCTTAATAAAAGTTCAGTTTACAATTTTAACATATATCAATCTAATCATCGTCATACCCAAAAGGGCAAGAAGGAGTACTTATGATATGAGACCTCTACGGTTGCTTCCATTCTTGAATGTATTTTGGCGAGCTAAACAAGCTGCTCACTAGACTAAGCGTTGCTAGTTGATGCAACCATGTATGCAAGTTTTGAACTTGCATTGCCCATCCAATGCGCCTTTCTTGGCGGGTTAAGCCCACACCATGCTTCGTCTTCATGGGCTCGTCAATGTAACCTCTGAAGTTGTGTATGAGCTGCTATGGTCCAACTCTAGTAGATACGAGACTCTAATGCACCCCTCCAACAGAGGCAAGGATGCCACAGATTTTCAAAAGTGTTGAGACAAGGGTTTGACCATTTGAATGAGAGGTTAGGCGAGCACACATACATGACCTAAATTAAACCTATCATTATCGTTTTTTCGACTTTCAGACCCACATTCACTGCTCCAGGGCTCCAACGGGTGTCCGCCCTCCCCTGTGCCGTTGTGCGTCTCAGACTCGACCTCCAAAAGGTTTCTCCGGTCGCCACTGCCGTTGGGTAGTAGTCGGCGTCACATACCCTCCGGTTCTCTACTTCTCTTCACAGTGAGCAGACCCAAGTTTGATTTTGCCCTAAATTTGATATTAGTTTTTGCACTAAATTTAATTTCAGTTTTTGCCCTAAATTTGATATTAGTCATAACTCTAAATTTGATTTCATTGATTTGTTTGCATAATTTATTAATTTGTTTTAGTTCTTATACTAGTCTTTACCAAAAAAACCAAAATTTACACTCGAAATCAACCAAAAAATCGAAAAAAGTTCTTGAAATCAATAAAACAAACCCAAGAAAATTTTCTCGAATCAACACAAAAACTTAAAAAATCCCTTGAAATCAACCAAAAAACTAGAAAAAAAATCTCTCGAAATCAATCAAAAACTTAAAAAGTCCCCCAAAGGGGGAATTCGGCTAAACAAGCTACTTGAATGACAAAATGGTCTTACAAGATCCGGTCCCTGCGGTTTTAAAGCTTGTGTTCCGCCCCTGTTCGTAAAGTCCACATTTGGTTGGTCACTCTGATACCGAATGAGAATTTGCGAAACCTTTAAATTATTTTTTAAAAGAGTATTTCAGAAGAGAAAAGTGGTTCTAACATATATAAAACATAATTCGTCAAAATCTAAACATATGTGGAAGTATACAAGCTATGTACCTGTTTGGTTGTGGCTTAAGGGGCTTATTGGAGGCTTCTGCTTATTCGCTAAGTTATATAAGGGTGTTTGGTAATGGCTTAACCAAATATCTTGATGGCTTAATCGCTAAGCTTTCATGAATCTCTTGTATCCATTCAGTCATGTACATCCCTAAAATACCCTTTCCCTTCCCTTCATACCTGATACCCCACAAAGCAAAAGAAAACCCATCTTTCAGTTGCACCACGACTCGCTCCTCGCTCTCACGTGGGCACCACAGCTCCCTCGTCGCCGGCAGCTCTACGCCCTCCATCGTTGTTGGTTCTTGAGATGGGGTTTTCTTCAATTTATTTTGGAACACTGATAATTTCTTGAGATGGGTTTTCTTCAAAAACATTTGCAAAAGGACTGTGTACACGATGGGTTCTTGAGATGGGTTTCTTTTCTTTTCTTTTTTGCAAAGGACTGTGGAACACTTTCCATGTTCTTGAGATGGGTTTTTTCTTCAAACTTTTTTTGGCAAAGGGATTGTGAAAGACTGATGTGTTCTTGAGATTACTTTTTCTTCAAATTTTTGCAAAGGGACTATGGAACATTGATACGGGTTTCTTCAAAAAATTTGCAAATTAAACATTTTGTCAAAGTATCATCCTTTGGTTCTTTGCAGAACACAATTGAGATGTGGAACACTGGATTCCATGGAAGTACTTTGACCAAATTGGTTTTGCTAATGTACAAGAGGGTTGGTATTCAATAAAGAAAAAAACAAATAGAAGGGTAAAATAGTAATTTGTACTATTCAGACAATTTATTCAGCAATAACAAACAAACAACATTTTTGTTTATTTATTCAGACAACTTTATTGATACAACTAACTTTATCCGTACATGACTTAATGAAAACCAACCAAACAGCCCTTAGGAGTTGTTCGTTTATGGCTTAACGGTCTGTATGTGTGGATATGGCTTATTCAGTCAGTCATATCTAAGTGTTCGGCAACGGCTTATTGATCGGTCAGCTACAAAGACTTTGTCGAGGCTCAGCCCTTTTTCAACCCATTTATTCCCCCTTTACCCTCTCTCCTTTACTCCTCCTTTCCTCTTCCTCGTCCAACAAATCACTTCCTCTTCACCCTCCAACCTCCCTAACAAAACAAAACATGGTTTCCATACACTGATAAAAGATGCAAAAGCCCAGAAAAGAAAAAGGATGGGATTAGGTATATAACTATGTATATATATATATATATATGGCTCTACGTATATGAATCTGTGTATATATATATATATATGGTTGTGCGTATATGAATCTGTGTATATATATGGCTCTACGTATATGAATCTGTGTAACTGGGCTTTTTTCTGTTTCCAATATGTTAAGAGTTGAGAGGTTCATTTTCTCGTTTCCATATGAGTTTCTGCTTTCCATGTATATGTACAAGTTTTTCTCTCACATTATTAGTTTATGTCTTTAATATACATCAGTGTTAATACATATCAGTTTCCATCCGTTTTTGTTTTCAATATCCATTGATCAATTTTTGATATTTTCTTATATTAATAAGTTCATTTATTCAACACTTCGGACAAAAATAAAGACCGAGCTATAATGATCATTTTTGACATTCAGATTGTTTATTCAACCGAACAACAACTTATCTGTTAACATACAGATAACTATATTCATTCAGGTCTAAACAGAAAACGAACCGAACAACATTCAAGTCTTAACAAAAAACGAACCGAGCAACACCTTAAAAACATCTCAAAACAGGTTAGATATCTGAATCCGTTGTGGAAATTGCCCAATTAATTTCATTACCTCCAATAAATAATAAATTAAACATAAAAATCAAAAAGGAAGAAAAGTATTTAGGAAAGTGCGAACATAAGAAACAGAACTTGGCGTCCAAATCAAACCAATCCATTTATAACACATGACAAATATCTCACCCTTCATAAGGAGGTCCCCATCATATGAAAATGAGGACCATTACAGCATAACCCAACCCAATCTCTTTACATTCCATGCTGTTATCCGTCCACCCGCCCACCTCCACCAATAACCTCCCGCCACCTCACCAATACAACAAAATTCCTCATCGCATTTCGATTTGCAAGTAGGGACCCACCTACACATAATGGTGGCGCCATGTCGCCTCCTAGTCCAGCTGTAATCCAACATCATTTCCACGTTGGCTTTTATATCACCCAAATTCTGCCACGCGTATCGACCTCATCGGTCGGAAAGCCTCAACCTCCGGTAAGACCTACTACGCCGCTGAGACAACTCAACAACGATTTGCCACGTAGCATCTCCATTTTCAACATCATCGTGATAAAGTAGGGCCCGCCGTACTTTTGGGTCCCACAGGTTCTTCTGAATGGACGAGAGATTTGTGGCCGCCACATAATCAAGAATCCCGGCCAACTTCCCGACGTCTTTCTCCTCCACCGTCAGAGATATCTCCGGCCATGGTACGGCGGATTCCAACGGCAGACGTATTCCGTCAGCTATAATCACCGGCACACAACCCAACGCCACCGCTTCCACAAGCCGAGGGCTCCATGGTGCCCAACCAAGTGGACACAAACAGAAAACCGACCGAACAATTTCCGACTGGTAACCGGCGAAACGATGCCGTTTCAGATAAAACCTCCGGTCATTTCCGTACGTTTGCAATATCTCCGTCCTCACACGTCTGCAATAATGAAACGTCAAATTTACGGATCATTGACAAAAAGTCAAAATAAAGGTTAAAAAAAGTCAAAGGAATTTATTGTTTACTTGCTGTAAAATCGACCGCTGATATTCTTCGGGTGAACTTCCATTTTGCCTCTGAAGAACACGAAAATATCCCGGCGGCCATTTATCGGGGACTGCGATAGCGTTGCCTGAACCTTTTCCGGCGAGACGTAAGGTGGGATGACAACATGCTCAACCTCTTGACATGGATGCCGGTGTTTAACGCCGAACGTTTGTAATATAATCGAGTTCTTCATGAACTCCGGTATACCATTAGCCACAGCTCTATCTTCCTATATTATAAAACAGAAGCCGGAAATTAGGTCATCTCCATCCAACCAGTCATACTATATTTTGAATTAAACTTCAAAAGCAGTGTAAATTTTAACGTTAACAATAAAACTTCTTGGTAAACACTATTTTTTTAAAATAATATAAAAATCTTTGTAAATGAATAGTGTTACATCAAATATAATTTAATACTATTCATTGTACCAAATTTAGGTTGGAAAATAGATACCCAATTGAAGATGTACCATGGCATGAAAACAAGCACCGTAATCGTGAGATGCGACGAAGACATGGTCGGATCCGTTGCTCCGATTCCAAAAAAGAAACTCCGACGAAATGAGGTCCACCGCTGACGATAGAAGAGCACGTGCGTGGCCGATGGCAGGGAAGCCATTAACGGTGCTGAAATTGCAGGAAACGTAAACGGGGACAAAGAAGAAATCAGCCTCCGAAGGTTCAAATGTCCGTAGATCGCTGTTCATCAACGCCTTGTGTATGGCGACCTCCGACGCAAATAAATGGTTGCTACATCGATCATTTGATAGCCAATCCGCATTGTATTTCGATGGCAATTCATATATATATACCTTCAAATCCTTCAATGAATCTGCAAAACGAATAAAATCAACACCATAAAGTCATGAATATTTCTAAATCAAATAAGTGATGCAAAGGAGATGCATCTATATACGAACCTTTATTTTGTAGGAGAACTTCGGCGGTGTTGGATTCCGATAGAGCAGTAGATAAAACATTTGATTGCGTATGAGAAATTATCGTTGTTCTCAACGAATTCGTGTTTGGTTGATGATTGCTGATGAATCTAACTAAGAAGAAGAAAGATATAACAAGCCATAGAAGCCATTTGAAGCTTCTGAATCCATATCTGTTTCGTAAAAACTTCATTTGCGCATAAAACCCCTTTCTGTATTTCTTCATAAATCTATACAACTTCATCTCTATGATCTGCAAACACAAATAGAGACGTGTGGTTCTCTAAATCAGTTGAAATGTGGCTGTTGATTGCAATTTAAGAAGAGTAAAAATTAAGAAAAATCGAAGAAGAATATGATGGCGATATATAGTGATTGTGATTGTGATTGTGATATAATAATGGATGGAACAACAGAGTGTTTGGTCGAATTGTGTTGTTTTCAAGATGAAGAATAACAATAAAATAATGAATGGATGTTGCAGGTCAGGTTTTAACAAAAATTCAAAACCTAGAGAGAGAAAGCAGGAAAGGAAATGACAGAAATGTCCTTGATGTCAGATGTTTTAAATGTGTATTGATGGGTTGTACACAGTGGTGAAAAAGGACAAAAGATAGTGGGTAGAATGGGAAAAAAAAACAAAGATTTGTATGGGAATTGAAAAAAATGAAGAAAGTGGTGTCTGAAAAGGAGGTAGGGATAGTACCTTCAAAACAGTGGCTGGTTTGACGATGCATGTTTAAATATAGAGAAATTAATTGCTCTAAGTTGGACTCATTTTTTACAAAAATGTCCAAACTTTTCCTAATTTAATCAAAATATCCCTGTAAATACTTTGTGATTTACGGACTCCTTAAAAAATTGGATTCCCACCCTTGAAATGTATGAATTGGTCTGTGATTCTTGGTTTTTTTTTCATGAAATTGATATGAATTGGTCCGTAAATCACCATTTTTTTAAGGAGTCCGTGATTACGGGGTATTTTCACGGATTTTTTGAGTATATATTGGTTAAATTGAAGAGAATTTGAGAATTTTTATAAATGAGGAGTCCAACTTGGAGCATTTCAATGAATTACTCTTAAATTTATGTGAATTTAAAATTCTAATATTTTTTTAAAAAGTTATATTAATTATCTTTTTATCTTCTTAAAAAAGAATATGAAATTTTTTGAGCTATAGTTTTGTTTTTGTTGGACAACCTAAGGGGGGGTAAGGTTGTATTTAAAATCTTTTTCTTTCAAAAAATTCTTTGAACAAATAAATACAGTACAAACAATACAGTAAAAATAAAGCAGAGTATAAACAAGTAAATATACAACAATTATATAAACAGATATAATTTAAATGCACAGCGGAAATGTAAAGAGATAAGGGAAAGAGAATACTTGACAACGAGATTTTTAAAGTGGTTCACCAAACACAAAGTTGGCTAGTCCACCTCGAGAAAATAACACTTCTCGGAGATCCAATACGAAACGTGTTCTTTACGGTAGAAACACAAACCTTAATACAACAAACGCGAATCACTCTACTTTGAGAGATTAAGGTGGATCACTCACTCTAATTCAAACACTTACAAGAGGGTATAAATTTTAATATGAATAATCACTCTTGAATAAGGTTTATCACTTGGATATTTTTAGAGAGTTTGATCACTTGAGTTGTGTTGCTGATTCAACTAATCGTGAGATTTTAATCTGCTATCAACTCAAGATTTCTTGCTCAAAAAATTAATTTATCAGTTTAAGTGATTTAGTGTGAGTAAGAAAGCAGCAGAATAATAATCAAATGCTGAGGGAGAACTTAATGCTGAAGTTGGTGTGTGCTTGAATGCTGCTGGAGGCTTGTATTTATACTGCATGAAAATCTGACTTGAGAATTTCGCGGTATACCGCCGAACCTTCGCGGTATACCTGCGTCAGAAAAAAGGTACTGCAGGGAGAAGGTCAACCTGCAAAACTCAACGGCATAATGTACCCGCGGTATACCGCGTTGCACATGGCGGTATACCGCCTGAAGAAATTTCCTGACAAAAGAAGCTTCTCATGCAGAACAGTTGATGGGAAACAGTACCCGCGGTATACCGCGAATACCTTGGCGGTATACCGCCTAAAATTCTGTCCAATGAGAGCATGGCAACGCAGGTAACTTCGGCTGATCACAAACTTGCAACAGTAACAGTAGCAGACAGCATATATATATCAGAGATTTATATATAAAAGATATTATATATATATTTGATTCAAATATATTTATATAGATACGAAATATCCAAGTGATAAAATATTTTAGGGTGTTTATCATTTTAAAATAAAATGACGAAACTCTTCAGACTTGGATTCTTCAGATAAAAAATTTATCGAGATCATTTAAATATCTGCACACTCAGATAAAATGTTAGATAACAAATAATGCGGTGTGTTTTGTAATCATCAAAATAAATATGGAGATGTGATTTTATGTGTACCAAAAATATATCACAATATTTAAAGCTGGGTACACTTGCACCAACAATCTCCCCCTTTTTGATGATGACAAACACAACGCTAAACACGAGAGCATACTCGGTTTCTCTCCCCCTTTTGTCGAAGCAAAAAGGGTTTAAGAAAATCGCTTATGCTCCTCCTCGAAAGATGCTCCCCCTCAAAATATGAAATATTTGAGAGTTAGTATTTATCAAGGGTTATACTCAAGCATGCCTAAACCAAGTCTTAATTTAAAGAACGCCTTTTTGTTTAGAGCTTTAGTAAAAATATCGGCCAAATTATCTTCCGAATCAACCTTTTCAAGCACGATTTTGCCTTTTTGAACATTATCTCGTAAAAAGTGATGTCTCAATTCAATATGTTTGGTACGAGAATGTAAAACGGGATTTTTACTTAAGTTTATGGCACTTGAGTTATCACACATAATTGGAATTTTGGTTAGGTGTACCTCAAAATCGGTAAGTGTGTGTTTCATCCATAGGACTTGAGCACATGCTCTTGCGGCGGCTACATATTCCGCTTCGGTGGTAGACAAAGCTACGGATTGTTGTTTCTTAGAGAACCAAGATACAAGTGAGAGACCTATAAAGGCACATACCCCACTAGTACTTTTTCGGTCAACAATAGATCCACCAAGATCGGAATCGGCGAAGCATGTTACTTCTAACTCGGGTTGCTTTGCGTACCATAAGCCAAGATTAGTAGTACCTCGTAAATATCGAAAAATACGCTTGACAGCTTCATAGTGAGATTGTTTAGGTGAAGATTGAAAACGAGCACATAAACATACACTAAACATAATATCAGGTCTACTAGCAGTTAAATATAACAAGCTACCAATCATACCACGATAAATCTTTTCATTAAAATCGTTTCCCTCCTCGTCACGAGATAATTGCAAATTTGTGGTCATTGGAGTTTCAACGGGTTTGACATTTTCAAAATTAAACTTTTTCAACATATCTTTACAATATTTAGATTGACTAATAAAAATACCAGTTTCACATTGTTTTATTTGCAATCCTAAGAAGTATTTTAACTCTCCCATCATGCTCATTTCAAACTCGCTTGTCATTTTCGCAGAAAATTCATTACACAGTTTTTCATTAGTGGAACCAAAAATAATATCATCAACATATACTTGCACAACCACAATATCATTTTGAACATATTTCACAAATAAAGTATTATCTATTTTACCCATAATATAACCACTAACAATTAAAAAGGTTTTTAATCTATCATACCACGCACGCGGAGCCTGCTTTAAACCATAAAGCGCCTTTTTTAATTTATAAACATGTGTCGGGTTTTCAAAACTTTCAAAACCGGGAGGTTGAGAAACGTATACCTCCTCATTTATAATACCATTTAAGAAAGCACTTTTAACATCCATTTGAAATAACTTAAAATCTTTAGCATTTGCAAAAGCGAGAAGCATTCGAATAGACTCCAACCTTGCAACCGGTGCAAAGGTTTCGTCATAATCTATACCTTCTTGTTGACTGTACCCCTTGGCAACTAAACGTGCCTTGTTTCGTGTGACTCCACCGTTTTCGTCTACCTTGTTTCGGAAGACCCATCTTGTGCCAATAATGGTTTGACTACTAGGGCTAGGCACTAAGTCCCACACATCATTCCTAGTAAATTGGTTTAACTCATCTTGCATGGCCAATATCCAATCCTCATCGCCTAAAGCTTCATCTATGGTTTTAGGTTCTATGGTTGAGATAAAGGCATGGAAAGCACAATGGGTAAGGATTTGTGATCTAGTTGTCCTTTGGTTTAGGTCACCTATAATTTGATCTACGGGATGTCCTCGAGCGGTTCTAGGATCATCTATACCTTGTGGAATAAAGCACGGAGGGGCATCACTAGATTCAATATTATTTGTGGAAGGTTGGGTACCTAAATCCAAGGTACTAAGTTGTTGGGCTAAGACGTCTCCTTCACAAACATTGTCATTTGCTAAGGGTGCACTCGGTTTGGGAGGACTCTCGTCAAAACTAACATTAAGGGATTCTTCCACTACCATGGTCTCCTTATTTAGGATTCTATAGGCTTTGCTATTCCAAGAGTAACCTAGGAAAACTCCTTCATAGGCTTTGGGGTCAAATTTGGTTAGGTAGGATTTGGTGTTTAAAATGAAACATTTACAACCAAAAACTTTTAGGTGAGCTAGGGAAGGTTTTCTACCTCGGTAAAGTTCATAGGGTGTCTTATTTAGGATACCTCTAATTAGGACACGGTTAAGCACATAGGTCGCGGTAGCAACGGCATCACACCAAAACTTTTGGGGAACTTGATGTTCGTTTAGCATAGTTCTACTCATTTCTTGCAACGTTCGATTTTTCCTTTCAACAACCCCGTTTGACTGAGGAGTTCGAGGAGCCGAAAAGTTATGAGTTATACCATGTTTATCACAAAAGGCACCAAATTGTACATCATTATCGAATTCTCGTCCATGGTCCGTACGTATGGAAACAATCGTACAACCTTGTTGGTTTTGAATTCGTTTTCCCAAAATTTTAAACTTTTCAAAAGACTCATTTTTATGTCTCAAAAATAAAGTCCAAGTATAACGGGAATAATCATCCACAATAACCAAAGTATAAAAATTTCCTCCAAAACTTTGAATAGCCATCGGGCCAAAAAGATCCATATGTAAAAGTTCTAAAACTCTTTGAGTAGAAATAACATTTTTTGATTTATGAGAAACGTGATGTTGTTTGCCGACACGACAAGCATCACAAAAATGATTATCAAACTTTAATTTTGGCAGGTCACTCACAAGCTCCTTATTTTTTAAGTTTTGCATTAATCTTAGATTAGCGTGACCTAAACGCCTATGCCATAAAGTAGAAACATCATTAATAGAAGATAAGCATACATTATCAGATACAACAGTTTTACAAATATATAAATTTCCTTTTACAAAGCCATTTAAAAGAACTTTGCCATTTTTTATGATTTTGCACGAGTCTTCTTCGAAGACAACAGTTGTATTATTTTTACACAATTGGCGAACACTTAACAAATTAAAATGTAAATTATCAACATGATTAACATTTAGAAATTGAACATTATTGCAAGAGACTGTACCTCTACCAATTATATTTCCTTTGGAGTTTCCTCCAAAGATTACCTGTCCACCATCACATGACTTATATGATGAAAAGAGATTATTGTTTCCGGTCATGTGACGTGTGCAACCACTATCGAGTATCCAGTCCATATCAAGATCAATCTACAATAATGAAGATATAACTTTTATGGTCCCCATTTCTCGTGGGTCCTTGACAATTAGTTTCAAAAGTCAACCAACATACATATATATAATGTCAAACAGAATATATATATATATAATACATTACACAATATATAATACATCAAACCATATTAATAAATATATATAACACATTAAACAAACATAATATATATATATAAGAATTAAAAGAATTAAATAAAATGTATATATATATATGTGCAGTACGTATGTATATATATATATATGAATAGTATTATATATTACTTATATATATAACATATACAACAGAATATATTTAAACTATATATATATATATAACACATTTAAAACCATAAACGCATACCACCGGGATTATCATTACTAAACATTCCTTTTGGAATCCATTTATTTACCATTTTAATTTTGCGATTATATTTATCATATACATAAAAACAAGCATTTACATTCGCATTATTATTAGGTTTAGAATATTTATCATGGTACATGCGAGCATACGGTTTTCTCGTATTATAATTTACATTATTTATTTTACGCACATATGGAGGTTTTTGCACATATTGATTTCTTGTATTTACTTTAGGTGATTCATAAAATCTTTTGATGGGTATACAAGAACATTTATCAACACAAGTATTGGAACCAATGCCTTTTCTACATTTTATACGGTTAGGCATATTAAGCATGTTAAGAACCTTTTTATTACTACTTTCAAAAGCTTTAGCTAGCATGTTATTTTTTTCATATGAAGCACATTTAGCCTTTAAGCATGTAATCTCATTCTCAAGAATATCACATTTTGTACAAATAATATTTTCATGTGATTTTTTATTTAGGCATGCAATTTCTCTATTTAAAACATCACAAGATTTACAAAAATCTTTTTCTCCTAATTTAGTTTCTAATTTAGCAATTATATCCATATCATTTTCAGATTTTTGTTTAACATTTTTTATTTCCTTTTTACATGCATTTACAGTTTCTTTTAACATAGCATTCTCATCTTGGTAACGATTTGCAAGAGCGGCCATTTTATGAAACGATTCATATAGTTCTTCAAGATTATTTTCATTATCATTTTCATAATCACTATCGTAATCTGAGTAAGAAGATTTTACCTCGTCGTCGCTATCGGCCATAAGACAAATGGCTTGATAGTCATCTTCTTCTTCACTCTCGCTCCACGCGCCTCCAATGAAGGCTTTCTCCTTCTTCTTTTGGAATTTGTTCTTTTTCGGACATTCATTGGCGTAGTGGTCTTTGTCACCACATGAGTAGCAAAAGCCTCTCTTTGGCTTAGCTTTATCGTCTTCACTCGAGTCGCCATTTTTCTTAACTTTTTCGTCTCGTTTATGGAACTTACGACTTCGATTATCACCACCACGACGGTAGTTACCGTTTCTTTGAAATCTGCCATTGTTAGAAAATTTATTATTATTATTAAGAAATTTGGAAAAGTTTCTTACCAACATGGCGACTTCATCGAGAGTTTCGGAAGGATCTTTCGAGGAGCTAGCTTTCTCCTTTTTCTTCTCATCTTTTGGTGTTGAGACATTGAGAGCGATTGATTTCTTTTTAACTTGCTCCCGATCTTTGTTTCTTTTAAGTGCAATTTCATGCACTTTAAGATTACCGATTAAGTCATCTATCTTCATTATGGAGAGGTCACGGGAGTCTTCTAAGGATGTTATCTTTTGCATCCACTCCGAAGGAAGGGCTCGTAGGATTTTCCTTATATAGTCCTCGTTAGGATAAGTGCGATCCAAACCTTTCAAAGTAGTCACAATAAGGTTAAATCTTTTAAACATTGAGTCAATTGACTCATCTTGTTTCATTTCGAATAGTTCATAATCGTGAACTAAAATATTTACTTTACTAGATTTAACCTCCGTGTTTCCACGATGAGTATTATTTAAACTTTCCCATATTTGATTTGCAGTTTTATAAGTATATACTCTTTCGATTTCGTCAGTTGTTAAAGCAGCATATAATATATTCTTAGCTTCAAAGTTTAAACAAAAATGGGCTTCATCAGAAGTAGTCCAGTCATCTAGGGGTTTATCAATATAAACATCATCTTTCACAATGGTGGGTTTAAAATTCCCTTTTTCTATGATGTTCCAAATCTTTTGATTTTTGCCACGCACGTGACATTCAAATAGCTCGGCCCAAATGCCAAACTTTTCAGTATCTATCAAAGGAGGTTTTGAAAACACGATATTAGTTTGTTGAGCCATTTAGAAGAATAAGAGAAAAATATGCAGAATATTTTTTGAAAGACCTGCTCTGATACCAAATGTTGGACAACCTAAGGGGGGGGTAAGGTTGTATTTAAAATCTTTTTCTTTCAAAAAATTCTTTGAACAAATAAATACAGTACAAACAATACAGTAAAAATAAAGCAGAGTATAAACAAGTAAATATACAACAATTATATAAACAGATATAATTTAAATGCACAGCGGAAATGTAAAGAGATAAGGGAAAGAGAATACTTGACAACGAGATTTTTAAAGTGGTTCACCAAACACAAAGTTGGCTAGTCCACCTCGAGAAAATAACACTTCTCGGAGATCCAATACGAAACGTGTTCTTTACGGTAGAAACACAAACCTTAATACAACAAACGCGAATCACTCTACTTTGAGAGATTAAGGTGGATCACTCACTCTAATTCAAACACTTACAAGAGGGTATAAATTTTAATATGAATAATCACTCTTGAATAAGGTTTATCACTTGGATATTTTTAGAGAGTTTGATCACTTGAGTTGTGTTGCTGATTCAACTAATCGTGAGATTTTAATCTGCTATCAACTCAAGATTTCTTGCTCAAAAAATTAATTTATCAGTTTAAGTGATTTAGTGTGAGTAAGAAAGCAGCAGAATAATAATCAAATGCTGAGGGAGAACTTAATGCTGAAGTTGGTGTGTGCTTGAATGCTGCTGGAGGCTTGTATTTATACTGCATGAAAATCTGACTTGAGAATTTCGCGGTATACCGCCGAACCTTCGCGGTATACCTGCGTCAGAAAAAAGGTACTGCAGGGAGAAGGTCAACCTGCAAAACTCAACGGCATAATGTACCCGCGGTATACCGCGTTGCACATGGCGGTATACCGCCTGAAGAAATTTCCTGACAAAAGAAGCTTCTCATGCAGAACAGTTGATGGGAAACAGTACCCGCGGTATACCGCGAATACCTTGGCGGTATACCGCCTAAAATTCTGTCCAATGAGAGCATGGCAACGCAGGTAACTTCGGCTGATCACAAACTTGCAACAGTAACAGTAGCAGACAGCATATATATATCAGAGATTTATATATAAAAGATATTATATATATATTTGATTCAAATATATTTATATAGATACGAAATATCCAAGTGATAAAATATTTTAGGGTGTTTATCATTTTAAAATAAAATGACGAAACTCTTCAGACTTGGATTCTTCAGATAAAAAATTTATCGAGATCATTTAAATATCTGCACACTCAGATAAAATGTTAGATAACAAATAATGCGGTGTGTTTTGTAATCATCAAAATAAATATGGAGATGTGATTTTATGTGTACCAAAAATATATCACAATATTTAAAGCTGGGTACACTTGCACCAACAGTTTTAATAACTTTCCCAAAACGATTTTTAAAATAGAGAGTTTTTCTCCAAATATGAAAATAACACCAAAAATGATTAGTAGATTAGAGCATCAATAAAAATCTTAGAAAATAATATTTAGAGAGATAATAAATATTTTAATATTATAATCAATTTTTGCTTTTACAAAATAAGAAATCTGTTGGAGATGAATATAATATTTTTTTGAAGATTTTAACGTTTGATTCTCCGTTTTAAATAAATTTTGAACAATTTGTTAAAAATGCTCTTAATTTTTCTGTTAATTATTAAAAATATTTCTAACAGTGATGTTGTAATTTCTTTATGATAGAGTGAAAATTTTATAATTTACAAAAATTACCCCAATTTTAAGACTTTTATTTTTACAATTCTAGCACTTAAATAATATTAATTAAATATTTTATACATTTAATAATATATTATTTCTATAACCTAAGTATTTATTTTGAATACCTCTTATTGACTAAAAAAATATTATTTCTCCTTCATACATAGAGGTTTCAGTACCTCTATCATGCACATGGACATTGCATTATAATAATATCAAAGGTTTGACCAACATCAACCCGAAATCCGATCAACCCAAACCTAAAGAAATCCGAAATCCAAAACCTAAAATTCGGGTCTTGATTTTCATATCCAAAATTCGATTGGGTTTTTGGTTGGTCCACCTCTAGAATTTTCTTTATATTTTTAAATCAAAGTACTCAGAATTGCAAAATTCTAAAATGTTAAAGAAGGAAAAACTTGGTTTACGTAATATTAAAAAGAATAGGGGTGTCGTGGTATGGTTTGGTGGCTTAAGGTTAAACGGCACCGCAAATGTGGTGTGGTTTATGTAATTTACATCTAACACAATTCAATTCAATAGTTATAAAATCGTAACTTTTAAAATAGTTCCATACAACAAAAAGTTCAAATACGTATAAAATACGTAATTAAAAATAGTGTAACAGAAACTAAAGAATTCGTTAATTTATCCAAATATAAGTGCAAAGGTAACATCAAAATAATTTCGATCATGGTGTATGCAAAGAATAATAACTCAACTAGAAGTTTGTAGCGTAAAACTTAAAAGTGAATACTGAAAAATTAATAAATAATTAATAATGCAATAAGGTTTTCATTTGATCAAATATTGTTTTATAATATGTTTAAATATATATGATAGGAAAACATATAAAAATATGTGGTGTGGTGTAGTCTAAACCGCTGTTTAATTATTCAAACCCGTAGACCACAATGTAAATTGCAATTTTATGCAAGTACAAACCGCACTGCCAAAGTGCCAGTCACGGATGTAACATAGAAAAGGTGGGGGGGAGGGGATAGGTCCCCACAAAAAAAATGTTATAACGTAGTTTCTCTGCAGTATTTTTATGTCTGTGTCCCTGCCAACTAAAAAAATACCTCAAAATCAACCAAAAAAACAAAAACCATCTCTCGAAATCAACCAAACAATAGCCAAAAACTCCCTCAAAATCGATAATGAAAACTTAAAAATCCCTCGAAATGAACTAAAAATCTTAAAATAAAATCTCGAAACCGTGGAGAGCGACTTTATCTTTAATCCATCTAAAAGATGCTCCCACCGAATAAAAACCCTAGATTCGTCACTGCATACTACGAAAGTTTTTAAACAATACATTTCATTATGATGCAATGTTAACGTTTATGTATAATTTCAGTTTAAATAAATACCATAAAAAATAAGGTTAGTTTGATATTCGACAAGCATCAATAATTCCAAAATGAATAAAATCAAATGCATGTGCTTGTCATGAATTCATGCATAAAATAAGTAGAGCTTTTTGGTTCTCTTCTATTTTATGGGATAAGAAATTGCAATTGAATCAAAATAAACAATGTCCCCTACATAAATTATTTTTAAATATTTTTTTGCATCAATTTGCATTTTAAATATAATTATATATATAGTAAGATTAACAAATGCACTTAAAAAAACTCCAATTTTCGACCTCGTAAAATATGTAAAAAATGTAATTATGTTTAATCTATGCTTTTAAATTTTATGAAAACAAGTTTAAGTAATATAAGTAATTTGTAACATCAATATAATTTAGAGAAAATCACGTTTTTTTCTATGGTTTGTTAAAAGTAGTGATTTTTGTCCCTAAAGTTTAGAATTACGGTGTTCATCCATATGATTTGCAATTCATTGCTAATTTTTTTCTTATGATTTACAATTTATTGTTGTTTTGGTTCCTGTGATATACAATTTTTTATTGTTTTAGGGGTTGTTTGTTTTAAAAAAAAACTCTTAATATGTCTTAAATCTGAATCGGTCAGATTTTTTCTATTTCAGAGCGTTTGATTGTTTTTCAAAATAAGAGCTGAAAAGCTCTGACCGTGCTCTGAAATCACAAGTGGTAACATAAACCCTTAATCCCTCTTATTCGCATAAACTCTCTCGCTCTCGTCCAGAATTCTCATAGCCTCCAGAATTTTCAACTTTCGAAAACACGATTTCGTCGTGGTATCGGAGATCAACGGCGGAGATGATTTTGGATGTTGGGGGTGATGGTGTGGTGGTGGTGATGAGGCGGTGGGAGGGAGGTGGGAAGGAAACGGAGAAGAAAGAACGGTGGTCGGAGGGGAAGTTGGAGATGACATGGCGGACTAGAGGGTGGTCGATGGAGGGCCAATTGGAAGAGCAGATATCGGACCATAGTTTGTCGTCGGAGCAAAGGGAGTGTAGTTGTGAAGATACGCAGGCGGCGGCGGAGAGGGTTTGACCGTCGAGTCTGGTCAAGATGTGGGTTTGAATGATCTCTTTATGGATTTCTGTGATGGCCATGGATTTGAGGTTGGTATGGAAAGATGAAAGTAGGTGGCGGTGGTGGAATTGGCAGCGAGGGCTTCTTCAATGGTGGTGGCGGTGGCGCCGGTGGAAGTGGTGGTCGTGGTGGTGGCGGTGAGGTTTCTGGAATGGTTTTTATCTGTTAGGAAGAAAAGAATAAACCCTAGCAGAGAACTGATGAGTTTATAGTTGGCATTTTTGGGTTTTCAGGCCCATTTTGAGTTATACCATTTCAGCCCAACCGATTTAGGCTTCTAGTTTTATTTTTCAGACTTCAGGTTACAAAAACAAACAGTCTTATAATTTAGATTTCAGACTTCAACACCATCTCTTATAAATCAGAATTGAAATAAGATTTCAGACTTCAGACCTCTTAAAAAACAAACGACACCTTAGTATCATATACTCGAGGGTAAGAATTAGTTGAAGAACAAAAATAACAATAAATTACAAACAATTGAAACAAAAATCACAAATATTAAATCATGGAGACAAAATCAAATTTGTTAATAAACCACAAGGATAAAAATCGTAATTTACTCAGTAACTTAGGCTATGTTTGGCAAACTAGCTGATAAGCTAGCTGGTAGCTGATAAGCTAGCTGATGAAGAAGTCACGTTTGACAAAAACTAGCTTATAACATGCAAAATGATTGTTAATTCTATAATTAAAACAAATTTATAGCAATATAATCTGTTAATTAATACAAGCAATGCAGTAAAGAAACATTAAATAATATAACATGTTAATTCAAAGAATTTAAAATTTATTATAACATATATACTATAAATTTCAAATTTGTTAAAACAAGTTTTTTAGAAAAATATATATTAACCTATGATTTAAAATAACGGTTACATATAATATGAAAAAAAAATAATCAAATAATAATTAAAACGATAATAGTAATTGATAATTATAATATATTGATTAATATATAAAAATAAATTATATGACTAAAAATAATTCTAAATAACTAAAAATAAATATCAATGTATAATAAAATTTCATTTAATAATTTTCAGTTAATATTAATTAATATTTATTAGTTAATAATAATTAAATTTAAAAAATAATTTATTTATAATAATAGTTAATAAATAATAATTGATATTAATGAGGACGATATTGAAATATTTACAAAAAACTACTGAAAAGTTAATACAAACAGCGTTTCAACAAGCTAGTTTTTTTTGGCCAATCGATGCCTTATTTTGGCATTATCTTTGACACATAAGTCGCATGTTACAAAATCTAGCTTCAAACAAAAAAGAAACACATTCAAAGTAATTTTTTATTGGTCGTTCATGTCAATATCATCCTTTGAAAGTTTGAAGCATAAATACAATAAAAATCCTATATTCCAAACCATTCATTGAACATTTTAGAAACGACAATTGTACAATTATTCATCATTTTTTAAACACCTTTAACACGCTTGTATAAATGGTCACAGAACAATTTGTTTTAGTATGCATGCGCTTAGGGATGACTGAAAAACCGACCAACCTGGTCAATCCGACCCAAAAAACCCCCGAGTGAAACTAATCCGAGATAACCCGATATATAATCGATACAAAATTATGGTAGACCGAATTCATTGGGTTCGTATTGGGTTAGGGACAAAGTAACTTGACCAACCCGATAATCCGAATGAAAGTTTTAGCAGTTTCTCTAAAATTACTTATATTTCTCTTCAACATGTATAAGTTACTAAAAACAACTTGGCAGTAACCGGCAATGGAACTCATAAGAGGACACAAGGCCGGTTCTAGGGTTTTTGATGTCGTGTGAAAATGCCTAAAAGGTGCCCCTATGCTTATTTTTAAGCAAATGAAACGACGAAACATGTGATTTTTAAAAGGGTTGGAACTTAGTCAAACTACGTGAGTCATCCTCACGTTGATTTTTATTAATTATAATAAAATAATACAATGGGGGCACAAAAAAACCAAACCCCCAAATTACAAAATATAGAATGATAAAAGGATAAAAGCTGAATTAAGATTGTGCTTTCCGGTTTTCCCTTTCTCAAAATGAAATTAATACAATAGAACGTTACTTCAATATACGGAAATTAAAAACTAAAAGATAAGAAAAATATGATTACTTTTAACTAAATATAGTAAATTACATGAAAGTTAATGTCATGATAAGCAAAGAAGAAACTCATAAAGTTACAAGTAAAGACAAAATTTTAAATCTAATATGATAATGTCAAAGTAAAACAAAAGTCAAAAGAACAATGATAAGTTATAAAATTCATAACCTATGCAATTGTGCATTGCAATGAACAAATGCTTAACAAGACAATATTATAATATGTTGGTATTGTTGTACAGCGTGCTCCAACTGTTTTGATATAATGATGTGTCCATGTGAATTTCAAATTTCGATATAAAAAATGTACAGAACGAACACGAACGGAGGTTTGTTTTTGTTCGTTCGTGTAACTTAACTAAACAAACAAACAAATACAAATGGTAAATGAAAGAAAATTTGTGTTCTTGATCATTCGTTTAACTTAGCCTAACGAACACGAATGGTAAACAAATGAAAATTTTGGTATTCTTGTTCATTTATAAAGAAAATGTGTTCGGTAATGTTCCTTCGTTGAGATGCTAAACAAATGAACGTAAATGAACGAATTTGTTTGTGATCATATTCATTCATTAAGAAATTTTTGTTTGTTCGTTAAGATGCTAAATAGAAATCGACTTGAATTGTTGAAATGTTGGACGTTCATCACTTCACGATGCGCATTCAACATCCATCACTACCTTGGTATGGTTTTATAGTTAAAACACAGTTTTCCAATTTTCATATTATTAAACCCACTGGGCTTTTGATGCCCTGTGCGGTCGCATGGGCTACACGTGGCCAGGGCCAACCCTGAGAGGACATTATTTAAAACTATCGCAACAAAAGGGCACAGTACCGAGAAACCCAAGAAATTGACAAAGTTATGCATATCAACGAAAGCCAATTGTGAAACATCCAAAAACCAGGATAAATTTAAACCTTAAAATTTATCAAGATTATCCATACTTTCATCCGAACTTTTATACATAAATGGAGAATTAGCTATGAGGGTTCACATATATACAAATTGAGCTTATCAAAACAACCTACTAATCTAATCCTGAACAATAAGATCAGAGTATTCTAGTTGTTTAGACCATTCTACAAAACATCCTCACATATGCTAACTTCTCCACTTATCACCAAAAGTTGAATACCGAAAATCCCTCGTCCCTCTACCCATTACTTCCCCGAGCTCGTATCTGGTAAAAAAAATTAATTTGAAACGATTAGGCTTACGCCTAGTGAGAACATCCAATTTCAAATTAAAACTTTATAAGCTTTGGAAACCAATGTAAACAAAGCGTGTAAACAAACCTAGTTTGCCATCATTTTTAACGTACATCTAAACATCTTACGACGACGGGAACATACCCGATTCCATGAATATGACTAACATTCAGTAAGTCATATCGTCACGTTCGAAAGCCTACTACAAATCATTACAGATTCTAGATCACTGCTCATATCTAAGAAATTACAATTTACTTTATGCCTATTTCTTGAAGTGGAAGTAGAGATTTCAATTTAAATTATGCCTTACCTTCCCATAGAAATCAGGAATTAGAATTTACTTTATGCCTATTCCAAGATTTCTTCTCACAATACGAAATGGGAATTACAATTTACTTTATGCCTATTCCTCATTTCACATCAACGGGAATTACAAATTACTTTATGCCTATTCCACGTTTCACACCACCTTACGAAATGGGAACTACAAGTTACTTTATGTCTATTCCTCATTTCAGGTCAACGGGAATTACAATTTACTTTATGCCTATTCCACGTTACAAATACTGATAGTGCCTATGGATCCATTACACTTACCACGTTACAACATAAACACGCAACATCTCGTATCATATTCTCAACGCTAAGAATACTAGATAACCTATCGTATCCTTATCCTCAAATGCCCCCTTTGGCGACTTAGCATGGGGTCAAGGGGCAACGCCCCTAGAACTTTTTTAGATAAGCTTAACCAGATAACACATCCGGAAACTATATCCGGAAAATCCCTTATCAGGAAACTGCATCCGGAACTATCCGAAAAACTCATCCGAAAAAGTATTCCGGACTCAAAGTCCGGAACCATCCGGAATCCAGTACCAAGTCCGGAACTGTCCGGAACCGGGACTCAAATTGAGACCGGAACTTAAATCGAAATCGGATCCCAAAACGAACCGGATCCCAACACTGGATCCTAATACCGGATCTCAAATGAACCGGATCCCAATTTCGGATCCTAATACCGGATCTCAAATGAACCGGATCCCAATACCGGATCTCAAATGAACCGGAACTTCGATCTGCACGTCAATTTTACTCTAAAATCTCGTCTAAATTCAATGTATTGGTCGTTTCCATGTCAATACATATTTACCAAGTGATTCAGATAGTTTGCTACCAAATACAACATTCAATTTCAATTAAAATCATTTAGAAGAAGATGAACTCACCTGAGTTACGTCCGAATACAGAGTCTGCCAATTCAAGAAATCACAAAACCCAGGCTTTCACACCCACGAGCAAAACCTAATCACAATCAATTTAACTTCTGATTGTCAATTCTTGAGAACTAGAAATCGAGAAGGCAATAGAATTTCTTACCGAGAAAATCTGCAATTCACCAATTTTTCCTTTCTTCTGCTTTCTCTTGACCGACTTCACTGGGCACAATTTGAGATGAAATCTCAATTGGAACCGACCTTCCCCTTAAATACAAATACAACTATCAAATAATGACGAAACGAACCCCAAAGTTTCAACTTTCACACTTAACTTAATCTTTGGGTCAAAACAATTTCAACACTCCCGTCATTCCGTTTAAAATAACACTTCCATTATTTTAAACATTCTTTCCAAAATAAAAGTACATTGACTTTGGAAATTTCGAGGTGTTACAAATTGTAAGACTAAAACTAGGCGTCGCCCGTTTGATCAATGTTTGAAACGACCTCTTTTATAACTCCGAGAGTTTCTAGATCTCCAAAGAAAATAAGCCACAATCTATATTACTGCCTCTAAGGGGGTGTTTGGGATTGCTTATTTAAAACAAATTATGTTTATTTTTAAAAGTGTTTATTGACTTATGTGGTGACAAAAATAAGTTTTATAAAAAGTGTTGGATTAGTTTATTGTGGTACTAAAACATAATAAGCTAATAAGTTGTTATTTATGAGTGTTTGACATTGCTTATGAATTAACTTATTAAAAACAACTTATATGCAGTGACAATAGCAGTTTTTTTTCTTCAATCCAAACGCTAGAAATAACATATCTGCGATGACAAGATAAAATAAGTAGATACCCTCTAAGATGCCGTTTAACGAGTTTGAGATATATCTTTCTCAATCGAAGTTAAGCAGCACGAGAATAGAGGGATTTATATTGCAATAGAATAACTTAAAAAGAAAAGGCAAAAAAAACTTATTTTTAGTAGGGGTGCTAAAAACTCGACTAACACGGCCAACCCGACGTGAAATAACTCAACCGAAGCAACCGATGTCCAATCGATTTGTAAAATCTTCAAACTGTATGTATTGGGTTGATATCGGGTTACGGTAATTTGAACCCAACCCAACCCGATGAACCCGATATACTTTTATTTCTTGATTTTAATATGATTGTTAAGTCTCTACTAATACGTACATTAGACAATTACACCATTACGTACCCTATATATATATTCAGTAAATGTGAACATATATATGTAGATTGAGAAAAACAATTAAAGGCGATATGCTTAAGATTTTAAGAAATATGACAAAGTGTATCAAATGATTGATGCTGAAAATGAATTATAAGTAGAGAAAACAACATATTCGAGGTTACGACAATATTTTGATACGCCAAAATATTAACCCGACTACCCGACCAACCCGACCATCCCGTACGGTTTGGGTTGGGTTGATATTTTTCAAACCGCCAAATATTGGGTTGAGTTGTTTAAATGTTTTCAACCCGATCAACCCAATCCATGAACGCTTCTAATTTTTAGTCCGAAGTCGTTATCAAAATATATATATATATATATATACGTGTAATTTGTTTTAAATATTTCAATGCCTGCAACATATATATAAGTCCCTATATATAATATAATACTTGCTAATCTTTTGTTGCCATCTAGCAAAAAACTATCGTATTATTACTATAATTCTTTATAGATTAAGCACAACAGGAAATATGAATGACCAGCCGTTCATGTCCAAATCGACCACCGCCGTCCTCCGCAGAGACGGCGGAGGTCGTCACGGAAGTCAGACTTTCAAGTTAACCCTCCAAGTCGTCCAAGGGCGGTGGTTCTCACTTTTCGCCTCGTTTTTAATCATGGCCGGCGCCGGTGCAACTTACCTTTTCGGTATCTACTCTAAAGACATCAAAACAACCCTCGCCTACGATCAAACCACCCTCAATCTCATCGGATTTTTCAAAGACTTAGGTGCCAATATCGGCGTTGTTTCCGGCCTTATCGCCGAAGTCACCCCAACATGGTGTCTCCTCCTTATCGGCGCCGCCGTAAACTTCATCGGATACTTCATGATATGGCTCGCCGTCACCCACCGTATCCCGGAGCCACGTGTCTGGCAAATGTGCCTGTATATGTGCATCGCCGCCAACGCTCAGAACTTCGAGAACACCGGCGTTCTCGTGACCACCGTCAGAAACTTCCCGGAAAATAGAGGGGTGGTGTTGGGTCTGTTGAAAGGCTTCACCGGATTAAGTGGAGCCATTATGGCTCAAATTTACTTGGCCGTTTACGGCGACGATTCAAAGGCTCTGATTCTTCTTATTGCATGGCTTCCGGCAGCCGTATCGGTGGTTTTTGTTTACACCATTAGAGAGATAAATGGTGTAAAACGATATTCCGATGAAAATGAAATTAGGGTTTTTTATCATTTCTTGTTTGTCTCTATTTTTCTAGCGTTGTTCATCATGGCCATGACTATAGCTCAAAAGCTGGTGGCTTTTTCACCGGTGGCATACGCCGGCAGCTCCTCCGCCGTCTGTTTTCTACTCTTTGCACCTCTTTTTATCTCGATCAAACAAGAACTAGTCTTCTTAAAGAAAACCAACCAAGAATCAACTAGGGTTTCGGAAGTTAAAATAGAGAACTTGGATCATGATCAAGAACCATCATCGAATTCGAACTCAAAACCAAAACCATCTTTTTTCGAAAACGTATTCTTGAACAAACCCGAAAGAGGCAACGATTTCTCAATCTTACAAGCGCTCTTAAGCACCGATATGGCTATTCTTTACGTAGCCACATTTTGTGGGCTCGGAACAAGCTTCACCGCCGTTGATAATATTGGTCAAATCGGAGAGTCATTAGCGTACCCAAGAAAATCCATTAGCACGATCGTGTCACTCCTAAGTATTTGGAACTATTTTGGCCGGATCTTCGCGGGTTTTATCTCCGAACATCTTCTAATCAAGTTCAAATTCCCTAGACCTCTTATGATCACATTTGTACTTCTTCTTTCTTGCATTGGTCACCTCCTCATCACGTTTCCTTTCACGGGGTCCGTTTATATCGCGTCTATAATAATTGGGTTCTCATTTGGTGCACAACTCCCACTACTTTTCGCTATCGTTTCAGAGCTATTTGGGCTAAAACACTTTAGCACGTTGTTCAATTGTGCGCAACTAGGAAGCCCGATTGGGTCGTATGTTTTGAACGTTAGGGTCACGGGCCCAATGTACGATAGGGAGGCGACGAAGGTGTTGGAAAGGGGCGGTTTGGGTCGATTGGCGGCGAAAGAGTTGGTTTGCATTGGTAAGCAATGTTATAGGCAATCGTTTATGGTGTTGGCTGGTGTTTGTTGCTTTGGAGCCTTGGCTACACTTGTGTTGGTGGCGAGAACACGGGAGTTCTACAATGGTGATATTTATAGCAAGTTCAAAGAGCAAAAAGGGGTGGCCGAGACCGAAGACATGTAACCGTGGGTTTTCGTACCAGATTTTGCGTATCATGACTGGTTTTATTAGATCTTCAAGTTAACAGTCAGACAAATAATCCAGTTATCTAAGAGGAGCATAATTGATTCCATTAGATTTTGAAGTTACAGTAAGCACCCGATATGCATGTTGTCAAATATTATGAAAGAAAAATTACAAGATTGTTATTGAAATTTTATGCAATTTTATCGTTTAAAAACCCCCTCTAAAAAGACCCACATGCAAATGAAGAATCTCATGTCCATAATTGGGCCTTCGGGGCATACATACATAAATATGACTAAAAGAATATGGGCCTAAAAAGATGGAAACAATAGTAGACGGCCCATATTTATTTAAATAAAAACAGTAATTAAATAAGATGACTTATAGGAATTATGCAAATGATATTTTTAAAAAAATATTATATTGAAAAATAAGTTACATAAATTAGGTAAGTGTTAATTGTGTAATCTCAACTATTTGATCAATAGATTAAAAATGTGGCTATAAAAGTGAAAAGAGAGGGTTAGATTGGGTATTTTGGACAAAAAAACAAAAAACCCAAAGCCACATTATGTATTAGCATGTATGTACTTGAGATCATATTTTAATTCTTACCCACTATTTTTAAATTTATTTATCGTAAAATAAGTGTTAATAATACTAATAATAACTTTAAATAATTAAAAATTAATATCAATGTATAATTAAAATTTAATTTAATAATTTTCAGTTAATATTAATTAATAAATAATAATTAAATTTAAAAAATTAATATTTGTTTATAATAATAGTTAATAATTAATTTGAGGCAATATTGGAATATTCACAAAAAGCTACTGAAAAACTACTCCAAGTATCGTTTCAAAAAGCTAGCTTATGGTAGATTTTTTTTGCCAAACGATGTCTTATTCTCTAAATCCTCTCCAATGAACTCTCTATTTTTCTCACTAAAATAGAGAAATGAATAGTAACTCTCTATATATAGAGAGTTACTATTCATACTCTCTATTTTTTTTCTTACTTTTTGATAATTACAAAATGATCCTTTAATTTTTTAGATTCTTGTATTTTTATTTTATTTGTTGTTTAATACCAATTTTAATAAATTAGAATTATATTTATCTTTAAGTTTTAATATGATAAAACCATCTCTAATGAACTCTCTATTTTTTTCTAACTTTTGATAATTACAAAATGGTCCTTCTATTTTTTAGATTCTTGTATTTTTATTTTATTTGTTGTCTAGTACCAATTTTAATAAACTAAAATTATATTTATCTAGAAAATTTAAATTAATTTAAATTTATCCAACTAATTTTAAAAACTAATAAATTTTAACAATTTACAACATAACATATTTAATTATGAGAGAAGTACCACCACTAGAGGTCGAAATGAAGACAAATGATAATGATGCATTTCAACAATATCTTGCTCGATATAGACAAATTATGGATAAAGAAGCTCACTTTGCACTTCGAGATGTGTTAGTTGATCATTTATGGGAAAAAATTTATAACTTCGATTAAATGCTTATGTATTTTAATTTAGATGTGTGTTGAAAATGTAACATTTTTATTTAATGAAATTTGGTTTTTGATAATTTAATGCGGAATTAAATATGAATTATAACGTCGTTAAAATAATATGATAAAGTTAATAAATATAAGGGTATTGTTAAAATAAAAAATATAAGGATGCAATTTATAAAGTTAATAAATATAAGAGTATTATTGAAAATATATGTAATCAAAATAAAAGAGCATATACTTGAATATTCTCTTTTAGAGTGTAAAATAGAGTAATACATTGTAGAACATTTAACACATTATCTATTTTACTCTCTATTATAGAGAGTAAAATAGAGAAATACATTGGAGATGCCCTAAAGTTAATAAATATAAGATTATTGTGAAAATAAAAAATATAAGGATGTAATTTAAAAAGTTAATAAATATAAGAGTATCATTGAAAATATATGTAGTCAAAATAAAAAAGAATATACTTATAATATTCTCTTTTAAAGTAGAAAATAGAGTAATACAATAGAGAAAACATAATACGCTCTCTATTTCTTACTCTATAAGGCCATCCGTAGCCGGGAGCGGGCTCCTGCGGCTTTGGCTGAGGTGACACCGCCGGGTTAGGCGGGTTCCGGTACACCATGAGCCGGGTTCGTGCGGGTTGGGCACCCCCGGGCTCCAGCGGCTTCCCCAACCCGGGATACCCGCACCATTTAATTTTTTTTAATTTTTTTTATAATAGATCCGTTTTTTAACACTATATATATATATTTTTTCAATTTAAACACTATAAATCAACCTCAATCTCATATATTTTTCACACCAAAATTTAAACACTCACCTCAATCCTTAAATATTTTCTTTCATTTCTTTCAATCCGATATAAACTTTATGGATGGGATATACCCGGAATGAGCTACTTTTGTAAAAGCGTTTACGTGCCCACATGATGCTAAACGAATAAAGTTCAAGGTCGCACAAGAATCGACACGTAAAGATGTTGAACGAGCTTTTGGCGTGCTTAAACAACGTTGGCATATACTTAAGTACCCGGCACGCGGATGGCATAAGAATAAATTGGCGAATATTATGTACGCTTGTCTCATATTACACAATATGATACTCGAAGACGAATACCATGCCATTTGTGCCGATGGAAACGTCGTGGTAGCGGATGAAACACAAATCACTGAGGCACAACGCGCGACAAATGTTCGAGAAGTCAAAAACCGAGAGACTCATAATAACCTTCGGTCGGATTTGGTCGAACATATTTGGCGTATCCGACTTCCCAACAACGACGACGAGTAGATTTTTAATATTTTGTAATTTTGAATTTTATTTTGTAATTTTATTTTTATTTTTATTTTTATGAATGTTATGATTTTTTATTAAAAAATTAGATGATGTGACATGTGGGTTCAAGAGGTTCAAAAGGTTGGGGTACGGGATTTGTGGGTTCAAAAAGGTTCAAAAGGGTTCAAAGTGAAAAGCTGATGTGATGCTGATGTGGCGCAGAGGGTAAAAGGGTTGTGATCCCTGGGTTACGAATGGCCTAATAGAGACTTAGAGAGTAAAATAGAGAAATACATTGGAGATGACCTGACCAACCAAACTCATTCATAACAACACTCTAAAATTTTCAAAAATTTAATTTAGCTTATTTGAAAATAATTGCTTATTTTAATAATTAAAATGTTTATTTTCATTTCCATACTTAATTATAAAATGAATAAAATTTATCTCTCTATTAAAATTAAAATAATTAATTAATTTATTAAAAATGTAATAGTTACACAATCTTATAATTATACATATTATTTTGGGAAATTAATTAAAATACCCCAAGTTTGACTTCGTGTTACCAAAATACCCAAAATCTCTCCCATTTTACAAAAATATCCAAAAAATCCGCGATGGGCCCCGCGATCGCGGGCCCAGGGCCACGTGGCAAACTGTTTGGGTCAAAAGCCCCGCGAAGCCCCCCAACTTTGCCCACGTTGGCAAGTTTAGCCCCTGCCCGCGATCGCAGCCCGCGATAGGGCAAAAAATTTTTACATTTTTGGTCCCTGTTTTACTGAACAAAGACACAAAAAACAGGGACCAAAAATGTAAATTTTTTTTGCCCTATCGCGGGCAGGGGCTAAACTTGCCAACGCGGGCAAAGTTGGGGGGCTTCGCGGGGCTTTTGACCCAAACAGTTTGCCACGTGGCCCTGGGCCCGCGATCGCGGGGCCCATCGCGGATTTTTTGGGTATTTTTGTAAACTGGAAGAGATTTTGGGTATTTTGGTAACACGAAGTTGGACTTAAGGTATTTTAATTAATTTCCCTTATTATTAATCATATAAATTATTTTTATATATTTTTTGATGTTAATCAATACATTTTAACTATCAATTATTATTATCGTTTTCATTATTTTTGATTATTTTTTTCATGTTATATGTAACGGTTACTTTAAATCATAAGTTAATATATATTTTTTTTATTCAAAATTTATAGTATATATGTTATAATAAAATTTAAATTCTTTTATTTAACATGCTATATTATTTAATTTTTCTTTACTACATTGATTGTATTAATTAACATATTATATTGCTATAAATTTGTTTTAATTATATAATTTAAATATTGTAATTGATAATTTTTTGAAGATGTTCTTTTTGGTAATTTTGAATGTTATAAGCTAATTTTTGCCAAACGTGACTTATTCATCAGCTAGCTTATCAATCACTAGCTAGCTTATGAGCTAACAGCTAGCTTATCAGCTACCGGCTAGTTTGCCAAACATAGCCTAAAATAGAGAGAGATTAAAATAGAGGGTTCATTGGAGATGATCTTAGGTCCAGAAGTGGTCAAAATAGGAACCAATTTTTATTTTCCATCAAAGACTAGTCACTTTGTATAGCAATATAAAATGTTAATTAATACAACCAAACTGCTCCAAATCATACCATATTTTTGGATTACTAGGAAATTGACTAAAATAGCCAAACCCAGCTAAAAGATTGACCTCTTAGTCATACACTCTTCCAGTTTACCAAAATAGCCAACGGGTCCGCACTCTGACCCGACCCGAAGAGTGCGGACCACAATCAAACACATGTCAATCCCTTATTACTCTTAGGAAGTCGATTTTCCCTTAATTTTTTTTACTCGGGTCTGCATTATAGAAAGAAAAAAAAAACTGTCAGCTTGAGCAAGTCCTACGAGTGTGAGTCCGGACCTAGGAGTGCGGAGTACGGATCTATTGGCTATTTATGCAAAACCCGAAGAAAAATGACTAGGAGGTCAATCTTTCAGCTGGGTTTGGCTATTTGAACTTTGAATCAATTTTCCTGGATTATTCTATCTATCTCTTCAATTAATTATTGTGTTTTTTATACATGAATCCCTTTTGTATTAGAATATAAGCAATAAAAATTGATGTATACAAGGAGAAAATAATTATTCAAACGCTTTAGATCATCTTCAACAGATTTGTTATAATAGAAAAAACTAAGTTTTTGTTCTCTAAAACTCTTCAACAACTTTGCTATCTTGTTTGCTATAATAAAAAAACTTGAAAATTTTCAAGTTAGAGAATTCTTTAAAACTTGGTGATAGGAGAGAGAAATGATTATTTTATTATCCATTAATGAGATTTAATTTTTATCAATTCATATTAAGTTTTTTTTAAAGTGTATTGAAAAAATAAATTAGAAAATATTATATTAATATAACTTGTTTTAAAATATTTAAAATAGAAAATCTGTTGGAGATGAATACAACTCTTTTTATAGATTTTAACTTTTAAACTTTTATATTTTAGAAAAATTATAGAAAACTGTTGAAGAGGCTTTATTAACATACATTAACTTCTATTTTAATTATTTTATAAATTTCATCTGAAAAATCACTTGCAAATAGAAAAAGTTTATTATAAATATATCGTTTTGATCGTTAATTTATTGTCTCTAAAAATTTATAAAATCTTATTTGTACTCTACATAAAAAAATCATATTGTTTGTTTACTTTTCAATATTCGATTTTGATGTTAATTTAATTATCTTGATAGAACATTTAATCATGTATGTTAGACAACCTAGGGGGGGGTAAGGTTGTATTTAAAACTTTTACTTTCAAAAATTCTTTTATAAAAATATCTTAATAATGTAAATACAACAGAGTATATGAAAACACAACAGATACGTATAAATACAGGATAGTATAAATATAGTAAATAAAGCAGAGTATAAATGCAATGAATATACAATAATTATATAAACAGATATAATTAAATGCACAGCGGAAATATAAAGAGATAAGGGATAGAGATACTTGACACGGAGATTTAGTGATCTACCACAACTTGGTAAATCACTAGCCGAGACACTTCCCGACACGATCCAATAAACGTATTCTTTACGGTAGTATACAAACCAAATACAAAGGTAAGCAATAGGCTCTCAAGCTTCAGCTTATTGAGATATACAGGATCACACACCCGTTATTCAAACACTTACAAGAGGAGTATAACTCACAATGGTAATCACTCTTGTATAATATTTATCACTTGGATATTTTATAAAAACGTTTTATAAAATAAATATGTAGTGATAATATGTAGTATGGAATATTAGTTGGGAGAGATCAGATGAGGAGATGGCTGTTGGTTTGTATCTGTATTTGTATTTCTTCTCCACCATCGCATGCATTATATAGCAGCACTTCCAACGGATACATGCATTCGCGGTATACCGCCAAAAGCACGCGGTATACCGTGCAGTAATAAAGTACGTGTCAGAAGAGAAAGGTCAACCCTGCAAAAAACAAACGGAAACTGTACCCGCGGTATACCGGCTATACATCGCGGTATACCGCCCAGACAAAAGTACTTCCAATCAATCAGAGGTAACATCAAGCCGCGGTATACCTCCTGAACCTTCGCGGTATACCTGCGTCAGAAAAAGCAAAATCTTGCTGGATCTTCTAAAAAAAACTTTATTTAATTAAAATCATTTATTGGGTTTTTAGAAATATCCAAGTGGTATATTATTTTAGGGTGTTTATCATTATAAATTATAAACACTAATGACAACGTAAAACTTCCGTCTTGAACTCTTCAGATAAAATCTTCGTGTTCTTCAAGAACTGTACACTTGGATTGGATTGTTAGATAAACAATAATACGGTGTGTTTGTAATCATCAAAATAAATATATATAAATATATATAGATGTGGTACACTTGCACCAACAATCTCCCCCTTTTTGATGATGACAAACACAACCGCTAAGCATGAGCATATGCGGTTTCTCTCCCCCGTTTGTCGAAACAAAAAGGGTCAAGAAAGACGGTATGCTTCCCCTCGAGAGATGCTCCCCCTCAAAATATGCATAAATTTGAGAGGGCATAATCTCATGGTTAAAAGATAAAAAGCTCCCCCTCAAATTAATAACAAATTATAAAATTTGAGGGACAATAAAATATGCATAAAAAAGCATATAATAGACATAAAACAAAATAACCTAAAAGAAACACTTGCACCAAAAAAAAGATCTTAAGGCTTCGATTTTTCGGTTAATTTTATGTGAGCAAAAATTACCACGTATTATGACCTCGTCAGGGAACACGTATTATATCCTCGTCAGGAAACACGTATTATATCCTCGTCAGGAAACACGTATTATATCCTCGTCAGGAAACACGTATTATATCCTCGTCAGGAAACACGTATTATATCCTCGTCAGGAAACACCTAAAAAAAGGCAAAGAAATTTTTTTCGTGGTACCCTTTTCTTATGGGTCCTTTTAACAGTTAGTATAAAACATAAACTGCAAATAAAAAATTAAAATATGTTGTCGACATAAAATAAAACATGACAACATACAAACCACAAAAATTTGTTTAAAACCACAAACGCATCCCACCGGGATTGTCAACATTAAACATTCCTTTCGGAATCCATTTTCTAACCATTCTAATTTTGCGATTGTATTTATCATACACATAAAATGAAGCATTTATATTCGCATTATTTTTAGGTCTAGAAAAATTACTATTATACATACGAGCATACGGTTTCCTCCCATAATTCACATTTTTCATTTTTGACATATATGGGGGTTTTCTTGTATCAACTTTAGGAGATGCAAAAAATCTTTTAATGGGTTTACACGAGCATTTATCAACACATGTATCAGAACCAATGCCTTTTCGACAATTAATGCGATTCGACATATTTAGCATTTTAAGCATTTTATCATTGCTATTTTGAAAAGCTTTAGCTAATAGATTATCTTTTTCATATAAATCGCAGTTAGCTTTTAAATAAATATTTTCATTTTCAAGCAAATTACATTTTATACATGCAACACTTTCATATGTATTTTTATTTAAACATGCAATTTTATCATTTAAAATAACACAAGATTTACAATCATTTTTCTCAATTGGTTTTTCTTTTAAGCATGCAATTTCATTTTTTAAAATATCACAAGATTTGCAAACATCTTTTTTACTTAATTTATTTTCTAACTTAGTGATAACATCTAAATCATAAGTAGATTTTTGTTTACCGTCATCTATTTCCTTTTTATATGCAGATACGGTTTCTTTTAATTTAGTGATTTCATCTTTATACTTATTTGCAAGAGCGGCCATGTCATTGAATGATTCATATAATAATTCAAGGTTATTTTCATTATCACTATCATAATAATTATCACTATAATTACTATCATAATTATTGTCATGAAAACATGATGTAGATACCTCATCATCACGGTCGGCCATGAGACAAATATTCTTGTCTTCATCTTCGTTTGCGCTCCACGCGGCTCCGACGAAGGCTTTTGGTGTGTTGATTTGTTTAGCACGTTTTGGACACATATTTGCATAGTGATTTTTATCACCACACACATAGCAAAAGCCTTTCTTTTTATTGGCTTTTTCATCGTCACTAGATTCGTCATATTTGTTATGGACGTTGCGACTTTGATTTTTACCACCACGATGGTAGTCTCCATTTCCTTGAAACCTATCAATATTGGCAAACTTTTTGTTAGATAAAAGTTTAGAGAGTTTTCTTACCATCTCGATTAAATCGTCAAGACTTTCGGATTCGTCATTTGAGGAACTTGCTTCTTCCTCCTCTTCTTCTTCCTCATCTTTAGGGGCAACGGCTTTGAGAGCTATGGATTTCTTTTTGACTTGATCCCGAACTTGATTTCTTTTTAGTGCAATTTCGTGCACTTTAAGATTGCCGACAAGATCGTCGAGCTTCATTGTTGAGAGATCTCGGGAATCTTCTAACGATGTAATCTTTTGCATCCACTCCGAAGGTAGTGCTCGAAGAATCTTCCTTACATAATCTTCATTAGGATAAGTACGACCTAATCCTTGTAAAGTAGTCATTATGAGGTTAAATCTTTTAAACATAGAATCGATAGACTCATCTTGAGTCATCTCGAACATTTCATAATCGTGAACTAGAATATTTATTTTACTGCTTTTGACTTGCGTGTTTCCACGATGAGTGTCATTTAAACTTTGCCAGATTTCATTAGCAGTTTCATAAGAAAAAACTCTTTCTATTTCATCAGAATTTAAAGCAGCATATAACATGTTTTTAGCTTCAAAATTTAAACAATACGAAGCTTCATCAGTGGGAGTCCACTCTTTAGAATCTTTTTCAACAATAAGATCATTTACGATTTTGGTTGGAATAAAATTTCCTTTTTCAATAATTTCCCACATCTTTCTATTTTTGCCACGCACGTGACATTCAAATAATTTTGCCCAAATACCAAATTTTTCAGTATCAATAATAGGAGGTTTTGAAAACAAAACAGTTTGTTGAGCCATTATATAAAAGATATAACTTTAAAAATTTAAACAGATAATTTTTGAAAGCCCCGCTCTGATACCAATTGTTAGACAACCTAGGGGGGGGGGTAAGGTTGTATTTAAAACTTTTACTTTCAAAAATTCTTTTATAAAAATATCTTAATAATGTAAATACAACAGAGTATATGAAAACACAACAGATACGTATAAATACAGGATAGTATAAATATAGTAAATAAAGCAGAGTATAAATGCAATGAATATACAATAATTATATAAACAGATATAATTAAATGCACAGCGGAAATATAAAGAGATAAGGGATAGAGATACTTGACACGGAGATTTAGTGATCTACCACAACTTGGTAAATCACTAGCCGAGACACTTCCCGACACGATCCAATAAACGTATTCTTTACGGTAGAATACAAACCAAATACAAAGGTAAGCAATAGGCTCTCAAGCTTCAGCTTATTGAGATATACAGGATCACACACCCGTTATTCAAACACTTACAAGAGGAGTATAACTCACAATGGTAATCACTCTTGTATAATATTTATCACTTGGATATTTTATAAAAACGTTTTATAAAATAAATATGTAGTGATAATATGTAGTATGGAATATTAGTTGGGAGAGATCAGATGAGGAGATGGCTGTTGGTTTGTATCTGTATTTGTATTTCTTCTCCACCATCGCATGCATTATATAGCAGCACTTCCAACGGATACATGCATTCGCGGTATACCGCCAAAAGCACGCGGTATACCGTGCAGTAATAAAGTACGTGTCAGAAGAGAAAGGTCAACCCTGCAAAAAACAAACGGAAACTGTACCCGCGGTATACCGGCTATACATCGCGGTATACCGCCCAGACAAAAGTACTTCCAATCAATCAGAGGTAACATCAAGCCTCCGCGGTATACCTCCTGAACCTTCGCGGTATACCTGCGTCAGAAAAAGCAAAATCTTGCTGGATCTTCTAAAAAAAACTTTATTTAATTAAAATCATTTATTGGGTTTTTAGAAATATCCAAGTGGTATATTATTTTAGGGTGTTTATCATTATAAATTATAAACACTAATGACAACGTAAAACTTCCGTCTTGAACTCTTCAGATAAAATCTTCGTGTTCTTCAAGAACTGTACACTTGGATTGGATTGTTAGATAAACAAAAATACGGTGTGTTTGTAATCATCAAAATAAATATATATAAATATATATAGATGTGGTACACTTGCACCAACAATGTATATTTATTTTAAGAGTAAATTACGAATTTGGTCTAAGTGGTTTTTTAAAATTTTGGATTGGGTCTCTCAAAGGAATTAATTACAATCATGGTCATTGTGGTATCACTTTTGTTTCATATTAGGTCCCCCATCTAACTCCAGTTAATTAACTTCCGGTAAAAACCCCCCACGTGCCCCCACGTGAGGGATTTATGTCATTTAAAAAAAACTTTCTTCTAATATTGAAAGCTTATCGATTCCCTTAAACACTGTCTTACGTTCCAAAGAGTTGCATCCAGAGAGAATGAGAGATCAAGAAAACAGCTTCCACTCTACAACTCATACGACTTCAAGGCTTCCTTAAACAATACAGAGGGGAATGTGATCGCCAATCTCTCCGAGAGATATTTAACAATCTTGATTCCCTCAGGACCATACTTATCAAGAAAGTGGTCTACGTATTTTGTATCTGTATTTTCGAATCAGTATCTGTATTTTTTATAGAGTAGGCCATTGGAAACACGAAGATACTTTGAACAAAGCTTCCTTAACCTCCGATCAAGGTTTGTTTATGTATTTTCGATCCAGTCATTCCCTCATTAGAACAACAACTTGTGGAAATTTGAATATAATTGAATTGTCTGAGCTTCGATTTTTGTTGGTTGCTATGCTTTTGATAAGATTCAGCTTTACTTCTTCGATTAAACCACAAGGGTGTTGTGTTATGTGATTGCAGTTGGGGTTAGATGGAGGGACTTGATCCGCAACAAAATCGAAACCACGGTGATGTCATATGTAATTAATTTGTTAGGGTGATCCAATCCAAAATTTTAAAGAACTACAGGGACCAAATTCGTAATTTACTCTTATTTTTATTTTAAATATTTAATAAAGTATGTTAACAAATCAAAAAATGATCAAGTGAAAACGTGAATGAAATGGGGTAAAATGAAGAATAAAAGTGAAATGGCCAAATGATGGGTCGATACCAACCCTTTGGTTGAAAAGTTCTTACAAAAGCTTTTTACTCCAACGATGACAATCTTTGCAAACACTTCGCCAAATATTAAAAAATAAATAATAATAAAAATAAAACTGAAAAAGTTTAGAAAAAAACTAACGAACTATTTTATTTAAATGATTAAGTGGTTAAACTATTTTTTTAAATGAAAAAATTATTAAACCTTCTTATTTTGAATGATTCAGTCTCGAACTTAATTTTTTGAGAAAAAAACCATTAAACTTTCTCATTTTTGAATGATCAAGTCCCTGCACATTTTTCTTAAAAATATAAATCACCGAAACTTTTAAAAATTGTCTGTAACCGACTAATAATGTTTTAAAGTAAAAAAACCTAAATCAATATTACCCTTTCCAAATCCTACGTCATTCAAACCCATGCAAACACAAGGGTCAACAACTGGATAAGTGATATGGAGAACGGACAACGATGGGACGACAAGGAGTGGCATGTGGGAGCAATAACGTTGTTTGCGAGGGGTTTGAATGGCATAGGACTTGGAAACGGTAAAATTGATTAGATTTTTTTTACTTTAAAATCTTCCTAGTCGGTTACATATAACTTTTTTTTGTTAAAATAATGCACGTAACCAATTTTGAAAGGTCGATGATTTTTTTTAAATAATGTTTAAGGACTTAATCATTCGAAATGAGAAAGTTTAATGGTTTTTTTCATTCAAAAAAATAGTTTAGAGCCTTAAGCATTCAAAATAAGAAAGTTTAATGATTTTTTCGTTCAAAAAAATAGTTTAGGGACTAAATCAATCAAAATGGGATAGTTAGTTGGGTTTTTTGAACTTTTCCCAAATAAAAAATTTCTATCTTTCAACTTTGAATACGTTTATGAGGTTCCCCGTTTAAATCGACGAAATGTTTTTTTTAGGTATTTGGCTTTTGTGGGAATCTTTGTAATCCTTGCTATGTTTGGTTTCTAGGATTTAAAATATAACTGAATCCCGTTACTTGATACATCTTGTTTGATTTGGATCTCACCTATTATCTTCACTTCGAGAGAATGAGGAAGATGACATGGGAAGACGATGAAGAGATTATGACATATTTTAAAAAGAGGACGAGGTAGATATGTGATGGAAATAATTAAAATCCATGATAAATTTTAAATCAATCTTGCAGACGATTTCAAATTTAAACAGTCTTTCAAAATAAACACGATATTGAAATTTTAAATTTAAACGATTATTTAAAATAAACACAAGATTGAAATGAAATTAAATTCTAAATTCTTACATATCCTACTAAGTCCTACCAAAATATATTTTTATTTTTATATGATTTAATATGTCAACCCACAACTAAAACTAATTATTATACTTGTTTATATATTCATTTTTTTCATTTGACTTTTTTTGCTTCTTAAAAGTGTAGACTTTTCATTGTTATGAAAGGGAAATCCTCTCACATGGTCTCATCATCAGACCATGAAACCTTTTAGAACCATCAATAATAAGTTAAGTTTTAACCACACATACTATTTTACTATATGAGAAGGGTGTCAAAAGGCTGAGAATGTATGGATGAATGATATATATAGGGTTGGTTATGAAGGTAAAAAAAATATTATGAAGGTAAAAATGTGCTTCATCTGTCTTACAAAAACAGTTTGGTTTTCCATGATCTTGAGTTATATATATATATATATATATATATATGGTTGGGTTCTAGTGAGAAATTGAAATTAACATGAGAAACGTGAGAAGTGTTTATCAATCGTTTCATGAGAAATGAACGCACATTAGAATGAGGTGTACCGATATGTGCCGGATCAATTCCCTTCTAAAGCCGCAATTCATGGGAGGACATTTGATTAAAAGTGATCAACGATTCAGATCCACTTCTCACGTTAACCTCAATTTCTAATACGATCCTTCACACACACACGTATGACGTATATATACATATGTGTGTGAGTGAGTGTGTGTGTGTGTGTGTAAGTGTTTGGAGATCAAACGAGAACATCCATGTTTTATGAAAATAGATAAGAATATTTACGGGTCTTCAAATTATTTAACACATAATTAAAAATAAAATAAAGTAGGTGACAAGGATAATTATGTGAGTCATATTTATTTGTAATCTTGGTGATTTTTTTATCCCTAAAATCACGTACAGATAACATACTCAGTGATATCAAATCATCATCTCATCAAAATCACATAATGAACACACAAAGCGATAATTGTAGACGTGATCATCACTAGTTTTCGATTGTCACAACAAAATTATATCACAAAAAGTTTTCAAGTTATCAAAGCATTATCACATTGTTATCACGGCAAAATTATATCATTATCAACAATGGAGGCATCGACGTAATAAGTCTGTGATGATAGTAATTTAATGGATAAGGACAAATCCAAAATAAGAAAATTATGGATAAATACTAATTTATTTTCATTTATTCTAGTTTTTATTATGTGTTAATTAATTTGGAGACTCTAGAATTGTTCTCGTATTTTCGTAAAACATGGTGTTCTCGATTGAACCATTCTATATGTATATATATATATATAGGGGGTCATTCAAGGGAGAACTAATTAGTTTGTGGTAACCGTAAGAACCAATCTCAACCACAAATCAACCTATAAATTAGGAAATTATTAATTTTGGTATTTTTTACTTTAGATTTTAATTAAGGGGCATTTTAGGTATTGCAAAATATCCTCTCTCCTCTCTCCTTTCCGGTCTCCGGTCTCCGGCAAACTTATTCCGACGAACACCAAGAACTTTTGTGATACCACTGTGATACCCATTGTGATGCATACTACCATCCATTTCATAATCACGTTCGTTACTATTGTGATACCCAAGAACTTTTGTGATACCACTTTGATACCTATTGTGGTACCTACTGCCATCCAATTCATCATCACATTCATTACTTTGGTAATACCCAAGAACTTCTGTGATACCAATGTGATACCCAAAAATACATACAAAATACAGACTTTTATCCTCAGTGTGATATCATTGTGATGCCACACGTGATACCACATCTGATTACCATTATGATACACTCAAAATACTTAGTGTTACACCGTGATACCACATGTGATACCACTGTGAATACCATATTGTTGTCGTTGTCGACGCCGCCGTGGTGCTTCACCGCCACCATCACAACCTTTATTTCTTTCGTTAGACGGCGGTGAACTCATACAAGAAGGGCCACATCCAAACACTCGCCGTCACCTTAATACTTCTTCGATTCTTCAAAAAGTCGTCTTCCCCTGAATACGTTGTTATCTAATTCAGTCGCTCGATCGTTGTTGAAACCGTTGTCGAAATCGCAGATCTGCTATTCCAGTGGTGAATATTCGTGCTATGATAACCACATGAGTTCTTGAAACACCCTAAAAACAGAGTCAATTTAAACCTTGAAATTTCCACCAGTTATGATCAAAAACTTTCAAACTTATATAACCTGAGGATCAAATGTAAGGTTTCTATATACAACTGACATTACTTAAATAACTTATTAATCTAATCACCTCATAACAATCAGATTAATCGAATTATCTAAACAACTGTTCCAAAGACTTCAAAGAATAACTAGATCCTTTGTTATCTCTAAGTCTGAATCTCTCCAAAAGTTCTCTTCTCTCGTTCCCGCTACTTCCCGGAGCTTGTACCTGGTAAGAAGATTCAACTTGAAACATTAGGCTTTCGCCTAGTGAGAATACTCAAATCAAAATAAAATTTAATAATTAAAACATGAACAGATAACTCAAACCTGTTCTCACCCATCTTACCGTACAACAACTCCTTTCCAAATCGGGGAATCTACCCCACTCCCATTCCTACGACTAACTCATTTAATTGTAACAACAAAATAAGAGTTAACTCTGAATCATTCCAGATTCACAATCAATATTCACACACAAGAAATTACAAGTCAAAACTTGCATATTTCTTAATCAGGAAGTAGAGATTACAAATTACTTTATGCCTATCTCTAATCTTTCTCTCATCACAGGGAAATCTCCGATCTTCCCGAAAACAATGGAAATCTCTGATCTTCCATAAATCGAAATGGGAATTACAAATCAAAATCTGCCTATTCCACATTCCACCTCTGCATCAATGGTCCCAATGGGATTATAATATCGCGATACTCAATCGGGACTCACGATGGTTCGAGGTTCACCCAATTACTAAAATTACACCCCTTTGGTCTATGGCGAGTAATCGGTTCCCATTATACCGTACTCAAGTGCCCCCGAAGACCGGGTGCCTATTTTAGTAAAAGCACATAGCACATAATATAATACAATCGATACTACTATATGCGTCCAGCATAGAATGTATCATTTCTCTGAACATATTCTATATATAAAATAAAGAATATTATTACTCCACATCTCAATCTCTTTATTACCCCTTCTCTGAAATCTGATACGGGGATCACCATCTCAATAGTTATCTATATTTTCGAACTCATAGATAGGCCTTTATAATATATCTTAATTTGGCTTCTCAATCACATTTAGAGTTCATAATCATCTAACATATCGCATATAGCAGATAATCATGCTCATTATAAGGAATATGAATAATTCATGTTCATCAACTTCTTAACAATCCCCTCATAGTAATTTAACACGAGAGTTAATATATATATCAGATGTTAATCTATATTTTTGAACTCATGGATGGATCTTTATAGTTTATCTCAATAAAGCTTCAAATCATATTTAGAGTTCATAACCATATAGCAAAATGCATATAGTAGATAATCCATCTTAGCATATAAGAGTAATAATAAATATTAGCTCATCAACTTTATAGCTAACTCATCATAGAAGTTTTAGCATGAAAATCAACATAGCACAACTTTTAATCGCTCTCTTGGCTTATCTCGGATTTTAATCAAGTCCATATAAAACATATTCATGCATACATATAAAACGTCTAATCCAATATTAATTACTGAATTTTAAAGAGAGTTGAATAAACTCACATGATGCGTTATCACTCCTTTTTAACTCGTAAGGCTCATTTCTTCATTACCACAGCTTACTGTATTATTCAGTTTACATATACTGATATTAATTTTCCAAAACAGAACCCTCTACAACTGAAAATCCTTAATTTCTAAAAAAATTACATCTCAAGTCGCAATGGACTGAAGTCGCAGTCAACTATTGCGATTCCAATTCCAGATCGCAACCAACTGTTGCGATTCCACCCCAAGTCGCAACTCACCATTGCGATTCCACCTTAAGTCGCAACTCACCATTGCGATTCCACCTCAAGTCGCAATCCACGGTTGCGACTACAGTACCAAGTCCCTTTATGTACCAAGTCGCAATCAACGGTTGCGACTCCAACTCCAAGTCGCAACGGTCTATTGCGACTCCACTACCAAGTCGCAACTGCCCACTGCGACAACTATGAATGTCGCAACTCAAGGTTGCGACTTCGATGATGTTCATCCAAGTCTCAGTCCACTATGTTCAATCTTAAACCCAGAATTTGCAGTTTTACTCTATGTTTGTTTATGCCAATTTGCAGATATGTTTAATACACTTATCTTAACATATCCTAAAACTCAGATTCATATAATCATCACAATTTACCCAAAACCCATCAAAATCTTCTAAGAATACTTTTGCTACTAAGATGAAGAATTAAATGGAATGCTTACCTTATGACCTTTCAAGCCAACAATAGATTGAATAAAATTTCCAGTAGAACTTTTCTTTTCCTCCTTCTCTTTCTCGTTTTCTCTATTCTCTCTCTCGGCTTCTCTTCCCCAAACCGTAACACACACACCCAAGTCACACAAGACACACACTCTCTATACTCGCACTTAGTCCTTAATGACTAATAGTGTGACACATGCACAATAATAAAAGGTGAGTCATAGGACTCTTACCAAAAGAACCCTTAACTTTCAAAGAATTACACCACAACCCCTCAAACGAAAATCTTCTTAAATCAACACTTGTAAACAATTACAAACTTAACCCCATGTTAATTTATAATTTCACAAAATAACATAACCGAAATACGGGATGTTACAGTTCTTTTGGAGAGTTGTCGTGCGGTTGAAAGATACGATTTTCGACAACGACAACCATGATCACGGTTGATTCGGTGGGGAAATTCCTGCCAACAGATCTGGGTGGTTCCAGAGGAAAGGGTGATGGAGTTTCAACAGCCCTTCAACATCCATTCTGTAGAGTTTCACCGAGAGGCGATGGAGAGAGGGAGGATGGGTGGCGAAGGTTGTCGGAGATGGTCTTGGTGTCGGAGCGACGGTAATGGGAGTAGAGACGCTTAACGGTGATGGTGAAGAAGGAATTATTTAAAAACTGATTCCATAATTTTAGGATGGATCCATGATTTTAGGAATTAGTTGTTAAATGAACTAAATTACCAATATACCCTTTTATATTTAATTATTAAATAAAATCAATAAAATTAAATGATTGGCTGAAATTGGTTCTTACGGTTACCACAAACTAATTAGTTTTTATTTGATTAAGCCCCTATATATATATATATATATAGATGCGAAGGATTGTGTGAGAAAAAGAGTTAAGGTGAGAAACATAAAAAGATATTTGAACCATTGATCACTTTTAATCTCACACCACCCATGAATTGTGTTTCTCAGGGGAATTGATCTAATGCATCTCATTAATGTTAATCTTCAATTAGGATTGATGCAAGAGGTTCTTATCCCTTCTTATGCTTCTCAACATAATTTTACATCACACTGGAACCCAACCATATATATATATATATGATACAAATCAAATACAAACCATGTATTTGTTGCAAGCCTTACAAATCAATGTTTATATGTGAACAATGTGTGCATAATCTGAGATGCATATATGCATTATCCCATATGAATGTATGTCTAATATATATATATATATATATATATCTACGTATATGTATATATATACCATTCGTAAATCAGGAAAAAGTAAATAAAATGTGTACTTGTAAACTCACATTTGTGTACCTACCTTTTTGCTAATTATTCAGATATGAATATGCATATGTTAATACACATTTCCTTTTATCGATGATTCAACGTATGTTGTTAAAAAAGTTTCTCTTCTTACTTGACACCATCAGTTTCACTATACTGAGTTCAAACAAGAATAATAACCAAATAAGAAAACTTGAAAATGATCAAATCTCCTGTGATTTTACACTAAAATCACGTGTAAAATAACACGTGATTTAGCCGATCTAAGTCGTGGGCCACGTCGCCGGCTCACCATTTGTGTTGACTGTGTTCCGTATCGCGTATGATTTCAGTGGAAAATCATATATTATATGACTGTTTTCGTATATCTGATTACGTTCTCGTTTAAATCTCTATACATGATCGACAAGATTCAGGATGTAGTGAAACAATAAGGAGTTTTGTTTTTATTGATGAAACAATTGATAAAACGTTTTGTCTCTATCGATGATAAGGAGTTTAATTTCTATTGATGAAATATTTGTTGTGAAGCCTGTTTCTTTCTACTTTAATGGGCCCATTCGCCCTATTTCTATCACATGTTAAAGTTAAGGACAAGTTACTTGAGGCTATTACAAGGACGGGTCGGGTATAAAGGGTATGTTTAAATGGTTCGGTTTTACTTCACTTTTAAGAATTTAATCGAGTTTTTGAACAAGCCGAGTCGAACATTGGTGCTATGAAGCTCGTTTGTTAAAGTTGAACAAATTTTATTTTGTGTTCGAGATCGACTAGATATATATATATATAATCCAAATTGCGATATAAAACCATATAGATTCATAAAATTAACATCGAGAAAAGAAGATAGAACAAAAAATGGAACATGATTGTCGTATCGAGATCTTGGTTTTGATTTTAAGATGGTTCGCTGAGCATCGCGCGCGGGTACGTTACGCAGGCCCGTTCCTGACATTTTATAGGCCTTGGGCGAGATGTCAAAATGGGCCCTCGGCAAGTACAATTTTTCTTTCCCACTATGTTGTTTATATCATAAAAATAACATTGAATTCAAGAAATACTAATTTATATAAGACCATTTTTCCTGGTATTCCTAGCGCAAGATCAATCAATAATTATTTCTAAATTATTATTATCTATCATATTATTTTTACATAACATCGTCAATCCATTCCACCATCGAATGCATCTTATGAGGTCACTATGTTAACCATTCGGAGTAACTATTTAAGTAAATCAACATAAATCAATTGAGTTTCCATTCCACATGTCTTATTTGCTAGTTTTAAATGATAACCTAATTTAATTTGTTTATTACCATTGATTCATTGAGTAATAATACAAAACATATGTTTTATATATAAATTTATATATGATTAGAGATTTTCCTCCATAAGTAATGCCTTAAAAACATCGTGGCCTCGTCGTGGCTTCTAAGGTTTGAGGCTTTGCCTCGCCGCCACGCCACGTCATTTGGAACTTTGATTTTCACACAAAAATAAATCATACAGATGGAATAATCAAAAGAGTATGTGGAAGATAAGTAATGGAGTATATGTCAAGGTTTCTAGGCAAAAATAGCTTTTAGATATTAGTACTAGATAAAAAAAATTAGAGAAATAATAAACAATATTATAAAATGAAAGTTCAATTAAATTTTTTTTTACAAATTTAATTATCTAACGTAATTATTTAATACATGTTTGGGCCCTTAATATGATGCTAAATTCTTTTTGGGTTTTATTATTTACTAGTTTTTTATGTTTTTATTTACAATTTTTTTAACTACTACTATATAGTATATATACTTAAAAAAAACTGGACCCCTATTTTCTTTGGGCCCTGGGCATACGCCCGGCCCGCCCTCCCCAGGGACGGCCCTGACGTTACTATTACTAATCACGTGTTAAAGTTGAGGACAATTTACTTAAGGCTATTACAAGGACGGGTCGGGTAGTTTTGCCGGGCTATAATTTTTATTTTATTTGATTCTACAGTATTATTAAATATGATCTTTAATAATATAATGTTTTATTTCCTAGAAATGCCAAATATTATTTATTCCCAGAAATAATATTTATTTAGACATTTAATTATTAAGAAAAAACAATTAAGCTATATATTAATTCACAAGTTACATATAACATTAGTTATTATTAAACAATCTTAATAAAATAAAATATAATTATATTAAATTAGAAAATAATTAAGTAATGATTAGAGTTGGTGGAGTGAAGGGTTAGGGTAGGGTGGGGTGTATTTAAGAAAAAAAGAGTGTGAATAAGAAAACCATAACATTATTAGGAAAGTGACAAATTTCTTTTTGGCATTTTACGTAATCAAATCTTTAATCTTCAAATCACATCTCTCAAGGTCAAACAAATAATACTCAGTAATGTAATTAAACAGATTATTAATTTTAAAAATAATTAAACCAAACGAATAATATATTATTATTAGAGTGAATTGCATTTTTGGTCCATGTGGTTATAGTATTTCTTTGAAAGAGGGACCTAAACTTTAATATCTCAAAGAGTGGTCCCTTAGTTTTCAATTTTGCTCCAAATGAAGGACCTGATCACTAACCCCGTCTATTTGGTCTGTTAATGCCAGGGGTATTTTCGTCCAACCTTGTTTTATCCCTCCTTTTGCACTATTTTTTGTTTTTTCATATTTTGTGTAAAACCATTTAACTCGAGGGACCAATGTTGTAATTAACTTTAATATTCTAAACCATTACAGGGATGATATAGAAGACGACAACTGATTCCAATTTCAAACCCTAACTCTGTTCCTCCTCTTCATCGTCATCTTCTTCTCGATTTTGTGATGAATTTTGAAGCAACTAAACACACACGAATCTGCAATATTTTCCTTGATATTTGCCGTCAATTTCTTCATCACCTCCGCCGTACTGGTGCCTCCGTCGCCGCTGCTACTATGCCAGACCATCCAGTCGTCGTCGTCGTAGCTGCAACGATTGTACAAACGGCACCGCTGCTACTATGCCAGACCATCCCGTCATCGTCGTCGTCGTAGCTGCAACGAATGTACAAACGGAATCACCGGGGAGTATTTACAACTTACAATATTTTCTCCTTAACAGTGTAGTTCCTCGACCAATAAATTTGGGCGATGGATTTACTATCGATCAGTCAAGGTAGTGAGTTGGATCAACAAATTTTCAAAGATTTTGGTTATGATGAGGATGTGATTCAAATTTCAATGGTTTGTTACTTCTGATCCATTCAGATCTCCATTTAGGGGCTTTTGATATTGAAGTTTGAGCTTGGAGATCGAAACCTAGATGAAAGAGAGGGACTTTAAATTTGTTTTAGGTGTGTATAAATCTGACTTTAAATTTGTATGAACTCAATTTTAACTTTGTTTGAAATTTTTGTATGAAGCTGTATGAATCTGGGCATGTATAAATATGATATTAAAGTTTTTAATTAGATTTTGGTTTGATTTGCATCTGCTGGAGAAGGAGATGAAGACGAAAAAACCCATAAAAAATAATGGTGTTTTAGGGAATGCTACTGGGGTGTTTTGGTGATAGGACGAAAGAAATCTTCATGGTGATAAGACCAAAGGAGATGGCTACTGGTGGTGTTTTGGGGAATGGAGGAATCTTCATGGAGATTTCATCAAAGCTAGAAGGTCACCAATCTTGTATACATATATAAAATATATGTTTGTTATATATAATTATATATACATCTAGATAGATATAGCAAGTCCCTAGCTATATATAATTATATATACATCTAGATAGATTAAACGGCGAAATTAAACAGATATATATATATAATTAAAGCCATATATATATAATATTACGTAACAAGTCCCTTAAGTTTATAGTTTTAACAAAAATATGAAAAAACAAAAAATAGTGCAAAAGGAGGGATAAAACAAGGTTGGACGAAAATACCCCTTGCATTAACAGACCAAATAGACGGGGTTAGTGACCAGGGACTGGATTTGGAGCAAATACCAAAACTGAGGGACCACTTATTGAGATACTGAAGTTTAGGTCCCTCTTTCAAAGAAATCACATAACCACATGGACCAAAATTGCAATTCACTCTTATTATTATTATTATTAGAGTAAATTACGTTTTTAGTCCCTGTGGTTTGTTGAAAATTTCAAACTCAGTCCTTATGGTTTTGAAATTACAATTTTCATCCCTAAGGTTTATATATCATTATCTTTTTCATCCTTATGATTTAAATTTAATTGTTTTTTTCATCCCTATGGTTTACAATTCATTTTTATTTTAGTCCTTCATACTTAAAAGTAGTTTTTTGACCTCAAGGACGGAAATAGAAATGAATTGCTAACCATAGGGATTAAAACCGAAATTTTAAAACTAAAGGGACGAAATTCACAATTTTTAACTAACCACAGGGACGAAAAACGTATTTTACTCTTATTATTAATTAATTAACCGTGATATCAAAACCTATTCATGTGAATGGAACATTTTTTTTCTTCTTGCAAAGGACGACATAACGCTTTCACAAGAAAAGGGTCAAATAACAAACCAAGAGACTTTATGAGCATCCCCAAACCTAAGGTAAAAATGTTATTTTGTCGGTATGAAACTTCAACCAGTATTTTATGAAAGATGTGAGAGAAACCATATATATAGCATATTAAAAAAATAGTTAATAAATAATATTAATGAGAGTATAATTGAAATATTTTTAAAAAGCTAGTTTATGGTTATTCAAACATGTACCCAAAAATAAGCTAGCTTTTTTTTGTCAAACAATGCCATAGTAAATTTCTCCTCAAATACATCAATATCAAAACCCACTTTTTTACATTTCCGATGCATGATATATAACCCAATTATGACATTAATGGGGTGCCAATAGCATTGACAATGTTGTATTGCAAAAGAAGATAACTTGCATAACTACTATACTTTTGTAATCTCTAGCTATTTAGGTAAATTTCCAAAAATAAAATAAGGCAAACTGTAGAGCCACAGTAGCCAAAATCAGTCCTTTATAACCCCAACTCCACCCACCCCCCTTTCTTTACTCATCTCTCCACCATTGCATTGCATTTGCAAACAAACAGCCATGGAAGATCAAACCACATGTCTTCTTGATTGGTCATATTTCTGCCATGGAAAGGTTAGAATCTTCTTCATAACTTTGTATATTTTCACTTCTTTTGGAAAAAAAATGGCATCTTTTTAGGCTCATTTTTTCTGGGTTTTGATTGAAACAGAGTACAAATGAGTTGACCGACTCACTTCTGCTCACAACAGCGGAGCTTGAAGCAGCAAGGTTCAAAGCTCAACAAGAACTCAAACTAAAAGATGATCAACTGAGTCAACTCAAGCACCTTCTCAACAACGCCATTAACGAAAGAGATGAAGCTCAAAACAGATACCAAACCCTCCTCCTTCACTATCATCAAACCACCACCACCCCACCACCACCACCACCACACTCCGCCGTTTCAAGCATAGAAGACGAACCCATCACCAATGCTGCCTTCTCATCCTCAGATTGTGAAGAAAGCATCGTTTCATCTCCGGTAACAAAAACCCCAATTCGATTTACACCGCCACCACAGTCGCCGGAGCAAGATTTTCCTTTTCCGGTGGTGGCATTGCCGGAAAAGGGAAAGCTTTTGGAAGCAGTGATGAAAGCAGGGCCTTTGTTACAAAACCTCCTCCTTGCTGGACCACTGCCACATTGGCGACACCCACCTCCGCCACTAGACACATACCAGATTCCACCGCCACCGGTGGTGCTCCCAAGTCCACCACCCATCCATCATCTGGTTTGGAAATTTAACAAGAAAAGAGGTTCTCCTGAAGGGTCTGATTCTTCCACAGACACCAAATACCAAAGAATCGGTATCAATTGACTCCCCTACTAATACGAAAATAATAAGTAGAAGAGACTTTTACCACTAGATATAATTATAGTTGAACTGGGTATTATTATCAGATGGAGGGAGGGGTTCTACCCATTTGTATAGCAAAAATCTCCCCGTTACTACTTCATAATTATTTGAATTTTTTAATTACTTGTATTATAATTATATACATTACATATATAGTATATTATAAGGTTGACATGTATTTGACCAACAAAAGCTACCCGATATGGTCTTTTAATATTTATTTATAAAACTAACCCTAAAAAAGGACTCAAAACACAGCCACCTGAGAATATATGTTGTTATAAATAAATCATAACATAACATAAAACCCACACTATGTAACATAACATAAAACACTTTAAACATTCAAAATAAAGTATAAAATTTAAAATCAACTATGTATGGCAAAAGTATCAACAAGGGAATTAACTATAGATACTGCAAATGTGTATACCAACTCTATAAGGCCACCCGTACCGCCCTCGGGTACGGGATCGGGTAAGGCCGAGGTGGCAAGCGGGTTCGGGAAGGGTTCATCAGGTAGGGGTACCGGGGGGGATCGGGTAGCATGCGGGTTCACCAACCCGATGATACCCGTTGCATATTTAAATTTTTTTTATTTTATTTTTTAATTTTTTTAAACAATACCGTTTACCAACGGCTATTTTACAAAAAAAAAAAAAAAAAATTTTCAAATTATACACACTATATATATTAACCTATACCATCTTATTTTTTCACACCAAAACATACTTTCTTCCATTTCTCTCAAATTCAATATCTTCTTCCATTTCTCTCAAATTTCATCATGAATCCAAACACCACACCTACATCCCGTCGTAACCGATCGGATACACCGCAACAAGAAAATTACGTGTTTTGCCGGCATCTACAACAACTTGGTCAATAATAGATCAAGCGGAATGAGTGAAGCCGATATTTTACGAATGGCACACCACCGGTACCAAGGGGATATTGGGGTTGCTTTCACCCATGAACAAGCTTGGGATGTCCTCAAAAAATGTCCAAAATGGTCACCGGTTCCAACGATGTCGACAAATTCATCCCGGGGTTCAAAACGTACCAAACCTTCCGATGATGACGATGAAGATGTTCGGGTCGACGAGGTCGAGCAACTTCAACGACCCATCGGGACGAAAGTGTTACTCAGTTGTTGACGACCATAAGCTCGTTCAACGAGCAGATTGAGGGTACAATGGAGATCAAAATGAAAAAACTTGAACTCGAACAACAAAAGTTGGAACTCGAACGAGAAAAACGATATGAACAAGACTTCGAGTTTTTCATAGCCCCGCATGATCACCTTTCGGGAGATGTTTTGAGGGCTACTTTAGCGAGAAAAGAGAAAATTAGAAAATATCATAATTTTTAGTGTTTTGTATTTTGTAATTTTTATTTTTTTAGTGTTTTGTATTTTGTAATTTTTATTTTTTTAGTGTTTTATATTTTGTAATTTTTAATTTTTTAATGAATGATTTGAATTTTTATTTTTATTATTTATCTTATTTTTATTTATTAAAAATATATAAATATTTTTATTTTGTTAAATAATTAAATGTATAAATAAAAGAATTAAAAAAATGAGGTGCCAATTGGGTTCAGTGGGTTAGCGGTACTCCACTTTTGGGTAAGGAGGGTAGGAAAGAGAAAATCTGATGTGGCGTTGAGGTGTCAATTGGGTTCATTGGGTAGTGGTACTCATGGCCTAATTGGTGTCACTTGCACCAAATCCAAAATATGGTAAAATAATCATCATGCTCTTCAATTTGATTCCAAATACTAATCTAAAAATCAAGAATACTTTTTAAAGGGTCATGCTTTTGGTAATTGGTATACGGATGGGATTGGACAAAACTGATGAGTAAGGTAAGCAGGTGAAAGAATTGTGAAAGATTTTATGATTCTAATTTGATACAAATAGTTTATTAATTTACATATCTTGTCTTATCTCCTTGATTGTTGTTCCATTTATTTTGGTTAGAAGAACAAATGCATTGTTATCATGTCCTAGTCTATGTTGCATAAAAAATGGGACACCAGATTTATGTTCTATCATATCCCACATACCAGACGCACCCCTACACCCGCCCCATCGATGACATGCTCCCTTCTTTGACACCGTCTTCCTGCTTTATGTTTTAACCATCAAACAAATATAAAACAAAAAAAAACACTTTGATTGAATCTGAGATCACTAATTGCAAGATTGACCATCGGTTTATATAAAAACCGAGACATTCTCCCATATATTTAAAATTTCTGATACATGCATCCATAAGCATAACTGTGGATGATGCTTATTGTTTGCCATTTAGAGCATCCACACACGTCTTGCACAAGGCCTTGCAAGATGACATGGCATGCCATGTGGCTTGCAAGGTCTTGCAAAAGTAGCAACTCCTTTCACAATTAGAAAGGTCTTTCACAAACAATTATATATTAAACAATTCCATTTTTGTTTAATTTAATTAATTTATTTGTTTGTTTAAACATTAATTATTAATATGTTTATTAAATTTATTTTATTTGAACATCATTTTTTATTATTTTTATTAAAATTTCTTACTCATGCTTTATTTTTTAAAAATGATATTTTTATGCAATAGGTCAACAAATCATCAATTGCAAACCGATTTAATGGAAGAGATTTGAAGTCGATTTGGAGAATAAAATAACTAGTAATGTAATGTTTATTGTGTATTTTGTGTAATATTTGTATTTTAGTAAACGTTGCATCCTTCAATATATCCATGTATTTTATTTGTTTATTAAATTATATTTACACAAAATATAGTAAAAGAAAACAAAAGTAAATTTTTAGTTATCTATGTTTTATAATTAATTTATTAGTTATATTATAATTATCTATATTATTTATATTATAATTTATTACTTTAGAAAGGAGTTTGGTCTTATATGGGTGTGAAAGATGTTATTGCAAAGCTGATGTAACACTTTAAAAAGAAGTGTAGTGTCATGTTGCATGGTGGGGGATGGTATGAGGGCTTTGGATGCTGACAAGATGTATAGGCCAACCACCGGAAGGTGAGAAATGTTGGCCCCACAAATCAGAATCAAGATCTAACATAAAGCCATTTGCTTTCTTATATTATATATATATATATATAAATCCATCTTCTCTTTTCATTTCAGTTTCAACATGCCATGATTAATGCTATTTTTACTAGCGCTAAAACAGAACAAAGAATGTTGTTATATGCACACTTATTTACACTAAAATCAGATCAGATCAGATCAAATCATACAGGTGTCTCAATATTAATGGGTGTAAGGTTGATATTAATAAGTAGACGTGCACAAATAAAAACCCACATGGAATCTTTAGTGTGGACTTTAAGAGTAGTGATGGTGGTGGTTTTCTTTTAGGTACTAGTCAGTAATGGTGGTAAAGCACCTACCTACCTATTAAAAGTTTCTTCCCATATTTCAAACTAGTTGTTATGTTCCCTTTTTAGGGGATACTACCATTCTAAAAGTTGATTGCTTTCACAGCATGTCAAGAAACAAATGTTGGCAAAAATGCAAAAGATACCAAAGGGTCAATCGCTTAGCAGACCCCACAAAGAGATTAAACAAAAACTGTATGAGAAAAATAGTAACAAAAAAAGTTCTAATTATACAACTTTAAGTCGTTATTTTTCATTCAAAGATGATTTTTTCTTAAAAATTGTCACATGATAGCCTAAGTCCGGGTAACCTGGAATCCGAGGTTAAATTTCAATCAAAATCCTCAGTTTCATGGCAGATTATAAATTTATAATCCATAGAATCATACAGAACTGCTATTTTAGCATTTACACAAATTGCAAGAACAAGAATTAAAAGAGTCATCAACGTCTACTTAAAGGATTGCAGAAGACTTGCCTGTGATCGTTTCTGCAAGCATCTTCATTCATCTTCGTTATCATCTTGATTATTATGTTGGGTATGTTTCTGAGCATTATACATGTCAGCAACCTGAAAGTAACAATGGCATAGCGAACACACATTAAACTTTTATAATTTTTTCCCGAAAATTCATATATAATACTTTCAAATAAAAATTTGGCATTGATATTGAAGTGTAAAATATCGACTCTAGTCAAGGAATGAAAATTTGAGAGAGCAAAAAAATGAGAATAGATGGTTCCTCACCATATCTGAAGATGAAGCTTCCTCTGGACCCTTGTCTTCACGCACACGAAGTAAACGCGGAAATCTTAGTGAAATACCCTTTTTTTTAAATAATGAGACAAAAAGACTCGTGTCATTAATAGCAAAAGATATGACAAATAGGATAAATAATAACTGATAAATCTAAAGTATCCAAAATTTAAATTTAAAAGTAAACCTTATTAGGATCCACCGCACCAATTGCAGCACGATAAACAGGGCTGATGGTCAAGTCTGCAGCTTTAACCTCCCAAACCTGAAATGATAACCAAGCATCTGTTAGGTACGTTTCTGGTGTTTGGTACGATTTAGGACAAAACAGCTTCGATACATTGAAAAGAAGATAAGTACAATAAAGATGCAAGATAATTCATGGAAACCGAAAGATTACCTCAGTTGGCTCAAACCACACATCTGGATTTATAGTATCTGCATACCTGTAGTACGACTGCCAACAGATAAACATCGGAGTTAACATATATAATAATAATATAAAATAATTCAAAGGGTGCCCATATATGCAAAATCAAAGGAAGCAACAAAACCTTTGGCTTTGGGATAACTTTAGAACGAAGACTGGTAGACCGCTCTTCGAGCATGGCTTCCGAAAAACCGGTGCCTATAGAAGTCGAATATTTCTAGAGTCGTAAGTAACATGGAGAATTTCTATAAGAATAAATCAGCCAAGTAGCAATTTCATGCTATTATAAGAAAAAACGCCACTTACCAATCTTGCAAATCGTTTGATATTCATCATTATTGCTGTCGTAACAAGCAAGGAGAAAGGCGCCATATACACCTACACGCTTTCCTCGACCATGGAAGGCGGCAATGGGTACTAAATCTAACGAGTCACCAATACTGCACCAAACAACATGGTGATCACCATCATAATTGGAGACTATATTGAAGAGAAGCAATAATGAATACCTGTCCATATAGTCTTTTTTCAACTTGAGCCAGTTATTGGATCGTTTTGCAGGCTCATATGTAGCATCCCGATTTAATGTTTTGATAATCAATCCCTCGCAACTGCAAAAGCAATAGAAATTATGGGCTGAATTTGCTATAGTTAAATAGATGAGGATCTTTTTTACCCAAAGAAAAAACATACTACCTCAATTTATCAATAAATTAAAAATACAAAGGGGCATTTGGTTCATTGAATGTTTTTGGATGGAATGGAATCTGTCAAATGAATTTGACTTTGAAGGAATTGGAATGGAATGTTATCAGGTTTGACAACCTATTTCGTTGACGGCCATTAGAATGGAATCTATTAAAGGAATTGGAATCTATATGCTTGGTTTACATAATGTAGCTTCGAAATAGGAATGAAATATTAGTAAATGACCAAAATACCCTTTTTAAAAACTTTGAAACAGAAATCCACCTATTGCGGTTCAGATCGATGGTGGTCGGCGGTGGTTCATTATGGTGGTGGTCGGCGGTGGTACAGATCGGTGGTGGTCGGCAGTGGTGCAGATCGGTGGTAGTCGGCCGTACAGGTGGCCAAATCGACCCGACCCGACGGGCTGACCCGAACCGAAATCGGCCAAGAACCGGTTCTGGCCCGACCCGGTCAAGAACCGGTTTCAAGCCCGAGAGCCGGGACCGGTTCGCGTATATAGGATTTTCCTCGGCCCGACCCGGGACCGGTTCGTGACCCGGCCCGGCCCGACCCGACCCGATTTTTTTCAAAAAAATTATAGCCGTTATGTGACCATTTATGACCGTTGGGAAGCCTCTTTTGACCGTTTTTCACCCCAAAAAACTCCCCTCCAACCCCATATAAATACTAGGGGTGTTATGGAGTGATCACCACCTTACAATTGCTTACAAAACGCAAAAAACGCAAAAAACGCTTACAATTCTCATTTCTCGGCTCTCGTTATATTCGTTTCTCGCAAAAAACGCATACAATTCTCATTTCTCGGCTCTCGCTATATTCGTTTCTCGCAAAAAACGCATACATTTCTCTAGTCTCTACACGACTGATGCAGTACAATACTCTTGAAGACTACAATCCAGATCAGAATCCATACTACGCTCCATACAATCCATTCAACTATAATCCATTCAATTACTATCCGGGACCGGGTGATGGGAGTGGAAGTTCGGGAGCGGGACCTTCGAATGTTTAGAATTTATGTATTGTAACTTGTAACTTGTAAGTTTGTAACTTAAAATTATATATAAATTATAAAACGTAAAAGTGTATTTTAGTGATATATATTATAAATAAAACGTATTTTTAAAGTGTATTTTACTTATCCAATGATTCCAATCCAATTTTTCTTTGTTAAAGTTTAGTAATTAATTATTATACAAAGAAAGCAGTTAAAAAACAAAAAAAAATCCCCGGCCCTACTCCGACCCGGTTCTTGGCCCGGCCCGGCCCGGTTTTTCCGAAACCGGTTCTACATACAAGTAAACGGGTCAGGGGATTTCGGTTTAAACCCGGCCCGACCCGACCCGGTTCTCACCTGACCCGGTTCGCACGGTTATTGTGCAGAACCGGGTTGTCCCCCGACCCGACCCGGCCCGAACCCGACTTTTGGCCACCTCTAGTCGGTCGTGGTGGTCGGCAGAGGTTCATATGGGTCTGGGTAAATCAAGTAGGGAAGATGGGAATAGTTTTGTCTTTTTGAGAAAATGAGAAGGAATGGAATTGAATTCCTTCTCAATTGTGATGGAATAACCAAATCCATAAATGGTAGAATGTGTGGAATAACCAAATCCATAAATAGGCACCAAACGCCGGACTGGAATTTGGTTGACGGAATTGATCCAATTCCTTCAGATTCCATTGGAATCTTCACAGAATGGAATTTGATGGAATTGGAATCCATCGAAGGAATTTGATTTTAAAGGAATTGGAATGGAATTTGACCATGCGTTCGGTTGGTAGGAATTCAATTCCTTCACTTAAGCCAATGAATGATGGAATTCAAAAGATTCCATCATTTCATTATGTGAACAAAACATCACTAATGAATTTGGTCAAAGGAATTTGTCATTCCAATTCCATCAAATTCCTTTGAATTCCGTGAACCAAACAGCCCCTAAGAATTTGGACAAACTGAATGGAGAGGCTGATTACCTGGCATTCACAGCAGCATCCAAGAATGTTTGTATTTCCTCCAGATCATTTGACGTTATGGCTGTTGCAAGCTGGAAAAATCCAGGTTCTTCCCTAAAGGATTCGTATAGACGCTGAAAGAAAACAACAATTCCACACAATGATTGCTCAAGTAACAAAACAAGATCAACTAAAATACAGAACTCAAATCCCAATCATCACCAAGAGTCAGATGATAACCATAAAAACACAAAATATCTATAGTTTTGGGGCATCATATATCATTTTTATTTTCTTTCTTGTGAACGGTTAAATCAAAGTAACAGCAGTAAAAGGATACCTCACCTCTCTACGAGTACTAAGTTGTTCCTGTAAAAGCTCTTGTCCGTTTAGATACAACAGATCAAACGCATAGATGCATACATCAACCTTGATCTCGCTCATGACAACATTTTTGCGAGCACGTGTGCTTAGAATCTAAATAGCCAATAGCAAACATAATGTCCCATGAATAAAATGTAACAATAATAAAGCATAACACGACCAAAAAGAAGGTCACCTGAAAAGGAAGAATTTTTTGCTTCTTGTGGTCATATGCAACCAGTTCACAGTCAAGAACAAACGACGTTACACTTGGTTTTTTAACTCTGCAAAACAACATAAGACAAGAAATTTAAAAATCAGAAAATTGACTCAAGACATCATGAAAGCGGGGGAGAAATTGCTAGAAAGTACCTTGAAGCAGCGACAACAACATCAGGGAATTTTTCAGTATTTCTTTCGGCATTTCTGCTATATATCTGAACCGTGCCATCCTCCATATAATGTATCTGTGAAAGGTGAAACTGGTTAGCCATTTTTTCATAATGTCTTGTTGTGCTCTTTTTTACGACTTAAATCAACTTAATAACATTACCTGAGCTCGTTCCCCATCATACTTGTATTCACAAGTGAATTCCATATCTTGAAATTTATCCAAAATTTCAGATACTCCTTTAGTTGGTTTAGCTAGCATAGGTCCAACTGGTACACCCGGTGAGAAGCAACACGTTTTGGGCAGATCCCATACACCACCAGAAAGAAGAGCAGGGACTATTTTATCATACACGGGAATTACAGAATACACTTGTTTCACAATTTTAGCAGCCTGAACATTATAGAAGTTAGAAGACTTTTAGCTTCATATTGTTCTACTAAACTGAGCCAGAATTGCATACATTACATAATCCTATGTGATAACATAATATCACATGATTAAGATGAGAAATAACTAGTCGTTAAGGATTCAAGAAACTTTCTTCTCTTAAAAATTGAAGGAGAACTGACCTCTTCTAGAGGTGAATCTGTTTGCACTGGGGGCGATGGATGTTTTTCGGTATAGAAAATTGCATGCCCCAGGGCAGTCAAGAGAGTTTGCTCCGCTAAACCGATCCGCAATTTTGTCTGAGGAAACAAAGTCCAAAGTATTTATATCATGAAACAAACACAACAATCTCACGTGAAGCCCATATGATACCTGAAGTAGACGTATCATATATTGAGGTTCACAGTCAGTTGCTGCAACAAGAAGTCCCTTAATATGATTTTTCTTCTTATCTTGACTATCCTTGCCCGACTCCTATCAAAATTTATAACAAAAAAAGAAACAGTTAAGCAATAGTTTTCGGTTGGAAATATATGTCTGGAACTCAACTAAATTGATCTAACTTAGTATCTTAAAGTGTGCACCTTGGCAATAATCCGAAATGTATCAAAAACTTTAGTAACTGTCAATGGTTGAGGTTTACGCATCAAAGGTTGAGACGAGCGGCTTGCTTTGGCAACAAGGCCCAAATCTCCCAGTTCCTAGCATCAAAATATATCAGATGTCAGCTTCTCATGAACATAACAAACAATCAGCACATAAATAAGGTGAGTTAGAGTTGAGTAAAATGTAGAAAAAACCATATTACTTTACTTCAATTTTGCAAAGATCCCAATCAATATAACTTGCAAACTTACCTTGTATTGCTTTTTAATATGTGCTTCTTTTGCACCACAAGCTTCAGCAAGTGCCTTGATAATGGAAGCATCCCCAATTCCGAGCTCCAGTCCCTCGTGAGCTGGCGCAATTCTATTGGCCAAAAGGTATACAACCGGAAGCAAATCATCAGGTGTTGTTTTAATCACGGTCCTTAGCATATTACAAACAATTCCGGTGATCACAATCCGACCCGACTCTTTAGAAATTGCATCAAACACCCTGACAAGAAACAGGAACGGCACCCTTTCTCCTTCCCCCCAAAACGCTGCCTTTTGGGGATCAAAATTTGCCGCCACCTTCTTCAATTGAACAATACTTTCATCCACATTAATCACCCGTGGTTTCTTCGATGCCTTTTCTTCCTCTGAGGGAGCAAAATTAGGGTTTGGATCATTTTGTTTAGACCCGTTCGATACATGGATTTCTTCTTTGATTTGTTTCACATCCGACGTTTTTTCGGGTTTTGGTGAGACTTCGGAAGGTTTAGCATCGGTAATTGGAGTCGAATTAATTTGGGGTTTGGAATCTAGGGTTTTTCGTTTTTTGGGGGAAGGGGAAGACGTTTGGGGCTTTTTCTTTCCGGCAGCGGCACGAGCGTTGGACATGAGTGCATCGAAGGCGGAGGGACGAGACGATGACATCCTGTTGGAGAATTTGTCGGATTTTGTGAGAAAGAAGAAAAATGGTGATGAGTGAGATAATTTAAGAAGAGAATGTCCGATAGGGTGAGGGAGTATGTTGGTTATGGTGTTGGTGTACGCCACAGTGTAACAGCATGATCGGAGTGATAGCATCAACCAGCTGCGACTCGTGGTGGTTTGTGGCGGCGGCCGGTGGCGGGTTTATTTCAGGGTTTATTTAGAGGGGAAATAGTGGGCGCTGAGTGAGAGGTTAAGCTTGGCGGGAAAAATAATAATCTTTGGTGATTGCCGTTGCCGGAGATATGACTCCGGACCCAAACTCCGGTCTAGACATGTCACAAGTTTTTTGTCATGATTGAATATTGGTTATGCTTGTTAATTAATTTAATCAAAATTTAAAAGGTATATAATTATATTTAAGGGGTTTTTGGGATTGCTTATTAAAAAGAACTTATGCGTTTATGTAAAAGTGCTTATTAATTTATGTGATGTTAAATCGTAGTTTTAAAAAAAAATGTTTGGATTAGCTTATAGTGGTACTAAAACGTAATAAGTTAATAAGTTGTTATTTAAAGTATGCTTGGAAATGTTTATACATGTAAAATAACCAAAAAGTTGATAAATTGTTTCAAATAAGTTAATAAGTTATAAATGAATGATTTATCAAAAACTTTTTATAACCGGTGTCAAACTGCTATAAGCAAAATTTTTTCCTCCCATCCAAACACTAAAATTTGTTTATTACCGGTTCACACCGAAATAAGCTAATAAGGACTCAAATAAGCAATCCCAAACACACCTAAATATGTGACTAATCTATTTTGTAAAGGAAATTCAGATACCGACTTTGTGTTAAAAATAAACAAGTTATTTTTGTTTTTTAGTCAAATAAAAAATATACTTAAATCGTTTTTCTTTCATCGCAACTTTTATTTTTAAATTATTTTTGATTAAAACATTATATTTTAAAAATACTTGTTATAATGATAACATAGGTGTTTATATTAATTTACGGGTATTCTGATGATTTATATTGGATTATTTGTTCCTATAAAAAAAGTTAGAGATACGATCGATATTATAACACCGGTGTTTATGTTAGTTTAATGGGTATTTTGATGATTCATATTGGGCCTTTTGTTCCTGTGAGCGGGTCAGAAATACGATCGATGCTAGGGGATTTGGGGATTGGATCAAGGGTATACAAACACAGAAATTACAACAAGATTTAGGGGGATTCTATTGAAAAGAGGGTAGAAGAAAAGTGAACCCAACATTAAGGAGATTTTTGGTTCCCAAAATATTTTCTGTAAGAATGTAATCTGTAAAAAAAAATTGACTTTGAAATTATTGGAATGGAATTTAACCATACTTTTTGTTTGCATTAATTGGAATGAAATCTATTAGGTGACGTTTGGTTCGCAGAATGTTTTTGAATAGAATGGAATCTATTAAAAGAATTTGACTTTAAAGGAATTGGAATGGAATGTTTTCAGGTTTGACCACATTGGTTGACAGACATTGGAATGGAATCTATAAAGGAAGTGTTATGTGTCTGTTTGGTTCACACAATGTAGTTTTGTAATTGGAATGAAATATTAATAAATGACCAAAATGCCCTTTTTTGCAAATTTTAATTTCTATAAATTTAAAAATACTTTGAAATAATAAAATAAACAAAATAAAATAAATAAATAAATATTAAATATATAAAATAAATAAAATATGCCTGAAAAAAATAAAAAATAAAATATTAAATGAAATGAAATAAAATAAAAAACAAAAAACAAAAGTATTAAATTAAATTATATGTGTGTTAAAGGGATATTTGGGATTTTGAAAATACAAGATTCCATTCCATCAAAATCATAAGGTATTGTGAAAGAATGTTAAATTCCTTTATCCATGGAGTTTGATGGAATTCAAAGATTTCATCCATCAAAAAGATTGAACCAAACAAGGGAAGGGAATAGAATCTGGTCAATGGAATTCAACATTCCAATTCCGTCACATTCTACGAACCAAACGCCACCTTAATTATATGGAATCTACTTGTTTGGTTGGTAATGTAGCTACAGATTTGAAATGAATAAATGATAAATGACCAAAATACCTCTTCTATAATGATGGTAATCGATGGTTCAGAACGGTGGTGGTTAGTGTTCGAGTACTAGGCGCTGAAGTAACCCATCCCATACTCTAATAATTCCATATTAATCCGAATCAATCCATACGCTCCCATTTTTATTAAACTTCCGGTCAAGGGAATCCACCGTTTTGGCTACCAAAATAGTATATCCCATCACGCCCCTTTCCGGGAAATAAGCGGTGGTGGTCAAGACCTAACATATGTTTTACAAAAAAAGTGTTTTTTTTAAACAGTGGGTTTCATGGTCAGCTTATAGGAAGAAAAAAAAACTTATGATTGATACTATGAAAATCAACATGTTCGTAAAACAACGTATTTATTTTGGTAAAATGGTAATATATAGAAAAATGGTTAAACGACCATTTCACGCTTCATGGTTAACGGAGATGGTGGACCGACGTTAGAATGAGGGACCAAATCCAAAGCAAAATGCAAAGTTGCGGGTTTTTTTGGTAATAAATGAAATTAAGAGACCAATTCCATAATAATCACCAAACCACATGGACCAAATCCATAGTTTACTCTAGATTTTAGTATTTTACTAATGACTATAATCTCAGATCCAAAGCTTTTATGGAATCAAAGTAGCAATCTATATACTTCATGAAACACAATGAGCAAAAAAAGGACTTCTTTGCTAAAAAGACATGATTACCCTTTTGCCCAAAAATAGCAATTGTCTGTTTCTAGTTGATATCCTCCTCAGAAACTGATGATGTGCATGAAATAGAAGAGGAAGAAGAAGATGGGCCTCCTTTTATTTGTCTTGTATTATAAGATTTGCACTGTGTGCATTTCTGGCCCACTATGTGAAACTGTACTTTTGATATCTTCTCACAATCATTGCATAGTATCCACGCCTAATTCATAAACAAACACAAAACCCCGTTTCATTACCAAACGCAAAAATCCTAAAGATAACAGTCATGAAAATCCCAAGTTACCACGTTTTTGAATCTCAAATGAAAACTTACCATTTTGTTTTTATATGTTTCGGGCATAGGAGTTGCTTCAACCTAAGATATTTACAGTAACAAATGTTAGATGAATGAAACCGTAAAACATGTATGTTTTTTGACCAAAAATGGGAAGGAAAAAAAACCGAGGTTTTGACTACATGCACCTCATGATCCATTTTTCTCCAAACATCCGACAAATCACATATAGATTTCGAGCAAATAGGGCAAGAGTACCTGTGACATCATTGAGACGTTTTAGATACTATTCGTTTATATCATTTTTAGTCCCTCTATTTGTAGGTTTCGCCAAAATGGGACCTACTATTGCAGTTATACTTTGATCACCTGTTTAAATTGAGTTTTACCTATGATGTTGTTCCATTTCTTTCAGGCAACCCAAATGCATTGTATGCCCACATGGTAACATGGTAAGATCCTTCAATGTATCAAACAAAAACTGCAAATCAAAAGGTAAATGTTTCACTTTTGAAATCTAGAACACGTTTTTTAACCTAAAATACAACGAGTGTTGTCATGTTACCTCAGAGCAAACAGGACAATCATGGTGCATTGCCCTCTCCACACACACGTGTGTATCTTTAATCGCTTTCGAATAGCAACAACCTACGACATTTATAATGGGGTTCCCCAAACGCTGAGTTTTTGAAACGAAAATTATGATTTATAGATATGTAATATAAGTTTTTCATCTTGCTATTTACCACATTTGTCGCAATGAAAGAAATTCTCTTTGCCACCAGTTCTACATATGCCACATTGATCACAATGGTACTGATTCTTCGAAACCTTAAACAAAATAAGAATGTGCTTGATTTAGCAAAATAAATATATATAACTCCCAAGATATAAACACATACGTTAAAACGTGATCTTGAAGCTTACATCGTTGTCGTAGAATTTGCATTTTTGACAGAAGTAATTCCCCATACATACCCCACAATTGATACAATTTTGTTGAACCTGAAAAAGCATGCAAGGGTAAGCCATAAATATGCAAATTTAACGAATTCATTTCCTTAATTGCAATGTATAATTTTTAGCTAAAAGACTCACATCTTGTTCGGTGTCACATAGAGAACATATGACCTAAAAACAATCAAATGAAACCGAAAACAATTAGGATAAGAACCCAAAAGACGAATTTCGATTCAAATTGGAACATGATTGTATTAAATGATAACACAAATTCACAAAAACAAGAACTACCTTTTTAACTTCATGCCGAGGAACATCATGGCGATGAATAGGGTCGATCTCAAGGGAATTCTGATTTAATGATTTATCAAATGAAGTAAAAGAGTTAGCAGGTACTTAAACTCACATTCTTTTCTCATATGAATTGATACCCAGGTTAGTAAATTCCAAATAATGAAGAATGTACCATGATTTCATTATGGCAATGGCGACAATCGAAAATTTCATCACAACATGGTGCCTTGATCTTGCATCTCCTCTTATAATGTGTGCAGCTAAACAAACAAAACAATAAGACTATAAACCCCTAATGATGTTCTTTTTCTTTTCATGTTCTGGTTGATTAAATTCATTTGATGAACAAGGTACAAGTAGCCAAAGCATCATGAAAGAAAGTGATAGCAAGAACATACCCAAAATTGCCTCCATCAACCTCCACCGAAGAATCATCTGCATTGGCGACTTGTACATGAAGAACAGATGATTGGGACTCCATCGCCGAGTCTATTATCCTCGATTCTATCTGTACACACATATACATGCATTCGTATTTGCATCAGATTTCGATACCATAACTAATTTAGTACGAAGAAACTTACTAATCATCATAATGAACAAAACATTGAAATACAAATTGAATTTCAAGGCCAGTTTCAATTTATGTACAAGGCATTCAACCTCAAAACACAGAATCAAGTAATACAGCTCATAAATTTAGGTGTTTGACATCGATGTTCAAAATATTTAACCTAAACGGAACCGAGTGATACAACTCATAAATCACGTGTTTGATACGAGTAATCGATGATTGTAATACTCATATTCGCTTGAAATCAAGCTGGAAACTCACTATCATTGATGAATGTACGCGTTTACACACCTGATTTGAAGAATTTGAAGCGATTGGAGAAATGGTTATGGCGATTTGGGGATTTAGAACTCGAATTAGGTGTCGTAACGAATTGAATCTGAACCAGGTACCGAGATAGGCTGAACCGGAACGGGATGATTGCTTTTGATCGAGAAAATCAGAAAAAATAGATTTAATATTATATATAAATACGAGTAAAATTACATCTTTGGTCCCTATGGTTTATAAGGGCATCTCCAATGTATTTCTCTATTTTACTCTGTATTATAGAGAGTGGGTCAAATCTTCTCCAATGTATTACTCTATTTTACTCTTTAAAAGAGAATATTTTAAGTATATTCTTTTTTATTTTGATTACATATTTTTTCAATAATACCCTTATATTTATTAACTTTATAAATTGCATCCTTATATTTTTTTATTTTCACAATAACCTTATATTTATTAACTTTATCATATTAAAACTTAAAGATAAATATAATTCTAGTTTATTAAAATTGATATTAGAGTTAGAAAAAAATAGAGAGTAGTGAATTCAGCACTTATTCATCACTTTTAACTTTTTCGGTCAGATGTTTGTAAAATAAGGCTGTTTGTTTTTTCCACTCCTTATTCTCCACTTAACACTTATTATTCACTCACCGAAAAAGTGATAACCTAATCACTTTTTTTTTCACTTTTTCTCACCAGCCTCCTCTCCATTTCTTGAACCCACTCGTGCAATTTCACCATCTCTAGTTCTCCTCCTTCTCCATCTTACGATTCCTCCACTGCTGCGATTGTATTCACTGCTGCGATTGAATCCACTGCTGCGATTGTATTCACTGCTGCGATTGAATCCACTGCGATTGTATTCTTGGAAAAAAAAAATGGGTGTGGCTTCCTTCCTTATATAAGTTATAATAAATATTCTTGAAAGGTTTACGATTGTATATTGTATGAACATTATTGTTTATTATATTTATGCATATGAGGTGTTTGATGAAATGTTTGTGAGAAATATGAGTTGTCTTTTGTTTGCATTTAGGTTTCTTGTGTTTTTTAGATGGAATAGTATTAGAATGAAGTAGTAATTTAATGATTTATTGTGATTGTTGGTTAATTAATTTCAGTTATTCATATTTATTCATTTCTTGTTTGTTGTTCATTTTTCTCAAGCCTCAGATTAGATCATGGTCTTTGTTTGTTGTAGAAGGTGTTTGATGAGATGGCTAAATTTTTTTTTTGTTGCAAATATTAAGGTTTTATGATGAAATGGCTAAAAGAAATGTGGTCTTTGCAGATATAGTGTTCATGTTTTCTATTGTATTTGACCCAATTAACGTATGTGAGTTGTTATGAAGACTGATTTTAGTAGTATAATTTAATTTAATTCAACAGTATCACATTTTCAGAGATAAAATAATCAGTAGTACGTATTCAGATGTTTTTAGATTTCAGCTTACAAAAACAAACAGTCTTTCTGATTCAAATTTCAGATTTCAGCGCCACCACTTAAAAATCAGAAGCAAAATCAGTGTTCAGACTTCAGCACCGCTTAAAAAACAAACGCCACCTTACTATTCAATCCTCTATTTTAGAGAGTAAAATAGAGAGTTCATTGGAGATGAAATAGAGAGTAAAATAGAGAGTAGAGAGTAAAATGGAGAGTTCATTGGAGATGGTCTAAGTTATAATCTCTTGAGTCCCTTTTTCTTAAATAATTATAGATTTAAATCATGTTGTATGCAACTTATAAGGTCTTTGGTGCCTATCACTAACTTTGTTAAAGCCTTTGTGTCAAATATATTAATCCATATGGCATTTTGGTCATTTTACTCTTTTTTCTCTCCTTTTCCCCTGTCGCACTTCCCTCACGGTGACGTTCAGATGTTTCCGACACCAAATCTAGCAACCCCGCCTACAAGGTTGCAACCCACTTTCCGACAACACTAGCCTAAACAACATTCAAGAACCCGAAATAATTTCAAGTCCATGTGAATTTCCCTTGCATAATTTTCGTTAAATGGTGCCACATAAAAAGATAAGTTAGGTAATACGATATATATAATTATATAGAGTTAGGTTCACGTGAGACCAATCTGTTTTCGTGAGACCAAACATAACACTTAAACTTCACAGTGATTCGTTGTGAAGGTACGGAAAACAGTGAACCTTCACAGCAAAAACACTGTGAAGAAACACTTTCACAGTCTTTTGCTGTGAAGGTTTAGTGTTATTTTTGTAATCTCACGAAAATAGTTTGGTCTCACTTGATCTCTAGTCTATATATATATATATATTATTTGTATATATGTGGTGTGCCCCTTCACTAAGGACGACTAACTCCACCGGTGAACCCATCCCTCCCTCCTCCACCACCACCTTTCGTCTGTCGGACAACACCGACAACCACAAAAGCTCGTCCGTCCCCAGTGATATTCCCCACTCATATCGCCAAAGGAGAAAATGGATAGAGCACATAGAAGGGGAGCAGATGTAGATACACATATTTGGGTTGGAGTAATAGATGCTGAGAACGCTCACTCATCTTGTTGGATCGAACATTACTTTAACTCTAACGCATATCGTTGAATCAACAGAAAAATAGGAAAAATTGGAGTCGGGGTAACAATTTTAGAGATCCATTGCTATGGTTTCAAATCCTGCAACCACATCCCTTCAACTGTGACTCTCATGAACGCTCTCCTCTTATATCTCTCTGTAAAACGTTGGGGAAACCTCATCTCTCCTTGATTTAGTTTTCCAGGGTTTGACTTAGACAGATATTTTGGATTTTGTTTCTTGAGTTTGCATTTGGTTCAAGTGTTTTTGCTTTGTGAGATTGGGGGTGGTGGGTAGTGATCTGTTTCTAGAAGTGGGCAGTGATCTGTTTTTATGTGGTGGTAGCCGATGGTGGTTTGATGTGGGGAGGTTGTTGGTGACAAGTTTTCACATCAGTGATGAGTTTCGGTGGTGGTTTTATGTTAGAGTAACATTTTGGTCCTTGTTATTTGCATCTTTGTTATTTATTAAAGAAAATTGAAATGAAGTGGAAAAGACTATAATGCCCCTCGCTTAATGGGTTCTTCTGACGGTCGTTAGAGGTAGGGACCAAATCCGGTCGTTTTTGCATACCTCAATGGTGAACTTGTAATTTCGAAACTGTAGGGACCAAAAGTGTTATAAATAAGAAACCAGAACCGAATGTGTAGTTAACTCTAAAATGTTTATAGATATTTTTGCATAAATATTCACATATTGTTATAATCAAAGGCGATAAATCATGTGACAAAAAAAAGTTAAGGCGAGAAATGTAAGAATAAATTTGGACTCTTGATCAATTTTAATCTCACCCTTACCCATGAATTGTGTTTTTCATGAAAATTGATTTGAGTATCTCGTTAGTGTTGATATTCAATTAGGATTAATTCAAGGGTGTAGATTCATTCTTACGCTTCTCACCATAATTTTCTTTCTCACCGAAACCCAACCATATAATTAAATGTATAATTATATTTTTTTAGAGTAAATTACATGTTTCATTCTTGTGGTTGTATGTTTTTAAGGGCACTTGTCCTTTTTTCGAAAATTATTCGGATCATGTACAATTAGTTGCATTCCCTATAACGGGTTGAATCCTTGATGCAACCATAGGGATCCGTGTGGTTGGTTTATCTAGGGACCAAACTCGTTAAAAACTGTAATCACTGTGACCCAACTCATTAAAAATGTAACCATAGGAATGTAGCTCGTTAAAAAATGAAACCATGTATACATGTTAGATTGTGAATTTTTAAAAGCAATAAGACCGATAAAACACTAAAAACCGGGGATAAAAATGTTTGACTTTTACTTTAGAGTAAATTTCACTTTTCGTTCCCAACGTTTCACTACTTCAATGGTTTTCGTTCGTCAAGTTTATTTTAACACATTTGCCCCTCACCTTTCCCACACTTCAACGGTTTTCGTCTTTTTTATCTAACAGTCATATATTTTTTTCGCTTAGTTAAATTAAATGAAGAGTTAACAAATTCTAATTTCCTAATTCTATTGTCGTCCCTCATTGTAACGGTTTGTTTGAGATACGAAATACTAATGAATTTGAGAGAGACAAAGAGAAACAATTAGATTATTTACGGGCATTTCTGGTATTAACTTGATTAGGATGGCCTAATGGAGACAATTGGGAGATCGTGACTTATTCCATATAGCTATTTTAGCTTCATGAGACTCATATATGGTTGAGTAATAAGTCATCCAAACTATTAAGCTCGTTAATTTATAAGTAAACTAACTCCTAAGTGACTAAATGACGTTTGTTTTTTTTAAGAGGTGCTTAAGTATGAAATTTTACTTCACTTTTGATATATAAGAGGTGGTGTTGAAATCTGAATCAATAAGACTGTTTGTTTTGTAAACTGATAATGTTTGAATTTGTTTAAATATGTATTTGATCCATTAGAATATTATAGTGTTTAATTTTATATATAAATTTATACAATTTCACATGTTTTATGCATCACCATTACGAGATTTACATCTAAATAATAAAATTAGCATTTATTTAAACGAATACGTTTAATCGGTAATGATATATTTAAATTATATACGTTTAATTGATCCTTTTGTATACCTTGGCCTTCCGGTTGGGATGCCAATGAAGAGGTTGGAACATTGGAGGCCGGTGGTAGAAAAAATAAATAAAAGACTCGCAACTTGGAAATCGAGACTTGTGTCGTTTGGAGGTAGACTTACTTTGGTCAAAGCGGTTTTGGGTAGCTTGCCGTTGTACCTTTTCTCGTTGTTTCAGGCCTCGAGTGGAGTGATAAAAGAGTGTGAGAGATTAAGAGCGAGATTCTTTTGGGGTAGGGGGAAGGGGTGTGAGAGTGAGAAAACGTACGTGTCTTGGGTAAAATGGGCAAAAACGATAAAATGTTTTAAGCAAGGGGGCTTGAAAATCAGAGGGCTTGGATCATATAATAAAGGGCTTTTGGGAAAATGGTGGTGGCAGTTTCTTATTGAAAATGACTCGTTTTGGGTCCGGGTGATAAAAAGCTTATATGGGGATGGGGGACTATGTGGTAATACTCTCGGTTTTGTTGGTGCAGGTTCGGCGTGGTCTAACATAGTCCAACTCGGCACAGATTTGGACAGCAAAGGGATGGCGTTTACGAGGTCCTTTGGCAAAAAGATTGGAGATGGGAGCGACACCAAACTGTGGAAGGATAGATGGACCGGGACCGAGAGCTTGCAAGTAAAGTTTCCAAGGCTTTTTCGATTGGAAGAGGAAAAGGAAGCTAGCGTTAGAGATAGAGGAGAATGGGTGGATGGATGGTGAGTGGAATTGGAAATGGGGGTGGAGACGACAACCAAGAGGGAGAGAACTTGGGGAGCTCGACGAACTCACAAATAGGCTCGCGGGAGTACGGCCGACAAGGGAAACGAGGGATAGAGTAGAATGGAATCTCGATGTTTCAAACGAATTCAACGTGAAGAGGCTAAGAGAAATTTTGGAAGAGCTTGAGAGCATCGATAGTGGGCAATCGACAGCAACGAAATGGTCTACAATTATTCCTAAAAAGGTATGTATCTTTATTTGGAGAGTTAGGTTGGGACGTATACCATGTAGAGCAACGTTGGACCAAATGGGACTTGACTTGGATTCGATATTATGTCCGAGATGTGGCGATGCGATCAAATCGGTGGACCACGCGCTAGTATCGTGTCCGGAGGTTAAGAGACTTTGGAACGTCATTGGTAGATGGTGGAAGAAAAACTTGGAGGGTGTCGAAACAATTCATGACGTGCTCCAAGAAAATACCCCAAATGAGGAAGACTCGAGAGAAAGTTCGATGTGGACGGCCGTAAAATGGGCGTTTATGTATTTTATATGGGGGCATAGAAACAAGGTGGTCTTTAAAGCGGACCGGGGGAAAGTGACAGACTTATTCTACGACGTCCAGCGCAGAATTTTTGAATGGATTGTGAAAAGGTCAAAAAACATGGAAAACTCCCTCTGTGGTGATATGAACTTCGTCTCTTTCTTCTTTGGTAGTGGGTCCATGTTTGTTTTGATTATGTCTTTGGTTGATTATGTCTTTGTTGCTGTGGGTTAGAAAGGATGGCTTTTGCCACCTTTGGTGTTGTACTTTGCTATGGTTTGGTTAATAAAATCCTCAGTTGCCATTCAAAAAAAATATATTTAAATTATATAAATTTAAATTTGAAAGTCACTTAGTTATAACAAATTGAGTTTTGTTTGTAAGTTAATTGATTAAAAGAAAATGATCTATTAAGGTTAATTTATCAAGAACAATAAGAGGAAAATAAGAGGTTGGTTTACCTCCTATCATATAAGAGGACGATAAAATATAACTGACTTTGAAAATTTAGAAAAAACAGACGGTCTGAATGATTCTACCTCTCAATGAATCAGACATGGAAGGTTGATAAGAGTTTTTCTTCTTCTTTCTAATAAAACAAACAAGACTGAGACACAAGACGTTGACATGTTGTTAGGCCATATCCCTTTAACACGTTACTAGTAACTTACCCGCGCAATGCAGCGGGGTGTAAAAGCTCCATTACGATTCATTCAGTTATGGATTAAAATTTTCATCTATTATTTTTACAAAACCAAAGTAGCATTTTGCAGTTTTTCAATGCATTACACAAAATAAGATATATTAGATTTCCCCAAGAAATACTTGATTACCTAAGAAAAACTTTGGAAGAAACAATAAACAAATGTCTAACTCACCCGAAAAATATTCATCATCCATGACCAAAGAAACATAGCAACCATTGTCCATCATGCCCATAAAAGTTACATACCAGCTCAAAAAGGCAAACCAACCTCCAATTTGGAATCTGATGCGATCGTCAAAAAAGATCAAATCCAACAACCAAAATTCCAAACTATAAACTGATCAGCCCCAAAAAACGTCCAACAACCCAAAAATCCGTAGAAAACCAAAAAACAATGTAACCATGAAACAACAAATCTTTTACAAATAAGTGCATACCTCACCAATCATCATATAATCCATTTTTCAAACTTCCAGTGCCTTGAATGCTATAACATGAGCATATGAGCATAATCATAATATAAAAAACAAACCAAATAATGAAGATAAAGCCTACAAAACCCGGTATAACATTTGATTTGTTGGCTCAGTAACTCACTAATGTCACTGCAAGATCCGCCCTAGTTGATCAGGTTTTTAGTTGTTGAATTCATTGGTAGTGCTTCGCCTGCATGCATGAAAAAACAAGCAACATTATAGTTTCAAATTACACCTTGAAGCTCCATTACAAATGCCACTAAAAGAATAAAGCGAATAATAATTTTATGTAAAATGCAAATTTAAATATAACATGTGGTTGCACTTAATTAGTGAAGCAGTAAATACCTCAAGAGCATCCACCGTCTAGAAAACAATGCTTCCATTCGAGCTATAATTGTATCTAACCAAACACATAATTAGCAAAATATCGTTAATAACTTTTCCTTTAAGAGGTAAACAGGTAACAACTCAACAACTTACTAAATAAAAAACTTGTCAAACTCATGTAGCTTTAAGACAAATAACTTTGTGCAAAATCTTTCCCTTGTATCGAAGGAAGTATGTATTACGTGGATCAGATGCAACATCATAAAAAACAATTTTAATTTACTTGTATGCACAAGTGCATACAACCGAGATGAAGGGCTACCATAGTGTTCCTCATTTTCAATTTTTTTAAGGTTTTCCCTACACCTCCCTCTACATATATAATATGTGTAGGAGAGAAAGAGAAATTCTACATCAAGCATACCGAATCTTGATAGGAGGCATTGAAGTGTCTATCTTTTTTCCATCGTGGAACATGGTTCTTTTGTTGTTTGCAATGATGTAGGAAACATTTTTCTCTTTTGCTAATGCTTCATGTTTTGCTCTCTTCTTACACAAGGTGGAGAATCGATTCTTCACAGCATTGTCTGTCCTTTTTCATTTTTCATATATGGAAAACTGAACAACTTACTTGTTACTTGTATTTTAAGTTTCTTCAATACAAAACCAACAATCAAAGAGAAATCTTTACCTGCCTGAAACGACTTTTGCTATCTCCGTCCATCTGTTGCCAAATATCCTCTAGGCATGCATACCATCTTTTGATATCAGATTACTTTGCCTCTTCAGCACCATGTTGAAGTGATCTTGGATCCATCCCAGGAAAATATTGTAGCATAGGATGGTCTCTTTCATGCAATATGTATATTATAATCAACTTTCAGAGGCCTATAGTTATATCGGTCTATGTATTTTCATTTGTGTTTCAATAACTCGGATACAAATGATGATTTATGAAAAGAACCACAAACCACCAAGGGTTTTTTTGTAACTTTACCTCACATAAGAGCATGTCTTCCTCCGGTGACCATCCTCCTTTCTTGAAATCAGAATTCAAATAAGTGAACCATCTGCATTTATAAAGTTGTACCAAAATCCAATATTAGCAATAGTATAAAAGAAATGTCAACAGACAGGATCAGGAGAAACAAAAAATAGCATAAATACACAAATATGACTCTTTTCGAATACTTGGTAACCTACCTTCTTCTGCATTGCGTGGTGGTTTTATACTTGAACTTTGATGCAATAATTGTCCAACTGCAGATAGCACCCATCAATTTCATCAATTTTAATGTGATCAATTAATAAAATATGAGAAACTGAAGGAAAAGGAATCATACTTGTCAGTTCCATGGATACTGATTTGCTCTCTTAATATATCATCCTCCTCAAGCCCAAACAATCCATGTTTAACATAAAGATCATAACCCACAACAATAATCACAAAAAAGAATACAAATGAATCAAGAAAGATTAAACTGAACCTCCTGAGACCAAGAAACGATGTGCCTCTCTTTCTGCTTCAGAGCTTCACCACCACCATTGTTACCATCACAAGCTTTCTTCTTCGTATTCTGCATCTTTTTAATAACATCGCCTATCTCCTTTATCTAGAAAAACCAGCTCTCACATGCTAAAGTGGGAAGACTCTTTTGGTGTTTATGTACCAACTCCAACCACACACTAAAAAACACCAAAAAAACATCTTTAACATTATAATAATAATAATAACAAATTGATATCAAATCCGAAATCACCCATCAAAGTTTTTAGCTGTAATTTTTGTCAAATTACAAGTGTGAAAATTATATAAGAAAACAAGTAAAAGAAACATTTTGCATGCTTTTGTTCACGATAAGCACTCTCTCCACATTGCATTGTGGTTTAAAATGCAACCTTTTTTATAAATATAAATATGATACAAAACAACTCTAAACTGAAAAATACACACACAAAAATAGCCAACCTCATATGCAATATTTCAAATGTCTGAATAGAGATATAGGGATTATTGGAATCTTACAACAATGCAAGAAATGTCATCAGTGCTCTTCCTTGTTAGTGCCTCTTCAGTCAGTTGCTTTGCAGCTGCCCTTGCATCCTTCACATTCTTTATGCAATCTACAACTTCCTGACTTGATAAAACCTGCCATTGCCAACAACACAAAGATTAAAGGGTTGTTTCGTTGTTGTTGTTTTTTTATAAGTTCCATATGGATTAAGTTGTCTGTATGGATTAAGATATAGATACAGACATTGTTATAAAATGAAGTTCCTGAAATTTAAGAAAGAAAGACCACCTTCCACACGCCATCGCTTGCCAAGATTATGAATTCAGTATCGTCATCTATCATTTCCACGAACACGTCTGGTTCAGAACTCAGGTGTTCTTTTAAGCTCTTGTCCGCAAATGCTCTTGCTACAGCCAACCGCTCATCAACTCGTGCAACATCACCTGCCGTATGATAGCTTGTGACATATGATATGGAGACGCAAATGAAGCATATTATAGTAAAAAAGACAACACTTGCAACATCCTTTTACGTCTCTTGCTAAAAATACACTATTGGGATTCATAAGACCATGTTTGGCTTATCCGAGCTTATTGAAAAAGCTCCGTATTCAACATTGTCCTTTTAGGTATTTTTACATTGTTTGTCTGGTCTTTACCTAACATGACTGGCTTATCGAAATACTTATTTTTAGTTTAAACAAATTAGAGAAAAAATCACACATATTAGTGGAAAACTGGAAATATAAAGAATTAAGATAACGAAATAGTCAATAAAGCCTAAAAAGATCCAAAATTTGCAGGCAAATTGCAAAAAGTGTTGCATGCAAACCATATTCGTCATCAAGAACATTATACAACCCACAAACTTAGTTATATGTTAGAAAAATGTTGTTCTTTTAAGGCATTTAATAATTTCATTTCTTGCTAAAGAAGACCGGTGTACAGACAACACAAAACACCCAAAAAGTTGCAATTTCATCTGGAATCAGTGACCATGAATATGCTAGAATCCCACAATTTTAAATTGGAAAAGAGCAGTTTAAACCAAGAAGTTTACATCCAATTTTGGTGATCAACAATATGCTTACATTACATCCAATATCTAAAATCAGTTAATCAACAATATGAAACAACTGGGCACCTGGAGAAGACGCCGGAATACCAGCCGGTGATGATAGAGTCTGCCGGCGGTGGTGACGACTTATTTTTAGGCGAGATAACGACGACAGTTAACTTCTGACCTTGATCACAGTTGGATTTGTTACCACTGATGAAGTAAAAAGGCCCTGAACGGTTCCAAGGACGTAAGAATTGCCGCCAACGAGGGTGGTGATAGGGTTTGTCGTGTTGCAATTATCATCATCGCCATTGTTAACCTCCAAAACAGAATCCGACCCATTATACTTGAAATCTGCAAATCAACATCCAAAAATTCAGAACAAAAAACAAAAACCCTAACAAGAAATCGAGAAAGAAGGCATAAATACATACAGAGAGCATCGTTGGCGATAAACCTCAATCTGCCGGACCGTTGATTGTAGTTTTTGGTGGTGGGTTAACAAGCAATCTGTAACATCAACACCATTGTTATACAAACCATACCGAACCAGTAACAAAAAAGAAATAATAAATCGAACAAATAGGAGAAGAAAGCATCAAGCACCTTTCTGACATCTCGCCGGAAAAAGGAAGAGAAGAAGCACCTTTCTGCTCCCATTTTTCTTCGACAAAAACCCTAACAATGAAATGAGGTATTTGGAGAGAATGGAGAGGATTTTGAGAGAACTTGGAGAAGTGGGGAGGGAGAGGTTGAAGGGTGAGAAGTCAGGTTGAAGGCGGAGGCTTTGGGGAAGAGGAGGAGATCGTGGAGCTGCAAAACCGTATGTTGAATAACCGTGTCTTGAAATAAACCGTTCTTGAATTTTAACCGTTCTTGAATGTTGAAAAAAAAACTGCCAAATCCCCTTATTCTTTTAATAATGTAGTATAGATATGTTTGCACAATATTCATTTTTTATGTTACTCTTTTAGAGCATCTCCAACAGTTCTGCTAAAATAAAAAAAAAGATAAATTTTAGTAATTTTTTGATCCAACAATTATGCTATAATGTACGTTAAAATAAAGAAAAGGTGGGAGAGAAGGTAAAAATCTTCAATTTGGAGAAATTTTCTTGTATGCTAAAATTAGAGAAAAGAGAAGAGAAATAATATTTTATTATTTCCACCAATAATAGACATTGAATTAAAAGGTTAAGAAGAGAGAAATAATAATTTATTAATGTATTGATTATTTTTAATGTTTTAATTAACACTACAATCTCTAATATATAATAGCCGTTGGAGTTGGAAACAATTTTTTTTGAGATTTTAATTTTTAATACTTTATTTTAGAAAAAATATAGCATAGCTATTGGAGATGCTCTTATTAACACTTCATATTTGTTATGCTTTTATGTTATGATAAAAAACTAAATTTGACATTATTTATTTATGTTTTTCCCTCTTAAATTAACAACGGAATATACTCAAAACATCTTATTTTGTGTCATTGTCAAAATTAACATCAATTTGTTATAGAAGACCATATTAAGGATAAAATATATATGTATTTAATCTTAGAGTAAATTATGTTTTTGCCCCTATGATTTGCTGAAAATTGCTATATTCATCTTATACTCTTGTAATTATGGTTTTCATCCTTAATCTTTATGATCAGTGGCGGGTCTAAAAGTTACAGGTACACCTTTAAGGTGGATCAAAGTCCCATGAAGTTGTTTGACGTTTTTTATTTGAATTCCACAGATTCAAGTGATTTTTAAGTTTTTTTCCGTCTTATTTCAAAGGACCTTTGCGGTTATTTGGTTGGTTTTGAGAGACTTTTTCGTTTTCTTTTATTGATTTAGATAGATTTTTTTGGTTGATTTCGAGCAATTCTTTTTATATTTTTGGTTGACGTTCTTCCATTTGCACTTTTCATACCTGAGAACAGTGATGGATGCAGCTGCAAAAGGGGGGGGGGGTTTCCCATCCCCCCACTAAAATAATAAAAAAATATGATTTTGTTAGTGTAAAAATAATTATTTTTTAGCGTTATAGCATGGTTTCCCCCAGTGATTTTTTGCATGTCCCCCCACTAGCTAAAAAACCCAAAGAAAGTACTTCAAAATCAATCAAAAAACAAAAGAAAAGTCTTTTGAAATTAACCAAAAAAACGAAAAAGTCCCTCGAAATCGACAAAAAAATATTAAAATCTCTCGAAATAAACTGAAAAATTTCAAAAATCTCTTGAAACTGTAGAATTAGGCTAAAACACATCAAGCGACGTTAACGTATCTTAAAAGTGACCTCACTATACAAAAATCCTGGATCCGCCACTGCCCGAGAAATGTTTAACTTACGAAAATAAGTTGAGTTGGTGTTGGAGACCTTATTTGGGGCTTAATAGGGTCCGCCCTCCTTATAATTTATAATTTATTGTTATTTATCTTTTTATAGTCTACAATTTATTATTACTTACATTTTTTATAATTAAAGATAGAAATTAGCCTCAATTACAAAAGGGAACTTGAGTCAAATAGCCAAAACAATATTCAAAATTGGTCTTCTAGCCATTTTTCTTCGGGTTTTGCACAATAAGTTCGTACTCCGCACTCCCCACTCCGCATCCACAATTGAGGACTTGCTCAAAAAGTACGAATCTGACAGTTTTTTTTGTATATTGCGGACTTGGGTAAACTTTTTTTTAAGGAAAATCGAATTGATTGGAGATGCTGGTGAGTCGACACGTGTCCTCGGTCCTCAATTGCGGACCTGGAGTGTGGATTACAGATGCGTATTATAAATTCATTGGCTATTTATACAAAATCTGAAAAGAAATAATTAAGAGACCAATTTTATAATTTATTTTTATTATTTGAGTCAATTTCCCATTACAACAATAACAACTTATTGCAAATAATAAGAACTAAAACCGAAATTTTGGAAGGCCGAAACATTCATATTTTTAGCAAACTACAAGGACGAAAAATGTAATTACTCTTTTATCTTAAAAAGCGCGTGGGCAACTGCGCGTTGTTGGGCGCCCACAGACTCTGGAATCTGGATAGGCTCATTGACGCAGCGCTAGCTCAGCGATTTCCCAACTACCTTCAAATATCTTCAGGCCCACTGGCCCACATTCAAAATAAATAGTATATGTTTTGATTTTTAAATAACATCATTTTCAACGGTTTTTTTAAACGGAGAAAACGAAGATTTCGAGTTATAATTTTATTTTAACAATTTTTTAAATTATCTTTAAAATAAAGAAAGTAGTAGAAAGAAATAGTTATTTTTTTTAAATATGAAGATAACAAAAAAAATGATTACTAAATAAAACACCAATAGAAAACTTTGAAAAATAAATATTTAAAGAGAGAAATAATATTTTAATAACTGAATGAAATATTTTATTATTATAATCAATGTTGGGTTTTCCAAAATGAGAAATCTGTTAAAGATGAATGCAATTTTTTTTTGATCATTTTGACTTTTAGTTCTCCATTTTGGATAATTTGTTGGAGATGCTCTAAAAGACATCTAGCGTTTAAAGAAAACAAGTTGTAGCAACTTTCATAACGTATAGACACATGTATGACGCCAAGTTAAGCTTATGATATTCTGTCGTTTAATACATATTTTTGCTAATGCGATATTTTGTTTTTTTTAATGGGGCTTGAGCTAGAAAATCCAAAAAATATTTGAGCTTGAGCTGAACTCTGCATTGAAACATTTGTTCGAGGCTAATAAACAAGATAACCAATTGTGAGTTTGAGCCCATAAACAAGCATCGGCTCGAGCTAGATAATCAAAAAAATAATTGAACTTTAGCTCGGGCTTTGTCTTGAAAAAAGTTACTCGAGCTCAAGTCGAAGTTTGAAATAACTTTTCTGAACCGAGCTCAAGTAATCACCACTCGACTCAACTCATTTACACCCCTACGTATTACACCATTTAAAAGACTTGATTTGACTAGAATTCACAAATTTCAACTATTATAACATTTTTAAAAATATATATTAGAATTGTCTCAATGTAATGCATCTTGATATTGAAGTCTAAAATTTTAACACTTAATTTTCTAAATCATGTTTTATTTTATGTCTCTCTCAATTTTCTTTTATGGGTTTGTATGATTTTTAACTTGTTAATATAAATCACGAGTCCTGAAACACTTCAAGCCGATTGGCCGATTTACTAATTGCAGGATTGTTATTTCAAGTTATCTGTTTCGATTTCAAGATGTTTAATGCCGCATCGAACGCATATATTTACACCTCTTGCTTAAGTGGGTTACCATTAACATCCATGGTTTCATAACCCATAATTTCATATAGATCTCTGGTCTGGGCAAAAGAGTTGGTAGTTGGTACAAAGCCCAAGGACCAACTATAGAGTTGAATGATTCAGACCCTTTTTATATTTTAAAGAATTAAAAACAATTTGATTAAATTTGGTAAGTTACAGAATCTAATTATAGGTACCAGAGCATCTTCAGCACTTTTGTTATTATTTAGTTAATATAGAGAATTAAAAGTTAAATTTTAAAAAATAGTTACATTCATTTTTAACAGCCTTTCTATTTTAAAGATTTTTATATAATTATATTAATATAATATTCTTTAAGTTATCTTTCTAATACGCTTTTTTTTTTAAATTTAGTATAAAATGATAAAAGTTTAGTGTTATTGGTGGGACTGAATAAAATATTTATTTATCTGTCCTATCTTTTAGAAAGTTCTCTAAACTTGGAAATTTTACATGTTTTTTCTATTATAGCAAACAATATAACAAAACTGTTGGAGAGATTTAGAAAACAAAAACATAATTTTTTCTATTTTAAGCTGTTGGAGAGATTTAGGAAACAAAAACATAATTTTTTCTATTTAACAAAGCTGTTAAAGACAGTAGATACTCTTAAAAACCCTATTTCGGAACAACAATGTAAAATCCAACAAAATAACAAAAAAACAAAGTAGATGTTTGGACGAAAATGCCCTTGAATGTTCTATTGAAATATTAAGGTGGCGTTTGGTTCGCAGATTGTGAAGGAATCTGATGGAATTGGAATGTTGAATTCCATTGACCAAATTACATTCCTTTGTTTGGTTCGTTTTTTTTTTTCACAGAATGAATCTCTGAATTCCATCAAATTCCACAAATAGGGGAATTCAACATTCCTTAGCAACTAGGAGGTATTTTGATGGAATAAAATGTTGTATTTCCATAATCCAAAATATAACTTTTAACTTAAATATAACATAATTAAATTAAATTAATTTAATTTAACACTTTAGTTTTTTATTTTTTTTATTTTTAATTTTAAGTTTAATTTTAATTTTAATTTAATATAATTTAATACGTTTATTATTACTATTTTTATTTTTTAACATATTAAATTATTTAAAAAAAATTATTAAAGTATTTCTAGTTTAGAAAATAAAGTATTTAATGATTGTTTTATTAAAGCATTTCTTGTTTAAAATAAATTATCAAAAAGGGCATTTTGGTCATTTGCTAAAAATTCATTCCAGTTCCAAAACTACATTCTGTGAACCAAACAGACAGATTCTAATTTCTTTAACAGATTTCATTCCAATTCTGTCAACCAAACATGTGGTCAAACCTGACAACATTTAATTCCAATTCCTTCAAAATCAAATTAATTTGACAAATTTTATTACATCAAAAAACATTATGCAAACCAAACGTCACTTAAAGGTTTATTAAAAAAACCATAAATCTAACTAAAACAAAATAACACACTCAATCTATTCATATTAGATAATAATATAATTCATATATCCTACATAAACAAAAACCACTTAAGGTTATGATGGCTCACAAGTTAAGATTTAGGAGATTTACTGTAAATCTCATCTTAATTTAGATTTTAATACAAACAACATTAAAGTTTTTATGATTATTGAAGTTTACCTACGATAACTTCAGACTATTTATAATTACACGGGGGATTATTTGGTGACCATAAATTGGCCTGAAAATCCATACCCAATAAAAATTACATCTAAAAAGTAGTAGTTCGCTTCAAATCAATTAAGGAATAGGAAAGTCAGTTTAAAAAAAAGGGAAATTAATTAAAATACCCAAAGTCAAACCAACTGTTACCAAAATACCCTAAAAATTTTCAATTTTGCAAAAATACCCAAAATACCCGCGATGGGGTCCCGCGATCGCGGGATACGCTGACGTGACACGTATTTTGGGCACAAATGCCCCGCGAAGCCCCTAAACTTTGGCCGCGGTGCACTTTTGATCCCTGCCCGCGATCGCAGCCCGCGATGGGCCAAAATTTACAGTTTTGGTCCCTGAAATTTTCAACTTTTGGTCCCTGAAAATTTACACTTTCAGCCCCTATACTTAGACGAATCTTGATGCTTTTACTGTTTTTTCCCACAATTATTGCAATTTAAAGACCGATTTGTGGTTGAAATTCAATTGCATGTTTCAATCAATGTTAAATCAATGTTTTTGGAATATCAGTTTGTGGATGAAATGAGAGATTGGTTTTCTGATATGTTGGTTGTTTCATTCATAAATAGACGTAAAATTCAAGCCATAATTCTCACACAACGATTTCATTGTTGCAATATTTCTTTCTGCAATATTTTGTGTTTGAGATACTACTGAAAAAATGAGTTCATATGTTGCAAAAGCTAAGCTATATTTCTGTTTTGATGGTGAATGGGTGCAAGATAACAATGAGTGGAATTTTGCTTATAAATCTAAGCATGGTGTAAAAGTGTCAGTAAACTATACTTATCAGAAGTTTGTTGCATACGCCATGCAAAAATGTGGAATCAACTCTTCTGATATTTGCAAGTTAGTGTTTAAAAATGGCGATGGGTCATTTGTGGATTTATCCAACGATGGGGATATCTCTACTTTTCTGCACCTTGCAGTCGATTCAGAAAGACCCCCATTACTCTTTGTGTATCCCGGCGTATCCGACGGTGACGACGACGGTGACGAGGAGGGTGACGACGACGAAGACCTCCAAATAGAGCAGCCTGATTCTCAATAACAACAACCACCACCACCACCACCACCATCACCACAACCACACGAATGGCGTACTGCTGGAGTTGCTGATGACGAAACCCACGTTTTCAGAACGGGTAATTCTGAAATAGAAAGATCAGATACCGATAATGATGATCACGAAGAATATACCCCTAGTAGAAAATCATGTAGTCAGATAAATGACTTTTTTGATATGCCCCCTATTCTTCCAGACTCCCATACCCAGACACAAAGCTACGAACCTACACCTTATATTCGTAGCGAAAGTTTAACAGCAGGTCAGATATTCGATTCGAAGGATCTCTTAGCAAGTCAGATCGGACTCAAGTTCTTGGAAGAGGGTTTCCAAAGTCGCGTGCGGGCATCTGACAAAATCAAATACGTAGTTGAATGTGCTAGAGAAAAGTGTGAGTGGAGGTTGTACGCGATTCACACGGGTCCCAAAGGAGGGGCGATAATGATTAGAAAGTTGCACGACGTACACACTTGTACGAGGACGCAACTTAATCCCCACCACAAACAAGCCGGCAAAAAGACTTTGGGTGCGATCCTGAAAAACAAATTTCTTGATGTTAGCAGGTCATTGCGTCCAAAGGACATCGTCCACGACGTTCACCGGAAGTTCGGCGTCACGATTGATTACCACCAAGCGTGGCGTGCGCGCTGCCATGCACTGTTTATGGTGAGAGGCACGTTCGAGGAGTCGTATGAACGACTCCCGACATATTTATATAATTTGCAGATGCAGAACCCTGGTACTGTAACGCAGCTACAGACCGATTCACGTGGACGGTTTGAGATGTGCTTCGTGGCCCTTGGACCCGCGGTACGTATTTTAACACGTCATATGTTTACACATTATAAACTATAACATTTACACATTATAAACTATAACATTTTAACCTATGTTTTTGCAGATCCGCACATTTCTGGAAAATCTACGTCGTGTCCTGATAATAGACGCAGCCCATTTAAAGGGCCGTTACTTGGGTATGATGTTCCTGGCGGTTGCCATGGACGGGGATAACTCCATCGTTCCAGTAGCTTTCGGCGTAGGCAAGTCCGAAACCGGGGACGAGTGGACTTGGTTTCTGTCCATGTTGAGACAAGCTATCGGAGACCCGCAAGGGTTGGTGTTTATGTCTGACAGGGCTCCTTCCATAAGCGCCGCAATCTCTGCCATGTACCCAAACGCCCCTCACGCCATATGCTGTCGACATTTGGAGATGAACGCCAAATCCAAGGACAAACGTATTACCACCTACAAGGATGTCTATTGGGCGGCATGCAGAGCATATACGGATCGGGAGTTTAACAAGTACATGAATATGCTACGATACAGTGTCAAGGAAGCAGCCAAAGTCTTTGACGATGCTGGACCGGAGAGGTGGTCCGCGGCCCATTTTCCTGGACAACGGTATGACATTCTGACCTCGAATAGTGCAGAGTCTGTGAATGCACTCTCCCGTTTTGCGCGTAGATGTCCGATTGTTAATCTTATGGACTACTTTCGGGCCTTTCAACAAGAGTGGTACCAAATTCGACGCCTAAAAGGAACTAAGATACAAAATGCACTCGCACCAACGGCGGAGAATATCGTTCAGTACAGGGCGCGTCGTGCGGCGACATGGCCGGTAAGAGCAATCGGGTATGGGAAGTACGAGGTGCATGATGACTATATTCACGCGATTGTGAATATGGAAGACCACCTTTGTTCGTGTCGCGAATGGGATAAATCTGGGTTACCGTGCGGCCATGCCATCGCTGCAGCAACATATATGGGTCGTACAGATTGCAGCGACTTGGCTGTACCTTTCTTCACGTCCGAATATTACCGGAAAACATACGTGGAGGTAATAAACCCAGCTGGACCCCCTGCAGCATGGGTGTATCCACCCGACCCGCTTCCACCATGCTATCCACCTTTAATGGATAAGAACAGGGCCGGGAGACCGAGAAAGAACGACCGACGTCCATCACGTGGTGAAAGTTCGATACAACGAAGATGTACTCGGTGCCAATGCGTAGGACACACTCGTGGAGAGTGTCCAAATCCCGCCCCTTCAACCGTGCCAAGGAGACATTCTGTCAGTCACACCCCGGGCCCGTCACAGCTTGAACCATATGGAACAAACCCTTATGATATTGTTGATCTAAACACTGATTTGTAAATGATATATATACACACATACATATGCTTCTAAATGAACATTGATAACACAGCTAGTTTGTAAATGATATATATATATTCGTATTATATATTTACACACATAAAGAAAATAGGAGACCTTCAATTTTTCTTAGTATTTTCTTGACCTTGTTCTTGCATCCATGGCAGTAAATGTTAACTCTGAGTACACATGTCTATTTATATATTCTGTTAGGGCAAGTTTTATGTGTTGATTTAAAGTTCAAGGGTGTAATTTGTATTTCCTTAAACATAGTCCATAGTGAACGGGCCGTGGGCTTGTTACCACGGGCCCAACATATTTAATGCACAACTAGCTTAGAAATTAGCTAGTTGTCTCATTTAGCTTTCAGCATTGTAACGATTATTCTCTGATCAAATAGCTAAGTGGGCAGCCTTTGTGATTACTTTATTCGTTCATATCTTTATTCACATAAACACGATTGTTGCACGGATCTGGATCCTACAATTGGTATCAGAGCCAGCTCTCATTCCACCCAGCAGCCACTTCCACACACCACCAAATGGACGAAGGCACATCCTCTGCATCAAATCATAGGTGATCCCTCTACACCTGTTCGTACGCGAGGCGCTTCCGCCAACTTCTGTCTCTTCTCCGGCTTCTTAAGTAAGATAGAGCCAACAACTGTACGTGAGGCACTTGAAGATTCGGACTGGATCATTGCCATGCAAGAAGAGCTCAATCAATTTGAAGCCCTAAAAGTGTGGTGGTTGGTTCCACGTCCAAAACACAAGACGGTGATCGGCACCAAGTGGATCTTCAAGAACAAGAAGGACGAAGACGGCATTGTTGTCCGCAACAAGGCGCGACTCGTGGCAAAGGGATATCGTCAGCAAGAGGGGATAGACTTTGATGAGACCTACGCTCCGGTGGCGCGAATCGAAGCAATCCGTATGTTTCTAGCCTATGCTGCGCACAAGAACTTCACAGTCTTCCAAATGGATGTGAAGACGGCCTTTCTATACGGCGATCTCGAAGAAGAAGTTTATGTGTCACAACCCGACGGCTTTGTGGATGATTCGAAGCCTGACCATGTCTACATTTTAGACAAAGCACTATATGGTCTAAAACAGGCCCCGCGAGCTTGGTACAATACTCTCTCTAAGTTCTTATTAGAGAAAGGCTTCATACGAGGTACAATTGACTCTACTCTTTTCATTAAAAATGAGGAAGGTCATATAGTCTTGGCTCATGTATATGTTGATGACATCATTTTCGGTTCTACCAATCCTCTATATGCCAAGAACTTTGCCAAACTAATGGGAAAATATTTTAAAATGAGTATGCTTTGTGAGATGAATTTCTTCCTTGGTCTACAAGTTAAACAACTTTCGACCGGAATATTCATTAACCAGTCCAAATATATTCGGGATATTCTTCGGAAATTCCAATTGGACCAGGCCTCACCAATGAAAACTTCCATGGCAACGACTACAAAGCTTCACGCCGATCCCAATGGACCGGATGCGAATCAGAAGCTGTATAGAGGAATGATTGGCTCTTTAATGTACCTAACTGCCAGTAGGCCGGATATAATGTTCTCGACTTTCCTGTGTGCCCGGTATCAATCCAACCCAAAAGAGTCTCACATGACTGCTGTTAAACGAATTTTTCGTTATTTACGTGGTACTGCTGATCTTGGCCTATGGTACCCGAAAGAGACAGGTTTTGGATTATCAGCTTATTCTGACGCCGATCACGCGGGCTGCATGATGGATCGGAAGAGCACATCGGGGCACATTCAGTTCCTGGGTGATAGTCTGGTAAGCTGGGCATCAAAGAAGCAGCAGTGCGTTTCAACGTCAACTGCCGAGGCGGAATATGTGGCCGCCGCAAGCTGCTGTTCCCAAGTCATCTGGATGCGGACACAACTCAAGGACTACGGTTTCACGTATGTCAAGGTCCCGATCTACTGTGACTCGAAGAGTGCTATTGCTATCTCAAGCAACCCGGTCCAGCACACCAAGACGAAGCACATCGACGTTCGGTACCATTTCATTAAGCATCACGTCGAAAGAGGTACTGTCGAACTCTACTTCGTAAATACTGAGAATCAGTTAGCAGACCTGTTTACCAAAGCCTTGGACGAAAAGCGTTTTAAAACTCTGGTGTTCAAGCTAGGTATGCTAAACCTGAAAACTTAATCCATTTGTGTACCCTTGTCAAGTTCCATACCTCTACGAGTAACTGTCTACTTATTATCCGGTGTCAACACTCTGGACGATTGAGAAAACACTTCCTCGCACTGGTATTCTACTTGCCTCAGTAACACAGGTAGATTTAGTCTCTGTATTTGTTAGGTAGTTTCGTCTATTTTTCCTCTTTCTTCGTGTGTTTCTTTTATTCAATACCGTCGTTTGTTTGTTAATTCCCGATCTCTGTGCTTTCACCATTTGTTAATGTGTTCAGGGGGAGCTAACTGCCATATCAGGTAAGTCTTCTAATCTGTTGAGGGGGAGCGTCACACACAGTTTTTCTTAAACAGTTCAACAGTTTTTTTATGTGTGTGGGCACTCCCAAGTCCACCTTGGTCTACACTTGAGGGGGAGCGACACAACGTTTTCTATCCAACACTCAAAATTTTGTGTGTCGGATCCCTCACTTGCACCCTACTGCACGATTCGAGGGGGAGCAATGGCAATCCCATGCTCAATTTGAGGGGGAGCGAGAGAAAGATCCCTGGCAGCACAGTTTACTGAACATTCTACGGAAATTGCCAAAACAGTGTTATCCGGACTCTTGAGGATGTCCGGACACCTCTGTTTGTCCGGACAGTATCCGGACCGGACAGACCCGGGTCGGTCAACTTCTCCGGACAACACCCGGGTCCTATAAGACACCCGGGTACCTCATATTTCATTCTACCCGGTTTCTCTTGCACAAACCCTAAACCCTCGTCGATATTCTCTCTCGCTCGGACTCTCCTCAATCGCACGATTCACGCACACGTTTCACTCCAAACTCAGGTATGTTGTTCGTGATTCCCACTACATCTTTATTATACGAATCTCGATTCTTATTGCCTCTCAATCAAACCTCGGTTTGATCGAGATTGTTAAACCCGAACACCACACCTCGGATCCACACGATTTGGGGTTCTTTCGGCGTAAGATTGATAGGGAATGACCAAGGGTAGTCTAGAATGCTATTTGGTCTACTTATGTGCATTTACAATGGCCTTTAAACCTAGATTTGGTCGATTTCTCACCAAGGCGTTTCGTCCGGACACACTCATCGTGTCCGGACACCATCATAGTGTCCGGACACAATCATCAATATGAGGTTTTATCCGGGCACATTCAACGAGTGGATGAACTATCCGGAATCTCTCAACCGACCGGAAACCTAGTTGTCCGGAAACCTTATGGTTTCCGGTAAGTTCAACTACCGGATACGTTTGGAGTCCGGACATACCCTTTATCCGGAAAATCAGCCTCTCAGGGAACTTTATCCGGATCTTTCACGTCTATCCGGACTCCTCTGTTATCCGGACAACTCATGTTGTCCGGACACTTCATTTCATCCGGAAAACTCCCCTGTTTTGTCCAATTCTTGCCTGTTTTACCAAAACCAGTCCTCGATCTGTCTCAGATTGAGCCATTCAAGGCACGGGTACGCACCTACATTTGTAATTCTGTTTATGTTCCTAACCGCGTGCTATTTTCACAGATTTACACATGGCGGATCAACAACACCCGGAAGAACACATTCCTCAGGAGGAGGAAATTATAGACGACGTCGCTGATGCTGCACTGGTCGACCCTGACCATGGCATCGAGCTAGAGGCGAACAACCACTACCTCGACCCGGCGCTCTTCAGGCCAAACCCACAACATCAGGTCATACTCGACATCCTGATGCGCCATCCCATTCATGCAGCGCTGACTCGCACCGCTGATGTTCCTTTGCTCTATGTACTCCAAGTCTGGCTGACAGCACAAGTCCGTACGATCGGCAACACCCAAACCATCACGGCTCAGATAGACAATCAACCGTTTACACTGACGCCAGATTCGTTTCGCCGTTTACTGTCCCTGCCTGAGGCCACTGCCAACAACCATGAACGGTACGATCCTGCCGTCAACGATGCGACTCTCTGCGCCCAAATGCGTGCTCTTGGGTACAATTCTGATCTTCAACGGCCATCGGTCTTCAATCGGAAGTACTTGGCGCCAATTTGGTACACGCTCTTCACAATTCTCAATCGATGCCTTTCCGCCCGATGGAAAGGAATTGACCAATGTACCGGCGATTTTCTCCGCCATGTTCACGCTGTGTGCTACAACCGCCACATCGACTTCGCCATGATCATCTGGCGTGAACTTGTGACCACCATCCGACATATCGGCGGCACCAAACAGAAGAAGTTTCTTCCATATCCGCGTTTCCTTTCGCTTGCCGTTCGCCAACACATGGATGCCAATCCCGCCATTCCCCGACGACTCACACATCCGGTGTGTCCCATACGCCACCTCCAATTCATGGTAATCCGTAATCCATCTGATGCGGTTGCCTCGCCCATTCCTGCCGCCCTTCTGGCCATAGCCGATCCCGCTGCACCGGGGGTAGTTGCGTATAGGGGAGAGTTAGGGAATCCCATGGTCCAGCCAGAACCGGAGGGACCTGCCCAGGGACATAGACCCGAGAGACGTGAGGGTCCAAGAGTGAGAGGTGGAAGGGCCCGACAAGCAGGTGCTGTCGGGCGGGGAACGTTAGTAGTGAGAGGAAGGGGAGCGAGTGTAGGTGGTGCAGTGGAATCGCAGCCCGGTTCCAGTTCAGCCCAACCCGGTCCTTCTTCGAGACCACGCCTACATCACACCACCGAACCATATATAACCGAACCCCCTTCTCCCAGTACCCAAGTGGAAGACGTGGAATCCGACTCCACGGACTCCGATACCGACCGCATCATCCGCCTAACGCAAATCCCTTGCGGTATCGGACCCAACCCTGATTTCTCCACTGGCATTCCACTTGACTCTCCACCATCTGGAACCGAACTGATCCCTAGGACGTCTGAGGGAGATATAGGTGTTGACTTAGAACATGCGAGAAGGAGAGAACTGCGTTCAAAGTTGAACCAGGAAAGATCGAGCCGTAAAGATAACGAGGCTTAAGAGCGACCCACACCGAGTGTTATCCGGGTTGCCACAACTACTATCCCGTCTCATCCGTTGGGACGGGGTATTGAAGAAGCCTCTGTGGACCCAGCGGAGCAATTGCACACCCCCATAGCCACTCATCCGTCTCAAAACAGACGGATGTCTCAATATTACACGGGGAACAAGCACAACTTCCACCGGTCTCTCATTCGGAGAGTGCTGGTGTTGAAATAAGAGACCAGCAGCCCCCGGTCTCGACTTCTTTGTGTGCACCATCGAGTCTAGAGCCAATTGTTACTGAACATTCTTCGCCTAGGACACTTGATGCGGAACAACACCACGTCGCGGCTCTTAGTGACCCGACCGGAACGTCTATAGTGTCTCCGACTGCCGGAACACGAGGATTGGACGGAAATCCTACCACAGTCATCATCACGCCAGCTGTGAACGTAGGTGGCTCTACCCCAGTGGTAGATGCCTCAACGGGTCCTCTAAGTGAGCCCGGAGTTACGTTACCCGACTTTGTGTCAAAAGGGTCTCTGGATAGCACCCTTGAGGCTGTCCGACAGATTATGGAGCAACAAATGCAAGAACATGTAGCCGCTGAGATTGCCAAAGCGACGCATGCTTTCAAAGGAAAGAGCTCTCTCGTCAGCACTGAATCTGTCTCCGTGCACCCACCGCCTCAACCGCAACCTATCTATTCGGTGGATACTCTAAAGACGATGCTCTTAGCCCAGCTGCTCCAGGAATCCGACTCTACCGCATCTGCTGAAGCAGACCTGATCTCCGTTCTCCGATCACAGGTCACTGCTCCTTCTTCGTCCATCACATCACGCCTTGACGCCATTGACTCGACCCTCAACGCCTACAACAAAGCGCTTGCCACGCTGTCTGAGAGGGTCCGCTCACTCGAAGACACCTGTAAGAGTCAAGCCGGCGGTCTCAAACGGAAACACGATGACCAAGAGGATCCTGATCACCGTGAGGGGGAGAAGCGACAACGTCTAACCGAGACCGCCTCCCTGCTCCACACTGAAGGTACATCCGCGGTTCATCAGGAACCCCCAACTGCGGCAGCTACAACAGCCGAACCAGAAGCCGAGTTGCCTCTAGCCCAGATGGTCATTGATATGGACATTTCAGATGATGAAGCCCCAACGGTTGAAAAGCCCGAGGGTACAAGACAGGAATTGGTCACTGAAGAACCATCAGACATGCCTTCGCTCACCTTGAGAGATCCAGCATGTGACACCAACCCGGAAACTGAAGACGTATGGTACGAAAAGGCTGCCAGAGCCGTCAACTTCGAGGTAAATTTGGTGTTTCCTACTGATGAAGACGACAACATAGACTACGACCAATTTCTGCTTCAGAACTACTATGGTGCACCTCCCGTTCACTCGACTCCACCTGCCACGACTACAGATCAACCCGACAACTACAATGCAGAAATCCCGACATCTACTCTACAAACGACAGCTCCTGATCTTCCTCCCTCTCCTCAGCAACAAAACCGTTGGGAGAAGATCAAGATCCTCATTCCTCATCTGGAGGAATCCCTGAAGAAGCTGTTCGTTCACCGAATTCGCCCGATCGAGCCGACCTTCTGCCTTGGCATCTACAGTCCTGAACCAGCACGTCAACTCCGATACGTAGAAGCCATGAAGCGGTGTCTTCCGAGAGATCAGGTTCGAACCAAATATAAAATTTCAGAGGTGCTAAAGATTCAGTCAAACAAAATTATGAAGATCGTCTTTCCCGTTTTCACTGTTCGACGTGAAGACGGAAAAGAATGGATTTTTTCTGAGGCTGACTTTAAGCATCTCCATCCGTTCGACCTCCTGGTCCTTTTGAAAGACCTTCGCACCAGAACCATCCGACCGCTTGCTGTAACAAAGGCGCTCGAAGCGGTTCGACGATTCCTCGTCCGTTCCATTATGATGTCCTATCTTACGGACTTTCAAATGGCAATCGAGAACCGATCAAAGAAGGTAAATCTGCTCAAACCGAATCTGAAAGCTCCTGAACTGTCGATGTATCCCGAGAACGCAATGCTGCTTCAACCGGAATTTGGGATCGTCTTCCTCAACGCTCAGAAAGAAAAGAAGTTTATGAGGTTCAGTCAGGTAGATCGATTTTGCGATGGCACACTGCTCAAGGTTCAAGACGCTCTTCGGAAGATCATCAAGCACGAATCAGAAAATCCAAAGGTATCCTATGTTCCAAATCTGAATGAAAGAACTGCACAGAATGCTTTGGATATTGTTGAAGATCGTCTTGACTACCGTCGCGCCATCAGATTCTTCGAGGTTCATTTCGCTCTACGCAAACGTTACGTCTTCAATTGGCAAGAGATAGAGCGCGAATTTGAACTTCAAATCAAAGGGGGAGATTGTTAGGGCAAGTTTTATGTGTTGATTTAAAGTTCAAGGGTGTAATTTGTATTTCCTTAAACATAGTCCATAGTGAACGGGCCGTGGGCTTGTTACCACGGGCCCAGCATATTTAATGCACAACTAGCTTAGAAAATTAGCTAGTTGTCTCATTTAGCTTTTAGCATTGTAACGATTATTCTCTGATCAAATAGCTAAGTGGGCAGCCTTTGTGATTACTTTATTCGTTCATATCTTTATTCACATAAACACGATTGTTGCACGGATCTGGATCCTACATATTCATATTAGATACGTTTTAATTTTAACAAATTACACCATTATAGTTAATTATTTAATTTATGGTACATCTCATATTTTTTTTCAATTTTGTTTTACACTCCTATCGCATTAACATAATAATCATATATTAACTAATTCATTAAATCGTTTTAAATTATTATTATTTGAATGTGTTTATAGATATCGTGAATGGCAATAGGAGAAGGTAGAATTGTTTATAAATGGGGTTTTGACAAGTTGGTATCACTGGACTCATTTAAGAATTGTGAAAATGGGTATTTGGCGAATGATGATTCATGTGTGTTTAAAACTGTTAGACAACCTAGGGGGGGTAAGGTTGTATTTAAAAACTTTTACTTTCAAAAATTCTTTTACAAATAAATACAGTACAGAAACAGTATAAATAAATCAGAGTATACAAATAATAAATATACAACAATTATATAAACAGATATAATTAAAAGCACAGCGGAATAAATAAAGAGATAAAGGTTAGAGATACTTGACACGGAGATTTACTGATTTACCACCAACTGTGATAAACCAGCAGCCGAGACACTTCTCGACACGATCCAATAAATGTATTCTTTACGGTAGAACACAAACCAAATACAAAGGAATTTGTAATAGTTTCTCAAGCCTCTGCTATGAGATAAACATGATCACACACCCGTTATTCAAATACTTACAAGAGGAGTATAACTCACAATGGGTAATCACTCTTGTATAATAATCACTTGGATATTTTATAAAAAAGGTTTTATAAAATATATATATTAAATAAGTGAGAGAGCTGAGAAAAGGATGGAGTTGGTTGCTTGCTGTTGTTGTTTTTGTGGTCTGCTCTTTCTTCACCATCAGCATGCAAATATATAGCATGAAGCTTCCAACGGATATGTGCATCCGCGGTATACCGGCTATCCCCCGCGGTATACCGTGCAGAGGAAAAAGCACATCAAGATCAGAAAGTCAACTCTGCAAAAACCAACGGAAACAGTACCCGCGGTATACCGGCTGAACACCGCGGTATACCGCGCAGAAGAAAAGACTTCCAACCAATCAGAGATGCACACCGAGCTTGCCGCGGTATACCGGCTGAACACCCGCGGTATACCGGCGTCAGAAAGTGGTTGCAGAAACAGTACGCATGGCAGATACTTCTAGAACCAAAATTTCTTATTTAAAATATTATTTAAAGGGTTTTTAGAAATATCCAAGTGGTATATTATTTTAGGGTGATTATCATTATAAATTATAACCACTAATGACAACGTAAAACTTCCGTCTTGAACTCTTCAGATAAAATCTTCGTGTTCTTCAAGAACTGTACACTTGGATTAGATTGTTAGATAAACAATAATACGGTGTGTTTGTAATCATCAAAATAAATATATATAAATATATAGAGATGTGGTACACTTGCACCAACAATCTCCCCCTTTTTGATGATGACAAACACAACCGCTAAGCATGAGCATATGCGGTTTCTCTCCCCCGTTTGTCGAAACAAAAAGGGTCAAGAAAGACGGTATGCTTCCCCTCGAGAGATGCTCCCCCTCAAAATATGCATATAATTGAGGTAGCATAAACTCATGGGTAAAGATAATAAAACGCTCCCCCTCAAATTAATAACAAATTATAAAATTTGAGGGACAATAAAATATGCATAAAAAAAAGCATATAATAGACATAAAACAAAATAACCTAAAAGAAACACTTGCACCAAAAAGGATCTTAAGGCTTCGATTTTTCGGTTAATTTTATGAGCAAAAATTACCACGTATTATGACCTCGTCAGGGAACACGTATTATATCCTCGTCAGGAACCACGTATTATATCCTCGTCAGGAAACACGTATTATATCCTCGTCAGGAAACCACGTATTATAACCTCGGCAGGTAACCACGTATTATAACCTCGGCAGGTAACCACGTATTATAACCTCGGCAGGTAACCACGTATTATAACCTCGGCAGGTAACCACGTATTATAACCTCGGCAGGTAACACGTATTATATCCTCGTCAGGAAACACGTATTATATCCTCGCCAGGAAACCACGTATTATAACCTCGGCAGGTAACCACGTATTATATCCTCGGCAGGTAACCACGTATTATAACCTCGTCAGGAAGCACGTATTATATCCTCGTCAGGAAGCACGTATTATATCCTCGTCAGGAAACACGTATTATATCCTCGTCAGGAAACCACGTATTATAACCTCGGCAGGTAACCACGTATTATAACCTCGCCAGGAAACACGTATTATATCCTCGTCAGGAAACACGTATTATATCCTCGTCAGGAAACACGTATTATATCCTCGCCAGGAAGCACCTACAAAAGGCAAAGAAAATTTTTCGTGGTACCCTTTTCTTATGGGTCCTTTTAACAGTTAGTATAAAACATAAACTGCAAATAAAAAATTAAAATATGTTGTCGACATAAAATAAAACATGACAACATACAATCCACAAAATTGGTTTAAAACCACAAACGCATCCCACCGGGATTGTCAACATTAAACATTCCTTTCGGAATCCATTTTCTAACCATTTTTATTTTACGATCGTATTTATCATATACGTAAAATGAAGCATGCAAATTTACATTATTCTTTGGTCTAGAAAATTTGCTATTATACATGCAAGCATACGGTTTCCTCGGCATATAATTCACATTATTTATTTTTGACATATATGGAGGTTTTCTCGTATCAACTTTAGGAGATGCAAAAAATCTTTTAATGGGTTTACACGAACATTTATCAACACATGTATCGGAACCAACACCTTTTCGACAGTTTATACGATTAGACATATTTAGCATGTTAAGAACTTTTTCATTACTACTTTGAAATGCTTTAGCCAATAGATTGTCCTTTTCATATGAATCGCATTTAGCTTTTAAACATGCATTTTCATTTTTAAGAATATCACATTTTGCACAAATAATATTTTCATGTGACTTTTTATTTAAACATGCAAGTTTCTTATTTAAAACATCACATGATTTGCAAACAATATTTTCGCATGCTTTCTTTTCTAAAGTGATAACTTTATCAATTAACTCATTTTTGATTTTATTATCACATGCAATGGTTTGTTTACAATTATTCAACTCATTTTGACATAATAATAGTTCTTCTTTTAATTTAGCATTCTCATTTTTATAACTATTTACGAGAACAATCAATTTTTGAAAAGAGACATTTAACATATCAATATCATCATCGTTATCACTACAACTAGAATAACTTGAGTATGAAGTACATACCTCTTTCTCGCAGTCGACGATGAGACACGTTTCTTCATTTCTTTGATCTCGGGTTTCGTCTCTCTTTTCTTTTGAGTTTCCACCATAGGTGATGTTCAAGTTTTCCCAAATATCACGAGCAGTTTCAAAGAGATAAACACGCTCAATATCATCGTTAGTAAGAACTGAAAAGAGAAAATTTTTGGCTTCATAATTTAAACAATAATTAGCCTCATCTTCGTCGGACCATTCCGAGCTAGGTTTTTCAACAACTTTGTTGTTTTGAAATTTTGTGGGTTTGAAATTTCCTTTAATAATAATATCCCAAATTTTTTGATTTATCCCACGAACATAACGTTCAAAAGAATTTGCCCAAAGATCAAAATTTTCGAAATCAATAAGAAGAGATTTAGAAAACCAAGCATTTTGTTGAGCCATAACAAAAACGGATTTTAAAAAAAATTAAATAGACGATTTTTGAAAGCCCTGCTCTGATACCAAATGTTAGACAACCTAGGGGGGGTAAGGTTGTATTTAAAAACTTTTACTTTCAAAAATTCTTTTACAAATAAATACAGTACAGAAACAGTATAAATAAATCAGAGTATACAAATAATAAATATACAACAATTATATAAACAGATATAATTAAAAGCACAGCGGAATAAATAAAGAGATAAAGGTTAGAGATACTTGACACGGAGATTTACTGATTTACCACCAACTGTGATAAACCAGCAGCCGAGACACTTCTCGACACGATCCAATAAATGTATTCTTTACGGTAGAACACAAACCAAATACAAAGGAATTTGTAATAGTTTCTCAAGCCTCTGCTATGAGATAAACAGGATCACACACCCGTTATTCAAATACTTACAAGAGGAGTATAACTCACAATGGGTAATCACTCTTGTATAATAATCACTTGGATATTTTATAAAAAAAGTTTTATAAAATATATATATTAAATAAGTGAGAGAGCTGAGAAAAGGATGGAGTTGGTTGCTTGCTGTTGTTGTTTTTGTGGTCTGCTCTTTCTTCACCATCAGCATGCAAATATATAGCATGAAGCTTCCAACGGATATGTGCATCCGCGGTATACCGGCTATCCCCCGCGGTATACCGTGCAGAGGAAAAAGCACATCAAGATCAGAAAGTCAACTCTGCAAAAACCAACGGAAACAGTACCCGCGGTATACCGGCTGAACACCGCGGTATACCGCGCATAAGAAAAGACTTCCAACCAATCAGAGATGCACACCGAGCTTGCCGCGGTATACCGGCTGAACACCCGCGGTATACCGGCGTCAGAAAGTGGTTGCAGAAACAGTACGCATGGCAGATACTTCTAGAACCAAAATTTCTTATTTAAAATATTATTTAAAGGGTTTTTAGAAATATCCAAGTGGTATATTATTTTAGGGTGATTATCATTATAAATTATAACCACTAATGACAACGTAAAACTTCCGTCTTGAACTCTTCAGATAAAATCTTCGTGTTCTTCAAGAACTGTACACTTGGATTAGATTGTTAGATAAACAATAATACGGTGTGTTTGTAATCATCAAAATAAATATATATAAATATATAGAGATGTGGTACACTTGCACCAACAAAAACACTTCAGCTCCAAACACACATGAATCATCATTCGTCAAATACCCATTTTCACAATTCTTAAATGAGTCCAGTGATACCAACTTGTCAAAACCCCATTTCATATTATATATATACACACACATACATATGCTTCTAAATGAACATTGATAACACAGCTAGTTTGTATTCCATCCAACAAGCTCTTCATCTTCAATCTTTCTGACCCTTCTTCAACGGCTTCTGCTTTTGCAACCACGTATGGCCATTGTGTACCACAACCCGCACACACTTTAGCAAATGAGTTGAGGGTTGTCATATATTCTACAAGAGGAGTAGGCCCACGAATGAGATAACCTCTGACTTGACCTTGCATGATGTATCCAACCTAACCGTGGTTCAGCGGCTTAAAAACTACTTTTCAGAGAAATTAACAACAACAAAAAATACAAAACAACAACACAGTAAAAAAAATACAAATAACAACACAGTAAAAAAAATACAAAAAAAAAAAAAATATAACCACCACCTACTTAAAAATTGATTTAGTTTCATCAATCCAAGCTTGCTTCTCGTTTACCTTCGCTTGAATAATTGCGAAGTCTTGCAGAATATGGTGAATTGCTTCTTGTTCTCGACGAACACGAGCCTCCCGAGCTTTTATATCCCCTTTCATCCTTTTGATCTCCCTGTCTTCCTCTTCGATCTTTCTCAAATGGACTGCCTTCCTGTCCATCATTTTTTTCCACTCTTCTGTTAGTTCATCTATCTCCTTTTCCTTTTTTGCTATGGCGACCTCGATTTGAGGTGGCATTTTTTCAGGAGTAGAATTAGGGTTTGATGACGATGCCATTTGTGGATGAAATGAGAGAAGAGAGAAAGCAATTCAAAGAAAGAAAGCAAGAGAGAAATCAAGAAAGAAAGCAAGAACAAGTGTGAATTGTGAATTGCATATTACTGATATTTATGGATGAAATCTCAAATATGCAAATGAATTTCAACCACAAATCGGTCTTCAAAGTACAATAATTGTGGAAAAAAACAGTAAAAACATGCAAGATTCGTCTAAGTACAGGGACCAAAAGTGTAAATTTTCAGGGACCAAAAGTGTAAATTTTCAGGGACCAAAAGTGAAAATTTTGGTCCATTGCGGGCCATCGCGGGCAGGGACCAAAAGTGCACCGCGGCCAAAGTTGAGGGGCTTCGCGGGGCATTTGGGGCCAAAATACGTGCCACGTCAGCCCTAGCCCGCGATCGCGGGATCCATCGCGGGTATTTTGGGTATTTTTGCAAAATGAATTTTTTTTGGGTATTTTGGTAACAGTTGGTCAAACTTTGGGTATTTTAATTAATTTCCCTAAAAAAACACTTTTTAAAATTTTTTGTTTAAAAATATAATATATTTTATTAATTGTTCATGAAGTTATATTATGTTGTCTTGATTTAATTGTACCAAATACATCTAGTGGTCCTTTAATTACGTCAAAATACACGATACATTATTCAAAATAGAAACTGAAACAATGTTTCATTTCGATTTATAGGCCCCCTCTGAGATGAAAAATACATCCCTTTAGTATATGAGATATATTTATGCATTTTGATTTCCACTTTCACCAAAAGTTATGAATTATAAATAAAGATATGAATGAATGTAATCCCTTCTATATAGTACATTGATTTTTATTAGGAAATGAATACTTTTTTATACCACATAACTTAAAAAATAGAATAATGCCCATTTTTTTTCTTAGAACATCCATACATGTCTTGCAAGATGACATGGCATGTCATGTGGCTTGCAAGACAACCCTCATCTTTCTAAATTAGAAAGACCTTTTACAAAATAGATATATTAAACAAAAACATTTTTTAATTTAATTAATTTGTTTAAATATTAATTATTAATATTATTTATATTATAATTTATTAGTTTAGAAAGGAGTTTGATCTTGCATGTGTGTGGAATGTGTTATTGTAAAGCTGATGTGACACTTTAGAAAGGAGTATGATCTTGCAGGTGTGTGGATGATCTTATTCATCAAGACGAATATGAAGGTGAAGATCGTTTATTTTCTGTTTTCTTTCTTTAACTTTGTGAATTTAATTGTGTTTTGTGTTCTCTTAATGAAAAAAATCATCATATTTTATTATGATGTTTGCTTAGTTAAAACTTTAAAATAATTATTATAACTATTAACGTTCGGATTGGTTGGAAACTATTTTTTGTATTTGGCTAAAATTATTATAACTATTTTTTTGTCTGAATATGTTCGGTTAATTTTCTGTTTGGTGTGGTTTGATTCGGTTGTATTAACGTTCCTTTAGTTTGGTGGTAATAAAGTTGGTTGTTTGCTGTTTAATTTTTTTTTTGGCTAAACTTAGAGCATCTCCAATGACATTTGATGATGACTTGAGGAAAAGCTTGATGATGACTTGATGATTGGAGCAACAACTTGAAAATGAGTTTACTTTTCAAAGGGTTGAGAAAGCTTAAGTGTTTAAAGTTTTGGTTGTGAGAGGGAACTTCAAGCCTTTCAAGTCTTTGATAGGCCCCACTATTTTTTTATTATTATTTTCATTTTGATCAAGTCATTCAAAGGGTTAACCATTGTGGATGCCCTTAAAAAGCACAGTCAAACTAAAAAACAATATATTTTCAAGCTGATAGACTTGATGTCATGGCTCATGTCATCCTACAATCAGCATTGTTTAAGATACAATAAACTTTTATATTTATTAAATTATATATTTTAACATACATTTAAGAATAAATTACAAATATGGTTTAGGACACCATTGGTTTTTGTCATTTTGATTCTTTAAATTACACAATATACTATGTCGTGTTTTTTTTTGAACGGCAAGTTAACACACACACACACGTTCCCGGGGTATCCGAGCTCCCACTTAAGGGTGCCACCCGACTAATCCCCGTCGACCCGGCCGACCCTATGGATCAACCCGACCGGTCAGGTATAAGGGCCCTATGGACCACCCAACCGGCTCCGGACCAGGCCCCAAAGGACCCGGCCCAAAGTCTGGATATCGCCTCATGCTCACCGCGGGCTTCGAACCCTCATAGTTAGGCCTTCCAGCACTAACCCCCAAGGATGTTACCTTGCCACTGGACTACACATGATTTGATATACTATGTCGTGTTTGTTCTTGGTCTTAATGATTGTTAACTCTTGTTTCTTAAGTGTCATACATGCTATACACATGATGACATTTTGATCATTTTCATGTATTTTTTACAAATGTTTGAAGCATATATACCAGTATCGGGTATTTCAAGATTTCAAAAAAGACTAAGGGGCTGTTTGTTTTTTACTTTTCAGTACTTAATTGGCTATTATCACTTTTTCGGTCAGACCTTCTGAAAATAAGATTGTTTGTTTTTTCTCTCAATTCAGACCCACTTATCACTTAATTTTGTCTGGAAGAAAAAGGGGTAACTTGATCACTTTTTTTCCACTTTTTCATATCTCAGCTGAAACTCATCAGTTTCACGCCTTTCTTCATCCTCAACAAAATCGAACAGCCAAATCGATCTTGAAGCCTTCAACTTCAGACCCAAATCGTCTTCAAGCCACATCGATCTTCAACAGCTCAAATTCTAAATCGATCTTCAGCAGCTCAAACCCTAGTCTTGTACGCCTCTTCTTGTTTGTAAAAATTACCATCGATCTGCTTCAATCGATCGATCTGCTTCAATAAATCAACTCCCCTTCTCTGGTTCATTCGATCTGCTTCACATCGACGAGGATTTCGATTTCTTCCTGATCGATGAGTAAACCCTGATTTGGAAACTTCATCTTTGTTCGACATTTTCTTTTGGATCTCGATTGTGATGTTCTTTTGTTTTCATTTTGGCCAGCTTTCTTCTATTTGATTCGATTTATGACATTCTTTCTCTATTCGTTTTTTTCCCTGTTTTTTTATCCTCGTTTGATTTTGTCTGTTGTCTTTTTCACCAAGGTTGTTTGTAAATACAAGGCTGAGTTATCCAAGTTTATAGAAAAGTAGTATTTAGATTTTGATTAGGGTTCTTTGCCAATAATATGTTGTATTTGATCAACATCCTGCTCCCTTCTTATATATACGTAATCAGGTAATTTTGTTGTATCAGTGCAAACTGTCTGAAATTTATTTAGGAGATGAATTTTGCTGGCACATTTTGATGCCAATTCACAGGCTTTCTCCAAGAAATGTTCCATAGGTTTTACTTGTAAATTAATTGTAATAAAAGAGCAGATGTAGGATCAAAACCAACCTCATATGTTAAACCACAATGGTTTCAATGAATTATTGAAGATGTTTGTATTAAATTAATCTCTTTTTGGTATTTCAGATTTCAGACTTGACTTACAAAAACAAACAGTCTTTTTCTTTCAGATTTCAGACTTCAGCACCTCCACTTAAAAATCAGAAGTGAAATCAGATTTCAGACTTCAGCAACACTTAAAAAACAAACGCCACCTAAGATCTTGTTTGTTTTTTCAATTTCAGCTCTTAATTACCGCTTATAACTTATTCGGTCAGACGTTTTTAAGTTTAGACTGGTTTTTTTTAACTTTTCAGACTCACTTATCACTTAAAATCATCTGGAAAAAAAAGTGGTAGCCTAACCACTTATTTCTCACGTATTCACAGGGAGGAAGAGGCGATAGGGATGAAGATGATGTGTAGTTTTTTTTTTGTGAAGTCATTGTTCAACTTTTTGTGTTGGAAATGAAATTTTTTTAAAGTAATAATGGAATAAAATGAACCATTTCTATTATACTTTAATTTCATTACTATTTCCATTTTTATTTCTTAAAACGAATCAAATGCCCTTGAGATATTCAAGTAATCTCTCATCATGTCTTCAATTTTATTCAGATTCAGACATTTACCAGTTTACAAAAACAAACAGTCTTATTATTCAGACTTCAGCATCACCTCTTATTTATCACAAGTGAAATCATATTTCAGACTTCAGCATCTCCTAAAAAACAAACACCACCAAAAATTAAGCCATTACGCTACTCCGTTGTACGCGTCCTCCACTTCCTGCCAATCAGCCTCCTTATCGACTCATTGTCATCTTCTTTGAAGTCCATCTCATAGCCGAATCATACCTCTATAACATAAACGAGTTATTGAGGAATCACGACAACACCAAATGGTTATTGGTAGAGGTGTCAAATCCTACTAAGTCAAACATACTAATATTCATACCGATTCAATTGGTACCACCATACCAAATATGTAAATGTGATTGATCATTGATACCCAGTATGATAAATCCTATACCAAGGTAGTATAGTACCGAATTGTTTTAGTTATTATATTTTAATTATTAAGTAATAATTTAATACTTAATCTATCAACAATTGAACATTGTTCCGTTAATGAATGTCTCTTGAAGCACGTCCCTCTATGAATGTTTGTATTAGTTGTAACGTCCCAAAAACCATAAAAGCACAACTCATAAAATAAAACCAAAAGGCCCCAAACATTTCAAGTCAAAACAATCAATATTCTCATAGTCTAGCAGCAAAAAACACATCCATAACTGAGATATTACAAGTTGTAAAATAAACTAGAGGATTCTCTCTATTCCCGGCTCCACTAGCAACTTCACAGCTTATCCTTCCCTTAGAGAAGCTTTCTACCACTTTCTTACCTGAAAATGGTTTTTTAAAGTTTTGGAAAAACGAGGGTTAGACCATAGCGTCTGGTGAATTTCCCTCCTAAAAGAACAGTTCAAACATTCTAAACCGAAATAAATCCGCCACAAGGCCAATTACAAACAGATAATAACACTAACACCTAAACGGGTATTTTCATAATGATCATAGTCATCCATCACTTACTGTGATGTCCACTCTCGGGGCCCCAATAGATCTACATGGGCCCAGTCGATGCCATGCCAATGTACACATGAAACAAATTAAGGGGCACATGGATGTATGTATATATCTCCCAAGGGATTTATGCAATCCCATGGTACCCTAATCCCACTATGCAACCCAACACCAAATTCAGTCCATCAATTCATGCTATGTACATCACATTAGACAATGCAAGTTCAAGAGTAAACCATTTCATGCAGAAGTGTGTTCAAGCAGTTGTGAGTGAAAACCATGTCAGTATGTCAAACCATAATTAGTGTTCAAAACATGTACAATGATGCTTCAAGTAAAAAGGTTTAAGGGAACTCACTTGAGAATTCAGCCAATCACCACACGTTTTAGAACTCAAACTCTGATCAAACCAACACCTGAATTGGATGACATAGAAATGGTGTTAAACCCTCTAAACACTTCTCAGAACCATGTCTAATAATCCCTAAGACTATACCTTAATCGATGCCTCGATCCTATATTCCTATCCCCCAATGAGAAACAACACAAAACTGAAGAAGTCGCCTTAATAGCAAATTGGGCGGTTTACCCGCGGCTTTTGGCACAAACTCTCAAAATTTCTTACACCTAATCCTTTCCAAATTGGTTTTAAGCCTCAAAATCGATAGCATCAATGTTCTCAATTATTTTAATCACTATCCAAACAGCAAAACACCATTTAATCATGACATAATTCATTTATTAAGCCACTTTTAAACCCAGAAAACCCAAATCCTTGTCATATTTGAAACTGCCATTGAAACGACGATTAATCTTAATGAATAACAAGAAAACTATCTATATTCACTAATCCAACACTCTTCCCATCGATTTAGAATCAAAACGACAAAATACCACAAGAGTTAAGAAGTTCCCCAACTAAAACCATAAGCAAATGATTAAAAAGCCATTAAAGAAGGAGGAGAGGTTTACTTGGGAGAAGATTATCCTTAAGACACTGATTTAACACAATGAGTACTCTTTCCTCTCAACTTCCCCTCCTATTTCTCAAATACGTACGCTACAAGAATGAGATGAAGAAATGCTTTTACTCCTTTATTTCTCTTATTTAGACTCAGATCTCAGAATTTAACAAAATTGCATTTACCCCCTACACTCTCGTAAACTTAAATTTTCCACAAAGGTTATTACAATAGTTTTTGAAGTAATGACTTGAACATTGTAAATTTAAAATTTGTTGTATGACTTGTAATTTGACTTCAACTTTTGCAATGTTAGTACAAAACTACCAACATATACCAAAAAAAAACTTAGTAACAAGTATGTTGATTGATACACGATATATGAAATTTGCATACCAATTATAGTTGGTTGATAAACAGTCCATGGTAATGTACCTTGTTCACCCTACTCATCAGCCTAATAGTACTAAGGTTGCCAATATATCTTATGAAACACCCTGAACTTCTCAATAAATTTAAACCTTAAATTTATCAGAATTTACCATCACAAATTCAAAAGCACCACTCTGGCATTCCTTGACACTCATCCCTTTGAATCCCTTCCCGAGCTAATACCTGGTAAGAAAATTTAACTTGAACGATTAGGCTTACGCCTAGTGAGAACATCCAAATTTCAAATCAAACTCTTTTATAAGCTTTAAACCCAACATGGTAGCAAAGCGATTACATTAACCTGGTCTCAACTTTCTTACCGTATACATAACATCCTTCGATAACAGGAATCGTATTGGATTCCATGAATATGACAACACTCAGTATGTCATAGTATCACAATCGAGAGCGTCACTACGAATCACCACAGATTCTAGTTTACAGCTCTATGTCCAAGAACTTACATTTAAGCGCCATGCCTTTTCTTGGAATGGAAGTAGAAATAGCAACTATATCAGATATCTTGCCTATTTCTAATCTACCAATAGAAAATGGAGACAACAACTATACTTTGTCTATTTCACGTTTCCACGTATCCAATTTCGAATAGCAATTATACCTTACCTATTCCTCATTTTCAAGGATACACGGGAATAACAATTATACTTTGCCTATTCCTCCTTTTCAAGGATACACGGGAATATCAATTATACCTTGCGTATTCCTCCTTTTCAAGGATACACGCGAATAGCAATTATACCTTGCCTATTCCTCCTTTTCAAGGATACACGGGAATAGCAATTATACCCTTGCCTATTCCTCATTTTCAAGGATACACGTGAATAGCAATTATACCCTTGCTTATTCCTCCTTGAAGTGGAAGTAGGAATTACCATTAAGCGCCCGGCCTATCCCTTATATTCCACTAGAAATCGGGAATTACGATTAACGCCCCGTCTATTCCACGATTTCACATCACAATACGAAATGGGAATTACCATTAGCGCCCGTCCTATTCCTCATTTCAAATCAACGGGAATTACGATTAGCGCCACGCCTATTCCACGTTTATCACATCATAACACTAAATGGGAATTACCATTAGAGCCCGGCCTATTCCTCATTTATCAATCCACGGGAATTACGAGTAGCGACACCCCTATTCCACGTGTTCCCATCATACTAGTGCCTATGGATCCATTACACTTACTATCACGAGTGCACATCACTTCAAAACACATAACAACTCATATCTTACTCGGAGTTGAATTATAATACATTGGTACTGTTAATATCAGAATATATTTCATATTCAGAAAACGCTTAAATAGTATAACCTTACACATACACAGAAAATATCCAAGAATGTTTGTCTGATAACTAGTCCAAAACCAAGTCCGGAAAACAGTCTGGAATCATATCTGGAAATCAAATCCAGAACATCTATCCGGAAAACCATCCGAAACCAAATCCGATAAACACCCGGAATCCGAAAACAATTCCGATAGACATACGGAATTCGGTAAGACATCCGGAAAACCTATCCGGAATTCGGTACCTTCCGGATCCGGTACATTTCGGACAACCATCCGGAATCCGGACTCATTCCGGTATCCGGAACCAATCCGGAACCTTTATCCGAAACCTCAATTTTCCGGGAATTTCAACTTCTGGACTATTCGTGCAGGACCTCAAATTTAATTCTTAAAACTCACCTCAACCGAAATTCTTAGTTGATTTCATATCAATACATAATTATCACGACCTTTAGATAGTTTACAACCAGATATCTTATTCAATTTCAACTGTAATTATATGAAAGAAAGATGAACTCACCTGGTTGAGAGTTTGTAACCAGAGTTGAATTCCAGACTTCTCAATCGATTCATAAATCCAATCTTACACCCCATCGAACAACACCTCATCAATTCCAGACTTCTCTTTTTCTTTCTCTCTCAAATTTCTCTGGAAACCGACTTCAGGAATCAGCAATTGAGATGTTAATCTCAATTCGAGCGATTCCCCCTTTAAATATCCAAAACTATCAACAAATAACAAAATCAACCCCCAAAGTTTCAATTTTCACAAATAGCTTAAAATTTGGTCAATTACACTTTGAATCCTTCCATATCAAAATATAACATAACTTTGATCATGGAAATTCGGGGTGTTACAAATCTCCCCAACTTGAAAATGATTTCGTCCTCGAAATCAAACAAATCTTATAATATCTTTCCACGGGGATACCTTTAACATTATTTGCTCCCCAACTTGAGAGCAACATAAATTCTATTGGTCTCCTTTGGTTATTATTCGAAGCCCCACTTATCTAGCCTCTAATCTTTGTTCGGAATCCGCAATCGATTTTCCCAATAAACTTATTTCTAAAAAGCGGTTACCAGGAAACAAACTAGTCCAGAATCGGTTGTATCACAACCACCATTGAAAAACTAGTCTTTAGATCTAGACCAATAGTGGGATCTGGCTGTCCACATTATCTGCCACTTGTTACCGGTTGATCGTCAATCATACACACATCGCACCAGATATTCTCATCTACAGGGCTCGACGAGCTAACTGAGTGGTACGAATTAGTCGTGCTATACTTGAAACTCTTTTATGTACAAAAGCATCGCCAATAACTAAATCACCTCCAATTGCCATATAAATTAGAAACAAGTACGCTTACATAACAATATATTCATAATAACAGTATCTAATTGAAATTATGAACATACTAACATAAGAATCCTCGTTACCATCATCACAATTTTTAATTCTCGTATTTCCGTCAACCCTTAAGACCATCTCGTCTTAGTATTTCTACCCAATATCACAAATCATATCTTAATCATCTCAGCTTAAGTCTAGGTATCTTACGATCATACCTAGTTCACTTAAACTAAAACTCTGATACCAAACTGAAACACCCTAAAATTCTTAATAAATTTAAACCTTAAATTTATCAGAATTTACCATCACAAATTCAAAAGCACCACTCTTTCCTTGACACTCATCCCTTTGAATCCCTTCCCGAGCTAATACCTGGTAAGAAAATTTAACTCGAACGATTAGGCTTACGTCTAGTGAGAACATCCAAATTTCAAATCAAACTCTTTTATAAGCTTTAAACCCAACATGGTAGCAAAGCGATTACATTAACCTGGTCCCAACTTTCTTACCGTATACATAACATCCTTCGATAACAAGAATCGTATCGGATTCCATGAATATGACAACACTCAGTATGTCATAGTATCACAATCGAGAGCGTCACTACGAATCACCACGGATTCTAGTTTACAGCTCATGTCCAAGAACTTACATTTAAGCGACATGCCTTTTCTTGGAATGGAAGTAGAAATAGCAACTTGTAATACCCCGGGTAAGTTCGTTAGTTAAATGTTAGTTCCGTTAAATTTTGTTAACTTTAAAATGTGAAGTTAAAGGTAAGTTTGGGTAGATTTATAAGTAAAGGGTGTATTTGGTCATTAGTGAATAACTTAAGGACTAAAGTGGTATATTGGATTAGATATTACCCTTAATGGATTTAGATATTTCCTAATTCAGTATTATCCAGAAAAATTCAGTGTGTAGTGTGTGTTTTGAGAGCAAGAAGGAGGAAAGAGGAGAAAGCTAGGTTAAGGCATCAATTGGGTACTTGGAAGTGAATTGAGGTATGTTTCTTTTGTAAATTATGTCTATAATTGCTAGTTAATAGTTTCTATCGGAGTAGAATCATTTAATCTGGGCCTGAGGTTAAAATCTGTCAAATCTGGGCAAAAATTGGGTAAACCGACAGTAGTTTCCGGATAGAATGAAGGTGTCCGGGTGGTTTTGTTGGTAGTGTCCGGGTAAGTTAGCTGGTGGTGTCCGGATGGTGTTCTAAGGTGTTCGGACGAGTCTTTTATCCGGGTAAGTTCCTTTTTTTCCTATGTTTTCTGGATAGAATTGGATACCGGATAGCATCCAGATTACTCTGGTATCCGAACGTTGTCCGAAAAAGTCATGCTATCCGGAAAAGTGGTGTTGTCCGGATAACTTATGGTATCCGGATACTTTTGCTGTTTGGCCAATATTGAGAGTTTAGATGCTATCGAGTATCCAGTAACTTGTATTTTGTTAACCATTAGATAGGGAATGAATGAGAACTGACTATTCTGTGGTCTTGACTTGAGTACGGGTTTGGGGGCAACATTTGAGGATTTGAGTTCTTAGCCTTAGTAAGACTTATGTGTTTTATGTGGTAAAGAGATATCTGTATCTATTTGTTACAGATCCTGTGAATTCTGGGTAAAGGACTGAACCTGTTCAGAAGGCTTGGAAACGTGTTGATAAGCAATCAGGTGAGTTTTACTGTAAAACGTTTTGAAACTGGAATACATATATGTGTGTATTGGATATGTGATAAATGGTGTGACTATGTTTATGTTTGAATTATAATATGTTGAGATATTGTAATTACGTGAGTATTATATTATGTTATAATACGTTGGCCGGGCATAGGACCGGTGTGTTGGCTGTAGTTGTTGTACAGTGTTGATTGGTTGTAGTTGTTGTACAGCGTTGTTTATTAGTTGGCTTGCAACCAACTAATATGGCCATGGGAAGGAGACAGAGAATTACGTGATGAGTGAGTTATGATTGATAATTGTGTTTGTATTATGTGAATGTTGGTGTGCAAAGGATTTTTCAAGGAAACAGGGATTTTCTCACTTAGACCATTAGGTCTAACCCTCATTTTTGTTTTAAATATGTATTCCAGGTCGAGGATCAAGTAAGAGCAAATAAGAAGGTTAAACAGAGGAATTCTTTTGAGGGGACTATGTAGTGAAGACTATGTTGTTAATGGTAGATGTAGCATGTTGTTAGTAATGATGTAAATTACTATGTAAACGTTGTAATGATGTACTGAATGTTTGTAAAAGACTAAGGGACCGTATTTGTTATATAATGTATCTCTTGTTTTAACGACGTTATGCAATGTATGCTATTTGAACTATGTATGGGATTACGGGTCGTTACAGATGGTATCAGAGCCATAGTTTAAGGGATTTAGGTATTAGTATCTGTACCTAGACTTAAACTGCATGTGAAGTAGGATGTCCCTGTTATTGTAGAACCTTGGGATGTTAAATATAAAAAGGTAGAAGGAACATCGTGTAAGGTAATTTCATTATTACACCTGGCCAGTGTAATTGTGATCTTACAGGTACATGTTTGGACTGGAATACCTTGTTATATGGGGTATGTGCTTATGTGTATATTAACCTTGTCTGAATCAACAGAATGGCAAGTGGTACGAGACAAACGAATCGGGAAGGGGGAGGAAATCCGAATAGATCCAATCCCACAACCGGAGGAAGGGGAAGAGGGGAGAAAGAGGCAGAGGCAGAACTGGGGGTAGAGTTCAGGGGCGTGATACGGAGTTTGTTACAAGAGACGACTTAGCGGCCGAAATGGGAAGATTACAGGCAAATATCCAGGCTATGTTTAACCAGACTCATAATACTGAAACAGAAAGACCAGATCCTTAACATGAAGAAGAGATGCCTATTACTCCTACTGTTGTACCAGTAATGAAAAGTGTGATTATAAAATGTTTCTCAGTTGTAAGCTTTCAGGAGACCGGGATCCAGTGAAAGCTATGCGATGGCTGAAGGAAATAGAAGCTATCTTCAAGACTAGTAAGTGCGCGGAAGAGGATAGGGTACTTTATGGAGCCGCAATGTTGAAAGGTGACGCTTTATACTGGTGGGAAGCTCATATTTCTTCAGGAGGTTCTGACATATATTCTACCTTCTCGTGGGAAGAATTTGTTATAGCTTTCAGGAAGCAGTTCTGTCCTTATGCAGCGGTTAAATAACTAGAGGGAGAGTTTATGAACTTGCAGCAAGGAAATTTATCCGTTCGGGACTACACTGCTCGTTTTCTGGAAAAATCTCGTTTTGCAGAATATTATGTTGCCACGGAGGCCATGAAGATTGAAAGGTTTATCTTCGGGTTGAATGCAGAAGTCAGGAGTTTTGTAATTGCTAAAGGACCCGAAACTTTCTCCGTTGCAGTAGACGCCGCGGAAACCGTGGAACAGGATAAAGGAAGAAATATTAGCGACAAAGGTACAGGAAAAAGGAAGTGGGAAGGACCACAACACGGTCCAAAGAAGTTCAGGTTTCATAGATACGATAACCGTCCGCCTTTCCGACCAACGGAAAGACCTTGTCTGAAATGCAACCGTGTCTGTTGGTGCAAGTGTACCCAGCTTTAAATATTGTGATATATTTTTGGTACACATAAAATCACATCTCCATATTTATTTTGATGATTACAAAACACACCGCATTATTTGTTATCTAATATTTTATCTGAGTGTGCAGATATTTAAATGATCTCGATAATTTTTTTTTATCTGAAGAATCCAAGTCTGAAGAGTTTCGTCATTTTATTTTAAAATGATAAACACCCTAAAATATTTTATCACTTGGATATTTCGTATCTATATAAATATATTTGAATCAAATATATATATAATATCTTTTATATATAAATCTCTGATATATATATGCTGTCTGCTACTGTTACTGTTGCAAGATTGTGATCAGCCGAAGTTACCTGCGTTGCCATGCTCTCATTGGACAGATCTTTAGGCGGTATACCGCCAAGGTATTCGCGGTATACCGCGGGTACTGTTTCCCATCAACTGTTCTGCATGAGAAGCTTCTTTTGTCAGGAAAGTATGTCAGGCGGTATACCGCCATGTGCAACGCGGTATACCGCGGGTACACAAAGCCGTTGAGTTTTTGCAGGTTGACCTTCTCCTTGCTGTACACTTTTTATGACGCAGGTATACCGCGATGGTTCGGCGGTATACCGCGAAATCTTCAAGGCTGATTTTCATCCAGTATAAATACAAGCCTCCAGCAGCATTCAACTCTACACCAACTTCAGCATTAAGTTCTCCCTCAGCATTTGATTATTATTCTGCTGCTTTCTTACTCACACTAAATCACTTAAACTGATAAATTAATTTTTTGAGCAAGAAATCTTGAGTTGATAGCAGATTAAAATCTCACGATTAGTTGAATCAGCAACACAACTCAAGTGATCAAACTCTCTAAAAATATCCAAGTGATAAACCTTATTCAAGAGTGATTATTCATATTAAAATTTATACCCTCTTGTAAGTGTTTGAATTAGAGTGAGTGATCCACCTTAATCTCTCAAAGTAGAGTGATTCGCGTTTGTTGTATTAAGGTTTGTGTTTCTACCGTAAAGAACACGTTTCGTATTGGATCTCCGAGAAGTGTTATTTTCTCGAGGTGGACTAGCCAACTTTGTGTTTGGTGAACCACTTTAAAAATCTCGTTGTCAAGTATTCTCTTTCCCTTATCTCTTTACATTTCCGCTGTGCATTTAAATTATATCTGTTTATATAATTGTTGTATATTTACTTGTTTATACTCTGCTTTATTTTTACTGTATTGTTTGTACTGTATTTATTTGTTCAAAGAATTTTTTGAAAGAAAAAGATTTTAAATACAACCTTACCCCCCCCCTTAGGTTGTCCAACATTTGGTATCAGAGCAGGTCTTTCAAAAAAATATTCTGCATTTTTTTTCTCTTATTCTTCTAAATGGCTCAACAAACTAATATCGTGTTTTCAAAACCTCCTTTGATAGATACTGAAAAGTTTGGCATTTGGGCCGAGCTATTTGAATGTCACGTGCGTGGCAAAAATCAAAAGATTTGGAACATCATAGAAAAAGGGAATTTTAAACCCACCATTGTGAAAGATGATGTTTATATTGATAAACCCCTAGATGACTGGACTACTTCTGATGAAGCCCATTTTTGTTTAAACTTTGAAGCTAAGAATATATTATATGCTGCTTTAACAACTGACGAAATCGAAAGAGTATATACATATAAAACTGCAAATCAAATATGGGAAAGTTTAAATAATACTCATCGTGGAAACACGGAGGTTAAATCTAGTAAAGTAAATATTTTAGTTCACGATTATGAACTATTCGAAATGAAACAAGATGAGTCAATTGACTCAATGTTTAAAAGATTTAACCTTATTGTGACTACTTTGAAAGGTTTGGATCGCACTTATCCTAACGAGGACTATATAAGGAAAATCCTACGAGCCCTTCCTTCGGAGTGGATGCAAAAGATAACATCCTTAGAAGACTCCCGTGACCTCTCCATAATGAAGATAGATGACTTAATCGGTAATCTTAAAGTGCATGAAATTGCACTTAAAAGAAACAAAGATCGGGAGCAAGTTAAAAAGAAATCAATCGCTCTCAATGTCTCAACACCAAAAGATGAGAAGAAAAAGGAGAAAGCTAGCTCCTCGAAAGATCCTTCCGAAACTCTCGATGAAGTCGCCATGTTGGTAAGAAACTTTTCCAAATTTCTTAATAATAATAATAAATTTTCTAACAATGGCAGATTTCAAAGAAACGGTAACTACCGTCGTGGTGGTGATAATCGAAGTCGTAAGTTCCATAAACGAGACGAAAAAGTTAAGAAAAATGGCGACTCGAGTGAAGACGATAAAGCTAAGCCAAAGAGAGGCTTTTGCTACTCATGTGGTGACAAAGACCACTACGCCAATGAATGTCCGAAAAAGAACAAATTCCAAAAGAAGAAGGAGAAAGCCTTCATTGGAGGCGCGTGGAGCGAGAGTGAAGAAGAAGATGACTATCAAGCCATTTGTCTTATGGCCGATAGCGACGACGAGGTAAAATCTTCTTACTCAGATTACGATAGTGATTATGAAAATGATAATGAAAATAATCTTGAAGAACTATATGAATCGTTTCATAAAATGGCCGCTCTTGCAAATCGTTACCAAGATGAGAATGCTATGTTAAAAGAAACTGTAAATGCATGTAAAAAGGAAATAAAAAATGTTAAACAAAAATCTGAAAATGATATGGATATAATTGCTAAATTAGAAACTAAATTAGGAGAAAAAGATTTTTGTAAATCTTGTGATGTTTTAAATAAAGAAATTGCATGCTTAAATAAAAAATCACATGAAAATATTATTTGTACAAACTGTGATATTCTTGAGAATGAAATTACATGCTTAAAGGCTAAATGTGCTTCATATGAAAAAGATAACATGCTAGCTAAAGCTTTTGAAAGTAGTAATAAAAAGGTTCTTAACATGCTTAATATGCCTAACCGTATAAAATGTAGAAAAGGCATTGGTTCCAATACTTGTGTTGATAAATGTTCTTGTATACCCATCAAAAGATTTTATGAATCACCTAAAGTAAATACAAGAAATCAATATGTGCAAAAACCTCCGTATGTGCGTAAAATAAATAATGTAAATTATAATACGAGAAAACCGTATGCTCGCATGTACCATGATAAATATTCTAAACCTAATAATAATGCGAATGTAAATGCTTGTTTTTATGTGTATGATAAATATAATCACAAAATCAAAATGGTAAATAAATGGATTCCAAAAGGAATGTTTAGTAATGATAATCCCGGTGGTATGCGTTTATGGTTTTAAATGTGTCATATATATATATATATAGTTTAAATATATTTTGTTGTATATGTTATATATATAAGTAATATATAATACTATTCATATATATATATACATACGTACTGCACATATATATATACATTTTATTTAATTCTTTTAATTCTTATATATATATATTATGTTTAATGTGTTATATATATTTATTAATATGGTTTGATGTATTATATATTGTGTAATGTATTATATATATATATATTCTGTTTGACTTTATATATATGTATGTTGGTTGACTTTTGAAACTAATTGTCAAGGACCCACGAGAAATGGGGACCATAAAAGTTATATCTTCATTATTGTAGATTGATCTTGATATGGACTGGATACTCGATAGTGGTTGCACACGTCACATGACCGGAAACAATAATCTCTTTTCATCATATAAGTCATGTGATGGTGGACAGGTAATCTTTGGAGGAAACTCCAAAGGAAATATAATTGGTAGAGGTACAGTCTCTTGCAATAATGTTCAATTTCTTAATGTGAATCATGTTGATAATTTACATTTTAATTTGTTAAGTGTTCGCCAATTGTGTAAAAATAATACAACTGTTGTCTTCGAAGAAGATTCTTGTAAAATCATAAAAAATGGCAAAGTTCTTTTAAATGGCTTTGTAAAAGGAAATTTATATATTTGTAAAACTGTTGTATCTGATAATGTATGCTTATCTTCTATTAATGATGTTTCTACTTTATGGCATAGGCGTTTAGGTCACGCTAATCTAAGATTAATGCAAAACTTAAAAAATAAGGAGCTTGTGAGTGACCTGCCAAAATTAAAGTTTGATAATCATTTTTGTGATGCTTGTCGTGTCGGCAAACAACATCACGTTTCTCATAAATCAAAAAATGTTATTTCTACTCAAAGAGTTTTAGAACTTTTACATATGGATCTTTTTGGCCCAATGGCTATTCAAAGTTTTGGAGGAAATTTTTATACTTTGGTTATTGTGGATGATTATTCCCGTTATACTTGGACTTTATTTTTGAGACATAAAAATGAGGCTTTTGAAAAGTTTAAAATTTTGGGAAAACGAATTCAAAACCAACAAGGTTGTACGATTGTTTCCATACGTACGGACCATGGACGAGAATTCGATAATGATGTACAATTTGGTGCCTTTTGTGATAAACATGGTATAACTCATAACTTTTCGGCTCCTCGAACTCCTCAGTCAAACGGGGTTGTTGAAAGGAAAAATCGAACGTTGCAAGAAATGAGTAGAACTATGCTAAACGAACATCAAGTTCCCCAAAAGTTTTGGTGTGATGCCGTTGCTACCGCGACCTATGTGCTTAACCGTGTCCTAATTAGAGGTATCCTAAATAAGACACCCTATGAACTTTACCGAGGTAGAAAACCTTCCCTAGCTCACCTAAAAGTTTTTGGTTGTAAATGTTTCATTTTAAACACCAAATCCTACCTAACCAAATTTGACCCCAAAGCCTATGAAGGAGTTTTCCTAGGTTATTCTTGGAATAGCAAAGCCTATAGAATCCTAAATAAGGAAACCATGGTAGTAGAAGAATCCTTAAATGTTAGTTTTGACGAGAGTCCTCCCAAACCGAGTGCACCCTTAGCAAATGATAATATCCGTGAAGGAGATGTCTTAGCCCAACAACTTAGTACCTTGGATTTAGGTACCCAACCTTCCACAAATAATATTGAATCTAGTGATGCCCCTCCGTGCTTTATTCCACAAGGTATAGATGATCCTAACCTTAGAACCGCTCGAGGCCATCCCGTAGATCAAATTATAGGTGACCTAAACCAAAGGACAACTAGATCACAAATCCTTACCCATTGTGCTTTCCATGCCTTTATCTCAACCATAGAACCTAAAACCATAGATGAAGCTTTAGGCGATGAGGATTGGATTTTGGCCATGCAAGATGAGTTAAACCAATTTACTAGGAATGATGTGTGGGACTTAGTGCCTAGCCCTAGTAGTCAAACCATTATTGGCACAAGATGGGTCTTCCGAAACAAGGTAGACGAAAACGGTGGAGTCACACGAAACAAGGCACGTTTAGTTGCCAAGGGGTACAGTCAACAAGAAGGTATAGATTATGACGAAACCTTTGCACCGGTTGCAAGGTTGGAGTCTATTCGAATGCTTCTCGCTTTTGCAAATGCTAAAGATTTTAAGTTATTTCAAATGGATGTTAAAAGTGCTTTCTTAAATGGTATTATAAATGAGGAGGTATACGTTTCTCAACCTCCCGGTTTTGAAAGTTTTGAAAACCCGACACATGTTTATAAATTAAAAAAGGCGCTTTATGGTTTAAAGCAGGCTCCGCGTGCGTGGTATGATAGATTAAAAACCTTTTTAATTGTTAGTGGTTATATTATGGGTAAAATAGATAATACTTTATTTGTGAAATATGTTCAAAATGATATTGTGGTTGTGCAAGTATATGTTGATGATATTATTTTTGGTTCCACTAATGAAAAACTGTGTAATGAATTTTCTGCGAAAATGACAAGCGAGTTTGAAATGAGCATGATGGGAGAGTTAAAATACTTCTTAGGATTGCAAATAAAACAATGTGAAACTGGTATTTTTATTAGTCAATCTAAATATTGTAAAGATATGTTGAAAAAGTTTAACTTTGAAAATGTCAAACCCGTTGAAACTCCAATGACCACAAATTTGCAATTATCGCGTGACGAGGAGGGAAACGATTTTAATGAAAAGATTTATCGTGGTATGATTGGTAGTTTATTATATTTAACTGCTAGTAGACCTGACATTATGTTTAGTGTATGTTTATGTGCTCGTTTTCAATCTTCACCTAAACAATCTCACTATGAAGCTGTCAAGCGTATTTTTCGATATTTACGAGGTACTACTAATCTTGGCTTATGGTACGCAAAGCAACCCGAGTTAGAAGTAACGTGTTTTGCCGATTCCGATCTTGGTGGATCTATTGTTGACCGAAAAAGTACTAGTGGGGTATGTGCCTTTATAGGTCTCTCACTTGTATCTTGGTTCTCTAAGAAACAACAATCCGTAGCTTTGTCTACCACCGAAGCGGAATATGTAGCCGCCGCAAGAGCATGTGCTCAAGTCCTATGGATGAAACACACACTTACCGATTTTGAGGTACACCTAACCAAAATTCCAATTATGTGTGATAACTCAAGTGCCATAAACTTAAGTAAAAATCCCGTTTTACATTCTCGTACCAAACATATTGAATTAAGACATCACTTTTTACGAGATAATGTTCAAAAAGGCAAAATCGTGCTTGAAAAAGTTGATTCGGAAGATAATTTGGCCGATATTTTCACTAAAGCTCTAAACAAGAAAGCGTTCTTTAAATTAAGACTTGGTTTAGGCATGCTTGAGTATAACCCTTGATAAATACTAACTCTCAAATATTTCATATTTTGAGGGGGAGCATCTTTTGAGGGGGAGCATAAGCGGTTTTCTTAAACCCTTTTTGCTTCGACAAAAGGGGGAGAGAAACCGAGTATGCTCTCGTGTTTAGCGTTGTGTTTGTCATCATCAAAAAGGGGGAGATTGTTGGTGCAAGTGTACCCAGCTTTAAATATTGTGATATATTTTTGGTACACATAAAATCACATCTCCATATTTATTTTGATGATTACAAAACACACCGCATTATTTGTTATCTAATATTTTATCTGAGTGTGCAGATATTTAAATGATCTCGATAATTTTTTTTTATCTGAAGAATCCAAGTCTGAAGAGTTTCGTCATTTTATTTTAAAATGATAAACACCCTAAAATATTTTATCACTTGGATATTTCGTATCTATATAAATATATTTGAATCAAATATATATATAATATCTTTTATATATAAATCTCTGATATATATATGCTGTCTGCTACTGTTACTGTTGCAAGATTGTGATCAGCCGAAGTTACCTGCGTTGCCATGCTCTCATTGGACAGATCTTTAGGCGGTATACCGCCAAGGTATTCGCGGTATACCGCGGGTACTGTTTCCCATCAACTGTTCTGCATGAGAAGCTTCTTTTGTCAGGAAAGTATGTCAGGCGGTATACCGCCATGTGCAACGCGGTATACCGCGGGTACACAAAGCCGTTGAGTTTTTGCAGGTTGACCTTCTCCTTGCTGTACACTTTTTATGACGCAGGTATACCGCGATGGTTCGGCGGTATACCGCGAAATCTTCAAGGCTGATTTTCATCCAGTATAAATACAAGCCTCCAGCAGCATTCAACTCTACACCAACTTCAGCATTAAGTTCTCCCTCAGCATTTGATTATTATTCTGCTGCTTTCTTACTCACACTAAATCACTTAAACTGATAAATTAATTTTTTGAGCAAGAAATCTTGAGTTGATAGCAGATTAAAATCTCACGATTAGTTGAATCAGCAACACAACTCAAGTGATCAAACTCTCTAAAAATATCCAAGTGATAAACCTTATTCAAGAGTGATTATTCATATTAAAATTTATACCCTCTTGTAAGTGTTTGAATTAGAGTGAGTGATCCACCTTAATCTCTCAAAGTAGAGTGATTCGCGTTTGTTGTATTAAGGTTTGTGTTTCTACCGTAAAGAACACGTTTCGTATTGGATCTCCGAGAAGTGTTATTTTCTCGAGGTGGACTAGCCAACTTTGTGTTTGGTGAACCACTTTAAAAATCTCGTTGTCAAGTATTCTCTTTCCCTTATCTCTTTACATTTCCGCTGTGCATTTAAATTATATCTGTTTATATAATTGTTGTATATTTACTTGTTTATACTCTGCTTTATTTTTACTGTATTGTTTGTACTGTATTTATTTGTTCAAAGAATTTTTTGAAAGAAAAAGATTTTAAATACAACCTTACCCCCCCCCTTAGGTTGTCCAACAGTGTCCACCAAGGGAATTGTCAGGTTGACTCGCGGGTTTGTTATAGGTGTGGGAAGACTGGGCATGTTGTTAAGGATTGTCGTGTCATGCGGTTCTGTTTTTCATGTAATTCTCCGGATCATATACAGTCCGATTGTCCGAGGGGAAGAATACAACAAGGGGGTACGTCAGGGAAACCAGCGGTTGTCAGACCGGTAGTACCAAGACTAGAGCCACCAAGAACAAGAGGCCGTGCCTTCCAGATGACAGAGCTAGAGGCAGATGAGACTCCCGATGTGGTTACAGGTACATTCTTAATAAATTCTACACGTGCTAAAGTGTTATTTGATTCCGGTGCAAACCGATCGTTTGTGTCGCCTTCTTTTGCTTCCTATATGCATTTAAAGCCTAAAGTGTTAGATCATGTGTTAATGGTAGATACGACTAATGATAATCAAGTACCGGTTAGTGAGGTATTTGATAGTTGTGTGATAAACATAGATGGGTGTGAAGTGCCTATTCAGTTATTCCCTATAGCCTTGATCGAGTTTGATGTGGTGGTGGGAATGGATTGGTTAGCCGAGAATCAGGCTAGTATAGTTTGCAATAAGAAGTTGATAAATGTTGTTTTACCTGAGAAAGGACCAGTAGTGATTTATGGTGACCGTAGAAATCATCAGTCTTGCCTTATCTCTTTGTTGAAAGCTCGTAAGTGTATTAATAAAGGCTGCTCAAGTTACTTAGCTTATGTGATAGATATTAAGCTAGAAAAGAGTGAGCTGAGAGATATTCCGGTTGTTCGTGAATTTCCGGAAGTCTTTCCAGAAGATCTGACTAGCCTTCCGCCCGTTAGACAAGTAGAGTTTGGAATAGATCTGATTCCTGGAGCCGCTTCTGTTGCCCGTGCACCGTATCGTCTGGCACCTCCAGAGATGAAAGAGATGATGGCACAACTACAAGACTTATCCGATAAAGGCTTCATCAGACCTAGTTCTTCGCCGTGGGTAGCACCAGTGCTGTTTGTGAAAAAGAAAGACGGGTCGATGAGAATGTGCATAGATTACTGGGAACTGAATAAGCGCACGATCAAGAACAAGTATCCGCTACCCAGAATTGATGACCTCTTTGATCAACTAGTTGGAGCTTGCTATTTCTCCAAGATTGATCTGAGATCTGGTTATCATCAGCTGAAGGTTAAAGAAGAAGACGTTCTGAAAACTGCTTTTCGCACGTGGTATGGTCACTATGAATTCTTAGTAATGCCTTTTGGATTGACGAACGCTCCAGCTGCTTTTATGGATCTAATGAACCGAGTATGTAAGCCATATCTAGATAAATTCGTTATTGTGTTTATCGATGATATCCTTATCTACTCCCGGTCCAAAGAAGAGCACGCTCAACATCTTCGTCTGATCCTGGAATTACTAAAGGAAGAAAAGTTGTATGCTAAATTTTCGAAATGTGAATTCTGGCTACGGGAAGTTCAGTTTCTGGGACATGTAGTTTCCGAGAAAGGTATCCAAGTTGATCCGATGAAAGTGGAAGCGATTGAAAAGTGGGAACCGCCGAGAACGCCAACCAAAGTACGAAGTTTTCTAGGTTTAGCCGGGTATTATCGAAAGTTTATAAAAGACTTTTCTCGTATTGCGACGCCTTTGACTAAGTTGACCCGAAAGAATCTAAAGTTTGAATGGAAAGCAGAACAGGATGAAGCATTCCGAATCTTGAAAGAGAAACTTTGCAGCGCGCCGATTCTGTCGTTACCTAAAGGTTCCGAAGACTTTGTTGTCTACAGTGATGCTTCCAAACGGGGATTGGGTTGTGTACTTATGCAACGTGGAAAGGTTATTGCTTACGCTTCTCGTCAACTGAAAGATCATGAAAGACAGTATCCTACACACGATATGGAACTGGCAGCAGTTGTATTCGTGTTGAAGATTTGGAGACATTATCTTTACGGCTCTAAATGTCAAATTTATACCGATCATAAGAGTCTTCAACATCTTTTTGATCAGAAGGAATTAAATAGGAGGCAAAGAAGATGGCTAGAGCTGGTGAATGATTACGACTGTGAAATTCTTTATCATCCGGGGAAGGCAAACGTGGTAGATGATGCACTGAGTCGTCAAGAAAGAAGCGGGACAATAAAAGCCATTGCACTACGAGCTGAACTCTTACCTAATATCTTTGACGAATTGCTGAAATGTCAAATAGAAGCCTATCAGGAAGAATGTTTGAAATCAGAACGGTTAGTAGGGATATCAGCATTGCTTGTGAAAGATGACCGTGGGTTATTGTGTATGGGGAACAGAATATGGGTGCCTCGTTTGGGTGGTTTACGTGATCGGGTACTACAAGAAGCTCATCAATCTCGATTCTTTATTCATCCAAGTACGAACAAGATGTATAAAGATCTGAAACAGTTTTATTGGTGGTCGGGAATAAAAAGAAATATTGCTCAGTACGTGGAAGGTTGTACTACTTGTAAGAAGGTGAAGATTGAACATCAGAAACCGTTTGGTCAGTTGCAACGAATAGAAATACCGATGTGGAAATGGGATCAAATTACTACAGATTTCATCACGAAGTTACCAAGGACTCCGAAAGGGTTTGATGCTATTTGGGTGATCGTTGACAGGTTGACCAAGTCTGCTCACTTCCTACCAATAAAGGAAACCTATTCATTGGAAAGATTAGCCAAACTGTATATCAACGAAATAGTAACACGACATGGAGTTCCAATTTCGATTATCTCTGATCGTGACAGCCGTTTTACCTCAAGATTCTGGAGAAGTTTCCAAAAGGAAATGGGAACGCAGATAAAGTTAAGTACAACGTATCATCCTCAAACTGATGGTCAGAGTGAACGGACGATTCAGACTTTAGAGGACATGCTCCGGGCTTGCATTGTTGACTTTGGAGGATCGTGGGATAAGCACTTACCACTGATAGAATTTGCCTACAACAACAGTTATCACTCCAGCATACAAGCGACACCGTTTGAAGTTCTGTATGGTAGAAAATGCCGAACGCCTCTGTGTTGGAACGAAGTGGGAGAGAAACAGTTAGCAGGGCCAGATATAGTCCAGTTGACCGCGGATAAGATTACTCAGATTCGGGAACGTTTGAAAGTATCTCAAGACAGACAGAAAAGCTACGCCGATCGACGCCGAAAACCGTTAGAGTTCCAAGTTGGAGATTTTGTGATGTTAAAAGTCTCACCTTGGAAAGGAGTCATTCGGTTTGGAAAGCAAGGTAAGTTGGGCCCGAGGTACATTGAACCGTTTGCAATTACAGAAAGAATTGGTGAAGTAGCCTACAGGTTAGATCTTCCACCAGAGTTAAGTAGAATCCACAATGCGTTCCACGTATCCAATTTCCGAAAGTGTTTAGTTACGCCAAATCAGGCAGTATCTCTACCCGAAATACAGGTTGATGAAAAGTTGAATTATGTAGAAGAACTAGAAGCCATTGTTGACCACAAAGTTAAAGTGTTGCGGAACAAAGTAATCAAACAAGTGAAAAGTTCAGTGGAGACATCATAGGGGTCAGGATGCTACTTGGGAATCGGAGTCAGAAATGAGAACTAAGTACCCTCACCTTTTTGTCTAACCGAATTCCGGGACAGAATTCTTTTGAGGGGGAGATGATGTAATACCCCGGGTAAGTTCGTTAGTTAAATGTTAGTTCCGTTAAATTTTGTTAACTTTAAAATGTGAAGTTAAAGGTAAGTTTGGGTAGATTTATAAGTAAAGGGTGTATTTGGTCATTAGTGAATAACTTAAGGACTAAAGTGGTATATTGGATTAGATATTACCCTTAATGGATTTAGATATTTCCTAATTCAGTATTATCCAGAAAAATTCAGTGTGTAGTGTGTGTTTTGAGAGCAAGAAGGAGAAAAGAGGAGAAAGCTAGGTTAAGGCATCAATTGGGTACTTGGAAGTGAATTGAGGTATGTTTCTTTTGTAAATTATGTCTATAATTGCTAGTTAATAGTTTCTATCGGAGTAGAATAATTTAATCTGGGCCTGAGGTTAAAATCTGTCAAATCTGGGCAAAAATTGGGTAAACCGAGAGTAGTTTCCGGATAGAATGAAGGTATCCGGGTGGTTTTGTTGGTAGTGTCCGGGTAAGTTAGTTGGTGGTGTCCGGATGGTGTTCTAAGGTGTCCGGACGAGTCTTTTATCCGGGTAAGTTCCTTTTTTTCCGATGATGAGTGAGTTATGATTGATAATTGTGTTTGTATTATGTGAATGTTGGTGTGCAAAGGATTTTCAAGGAAACAGTGATTTTCTCACTTAGACCATTAGGTCTAACCCTCATTTTTGTTTTAAATATGTATTCCAGGTCGAGGATCAAGTAAGAGCAAATAAGAAGGTTAAACCGAGGAATTCTTTTGAGGGGACTATGTAGTGAAGACTATGTTGTTAATGGTAGATGTAGCATGTTGTTAGTAATGATGTAAATTACTATGTAAACGTTGTAATGATGTACTGAATGTTTGTAAAAGACTAAGGGACCGTATTTGTTATATAATGTATCTCTTGTTTTAACGACGTTATGCAATGTATGCTATTTGAACTATGTATGGGATTACGGGTCGTTACACAACTATATCTTGCCTATTTCTAATCTACCAATAGAAAATGGAGACAACAACTATACTTTGTCTATTTCACGTTTCCACGTCTCCAATTTCGAATAGCAATTATACCTTGCCTATTCCTCCTTTTCAAGGATACACGGGAATAGCAATTATACTTTGCCTATTCCTCCTTTTCAAGGATACACGGGAATAGCAATTATACCCTTGCTTATTCCTCCTTTTCAAGGATACACGTGAATAGCAATTATACCCTTGCTTATTCCTCCTTGAAGTGGAAGTAGGAATTACCATTAAGCGCCCGTCCTATCCCTTATCTTCCACTAGAAATCGGGAATTACGATTAACGCCCCGCTTATTCCACGATTTCACATCACAATACGAAATGGGAATTACCATTATCGCCCGACCTATTCCTCATTTCAAATCAACGGGAATTACGATTAGCGCCACGCCTATTCCACGTTTATCACATCATAACACTAAATGGGAATTACCATTAGAGCCCGGTGATAAGTGCTCAATTTTGAGTACTTAAGCACTTATTTCTTTGTTTTAGATAGGACTTTTTCATTCTAAAATCCCAACTTTGAGTCCTTTTTATCTTGTTTTACATTTTTGGAGCTAGGGATCATGGTTTGCTTGTTTTACTTTATTGGTAGGCTAATTTAAGTGTTTTTGGCAAAACCTCTCAAAACAGGGCATTGCTGCAGCACTGGAGCAGCATGGAGCTGATGATCAAATGGAAGAAGAAACCGAAGGGATGAGCTGGAAATTCATATTTTGGATGTAACTGATCTTTTGTAACCCCTGAAACTCTAATTAGATTGTAATGTTAGCTTAACTAGTAGTTTAGTTGGCTTTTGTACTTTTGGTTAACTAGTTGTACTTGCTAGTTAGTGTAGTTCCCTTTATTTACCAAAGATGTCGCTCCCTTTTGTTATATATAGAGGGGCCATCTAGCTTTAGAAACCATCCATCTTAGAGCTGATCTCAAATCAGGTCTAAGCCTCTCTTTAGTTTATTTCCAGAAATCTTAAGAATGTTTTTCCAATCTTCAAATCTTCAAGTGTCCTTCATTTAATTTTTCTTTTTCTTTAAATACACTTATGCATTGCTGCAGCACTGGAACAGCACCCTAACTGCACTCTTACTTTCTTTGTTAATCTTGCATCTCTAGTCTTGCTTTATTACATTCTTGTCTTTACTTTTCAGTATTTAATTTTGTTAGTTATAGATCTACATTCCGTTGTACTCTTGTCATTTACTTTATTGCATCCTACATTCTTGTCTTTACTTTTAAAGTCATTTATTTTAGTCATTCTTACTTCCAAGTCATTTACTATTTCTTGCATCATGTTTCCTTTCCAAGTACTTTGCAGTTACTTTGTTTCATTTAGTATAATGAGTAGCTAATTTTATTAGCTTGGGTGTGAGGCAAAGGGTGTTATGATGACCAAAAGAAAGTAGGCATTTTTGTGGCAAAAATGATGTTTTATTATTCCAACCCAAGTTCTTTCAAGATAACAAAATCCTTTGACAAATTGATCACTTTGATAGTGTTAAAGTGTCATGGACCTAGAGATAGGCCATTGAATAGCACGTCAATTTGGATGACTTAAGGGGTTATATCGAGAGAGTAACTTGCAATGAGAGTTGTTACTTTTGTTTTCTAAAATGATTCATTCTTGATAAGTTGTCATTTTCTCAAGGGATTAAAATGGAATAGACTTAGAGATAAGCTATTTAGGAGTATCAAAACTTGGGAGGTATGGGGGTTATATCTAGAGAGTAATTTTTAACAAAGAGAATTTGTTTTGCCATATGCTTTGAGAACTCCATTTTCATCGTTCCATTATTTTGGGTTCTGCTCAGAGATGAGATTGCTCTAGCTACTGGAATCATGGGATGGTGAGAGTCCGAGAGGAACATGTCTCAAAGTAGATAATAAAACTAGTTTTTGTCACTGCTATGCTGCAGCATCATGATGTAGCATTGTTGTAGCATTAGTCTGCTGGAATTCGGTTTATCATAACATCACAAGTCTTACACCCTTGCTTCTCTTTTAATCTTGTTAATTAGAATCTGCGTTAATCATCAACCAACCAATCAAAGATATTTTCTTCCAAATCATCTCCGGAAATCACTTCTTTCATCATACTTTAATAGCAATTTTAACTCCAATCTCTGTGGGACGATACTTGGTATCTTTACCATTTTATTACTTGAAAAGACGACATAGTTCCACGTAAGTATATTTGCTTATTGGTTCTATTAGCACACGTCTATAGGTGTATTCCACGCACTCATCACCCGGCCTATTCCTCATTTATCAATCCATGGGAATTATGATTAGTGCCACGCCTATTCCACGTGTTCACATCATACTAGTGCCTATGTATCCATTACACTTACTGAAGTCCGATAAACACCCGAAATCCAAAAACAATTCCGATAAACATACGGAATTTGGTAAGACATCCGGACAACCTATCCGGAATCCGATACCTTCCGGATCCGATACATTCCGGACAACCATCCGGAATCCGGACTCATTCCGGTATCCGGAACTTTTATCCGGAACCTCAATTTTCCGGGAATTTCAACTTCCGGATTATTCGTGCAGGACCTCGAATTTAATTCTTAAAACTCACCTCAACCCAAATTCTCAGTTGATTTCATATCAATACATAATTATCACGACCTTTAGATAGTTTGCAACCAGATATCTTATTCAATTTCAACTGTAATTATATGAAAGAAAGATGAACTCACCTGGTTGAGAGTTTGTAACCAGAGTTGAATTCCAGACTTCTCAATCGATTCATAAATCCAATCTTACACCCCATCGAATAGCACCTCATCAATTCCAGACTTCTCTTTTTCTTTCTCTCTCAAATTTCTCTGGAAACCGACTTCAGGAACCAGCAATTGAGATGTTAATCTCAATTCGACCGACTCCCCCTTTAAATATCCAAAACTACCAACAAATAACAAAATCAACCCCCAAAGTTTCAATTTTCACAAATAGCTTAAACTTTGGTCAATTACACTTTGAATCCTTCCATATCAAAATATAAAATAACTTTGATCATGGAAATTCGGGGTGTTACATGTTAACCTCCATGTAAGTCAAAGATTTAAGCTTCATCAAATGCGGAAAGTGTGCGTTAATTTTGTTGTATAAAAATGTATATTCAAAAGATCGGGTATAACTTTATGAAGCGATTGTGAGAGAACTAAATATTTCACTACTTTCAGCATTCAACTTATGCATCTCTACAGACAAAAACCTTGGGGTGCTTGTGGGTTGCGTAAGCATCTAACTTAATTCTTTGTTCTCCCCACTGCTAGTGTAACTCCCCAAGCTCGAAAAACAGGTTGGCCTAGTAACTTATAGTCCAACTTAAAACAATGATGAAAGTTATTAGTAGCCCACAACTGACTTACAAGAAGCTCATAAATCTCATTTTCTATTTATGTACCTCTTTGTAATCGGTGATGTATGATTGCCTAAGATGTTACAAACACCCCTATCCATGACTGATCATGTCTGATGAGGTTTGCCCCATTCCATCTCGATGGTACAAGGATCAAATTTGATACTATTTGTAACCCCCAAACCCAAAACACCAGGTTGGTCCAATAACTTTAATCCATCGTAAACGGTAAAACCACGATGGAAGGTATAGGTAGCCAGGTACCAATTTCTCCACATCAGCAACAACATAGGCATCTGAATCTTACCTACAGGGGAGGTGAAGCAGAGTGAGAGAGACCCTCGTGCTTTATCCCCAGAACTTAAGCCTTATAAGAAGCTCATTTTGATTTTCTATCTATATGGAATGGGTGTTGGAGTAATATTCATGATTTGTAATCGATAATGGAAATAAGATGGTAAGAAATCATACCCGATGATCCTGAGGATCCAGTGAAAGCGTTAAACATATTCGCCATTGATTGTCGGGTTCCCAGAACGAGGTGATCGTATAATGATGGGATGATGATGATCGATCCTTGAGAGAGTCGATCTTAGGGGCGCACGGCTGGATGTTTATCAGCTGATTAGGGTTTTAGTCATTAGGTTAAAAGTAGGATTAGGATACTCTATTTATAATAAGAGTATCTTACACTTTTAATCCTTGGTGTTTATTATGTGCGGTATAATCCCCTATAGTTCCAATCACCTAATGGGAAACCCTATAGTATGTCAATAATAGTAAATACGCCCATCATATATTTACTAGACATAGGGATTTCAGTTATTGTCAATCATCATATCAGGAATGATAAACGATCAGTGACGGTCACTTTTAAGGTGGTTCCAACATTCTCCCACTTGACCAAGCGATCTTTTATCTATGAGTACCAATAAGTCCGGCCGGGATAATACTCATTTTGTTTTAAACTGAAATCATAGCTAATAAGTACAGCCGTAGAGAAAAATATCAACTCAGGACCCCCACTAGTCAAACTATGACTCAAATTTAAAACTGAATAAGCAATGATCAATTGACTGAGACAGATTTCGTTGTAATAATGTCCATACACCATTATGAGCTCAAAGTGTAACTAATAGACAAACAAAATTTGAATATAGAGGAAAATTTTATTAAGATAATAATAATGACCAATAAGTACAATATGCTATTAAATTAAGTCTTTTGTAAGCCCCATCTTCGACACGTGTCCTACGAAGACATTAGGAGGAAGACCTTTGGTCATCGGATCCGCTAGCATATTCTTTGTACTTATGTACTCGATACAAAGGACATTTTCCTCAACCCGTTCGCGCACAAACAGATACTTTGTATCAAGATACAGCCCAGCGCCAGTTGAACTGTTACTGTTCGAGAAAGTTACGGCAGCTGAGTTATCACAGTAAAGCTTCAATGGTCTAGAAATGGAATTGACGATTTTGAGTCCACTGACCAGGTTCCTTAACAACATCCCATGACAAGAGGCATTATAAACGGCAACGTATTCAGCCATCATGGTGGATGTTGTAGTCAGCTTCTGTTTATGACTCCGCCAGGAAATAGGTCCACCAGCTAACATAAAAATATACCCAGAAGTAGATTTCTTATCTTCTTTGCATTTAGCAAAATCGGAATCAGAATATCCTACTACTTCTAAGTTGTCACTTCTTCTATAAGTTAATTTGTAGTCTTTGGTCCCTTGCAGATATCGTAGAACCTTTTTAGCCGCTTTCCAGTGTGCTATTCCGGGATTAGATAAGTAACGTCCCAGCATACCAGCGATATAAGCGATATCCGGACGAGTACAGACATGAGCATACATAATGCTCCCTACTACAGACGAATAAGGTATCATCCTCATTTCTTCCTTTTCAATCTCAGTGCTCGGAGCTTGGAAAGAACCAAACACGTCCCCTTTAACTACTGGAGCTACAGTGGGTGTACATTTCTACATGTTATAGCGTTTTAAGATACGCTCAATATATGCATTTTGAGAAAGACCCAAAACACCATTATGCCTATCTCGGTGTATTTCGATACCAATGACATAAGAGGCATCACCGAGATCTTTCATGTCGAAATTTTGCGAAAGCATCCGCTTCGACTCATGCAGCATATCCAAGTTGTTACTTGCTAGTAGGATATCATCTACGTACAAGACAAGGATTATAAAGTTACTCCCACTGATCTTGAGATAGGTGCATTGATCCACTTGATTCTTTAGAAAACCTTGCCCCTTTACGATTTTATCGAACTTGAGGTACCATTGTCGTGATGCCTGCTTCAACCCATAAATGGATTTCTTCAACTTGCAGACCATATGCTCTTTACCTTCTGGAATGAATCCTTCAGGTTGTCGCATGTATACGTCTTCTTGCAAGTCTCCATTTAGGAATGCGGTCTTGACATCCATCTGATGTAACTCTAAGTCATAATGAGCTATAAGTGCCATAACAATCCTTAAAGAATCTTTACGAGAGACAGGAGAGAAGGTCTCTTGATAATCGATTCCTTCCTTTTGAGTAAATCCTTTTGCAACCAGTCTGGCCTTATAGCGTTCGATGTTTCCTTTCGGGTCTAATTTGGTTTTGAAGACCCATTTACAACCGATGGTTTTGGATCCTTCAGGGAGTTCAACCAAGTCCCAAACATCATTATGCTGCATGGAATTAAGCTCTTCAATCATGGCTTCATTCCACTGAGTGGCCTGATCACTATTAACGGCTTCTCGATAAGAGGTAGGATCATTAAGCTTTCCAATGTTCTCAACTTCAGTTAAAAAGGTTATGAAATCATCAAAATTTGTGGCCCTGCGTGCCCTAGATGATCTCCTGAGTTGATTTTCCGGTTCAGTGACAGAAGGAGTGGAATCAGTGATATTAGGATCAGCGTTCGGAAGCGATGATGATGTTTCCCCGGTATTTTGGTTAGGAGGAGCAGGATCAGTGATATTAGGAGCAGCGGTGGGTACAAGAGGAATTATTGGAGGAATAAGTATACCGGAAGAATGGTTTCCCCCCGCTTCTTGTACTTCTTGCAAATCTGAGTCATGATTTGTCGTGCTCCCACTGATCTTTGAGTTCTCAAGAAATGTAGCATGATGCGTGTCAATGATGCTCGTAGTGCGGGAAGGACAGTAAAACCGATAACCTTTTGAGTTATCAGGATAACCGATAAAGAAACACGTAATGGTCTTAGGATCCAATTTCTTTAAGTTAGGGTTATAGACTTTCGCTTCGGCAGGACAACCCCATACTTTCATATATTTTAGACTCGGTTTCCTACCTGTCCAGATTTCATAAGGAGTTTTAGGGACAGATTTTGATGGAACCCTATTGAGTATATGAACGGCTGTTTTTAATGCCTCAGTCCATAGGAAAGTAGGTAAGTTAGTGTTAGCAGGCATACTTCTCACCATGTCCATTAAGGTTCTGTTTCTCCTTTCAGCAACACCATTTTGTTGAGGAGAACCAGGCATGGTGTATTGGTTAATTATGCCTTGTTCCTTGCAAAAGTTATAGAAAGGACCAGGAGCTTGACCAATATCAGTATGTCTACCATAATACTCACCTCCTCTATCTGATCTCACAACTTTTATTTTATGATCAAGTTGGTTTTCAACCAAAGTTTTAAAATCAATAAAAGTTTGTAAGGATTCAGATTTTTCCTTAATCAGATATAGGTGCATATAACGCGAATAATCGTCAATGAATGTAATAAATGGTGTATGTCCTGTGATTGATGCGGGATAAGGACCACTAATATCAATGTGAATTATTTCCAACAAGTTGGAACTTCTAGTAGCTCCTTTCTTATTCCCTTTCGCCATTTTGCCTTTGAGGCACTTAATACATGTTTCAAAATCACTAAAATCAAGAGAATGTAAGATTCCATCCTTTACGAGTCGAGTCATTCGATCTCGTGAGATGTGGCCAAGACGTTTATGCCACAACATGGAGGAATTCTCTAATTGTTTAGGTGATTTTGTTGTTTTAGTTACGTCATCAATATTAAGTGACAACAAAGACTGTGAGAAATTATGATCTAGTTCTAATTTATACAGTAATCCATCCAAGAAACCTCGACCAAGTAATTCATTATTATGAGTAATGGCAATCTTGCCGCAACCATGAATTATTACATAACCTTCAAGGTCTAGTCTAGATATGGATACAAGGTTCCGAGTAATTCTCGGTACATATAAGGTATCCACTAGTCTAATACACTTTCCGGTACTCATATGTAAATTTAAAGTTCCCATGGCTTCGACATCTAAGAAATCACCGCTTCCAACTCTAAGTTTTCTTTGGCCCTTTGGTAGCTTCTGGATTGTAAGGAATCCCTGCATTGAGTTTGTCACATGGACCATAGAACCAGAGTCACCCCACCATGTATTAACAGGGACATCAGTAATAAAGGAATCAAATATTACATAAAGAATGTTACCTTTCTTAGCTAGCCATTCCTTGAACTTAGGGCAATCTTTCTGTCCGTGCCCTTTTGCACGACAGAATTTGCAGCTAGGTTTATTAGTCAAGGGTTTAGAGCCAGTGGCAACGGCACCATGGTGATTATCCTTTTGGACTTTATTTCCAGTCTGATTACCCTTCCTTTTCTTAGAATTAGCAGTGGTTGTCAGGTGAACAGCTTCAGGTTGTACCAGCTTCAGGCGATCCTCCTCTTGCACACACATTGCAATCAGTTCACTTATCGACCATTTATCCTTCATAGCATTATAGTTAACTTTGAAGGTGTCGAGCCGAGCAGGCAAAGAGGTCATTATGAAATGCACAAGAAAATTATCAGATACTTCCATCTCAAGACTCTTAAGCTTATGAGCCATATCAATCATTTTCATGATGTGTTCACGGACACTGCTGTTTCCTTCATATTTTAGAGTGAGCATCTGTAGCATTAAACTACTCGCATGCGCCTTAGACGATCCCTTGAAGTGATCCTCAACAGATTTGAGGTAGGTTCTGACTTTATCAGAGTCAGGGATAGCTCCTCGGATACTGAGGTTAATGGAGTTCTTGACCATCATCAGTGACAAGCGATTCGCCCTTTCCCACTTTTCAAAATCCGCTTTCTGAGATGCAGTGGACACAGCAGTAATAGCAGTGGGTTCATCATGGCGAATAGCATGGTCAAGGTCTAGCATCCCCAGAGTAAGAAGTAATTGATCCTTCCATGACGCAAAGTTCGCACCAGTAAGTGGCTCAATGCCAAAGTTAGGTACTGATTGGGAAATGAGGAGGATATAAGTTATAGAAGATTATTATAGTGACGTAGTTAGCTATAAAAGGCAGACAAAGTAATGTTTCTTAAAGTAATGGAATCAAAGTAATGTTAAAGTAAGCAGGCCTAACAGTAATATTCCTTAGAGTAATGAAACTATGACCATTTTAGTGATGAAGCTAGTGATGAGTATACCTATTGTAAACACCAAAACAATAAGTCAAAGTAAGGCTCTACTTAGATGTTACATCACCTTTGGGCAGAAATAACTAATATCTAAGTAAACATGAGGGTTAGGGTCATGCAACGCAATGCTTATCTTTTGACCTTTGGGCACAAAATAGAGCATCATGTGAATTATGCATGTAGAGAGTCCTCTTGACACACAGGTATATTAAATCACCTTTGGGCAGAATTAGTATACTCAGTGTTCATTATGCAAAAGGGAAAAAAATTTGCAATATGAGAATCATATTTGACCTTTGGGCACAAATAACGAGACCATATATATTAGTGCAAGGGTTTTCGGTATGGCAGAAGCGAAAAGTAAGGTTTTCGCTATGCACAGTAGCGAAAAGTAAGGTTTTCGCTATGCACAGTAGCGAAAAGTAAGGTTTTCGCTATGTACAGTTGCAAAAAGTAAGGTTTTCGCCATGTAAGGAACCGAAAAAATAAGGTTCAATCGAAAAGGTTTTCCGTACATTGATCAATACGGGATAATAACATTGATCAATTAACATCGCATAATTAACTTGATAAAAGAAACATATACATCAATTCACATGGCGTAATCAGTGTAAATATACATATAGCATAACCAATTCAGCAAAATGTATATATATATATAGCATAATCAATTCAGCAAAATATATATATATATATCATGAATATGGTGGCTGAAATTTTTATGGCATAAAATACATTTGCATTATTATTGTTGGAGGAAAAAAAAATGCGGCGGCTGAGAAAAGGTTTGCGGCGGCTGGAATTTTGCAGTTCAATGTGGTTTTTGATTTGAAACAACAATTCAATTCCAGATTATTATTAGATGACGGCGTACGAAAAAAAAACCGTGGAGAATCACCGAAAACAAATACAAAACATGAATCAATTATGAACCTAGGGCTCTGATACCACATGTTGGAGTAATATTCATGATTTGTAATCGATAATGGAAATAAGATGGTAAGAAATCATACCCGATGATCCTGAGGATCCAGTGAAAGCGTTAAACATATTCGCCATTGATTGTCGGGTTCCCAGAACGAGGTGATCGTATAATGATGGGATGATGATGATCGATCCTTGAGAGAGTCGATCTTAGGGGCGCACGGCTGGATGTTTATCAGCTGATTAGGGTTTTAGTCATTAGGTTAAAAGTAGGATTAGGATACTCTATTTATAATAAGAGTATCTTACACTTTTAATCCTTGGTGTTTATTATGTGCGGTATAATCCCCTATAGTTCCAATCACCTAATGGGAAACCCTATAGTATGTCAATAATAGTAAATACGCCCATCATATATTTAATAGACATAGGGATTTCAGTTATTGTCAATCATCATATCAGGAATGATAAACGATCAGTGACGGTCACTTTTAAGGTGGTTCCAACAATGGGTTCTTATAGCTTGGGAGTTCCCCAACTAGCTCGACCCGTCACTAACCCCATCGTCTATTGCCTCTATTGCATTGGCGCACTCTTTTGCTTTGGATTCAGAGGAAGAAAAAAACAGGATATACATGGTTTCTATTTGTGGTCTTGATTTATGGTTTTGTATTACATTTTTTTTCGGATGAACTTGTACAATGTTATTGATGTTCTTCATCATTTACATATTGTTGGGTAGCTAACAGAAGAAAGAGAATGACCGTTATAATTATAGACGAAATTGGTAACGAAATGCAAACTATTATATTATATGTGGTATAATTTCGAAAGTCGAGTGGGATGATATTTTATAATACACTCTAAACTAGTAATTAAATTTTTTATAACCTTATTCATCAAATTAAATATTATATTTATTTAAGCACATATAATCAACATAAAGACGTTATGAATCAAATTATGAAGAAAAAAACATTAGATAAATAAATTGCTCTAAATATGACCCGATTTCTTAAGTTAGATGTCGTTTACCAAACGCTTATCCGGGTAAGTATTTACTGGTCAAATTTACACTATCACTTACTTATCGGGTAAAATTTTAGTTCACCAAATCGGTTTCGTATGCAACAATTCACTCGGTAAACGCTAACCGTGGTAAGAGTCGTCACCCTCACTTACCGGGGTAAGACTCTCGGTCTTTGCATTCGCTATTTTGCTCTTACCGGGTAAGATTCTTGATCCTTGTCATATTCATCCCGTCCGGTAAGTTAATGTGACTTGATAAATGGTAAACACTTATCCGAATAGGCGTTTTGTAAATAGTCCCTTGGTCTAATAATAAATCGGATTACTTGTTACTAACTTATTGATCATTTGTTAATTTATTAAATTAAATGATTAGCAGATCAACCTAAATCAAACACGTATGGTCTAGATAAAGCCTCGTTTCTGCAGTTGTATGATTCATGCATTCCCGAATTTCTAGGAATTAAAAATTAAAAATATTCTTCAAACTTCATGGAAATTTAGACTTCCTAAAATAATTATTGGTTTTTTATATTTTCCAAAAACCTTTGATTGCAAACTTTATTTATTAGTTTATTCGTAAACGTCTTAATTTAAATTATGCATAAAATCAAATAAAATATTTATCAGAAAATTGAGAAACCATATATATTAGGGAATTCAATTAAAATACCTAAAGTTTGACTTTGACTTACCAAAATACTCATTTTCTAAACAACTTTTGCAAAAATAACTTTTGTGCATGCTCTGTAACTGCAAATACTTCAGCTCCAAACACACATGAATCATCATTCGCCAAATACTCATTTTCACAATTCTTAAATGAGAACCCCATTTCATATTCTTCTCGTGAAACCTTGTCCTATTGTCATTCACGATATCTATAAACACATACAAATAATAATAATAATTTAAAACGATTTAATGAATTAGTTAATATATGATTATTATGTTAATGCGATAGGAGTGTAAAACAAAATTGAAAAAAATAAGAGATGTACCATAAATTAAATAATTAACTATAAAGATATGAATTGTAAATATTAAAAAAAAATTATGTAGTATATATGGTATATAATAAAATAAATAAATCAAAAAATATTTAATATTGGGCTCATTTCGAAGGTATCAAAGAGACGAGTACAATGTTGTAACTTGTTAAAATTAAAACGTATTTTAGTTAATAATACGATTATATGTGTTAATATGATGAAGGTGTAAAATTAAAATTAGGAAAGTAAAAGGTATAAAGTAAAGTAAGTAAATAAGTATAGGGGTTGAAAGTGTAACATTGAATTAGAATTCACAAATTTGTGGCGGCCGCGGGACTCCTTCCGCGATAGCGGGATCAAAAAATTTCAAAAAACACCCTATCCCGCGATCGCGGGATAGGTCGCGGGATTTTTGGGTATTTTTGTAAAAGCTGAAAAAAATAGGTATTTTGATAAGTCAAAGTGAGTATTTTAATTAAATTCCCTATATATTAACCACATTAATTCAATTTTCTTTTGTTTTTAATTCCATAATTTAATACATACTAATAATATAAAAAACATGCAATTATGGATCATAATATTTTTGTCTATTTCTAAAATTAAACCAGATTAAAATATCAGTTTTTTATATTTAGACGAATGATCGTGTGCAAACAAGAGTTACGTGAGAAAGTAAAAAATGATCTGGACTCATCATTTTTAATCCCATCCCCAACCCCATGAATTGTGTTTGAAAGAAAATTGATCTGGTGAATCTAGATGCATCTTATCATAGTACATCTCATCCTAATGTGCATCGAAGGGTGGAGATCCATCTTACTGTTCTCACTGTAACTTTCATTCTCACCGAAACCTAACCCTTAAATTTATAAGCATAATTTATTCGTAATAAAGTGTAATTTAGGAATAATGTTTAATGTATGTTATCATTTCTCCTCAAATCATTCCAACATAAATTGTAACATCACAAGTCAACTATACGATATATTGTTCGCTGACTCATGGTTTTAAAACGCATTTAAGAAAAGAGGTATTAAGTTTTTACAAGGTAACTTTGTTTCCCCTCCCCAACCAATGTAAGATCCAAAGTAGCGGGGGTAGTTTCGGCAGTGACCGACAACGGGGCTGGTTTTGTTTTTCGGGATAAGTTTGCTCCTCGCAAACGAGTCTCCCCTAAGTTGCTTTCACTTTGTCTCGTGTAAGTTCTTAGTTGTGTGCTTTGGCTAGGTGTTTTTTCGGTGCGATTTTGTTTGTTGGTTGGTTGTTGTACAATTGTATATGTTTTTTTGGTGGAATAAAGTTGTTTTGGTGCTGTCGTTCAAAAAAAAGGAAAAGATCTTAAATACAACAATTCAACTGTAATGCTCTGAATTTGAGTCAAAACACTGAACAAGAACTCCATTCAATAAATCGCCGATCGTAAGTTGGAATAGACATCCAATAAGATCTTGTTATGTTTTCTAGGACTTGTTTTCGATTTAAAATTGCAATTAAAAAACAAACAAAAATACTTTTACAAAACCAATTTATTATACATACAAACTTAAACCTAGAAAGAACTTGTTAACACGTTATTCCCATGAGTAATACAAGACAAAAATGGTATTCTTGGGATAAAAAAATAAAAGAAATCACAGGTAATTAAATTAAATGTGAAGAGACAAAATTTGTATTTTATATGTTTATTAATATGTTTATTAAACTATTTAAGGCAACCATAATGAGACAAGTAGACACAATCATTATTAAATAATAATAATTATAATTATATAATATTTTTAAGGATAATATATTATAATGTAAAGATAAGTAGTAATATATTCATATTTTGGTATATTATTGAATGAGAAATTAATTAAAATACCCCAAGTTTGACTTTGACTTACCAATATACCACAAATCTCGTTCAGTTTACCGAAATGCCACAAAATTCCATGGTGGGCCCCGCGATCGCGGGCCCTAGCCCACGTGTCATACGAGTTTGGCCAAACAGCCCGCGTAGGCCCCTCAAGAATACCCGCGGAACAGGTTTGGCTCCTGCCCGCGGAGGATGCCTGCGATCACGGGCTAACCCGCCACGTGTCGGCATGGGGTTAACCCTAAATTTTTTTGATGGACCCAAACCCTAATTTTTTTCTCATCGCCGCAACTATATAAGAGAGGGTGGGGGGACCAAAACGGCTACACTCATTTTTTAATCAAATCCTCTTTTCTCCACTCCCAAACTCTCTCAATTTTGTCGCGCGGAATACGCACTCGGGTTTTTTGAAGATGGCTAGTATTACTCAGTTGGTAAGTTTTTCTTAAGTTTTTTGTTCTTTTTTATATGTTGTTATTTTAAGTTAAGATATATGATATGTATGTTGTTAGAGTGTTTATAACTTGTTATATGTTTGAATATGATATTTGTTCTATGTTTAAATTTTAAAATATATGACATGTATGTTTTTATATTTGAATGTGATATTTCTATGTTATAATGTGTATGTTGTTATAGATGTTAGAGTATTTTTATAAAAAAATGTTAAGAGTGTTTTTATAAAAAAAATGTTAAGAGTGTTTTTATAAAAATAATTCTTAAGAGTGTTTTTATAAAAAATTGTTAAGAATGTGTTTTTTATAAAAAAAAATGTGAAGATAGTGTTTTTTATAAAAATAATTATTAAGAGTGTGTTTTTATAAAAAAATGTGAAGATGGTGTTTTTTATAAAAATATTTCTTAAAAGTGTGTTTTTATAAAAAAAAATGTTAAGATGATGTTTTTTATAAAAAATTGTTAAGAATGTGTTTTTTATAAAAAAATTGTTAAGATGGTGTTTTTTATAAAAATAATTCTTAAGAGTGTTTTTATAAAAAATTGTTAAGAATGTGTTTTTTATAAAAATAATTATTAAGAGTGTTTGAAACACCCTAAAAACGGAGTCAATTTAAACCTTGAAATTTCCACCAGTTATGATCAAAACTTTCAAACTTATATAACCTGAGGATCAAATGTAAGGTTTTTATATACAACTGACATTACTTAAATAACTTATTAATCTAATCACCTCATAACAAACAGATTAATCGAATTATCTAAACAACTGTCCCAAGGACTTTAAAGAATAGCTAGATCCTTTGTTATCTCTAAGTCTGAATCTCTCCAAAAGTTCTCTTCTCTCGTTCCCGCTACTTCCCGGAGCTTGTACCTGGTAAGAAGATTCAACTTGAAACATTAGGCTTTCGCCTAGTGAGAATACTCAAATCAAAATAAAATTTAATAATTAAAACATGAATAGATAACTCAAACCTGTTCTCACCCATCTTACCGTATGACAACTCCTTTCCAAATCGGGGAATCTACCCCACTCCCATTCCTACGACTAACTCATTTAATTGTAACAACAAAATAAGAGTTAACTCTGAATCACTCCAGATTCACAATCAAAATTTACACACAAGAAATTACAAGTCAAAACTTGCCTATTTCTTAATCAGGAAGGAGAGATTACAAATTACTTTATGCATATCTCTAATCTTCCTCTCATCACTGGGAAATCTCCGATCTTCCCGATAATAATGGAAATCTCTGATCTTCCATAAATCGAAATGGGAATTACAAATCAAAATATGCCTATTCCACATTCCACCTCTGCATCAATGGTCCCAATGGGATTATAATATCGCGATACTCAATCGGGACTCACGATGGTTCGAGGTTCACCCAATTACTAAAATTACACCCCTTTGGTCTATGGCGAGTAATCGGTTCCCATTATACCGTACCCAAGTGCCCTCGGTGACCGGATGCCTATTTTAGTAAAAGCACATAATCACATAATATAATACAATCGATACTACTATATGCGTCCAACATAAAATGTATTATTTCTCTGAACATATTCTATATATAAAATAAAGAATATTATTACCCACATCTCAATCTCTTTATTACCCCTTCTCTGAAATCTGATATGATGATCACCATCTCAATAGTTATTTATATTTTCGAACTCATAGATAGGCCTTTATAATATATCTCAATTTGGCTTCTCAATCACATTTAGAATTCATAATCATCTAACATATTGCATATAACAGATAATCCTGCTCATTATAAGGAATATGAATAATTCCTGTTCATCAACTTCTTAACTATCCCCTCGTAGTAATTTAACACGAGAGTTAATATATATCAGTTGTTAATCTATATCTTTGAACTCATGGATGGATCTTTATATTTTAACTCAATAAAGCTTCAAATCATATTTAGAGTTCATAACCACATAGTAATTTCATGTAGTAAATAATCAAACTTAGCATGCAAGATTAATAATAATTACTAGTTCATCAACTTCATAGATAACTCATCTTAGAAGTTTTAGCATGGAAATCCACATAACACAACTTTTAATCGCCCTCTTGGCTTATCTCTAATTTAATCCAATCCACATAAAACATATTCATGCATATATATAAAGCATCTAATTCAAGATTAATTACTGAATTTTAAAGAGAGTTGAATAAACTCACCTGATGCGTTATCACTCCTTTTAGTCCTTTTTAACTCGTAAGGCTCCTTTCTTCACTACCACAGCTTACTGTATTATTCAGTTTACATATACTGATATTAATCATCAAAACAGAACCCTCTACAACTGAAAATCCTTAATCTCTTAAAATCACATCTCAAGTCGCAATGAACTGAAATCGCAATCACCTATTGCGATTTCACTTCCAAATCGCAACCAACTGAAGTCGCAGTCCTCTATTGCGATCCCAAATCCAAATCGCAGTGAACTGTTGCGACTACAGTACCAAGTCGCAACTACCCATTGCGATTTCGACCCAAGTCGCAACCAACTGTTGCGATTCCAAAGCCAAGTCGCAATGGTCTACTGCGACTCCAACTCCAAGTCGCAATTACCCATTGCGACAATCATGAATGTCGCAACTCAAGGTTGCGACTTCGATGATGTTCATCCAAGTCTCAGTCCACTAAGTTCATTCTAAACCCAGATTTTTGTACTTTTAATCTATGTTTGTTTATGCCAATTTGCAGATATGTTTAATACACTTATCTTAACACATCCTAAAACTCAGATTCTCATTATCATCATAATTTACCCAAAACCCATCAAAATCTTCTAAGAACACTTTTATTACTAAGATGAAGAATTTACAATGAGATGTTTACCTTATGATTCTTCAAACCAACAGCAGATTACATAAATTCCCAGCAAATCTTTCTTTTCTTCCTTCTCTTTCTCGATTTCTCTATCTCCCTCTCGGTTTCTCTTCTCAAAACCGAACATACACACACAATGCACATAACACACACACCTTTTAGCTAACATGCTAACTTAATGACACCTCACTAAAAACACATGAGTCATTAACCATATTACCAAACAAACCTCCAACTTTAAAGAAATAACAATACAACCCTCAAATTGGAAATCTTCTTCAATCAACACTTGTAAACAATTACAACTTAACCCTCAAGTTAATTTGTAATTCACAAAATAATATAACTGAAAATTTGGGATGTTACAATACTCCCCAACTTGAAAATGATTTCGTCCTCGAAATCAAAGCTAGGTAAACAAATGAGGATACCTATTCCTCATACTCTCCTCTGACTCTAAAGTTACATTAGTACCTCTATGGTGTTTCCACTGTACTTTCAACATAGCTGTCTTATTACCACTACGTAGCTTTCTAACTGATCTTTCCAAAAATTTACCTCTGGTTCTTCCACACCGCATCATCATTACAACTCATTCTCCAGGCCTCAAAATAACATTAACATGTACTACCTAAATACGTACACTATAAATTAAGCATACATGTTACTATTAAATACTTCAACAACCACGGCAGTCCATTATTACTTCCATGACTTACACATTTCTTCAATATAGAATGCTATTACTTCCTTACGTCACTTATCTCATCGTACAACCCTAATACAACCACACACCAAAGTATTCTCTCCTTACAAAACATAATTAAACAGTTTCACCAAGATCTCTAACTTCAAATATTCAACCAAGTTATTTTGAAATGACATTACCGATCGAAGTTATTACCATTCTTAGATCTTTAACTAAAAAAAATTTCTCGTACAATTCTTTCACACATAAGGAGCAATTTATATTCCTTAACAATCTTGCCTTCGCTACACCATATTGACCTACATACTCATCATCTTTATTAAACTTCCAGTGATTCAAATTACAACTTAACTGGCAACTCATACCATCAAACTTCTTTGGATAAACACTCACCACTGCTCCGACATTCTATTTCAATATAAGCCATATTACCCAGTTATCTCAACAAACCACATGTTTTATCAACTTTTATTAATAATTAATACTTTCCAACCGGAATTCCCAAAACTTCCATTCGGATACTTCCTCTTTCTAATATCACGTCTCATACTAGATGACACATGTATCTTGGCAATTAATGCCACTACTCGTTCATACATTCTCCACCCATAACATTTACCACAGACCATGTCTCTCATAGTCATTCGTACATATTTAATTTTACAATCCCATTTTCTCGTCTAAATACACGGGTCTATACCACTAAATATCTCCTCCCCAACTTTAGTTGAACTACCACTCACAATTTTCTAATAAATCTTGAACTTAATCGTTCTTACTAGCTCTTTGTGATTCCAATATGTTGCATAGACAGGGTACAATTCCTCACAGATCAACACAATCTATACACCCCCTTTGTTCATCTCTAGTATTTCATCTTTTATAAATCTTCCACATCGTAAGTAAACACTTATCTAAAAGCAACAGTCCTTCACTGTTCCAACAATCCCACAAAGTGATCTTTCAACTTTTAAGCTTCTGATTTAACTTAACATTCACACAAAATTCCAAAAGGATAAACAATGCATTCACGTTATATAACTTAAATTTTCAATACTGATTATGCAAGTTCAACCCCAAGCCTACGCCAAGCTTATCAAATCGGTTCAAAGTTCTTAAGACTTTACTGAATCCAAAACCGAGTCATCTACTCAAATGATTTAAAGATTATTTATCAATATCAACTCATGCAAATAAATACATCTAACTCATATTATGCAACATACGCTCCGAGATGTGATAATCTTACGACCCCTTCATTGCTACTTTCCCAATGAAATCAAATCATTTGCAAGTACACACAACTCTTTTCATACTCCACAATGTATATAATCTGCCCAGGTTCATTAGTTTCAAAGATACTAAGTAAACTATCAAACAGTCTTTACACCTAAGGCCAACACTTAAACTGTCACTGGTTCAAATACAATGCAGTTAAGCATACAACACATTTAATACTCCATCTCGAATCATTAAACTGACAGCTATTCAAAAGACTCATTTGTATATTAATTAGGCCTTTAAGGTCAAAACAAACGTTTGGTCAAACACGTGTCACTCACACGATTACGTAAATCAAAATTTCCTCTTTACTCAAGATCTTAACCTTATTAATCCTTTAATTGGCCATTGACTTCAAAAGAACAGTTTATCACTCTCAAAACCTTCACATTTTCAAAATGTAATACGACAAAAATTATCATACAACCACAGAATACCAAAAAAACATGCTTCGACCACATAACTTTCACTTAAGTTATAATTAATCAAACTCAAAATTCCCCCAATTGTCCCACACACTAATACTCACTTTGCGCATACCTTCTGCATAACAACATACCGGTATCGCTCACGGTTTTGCTACTACTCGCACGGGCATACGCGGAACGCATCCAGACCGCACCCTGTGACACACAAAAGGCCTCATACACCTTACAACTCTCGCCTTCAAAGTCAAAACTTGACATCTCAATACTTCCTTAACCCTGAACCTAATTCTTCCTCCAGACATGCCCGACACTCGGCAATTGTATTACTAATCACCGAACAAAGATACAGACCCTCGTATTGATGTTACTAAAGTTTACTTTCGACTTTATCACCGTTCATCTCTCATTTGAATACGATTACCAAAACCACAAACTTTCTCCCAAGGTTTATCCAACACCTCTCCTCTCTTGGAGTTCTTTCTTAGTTTAAAGCGTAATACTCTACGATCTAGCGAGTTCATAGCCTTCATGCATGACAATAAAATAAATAACTCAATCCATACTTTTCTCATTTAAATAAATATCATTCAAAACAACGTGAGCACACACGCTCCAATCATTTTCATAACTCCCATGTACTACACAACAATCTCAAAACCGTTTGTCTATAAATTTACGTAAAACTCAATCTTTCTTAATCAAAAATGTTGTTACAACAGTAATACCTTAAATGAAAATCTTTTCATACTACAAAAGTTTAAAATTTACTGACATAGAGTAAACTAGTCGTTTCTCACACTCTTTTATATAATATCATCAAATCAATACCTTTGTTGTTTATAAAAAGTTTACTGATCAACACTTTCTTGACCTATTTGCTATCATACAACTTTTTATGTAAAGTATGAAGTATTTTGCAAGTTGCTAAGCCCCAAAATTTCGTTAGGTAGCGAAATTGAAATTACCCTTTTCTTTAAATAAATACTTGCACATACTAATTCATCCTTGAATAAAACTGTTATTTATGCATTTGATTTGAAAACAAGAAAACTCATGTAACACACACTAAAACATCATGCGCAATTTTTTTTTACTCGAAATGAAGGCTATTTACTCAAACAAGGTCAATCGTTTTACTTACATAACTTATCATTGACACTTTACTTTCGACCCGAAATCGCCCTCTCGGCCTTATAATAATTGCTACATCTGCATTCCATGGCTCCCATACTCAACCATGTCATACTAATTCTGTATTAACCAATCATCTCATACTCTATCTCTGCACCTATCAAATCACCTATTAAAGATTGCTTTGGCAGACTTTCATGAGTCCCACCAATTTCCAGGTTGTCCTTCAAAACCCCAATCATATACTGCTCTGTCCTTTAAAGGACCTGGGTGATAAATTCACCATCACTTTACTATAACTTATAGAGATAACCATGCGAAATGATTATGCACTTACATACATACAACAACGTACTTTACCGATCGTTAGTCACTGTAACAATTCAGAAATAGACATGCTCGTGTAACAATGTATTCATAATAACAGTAGCTAATTGTAATTGTGAACATATCATACAGGAGAATCCCCATTATCATTGTCATAGCACTAATTTCACGTATTTCTGTTAACTCTAAGACTATCCCGTCTTAACACTTCTACCCATATCTCACATATCATAAACTACTACGTCTCAGCTTAAGTCTAAGTATCTCATCAGCATACTTAGTTCACTTAAACTAGTGCTCTGATACCATACTGAAACACCCTAAAAACGGAGTCAATTTAAACCTTGAAATTTCCACCAGTTATGATCAAAACTTTCAAACTTATATAACCTGAGGATCAAATGTAAGGTTTTTATATACAACTGACATTACTTAAATAACTTATTAATCTAATCACCTCATAACAAACAGATTAATCGAATTATCTAAACAACTGTCCCAAGGACTTTAAAGAATAGCTAGATCCTTTGTTATCTCTAAGTCTGAATCTCTCCAAAAGTTCTCTTCTCTCGTTCCCGCTACTTCCCGGAGCTTGTACCTGGTAAGAAGATTCAACTTGAAACATTAGGCTTTCGCCTAGTGAGAATACTCAAATCAAAATAAAATTTAATAATTAAAACATGAATAGATAACTCAAACCTGTTCTCACCCATCTTACCGTACGACAACTCCTTTCCAAATCGGGGAATCTACCCCACTCCCATTCCTACGACTAACTCATTTAATTGTAACAACAAAATAAGAGTTAACTCTGAATCACTCCAGATTCACAATCAAAATTTACACACAAGAAATTACAAGTCAAAACTTGCCTATTTCTTAATCAGGAAGGAGAGATTACAAATTACTTTATGCCTATCTCTAATCTTCCTCTCATCACTGGGAAATCTCCGATCTTCCCGATAATAATGGAAATCTCTGATCTTCCATAAATCGAAATGGGAATTACAAATCAAAATCTGCCTATTCCACATTCCACCTCTGCATCAATGGTCCCAATGGGATTATAATATCGCGATACTCAATCGGGACTCACGATGGTTCGAGGTTCACCCAATTACTAAAATTACACCCCTTTGGTCTATGGCGAGTAATCGGTTCCCATTATACCGTACCCAAGTGCCCTCGGTGACCGGATGCCTATTTTAGTAAAAGCACATAATCACATAATATAATACAATCGATACTACTATATGCGTCCAGCATAGAATGTATTATTTCTCTGAACATATTCTATATATAAAATAAAGAATATTATTACCCACATCTCAATCTCTTTATTACCCCTTCTCTGAAATCTGATATGATGATCACCATCTCAATAGTTATTTATATTTTCGAACTCATAGATAGGCCTTTATAATATATCTCAATTTGGCTTCTCAATCACATTTAGAATTCATAATCATCTAACATATTGCATATAACAGATAATCCTGCTCATTATAAGGAATATGAATAATTCCTGTTCATCAACTTCTTAACTATCCCCTCATAGTAATTTAACACGAGAGTTAATATATATCAGTTGTTAATCTATATCTTTGAACTCATGGATGGATCTTTATAGTTTATCTCAATAAAGCTTCAAATCATATTTAGAGTTCATAACCACATAGTAATTTCATGTAGTAAATAATCAAACTTAGCATGCAAGATTAATAATAATTACTAGTTCATCAACTTCATAGATAACTCATCTTAGAAGTTTTAGCATGGAAATCCACATAACACAACTTTTAATCGCCCTCTTGGCTTATCTCTAATTTAATCCAATCCACATAAAACATATTCATGCATATATATAAAGCATCTAATTCAAGATTAATTACTGAATTTTAAAGAGAGTTGAATAAACTCACCTGATGCGTTATCACTCCTTTTAGTCCTTTTTAACTCGTAAGGCTCCTTTCTTCACTACCACAGCTTACTGTATTATTCAGTTTACATATACTGATATTAATCATCAAAACAGAACCCTCTACAACTGAAAATCCTTAATCTCTTAAAATCACATCTCAAGTCGCAATGAACTGAAATCGCAATCACCTATTGCGATTTCACTTCCAAATCGCAACCAACTGAAGTCGCAGTCCTCTATTGCGATCCCAAATCCAAATCGCAGTGAACTGTTGCGACTACAGTACCAAGTCGCAACTACCCATTGCGATTTCGACCCAAGTCGCAACCAACTGTTGCGATTCCAAAGCCAAGTCGCAATGGTCTACTGCGACTCCAACTCCAAGTTGCAATTACCCATTGCGACAATCATGAATGTCGCAACTCAAGGTTGCGACTTCGATGATGTTCATCCAAGTCTCAGTCCACTAAGTTCATTCTAAACCCAGATTTTTGTACTTTTAATCTATGTTTGTTTATGCCAATTTGCAGATATGTTTAATACACTTATCTTAACACATCCTAAAACTCAGATTCTCATTATCATCATAATTTACCCAAAACCCATCAAAATCTTCTAAGAACACTTTTATTACTAAGATGAAGAATTTACAATGAGATGTTTACCTTATGATTCTTCAAACCAACAGCAGATTACATAAATTCCCAGCAAATCTTTCTTTTCTTCCTTCTCTTTCTCGATTTCTCTATCTCCCTCTCGGTTTCTCTTCTCAAAACCGAACATACACACACAATGCACATAACACACACACCTTTTAGCTAACATGCTAACTTAATGACACCTCACTAAAAACACATGAGTCATTAACCATATTACCAAACAAACCTCCAACTTTAAAGAAATAACAATACAACCCTCAAATTGGAAATCTTCTTCAATCAACACTTGTAAACAATTACAACTTAACCCTCAAGTTAATTTGTAATTCACAAAATAATATAACTGAAAATTTGGGATGTTACAGTGTTTTTATAAAAAAAATGTGAAGATGGTGTTTTTTATAAAAATATTTCTTAAAAGTGTGTTTTTATAAAAAAAAAATGTTAAGATGATGTTTTTTATAAAAAAAAATGTTAAGAATGTGTTTTTTATAAAAAAATTGTTAAGATGGTGTTTTTTATAAAAATAATTATTAACAGTGTGTTTTTATAAAAATGTTACGAATGACAACTTAGGTCCCTAAACTTCACATGCCACACTAAAAACATCTATATATAACACTATTATATGTTGAAATAAAATAAACCGCAACATCTATATATAACACTATGATATGTTGAAATAAAATAAACCGCAACCTATCTATTTATAACACTATTATATGTTGAAATAAAATAAACCGCAACATATCTATTTATAACACTATTATATGTTGAAATAAAATAAACCGCAACATCTATATATAACACTATTATATGTTGAAATAAAATAAACCGCAACATCTATATATAACACTATTATATATTGAAATAAAATAAACCGCAACATATCTATTTGGATTTTGTCAAACGGGTGTAAATAGCCCTAAGGTATGTCGGGATTTAAGCAATCCTTGTGATTCCCCTGCTACCTGGAAGTCCAATAGATTGAGTGGTTTCTTTTCTAAAACTAAAACAAACGAATAATTATCAACACAATAACCAAACAAGCAAAAACATCTATATATAACACTAACTATAACATTTGTGAATGACTATGTAGAGGGATTTCTTTAACATTGACTTGACGCTAAAGTGCAAAGTTGGCTACATGGAGGAGTTAAGAGAGCGCTTTAGGGGATTTGGTGATTGTGCAGATACCGTTGAGGCCATCTTTAGAGGGACACCTTTCGGGCCATGGATGAATGTGTTTTACTCTGGTGGCGACCCTACGCTAGTGCACATGTTTCTACAGTTGGAGGTCGAGAACTCCAACGCTGAGCCGAAGAAGATGCATTTTGATTTCTTCGGCCATCGATTGTACTTTGGGTGTTGTGAGTTCTGTCTAATTACAGGACTACGTTTTGGAGAGGCTCCCCCCTTCCTCCCTTAGCAGACTGCTTCTTCGTTCCTAGGGTTTGGGGCATTTCAGCATCTCGTTTGAAGCTGAAGACAGCCTGAGACATGATGAAAGAGGGCCTTAGTGCCCTAAGCGACGCCGATGCTGTCCGTGTATGCTTGGTGGTGATCGTGGATATGGGCTTCATGGGCCGTGAGTATAGCCAGACTGCTTCCGAGACGGTCATTAGGGTCGTCGAGGACTTTGATGTGTTTAACAGGTACCCGTGGGGTAGCCATATCTGGACACATTGCTACTCTATTCTGCACCGAGCCATAGCCAGACGCGCCGATCGACATGCAAAGATGAATCTTTGTGGTTTTACATACGCCTTCAAGGTTAGATACGTAGTATAACATAAATAATAATACATACAAACTGTTTGGCTTTCCTTTTTACGTACTTGCTCTTCTTGTGTAATTCTAGATATGGATCTTGGAGATGTTTCCCGCAGCCGTCCAATATTTCGTCAAGCGCGACGACATATTACTTAGGGGAACCCGTTGGGACAATGGCTCTATTTCCCTAAATAGGGCGCTTTGGCTTCAGTTCTTCAGTCAATCTAGACATGTAAGTTCTTTTACTATGTTTACAATGTTGCATACGTTAGTCCCGCTTATTAAATTTTTTATGTTTTATCATATATTTAGTCGCCGCATGCGCCTTTCGCTCACCTTGAGCCTACTGCCGACGAGAGGGAAACGCATTGGTACACAAACAGCGTGGCCTTTATTGACGCAGAGGTGGCAAGGGCTCGACGTCCCTCTCCTTCCACATCTGACGAAGATGAGGAAGACGACGCGAGGCCCTCCTATCAGCCGGCCCGTTCCTCCTCCTATCAGCCGCCCCCTTCCTCCTCCCATCAAGATCCGACTTCCACCGAGCCATCTTATGACACTTTACACGAGCTGTGGAACTACGTTCGGGGGCCAGTACACACGCGTTTTGATGATCTGGAGGAATTCGCCAGACAGTTTCGCGCTGTAAATGTTAGTGTGTAACTTAATTTGTCGCCAGACGTATCCTACTTTGCAAATCTGTTTCTTCCCCAAATACGTTTTAATTTTAACAAGTTACACCATTATAATCGTCTCTTCGATACGTTCGAAATGAGCCCAATATTGAATATTTATTTATTTATTTATTTTATTATCGATGGTCCAAATGTAAGTATTAAAAATTGGTGGAGGCTTTGTGATGGACAGACATCGATCCTTTTGTGCATACTCTGTAACTGCAAATACTTCAGCTCCAAACACACATGAAACATCATTCGCCAAATACCCATTTTCACAATTCTTAAAAAATGAGAACCCCATTTCATATTCTTCTCGTGAAACCTTGTCCTATTGCCATTCACGATATCTATAAACACATACAAATAATAATAATTTAAAACGATTTAATGAATTAGTTAATATATGATTATTATGTTAATGCGATAGGAGTATAAAACAAAATTGAAAAAAATAAGAGATGTACCATAAATTAAATAATTAACTATAAGGGTATGAATTGTAAATATTAAAAACATTTTTTATGTAGTATATATGATATATAATAAAATAAATAAATCAAAAAATATTCAATATTGGACTCATTTCGAACGTCGAAGAGACGACTATAATGGTGTAACTTGTTAAAATTAAAACGTATTTTTTTAACGTATTTTAGTTAATAATACGATTATATGTGTTAATATGATGAAGGTGTAAAATTAAAATTAGGAAAGTAAAAGGTATAAAGTAAAGTAAGTAAATAAGTATAGGGGTTGAAAGTGTAAATTTCAAATCACAAATCAATTTGTCGCGGGACACTCCCGCGATCGCGTGGAAAAATATTATCAAAATTGTCCCTATCCTGCGATCGCGGGATAGGTCGCGGGATTTTTGAGTATATTTGCAAAAGTTGTTTAGAAAATGAGTATTTTATTAAGTCAAAGTCAAACTTTAGGTATTTTAATTAAATTCCCTATAAATTAATTAAATGATCTTAGATGAGGTTTTAATTAGGTCTATAACCTTTTAAAATTTAAAATTAAATCATTAACCTAATAAATATGTTATTCCTAAACTACCCTTAATGAGTCATCTTCTCCAACCCCCTACCTTCTTCTTCGTCGGATTACTTCCAGATCCATCTTCACGTTCCCTTCTTTCCATACTCTGCCTCACTTTTTCTCTCTTCCTCAGATCTATCGGCCTCCCTTCTTCGTCGGACGGTTTCTTCCCTAGATCGATCTCCTCCCTTCTCCTTCGTCGGACGGTGCTGGTGGTCAGAACCAAACAGCCTCCTCCCTTTTCTTCGTCGGACGGTGGTATTGGTCGGAGTAGCAGGATGGTCGGCCATGAAAGCTGCTTTTGCTAGCGTTAGGGTAGTATAGTCATTTACTTCTTAAGAGAACAAGAGGATATCATTTTGCAAAACCTTGTTATCTAGAATGTCATATACCTAAATCTCCCACGTCTGACGCCCCCATTCACCTCTTTGTGCAAGTGTTCTTCAAATTGATTCTTCACAATGATTTTTTAGATCGATTCTTCACACGCCTAATCAGTAAGTTCTACTACTATTTTCGAGTTTGAAATCAAAGGCGAGTTCTACTTTTTTCTCGTTGTGGTTAGAACGATTATGTTCTCAAAATCATTCACGATTATGTCGTTTTGAACGATTAATAATGCTTTAGGGACAATAAATGTTGTTCTCCATATCGTTTTTTCTTACCGATTAGGTTTTTTTTATTATGGTCTTCTCGATTAGCGTTCTTTTCAAAGAGGCAAAAAGTTAGGGTTTTGAACTATAACAAACAACATCAATGCAATGCTTATTTCTGTTCTCATTCTCTTGCATTCTCATTTTTATTTTCATTCTCATTCCTTAAAATGAACCAAACACCATTATGAAATTGTTATGAAAATAGCGGATCCTTATATTTTGAAGGCCATGTGCAAATGATTTAAAGTGGCCACTCCATAATTTTTTTAGCTATATTATTTATTAAAATTTTATAATGAAATTAAAAAATAAATCCTTAATGTATGGAAGTTATATATAACCTAAATAGTTCAAGGCGAATGATCGTCTGAGAAGTTGATCACTTTTAATTAAATGTCCTCCCATGAATTGCACCTTAGAAGGAAAAAGATCTGGTGCATCTCATCCTAATGTACGTTCATTTTTATCCAACGGTTGATAACCACTTCTCACGTAAAACCCAACCCGATAGTTTAATACATTGGTAGTGAACATAAGTGTGATAAAGAAAGAGTGAATTGATCTTAGCCAAGTGATTCATTCTTCAATAAGCAATTAACACTATTATGCACATTTTTCAAAAAAAAATAGGCATTACTATTTTCTTAATTTAGATCTTCTAACATTGTTAGGCCACCCGTAGTGGCTCGGGCTTCTTGCTCGGGCTTGCTGCGGGCTTCTTGCACAACCGGTACGGGGTGGCCGGGCTTCCCCACTCGGGTTCCCAAACCCGCTCGAGCTTTCCCATTTATTTATTTTTTTTAATTTATTTTTTCAAAAAATTGAATTCCAACGGTTTGTAAACGGCTATTTTGGGTTTTTTAATTTTTTTTTCAATTTAATCACACTATATATATTAACCCTCAACCCTTATATTTTTCACACCCCTCAAACTCTCTCAATATGGATTCGCCAACAACCCGGTTCATCGACCGCATCAGCATCATCCATAGACACCGACGAGTTCTTGAATCTACAAAGGGAAGTTTTTGTAGGCTTGGTTCAAGAGACTACACAATTAATTTATGGTAGCACCGCTTCATCTTCAAGAAGAGAGAGGGCCGCAAACATAGAAAGAGGTCGAGTAGATGCAAACCAGCGGCTTATACGGGACTACTTTGGCAACAACCCGGTTTATACATCGGATATGTTTAGGCGGCGGTTCAGGATGAGGAGGCAACTATTCGAAAAAATAGTTGAAGATTTACAAAGACAATATCCATATTTTACATTTCGGTTGGACGCCGCTCATCAACAATTGTAGTTTTTTTTATTTTTTAATGAATGATATGAATTTTAATTTTTATTATTTATCTTATTTTTATTTATTAAAAAATATATAAATATTTTTATTTTGTTAAATAATTAAATGTATAAATAAAAGAATAAAAAAAATGAGGTGGCATTTAGGACTTTTGGGCTTTTTGCAAACGGGTACTCCACTTTTGGGTTTGGAGTGGGTTTATAGAAAAGCTGATGTGGCGCTGTGGGCTTTTGGGTTTTTTGCAAACGGGTACGGATGGTCTTAGAAGCAAAATAATCTATTATACTTTCATAATCAAGATTTGCTCATTTTGCTCTACTTGAACTGATTACCCATTACCTAGCCATTCTTACATTAATTTATATCGGGCATTCACAAAAAATAATAATTTATTAAATGTTATTCTAATACACTTTAAAATACGTAATTAGGTCACTTTAATTTGTTTGTTTGATGCATCATCGTCGACCACTTTGAGCGAAAGATGAAAGTATTGAGAGATTGAAAACTTGTGAAAAACGAATACGAGCCGGACCAGGTTTGAAACGCGCCGGGCTAGAACGGCCTTAGGGGCTGTTCTTTTGGGGCTTATTGGTCTGTCTGGGAGATATGGCTGATTCGTACAGCCATATCTACCCGTTCGGTAGCAGCTTAATGTGGAAAATTTCGGCTGACCGATTTAGCTAGAAAATATGTGTCCTTACCACTCAGCCATTTTGTTTCCACTCTTGCCCCTCTCTCTCAAATACCCTAAAAACTTTCACACACCTCTCCCTCCTCTCACTTGTGCAGACCCATCGGCTCACAACCCCCTTTCCCTCCTCTCGCTGCTCGCCTCTCACCACCCATCGCCGGCCGCCGCTGCTCTTCTCCACCAGGTCGCCGCCGCTGCTCTTCTCCACCAGGTCGCCGTCGCTGCTCTTCTCCACCAGGTCGCCGCCGCCGATGATCTTCTCCACCAGGTCGCCGCCACCAATCAAATGAAACTATGGTGTCCCAATTCGTTTGCTATTTGGGTATGCAGGGATCACTCGAAATTTGTCAACTGTGTAAGGTTCGCTCCTGATGGCAGCAAGTTTTGGTGAAGATTTTAGGTTTTTTGATTGGTTTTGGTGAAGAAGAATTGGGGGAAATACAATACCACGATAACTGATTTTGGGGGAAATATAATAGATTTTGTTCTAATTTGGGTTTTATATTATTGGAAATGAACTAGTTTGGAATTAGGTTCACAAATATAAAACAGGGGTAAAATGGTCATTTTTGACATTCAGACTGTTTATTCAGCCCAACAACAGAACAACAACTTATCTGTTAACACTCAGACAACCATATCCACTCAGACAGTCATATGGATTCAGGTCTTAACAGAAAACGAACAGAACAGCACCTTAGTTACGAATAGTTGGATCCTCAAATTTTACAAGCTTGTACATTTTATATTAATTAAATATGATTGGGTGATTTAATATATTAAACTTAGAATACTGTTATAATTTATACATAACTTTGATATAGTTTAATCATATTAGAGTACTATTTCTAGATGTTTCGAAGTATTATTTATTATAATATAATTAATACTATTTAATTTTGTGAAGTTTAAGTAAAAATGGAAATTCATTTTTATATCTATGAGTAGCTACAAAAATTGGGTGACACGACTCACGAAAACAAAACTTGATCGATATAATTTATTAATGAGTAATTCATCAAACTGCCCTAAGTTCACCACACACTTTACCCATTTGCCCCATCTCCCTCCTAAATTGCCCAAATACCCTGAAAATCCGTGGGCATACCCGTGGCCCACGGATATTGGGTCAAATCTCTCTCCCACGGACAATTTTCAAGGCCCACGGAAATTTTCCTCGTGGCCCACGGATTTGGTCCTCGTGGCCCACGGAAATCTGGATGCCCACGGAAATTTTTACCTTACCCACGGATGATGTCCTCGTCCCACGGATTTTCAGGGTATTTTGGTAAATTGGGAGAGAGTTAGGGCAAATGAGTAAAAAAATCTGAACTTAGGGCATTTTCATTAATTACTCTTTATTAATCGATATAATTTATTAATCGATATATTAATGGGAATTTAATTAAAATACCTAAAGTTTGACTTTCATTTACTAAAATACTCATTTCTTTTTCGTTTTTACCAAAATATCCATTTTTCCGCAAAGGGGGTCCGCGATCGCGGACATGGACCATTTTTGATATTTTTTGAAACTTTTACCCCGCGATCACGGGGGAGTGTCGCGCGGTGGACCCAATTTCCTTCAATTTGATGATTTTGAATTGAAATGTTACACTTGCAACTCCTATACTTATTTACTTAATTTACTTTATACTTTTTACTTTCACAATTTTAATTTTACATTTAACACATATAATCGTTTATTAACTAAAATACGTTAAAAAAATACGTTTTAATTTTAACAAGTTACACCATTATAATCGTCTCTTCGATACGTTCGAAATGAGCTCAATCTTGAATATTTTTGGATTTATTTATTTTATTATATATCATATATACTATATAAAAATATTTTTAATATTTACAATTCATACCCTTATAGTTACTTATTTAATTTATGGTACTCTTATAGTTAAAATACGTTTTATTTATTTTATTATCGATGGTCCAAGTGTAAGTATTAAAAATTGGCGGAGGCTTTGTGATGGACATACATCAAACCTTTTGTGCATACTCTGTAACTGCAAATACTTCAGCTCCAAACACACATGAATCATCATTCGCCAAATACCCATTTTCACAATTCTTACAGAGTTCAGTGATACCAGTTTGTCAAAACCCCATTTCATATCCTTCTCGTGAAACCTTGTCCTATTGCCATTCACGATATCTATAAACACATACAAATAATAATAATTTAAAACGATTTAATGAATTAGTTAATATATGATTATTATGTTAATGCGATAGAAGTGTAAAACAAAAATAAAAAAAATAAGAGATGTACCATAAATTAAATAATTAACTATAAGGGTATGAATTGTAAATATTAAAAATATTTTTATGTAGTATATATGATATATAATAAAATAAATAAATCCAAAAATATTCAAGATTGAGCTCATTTCGAACGTATCGAAGAGACGATTATAATGGTGTAACTTGTTAAAATTAAAACAAATTTTTTAACGTATTTTAGTTAATAAACGATTATATGTGTTAAATGTAAAATTAAAATTATGAAAGTAAAAGGTATAAAGTAAATTAAGTAAATAAGTATAGTGGGTTGAAAGTGTAACATTTCAATTCAAACTATCAAATTGAAGGAAATTGGGTCCACCGCGGGACACTCCCCCGATCGCGGGGTAAAAGTTTCAAAAAGAGTCAAAAATGGTCCCTGCTCGCAATCGCGGATCCCTTCGCAGAAAAAATGGGTATTTTAGTAAAAACGGGAGAAAAATAGGTATTTTGGTAAATGAAAGTCAAAATTTGGGTATTTTAATTAAATTCCCTATATTAATGCATATATTTTAGATGACGTCATATAAGTTACCGCCGCACCACCTCTTCATTTCTTATTAACTGTCACCATTTCAGATGCCATTTCAGATGCTTCCTCCATGATTCCTTTTACACACAATATGTAAACATATTTTGATATATATATATATATATATATGTTCATCGTCGTTTTCATCTTCATCATACCAAACTCACAAAAATGGATGAGAGAGCAGACTCATCGGAGAATCCAATGAGCCATTTCAATGGCGGCAACTACAACATGTTCCAAGTCGATTACATGCCAGAAACCGAATTCGAAAATTTCAATTCCACAATTCGAGGCGATACAGCCGATCCAATTCAAAATTTCTGTTTTGACTACCAATGCAATCACTTTACCAACTGCTGCACGGATCTGCAGCTGCCGCCGTACGGTCTCAACGAATCCATCATCGCCGGTACTGAATTTGGCGGTTATGATGCGATGGATCCGAATGTGAATCTGATTTGGAATCAGGATTTGAAAGGTTCTGACGTTTACGGAGATGATCTTTCGTCGGAGACGGCAACCACCGGTAATCCTGATACGCCGGGAAGGAGCGGCGGCGGTACGAAGGCAGATCGGTCGAGAACTTTGATTTCCGAACGGAAGAGGAGAAGCGGAATGAAAGAGAAGCTCTACGCGTTGCGTTCGTTGGTACCAAACATCACTAAGGTTCGTCGCAAATCGTTGCTGAATTATTTTGCCACTGAAATAATATGCTGACGTGGCATTCTGAAAAGTCATTATGCTTACGTGGAATTTAACTATTGATTGTTTAGTTATATGTCATTAAAATATATATATATATATATACACTCACTAAAATTGACGTAAACTTAAGTCATTTATATCATATTTGATGTTCTTTTATAACGTATGATGATGTAAAATAAGTAACGTTCTAGATGGCGTGAGATCGTGTCGTGGTGGTGAGGCCAAACCTCAAGCCTTAGAAGTCATGGCGAGGCCATGTCGTTTATCAAGGCATGACTTATGGCGGCAAATCTATATATCTTATATAATATTAATATATAAAAAACATATGTTTTGTACTATTAATCGATGAGTCAATGAAAATAAACAAGTTAAACTAGGGTATATATTAAAAATTAGCAAATAAGACATTAAAAACGTAAAGGAAAATCAAATATCACATTATAAAAGATCGCACATTAAGTCATGGTGTGCCACAAGCATTGCGTGGCGTGAGACACAAGCCTTAAGCCACGGCACGCCATGACGGCTGTCGCGGCGAGCCTTTTAGAACAGTGAAAATAAGTCGATCTGTAACATAAATTTTGTTTGTAAACAGATGGATAAAGCTTCTATAGTTGGAGATGCTGCACGATATATTCAAGAGCTTCAAACGCAAGCAAGGAATTTAAAGACCGACATTGCAACGATTGAAGCAACGAGAGACCAAAAAACGTCATCCCAGAATTCGAAAAAGATTCACAAGAAATCGTACCCGTTATTGAAGAAGATATCTAAGGTATTACAGAATAAAATATTCTCGTCTAAAAATAAATGACTGAAATCATATACGACACTAACTTTATGTTTTTACGGGGTTAATTTAGATGGATATGTTTCAAGTGGAGGAAAAAGCGTATTATGTGAGACTTGTATGCAACACAGGACAAGGTGTCGCGGTGTCGCTCCATAAAGCACTCGAGTCGATTACAAGCTTTCAGGTTCAGAGCTCGAATTTGGCAACCGTTGGTGATAACTTTGTCTTGACTTTCACCTTAAATGTAAGTTTATTTTTCTATTATTTTATAAAAGTTTGTTTACTTAAAGACGAGTAATTAATATGTACGGGTATTAATCTACAGGTCACGGTGTGTGAATTTGACATAAACCTGCCGAATTTGAAGCTATGGCTTGCGGGGGCTTTTCTTAACCACGGTTTTGAATTCACCACGTTTCCCTCAGCCTAAAACATGAGGAATATCGAGAGTGTTGAGTATTTTTATTCACTCACACATGCAGATGTATCATGTATCATGAGTTATGAGTCATTTATCAAACGCTTACAAGGTAAGCGTTTACCAAAAACCTAGTAAGCTCTTATCAGGTAAGAGTGTTTCACTCACTTAACTCTTGGTCCTTGTCATTGTCATGTCTCTTACCGAGTAAGATTTATCGGCCCTTACCATACTCGATCATTAAGGTAAGTGATATAGATAAGTGCTTATCCGATAAACGTCTAATAACCGACCATTTAGTTTTCATGATTTTAGTTTTAATTAAAATGTAACGCTTACGACATGTAATATTTTTTTAACTGAGTGATGTTTACTTGTCATCCTTTATGTCATAGTGTTTTATTAGACATGTGGTTAAGGGGAGTGTTTATTTTTAACGGTAACGTTGAATATTTTATTGATTGATAAAACTAACATAACGATATCTAAAACTACACAAACAGGGAAAGGATGTCCTACGCTATGCCTAGACTAATCCCTTGGCAAATTATGACTATAACACATCAATCCTGATTAAACCTCAGTGGTCACATCCTACAAGACCTTAACCAGTACGCCACAACCCTTGTGATTATAAACATTGAATGGTTTACTCTCGTTTTAAAACTAGGCGAATAATAACTCGGCCGAACGATATTAAATTACATATTCATAGAGGACTTAATGGAAAACCAACCAAACAGAACATCGTAAACAACTTAATACATAAATTTACGTTTCAAAATACATATATTACGCATTAGTTTTGTTCACATAAAAACCCTTTTAGGTTTTTTTTTCCAATTGAACTGTTTTTACCAAATTAAATGATAGAAAAATATTCATGGTAATAAATTCAAAGATCCTGTTGATCAATTGGGATCATTGAAAATCTTGTGTGAATTAAATAAATTGGATCCGGATTTGATTCTATTGAATGTGATCCCGTCAATTTGGATAAACAATGATCAAGGAATAAACAACATTTTAATTCAACTTATTTCCTCATTATTTAATGAGATTCGGATGTTTATCGGACAAACCCACTTCATTCTATAAAATAATCAATATTATATTAGAAAACAAAATGTGTTAAAGGAAAAGAGAAATAGAACAAGAATAGAAGGAAGAGAATGAATCGTAATTCTCATTAATCATAAGCCCTTTGTATAGGGATGAGTTACAAGTATATAACTACAAGATATTTCAATTCTAATCTATCTCTATCCCTATCTCCATCGTCATATTCTTTAGACGATGGCACATTTATCCTACAACACTCCCCCTTGTGTTGAGTCAAAGGAGTGAATGTGCACAATTGTTGACTCGTTAAAACCTTACGTCCAAAAAAAAACCAGTGGGAAAAAACAAAAATAGGACGAAGGAAAGAGTACAACGCACCAGTCTCTTCACAATACATAGACTTTTACTTTAGTCTAATTTTCTCTTAGATTCGTACATTAATCATGAGAGTTAAGAAAACATGATGGTATATAAAATGTTGCCTCACTAAAACCTTACATCAAGGAACAAAACCCAATGGGAAAAATAAAACATTGGTTGAAGGAAAGAGCACAACATACCAATATTACATATATAGTAGACTCCCCCTTTTATCTACTACCCCCCTGATTCGTGCATTAATCAAAGGAGGTTTAAAATATTTCCATTTTAATATTTTCTACATGTTTCCCAAATATGGTTTTACGTATTGATTTGGTAAACAAACATGTCACATTTTCCTCGCATCTTATTCAGTTCACTTGAATCTTGAGGATAATTGATTATATGAAAACTTAAGCAAAGTATGCTTTGTGTTATAACCCTTGATATATCTTACTTTCATTTCTTCGATACATGATGCATTATTTCCATACATGCAAGTTGTATAGTGGTTAAACTCAAAATTACTAGCTCATCTTATATGTGTAATGATAGTCCTTAACCATATACACTCTTGAATAGTCTCATGGAGAGTAAGATTGTTGATAATATAAGAAGATAGTTATTAAGGGTTTGCTTAGTTTACTTCCAAGCAATCGACATGTTCCATATGATAATTATTTATCTAGTTTGAGAACAATCTTTATATGAGTCAAACATATACCTAGTATCAACAAATATATACCAAGGCATTGTTTGGTGTATTTCTATAAGCTAGTACTTTTGCCGCTCACAATCTAAGTAGGTATTGAAGTTTCATTATCAATCCATTTTTCTCCATAGGGAAATTATAAGCCCACGTCAATGGTGCCAACAGATTAATTTGAAATCATTCCAATGACGTTGTGTTGGCGCTGAGCTAAATCTAGCTGACAAGTTCAATGAGAAGTCTAATATACGGTCAAGTGTATTATGTTGAGTACAATAATGTGCCTATTGTACTTGGGTATGGAATTCCAGCTCCCAACACCTCTTCGTCCTCATCCTTTAGACGAATGGATCTTTCCTGATATCCAACACTTTGACCGATCATAAGAGTGCTAGTCGGACGCGCTTTGTCTATATTAGGTCGCCTGATCATTTTCTAGACATATGTGGATCGGTGGATCAATATTCCACAAACTCGGTGTCGTAGCTCAAGTATCTAGATAAAACCAAGTTTTCCCAGGATCTTTTATCTCAAATTCAGATTTCAAATAGCTTGTGTTTTCTCTTATTTCGTCAAGAGTGTCTATTATGTTCATTACAATGACATATAGAGCTACTATGAAAATCTGGAACTTTCTTTTCCTAACAAATACGCAAGGGCATAGTTCATCGTTCTTATTTATCGTTTCCCAATCAAGTATTCACCCAGGCGGGTATACCACATCCGCATGAATTGCTTTAATCTATAAAGTGAGTGTTTCATATTTATTGTAATCGCATTTCATAGTTTAAAGTTACTTGATATTGGTATAATGCCATCAAGCACTTTTATATATCTCTGAATTTATATCCCCATAGAGATATGTAGTAACTACATCGTTGAGCTGCAATTTCCAGTCCTTCGGAAACTACTTGGCTAATTTAATTAGCATAACGTTGTCCATCACGAGAGAGTAAGTCTTATTGTGGTCAATCCAATGCGTTGTGAGAAACCTTGCGCCAAAGGAGAGTCTTATATATTATGACTTAATTATTCTCATTATGCTTCCCTGACAAACGATTTATCTATGTCCTACAGGCTTTACACTTGGTCGGTTAGCACTACCGAACCAAATACCTGTTCATTTGTCAAATAATTATCCTGGATTGCTTCTTTTCATTTAGGCCAATTTGCTCTTTGTTGACATTCTTCAACTGAGCATGGTTCGATGACATCGTGCTCTATTATCTCATAAGCAACGGTATATGCAAATATATCATCATTGTATGTATGATCTGTCCATCGACTCATATTCATTTGAGATTTATTTGATCTCTGGAATCAGTATTAACTTCGAAGCGTCCTCCAATAATGATTCATAGACATAGATTTAATCAGAGATAATCTCATGTATTGATGATATATGGTTGTGCCTTACTCTTCTCTTCCTTTAGATGAGTATCTATCGAACCAAGTAGCTTCCCCCATTTCCTTTTGGGAGCTACGACCTCAACCACACCTCCACCATGTGTGATTGCAACGTACTTCCAGCGACGGTGTGCCCTTGTTTGGGGACTTTTGACCTTGCGAGTATGTTTGCAACTCGTATATGTGATCTTGTCAATCTAAATAATATTAAACGTATCAGGTATCGAGTCTGATTCGTTTGACTTCAACTTTACGTTGTGAAGTTTTTGGGGATCAAAATGAGACACAATTGAAATATTCAATGGCACTTCCTGTCGTTCCCATGGAAAATCCTTTTTCCTATCTCCCCCTAACGACAGGAAGGTTGTCTCATCAAAGTGACAACCCGTAAATCTAGCGGTAAAGGGATCACTCGTCAAGGGTTCTAATTAGCGGATAATTGTTGGGGATTCATATCCAACATTTGATGACTCGTCTTTAAGACCCATTTTGGTACGCTGTGGGGGCGTAATTGGCACATATACAACACAACCAAACATACGTAAATGTAAAACATCAGGCTTATATCCAGTTACCAACTGGTACGCACAAGATTGGTTGGCTGGTTGTGGGTCTAAACACGAATAAGTAAAGTTGCATGTAATATTGCATTACCCCATGCAGATGTGGATAAATTAGTGCGCATAACCAATGCCCTAACTACCATCTATATTCTTTTGATGACAACTTTTATCATTTTACTAGACCATTTTATATATACACATGCGGTACAAATGCAATAATCATCAAAACCTTATGATGTAAATTCCCCGGCAACGACGTTTAATCTTTGTAATGTTTTGCTTCCTCTTTTGCTAGTTGCTTGTTAGCTTTTAATAAAATTCCGGTTCCTGTTCAAAAAAAAATGTAGACTTGGTGAGAAAAAATCAGGGTGGTGAGTCCTTAATGTATGAGTGCAACATTTCATGTGGACTATAATACGACACGTGTTCATCGTGTCAAAACCAGAACCATAAAGTACTTTAATGGCCCGCATTCTGGATGTTTATGTCCATAAATATCACATTGTATTCGTTGTAAGAATGAAATATTTTTATATTATGTCCTTAGCTTTAGGATGGTCTCATTCCTGATTTCGCTAAGGATCAGGGTGTAACACCCTAAAAACCAGGGCCAATTTAAACCTCAAAATAAACAAGTTATGATTACCAAAATATCAAACTTTTATAACCAGAGGATCAAAAGTGAAGTTTTATGTACATAAATATCTAATTTGAATAATCTTACTAATCTAATCATAGCAACATAATCAGATTACTAGATTATCTAAGCTTGCGCCCCAAAAATCATCAAAAGAAAATCTTGATCCTTTAACATCTATAAGTCTGATTTCTTCCGGTTACTGCATCTCACTTTCCCAGACTATTTCCCCGAGCTTGTACCTGATAAGAAAATTTAATTTGAAACATTAGGCTTTCGCCTAGTGAGAATATCCAAATCAAATTAAAATTTAACAACTAAAATATTAACAGATATATCAAACCTGTTATCAATCATCTTACCGTACCAAAGCTCTATTCAACAACAGGAATCTACCCAATTCCCTTCCTTATGACTATTTCATCTAGTCATATCACTATCAACCAACAATTACTTTAATCCCACTTGATTATAAGTAATCTTCAACCCCAAGAACTTACAGTTTCTATACCTGCTTATTTCTTAGTCCGAAAGTAGAGATTACAAATTTCAATATTTGTTTATCTCCAAATTTAAAATGAAGATATCAAATCTTCCGCCAGAAATGGGAATTACAAACTCAATGTCTGCCTATTCCACATTTCACTATCTCACCATCTTGAAACACTGGCCCCCTAATGGAATTTTATTTCTATATCGCGATCAACAACAAGGGCCCTCACAGATGATTCAAGATTCACTCCAACAACTAGAAATAACATCCCAATGGTCAATGGCTAGTAAACGGTTTCCATTAGACCGTACTAAATGCCCCCACGACCGGATGAATATTTCTAGCCAACGTAACACAATAACTGTGTATCATTACCCTTTCTATCGTATAATAAAGATGTACGATATATCATATATTCTATATGTCTATATACAGAATATTAATTACCACAATTATCCCCATTCTTGCCAATTAGCAACGGGGATCAATATCTCAAATGTTAACTATAAGATCGGACTCATAAATAAGTCATTTACAATTATTTATAATATGGCTTTCGTATCAAAATCTGAATTATAATCATATAACAAATAGCATATAAATATCAGATTGCATTTCACATAAAAGCCTCAAAACTGCTACTGAAGGTCCACAAATGTCGCAAGCCATTGCTTGCGTTTTCCTCCAAAATTCGCAAGTCAAGCTTGCGAGTTTCATAAAATTCGCAAGCCTCTCTTGCGAGTTTCTTTAAAATTCGCAGGCCAAGGTTGCGAGATTCTCTAAATTCGCAGGCCAAGGTTGCGAGATTCTCTAAATTCGCAGGCCAAGGTTGCGAGATTTAGACTACTGTTCATCATGTTCTACCTTTATTAAGCCAGGCATCATTTTTCAGTTTTAAGCATGTATCAGATGATTCTAAACAAGTAAAACATGTCTATTATCATCTTAATTGCAAAGTTTTAACATGAATGAATAAACTCACCTGGGTAATTTCTGAACACTGAGTTCTTCACAAAACTTGATTCTTTAGCTTAATCAATAGCTAAAAACAGAAATTAACCAATTACTTATCTTCCTTACACGAAATCAGTAGGAGAAGTCAAGTTTCTTACCACAAATTCAAGCCAATTGCTTTCTTTCTTCTCTTCTTCTCGATTTCTATCTCTCTGTCTCGTTTTTCTCTATCTCTCTCTGTTCTAATTCTATTTCCTTTTTGTGAAGTAATAACCCAAAAGAAATTAGTATTCACAATACTGATTTTTCTCTACTTGACACCTCACTAAAAAGACGAGTCATTAATTCATTTTCCAATTTGTATCCCAAACTTCCGAATAATGGCAATTCAAACCCCTCTAGTTAACTTTTCCCATTAACTTAAATTTTAAACAAAATATAACATAACAAAATTACAATGGAATTTTCGAGGTGTTACAATACTCCCCAACTTGAAAATGATTTCGTCCCCGAAATCACACTAAGTAAACAAATGAGGGTATCTTTTCTTCATTTCTTCCTCTGACTCTAAAGTCACGTTACTACCTCGATGATGCTTCCATTGTACTTTCAGCATACTTACTTCTTTGCCATTTCTCAATTTCCGAACAAACTTTTCCAGTATTGCTTCCGGCTCTTCAACACATCGACTCTTCTCATCCACCTTTACATCAGAAATTGGAATTACGTCCTTTTCTTCAGCTAAACACTTTCGAAGATAACATACATGAAACGTGTTATGAATTCTTTCTAATTCAGGTGGTAGATCTAATTGATACACTTGCTGACCAATTCTCTTAGTGATAGTGAAAGGTCCTAGAAAACGAGGACTTAACTTCCCACGCTTTCCAAAACGAATCACACCTTTCCACTGAGATACTTTCAGCATAACTCGCTCCCCAACTTGAAATTCTTTTGGTCTCCTTTTTAGATCAGCATAACTCTTCTGTCTATCCTGAGCCGCTTTCATGTGTTGTCGGATTTCCTTCACTTTATCAGCCGTTTGTTGCACCATTTCCGGTCCGGCAAACTGTTTCTCTCCAGCTTCTAACCAACATACTGGAGTTCTACACTTTCTACCATACAAGGCTTCAAACGGTGATCTTCCGATACTAGAATGATAACTATTGTTATACGCAAATTCCACTAATGGTAAATGCGTATCCCAATTACCTCCAAAATCTAATATACATGCTCTTAGCATATCTTCCAACGTCTGAATAGTTCTTTCACTTTGACCGTCCGTTTGTGGATGATACGCGGTACTCAAATTCAATTTCGTACCCAACTCTTCTTGAAGTGACTGCCAAAACCTTGATGTAAACCGACTATCACGATCAGAAACAATAGACACTAGTATACCATGTCTTGACACCACTTCGTCAATATACAACTTCGCCAACTTTTCTATCGGTGAAGCTTCTTTCATAGCAAGAAAATGAGCACTCTTTGTCAACCTGTCAACAATTACCCATATAGTGTTGTTACCTCTTTGCGTCTTTGGTAACTTCGTCACGAAATCCATAGTAATCTTATCCCATTTCCACTCCGGAATTTCCAAAGATTGAAAACTTCCGTATGGCTTTTGATGTTCAGCTTTAACTAAAGAACAGGTTCCACACTTTTCTACACATCGAGCCACGTCTAACTTCATAGTTGGCCACCAATAGTGTAGCATCAGATCTCTATACATCTTAGTACTCCCAGGGTGAATGGAATACTTAGATTTGTGAGCATCTTCCATAATCAATTCTCGATTCCCACCTATTCTTGGTACCCAAACACGGCCTCGAAATAACTTCACCCCGCGACTATCTTCTGTCAGATGAAACCGTTGTTTGACCATAACTTCAGCTTTTAAGTTTTCTTCCAGTAAAGCTTTCGTTTGAGCAGTCTTTATTCGTTCAATCAAACTTGACATTACATCAATTCTAGCATTTGTTGACTTCAGACAACCACTATACTCCTTCCTGCTTAAGGCATCAGCTACGACATTTGCTTTACCCGGATGGTAATGCAGTTCACAATCGTAATCCTTAAGTAACTCTAGCCAACGTCGTTGCCTCATATTTAACTCTTTCTGATCAAAAACATGTTTTAAACTCTTATGGTCAGTATAAAGAGTACACTTCGTTCCATACAGATAGTGACGCCATAGTTTCAAAGCAAACACCACTGCAGCTAACTCCAGATCGTGAGTAGGATAATTCTTTTCATGCTCCTTTAATTGTCTCGATGCATAAGCAATTACCTTGCCTCTTTGCATCAATACACATCCTAGACCCATCTTTGAAGCATCACTATAAACTACAAAATCATTTGTACATTCTGGCAGTGCTAAAACAGGAGCTTCACACAACTTCTGCCTTAAAGTCTTGAAAGCTGAATCTTGCTTTTCAGTCCAGATAAACTTTACATTTTTACGAGTTAACACTGTCAAATCAGAAGCAATCTTCGAGAAATCTTGGATAAACCTCCGATAATACCCAGCCAAACCCAAGAAACTTCTTATTTCAGATGCATTCTTTGGAGTCTCCCAATTCATCATTGCTTCTATCTTGGCGGGATCCACTTTCACACCTTCAGCAGAAATTACATGACCCAGAAATTATACTTCTTTTAACCAAAATTCACATTTTGAGAATTTTGCATACAATTTCTCTTTTCTCAACACTTCTAAAACTTCATAAAGGTGACTCTCGTTATCATTTTCATTCTTTGAATAGACTAGTATGTCATCAATAAATACAATGACAAACTTGTCTAGAAAGGGTCGACACACTCTATTCATCAAAACCATGAATATAGCTGGAGCGTTAGTCAAACCAAATGGCATCACGAGGAATTCATAATGCCCATACCTTGTTCTGAAAGCAGTCTTCGGAATATCTTCATCCCTTACTCGGACTTGATGATACCCCGACCTCAGATCAATCTTAGAAAAACATCTCGCACCATGCAACTTGTAACACCTTAGGCATATCCCACATCGGCTGTGGACAGGAGAGATGCTGGGTATATTAGTAAACCTTGGCCTTACCAGACACAACGCGTTTTGGGGCCACAAGCATGCGGGTTCCTTGGGAACTCTGTGGTTAAGCGTACTTGGGTGGGAGTAGTACTAGGATGGGTGACCTCCTGGGAAGTCCTTGCGAAGTCCTTGCCAGGTCACCAAGAACAAAGCCGTGAGCCAGTGGGGCAAAGCGGACAATATTGTGTCGTGGTAAGCGGGGTGTTACAAATGGTATCAGAGCCACTCATGTGCCGTTCGGGATGGTGGGGCAAACCTCATCGAGGACGATGAGTCCCTAAGGGGGTGTGTGTGTAACACCTTAGGCATATCCCACATCGGCCGTGGACATGAGAGATGCTGGGTATATTAGTAAACTTTGGCCTTACCAGACACAACGCGTTTTGGGGCCACAAGCATGCGGGTTCCTTGGGAACTCTGTGGTTAAGCGTGCTTGGGTGGGAGTAGTACCAGGATGGGTGACCTCCTGGGAAGTCTTTGCGAAGTCCTTGCCAGGTCACCAAAAACAAAGCCGTGAGCCAGTGGGGCAAAGCGGACAATATTATGTCGTGGTAAGCGGGGTGTTACACAACTGATCAAACAAATCATCAATTCGTGGCAACGGATACTTGTTCTTGATTGTCACTTTATTCAATTCCCGATAATCTATGCACATTCTCATAGTTCCATCTTTCTTTTTAACAAACAGCACCGGAGCTCCCCAAGGTGAAGAACTCGGTCTAATAAAGCCTTTGTCTAATAACTCCTGTAATTGTGACATCATCTCTTTCATCTCTGCTGGCGCCAAACGATACGGTGCACGAGCTATTGGTGCTGCTCCAGGAATTAGATCAATACGGAACTCTACTTGCCTTTCCAAAGGCAAACCTGGAAGATCATCTGGGAATACATCAGGAAAATCACGTACTACTTTGATGTCTTGTATCTGCTTCTTTTCTGATTTTGCATCTAAAACATAGGCCAAATACGACGAACATCCTTTCGATAAACATTTACGTGCCTTTGCAACTGAGATCAACTGTACTTCTCTTCTGCTTTTCCCCATAAATAAATACATCATCTTGGTCAACCATCGGGATTCGGATCAACTTCTTGGCACACATTATTTCTGCTTGATTATCAGTCAACCAATCCATACCCACAATAACATCAAATCCCCCAATTTCCATTAACAACATGTCAATTGGAAACTTGATATCCTCTATCTGAATTGTACAACCATCTATTCTTTCACCAACCAAAGCTAGACCCCCATTAGCTGCCTCAACTACTAAGGCATCTCCTAAAGTAGTGACAGTCATAGCTAACTTACCATAGAACCCTTTGGATACAAACGAATAATTTGCACCACAATCAAATAACACATGAGCAGGTATGGAATTTATAAGAAAAGTACCGGAGACGACATCTTTGGATCCTTTCGCCTCCTCAGCAGTCATATTAAACGCTCGTCCTGTGGGTTTAGGAATAATCGTCTTCCTTCCCTGTTCTCCTTCCTTCTTCAATTTTGGACAATCCCTCCGAATATGTCCTGGCTGCTTACATTCAAAACACATCACACCCGGAATAGAACAATTGATTGCAATGTGTCCAGTCTTTCCACACTTAAAACATTCTGGTCCGCCTGCTCGACATTGCCCACAATGCTTACTTTTACACTTCGGACACCAGCTGGGTTCCTTTCGAGAATCTGAACGTATGTTTTTACCAAACAATCTAAGTTTCTGAGAAGAATCAGGACGACCTTCCCACTTTCTTTTATCACCAACATGAGCTTTCTCTTCCTTATCTCTGGTATACATCTCCTCTATCAACTTGGCCTCTTCAATCGTTTCCCTGAGTGTTACCGCCTTTGAATTCCGCACTCTGGACATCATCTCGGCCGGCAACCCTTTCAAGTATGCTTTAACTTTATCTTTCTCAGCAGGAGCCACGTGCCCTACCAAGTTCAGTTTCTCCATAAATAATTCTGTATATCTTCTCACCGACATGTTACCCTTCTTGAGATTTCTAAATTGTTCTTCTATCCGATCCATCTCATGTTCATTACAATACTCTTTCAGTATCTTCTCTTTAAATATTCCCCATGTCATGGCATTCAACATAGGTGTCGCTAAAGAAGCTGTCAAAATATTCCACCAGTTCAAAGCATTACCTCTTAACATCTGAGAGGCAAATCTGACTTTCGATCCTTCCTCACATTCACAGGCTCGGAAAGCTTGCTCTATTTCCCGTAGCCAATTCATACATGCAACTGGACTTTCTTCCCCTTTAAATTCAGGCGGTTTGCAGCTTAGAAATGTTTTATAAGAACAAATTATTTCTACCCTTCGTTCCGCCTCTGGCCTTGGATTACCCGTCGGATTTGTCACTCCAGTATCAATTACTTGACGTCTTGGTTCTACATTCCTTTCATTGAACAACTTCGTAAACATTTCGGTTTGTCTCTCCATGGAGGCGTTCATCAACTCAGCTTGTCTTTCTACCGAAGCATTCATCATTCTTGATACGTTCTCCATTATTCTTGTTTCCATATTAGATTCTGCCGTCTGACTAACATTACTTGTACCCACCCTCTGGGTTGGAGTATGCATACCTCCCAAAGAAAGAAAATTTCTTGGTGTATTATGCATATTACTCACTTCTGCTTCATCAGTTCCAACTCTTTCTCTAGGTGGCGTATTCACCATTATTCTGAACAGACACAAATAACCATACAAATGGTTAAAAACAATTCTAAACATACTAAACGTACTTTATCACTAATTAGCCAATACAACAATTGAGAAACAAGTATGCTTATGTAACAATATATCCATAATAACAGTAGCTAATTGAAATTGCGAACATATTATACATGAGAATTCTCGTTAGCATCGTTACAGTACTAATTTCGTGTATTTCCGTCAACCCTAAGACTACCCGGTCTTAGCAATTCTACCCATCTCTCGCAGATCATAACTTAATTTCATCACAGCTTAAGTCTAGGCATCTCAATATCATACCTAGTTCACTTAAACTACTGCTCTGATACCATACTGTAACACCCTAAAAACCAGGGCCAATTTAAACCTCAAAATAAACAAGTTATGATTACCAAAATATCAGACTTTTATAACCAGAGGATCAAAAGTGAAGTTTTATGTACATAAATATCTAACTTGAATAATCTTACTAATCTAATCATAGCAACATAATCAGATTACTAGATTATCTAAGCTTGCGCCCCAAAAATCATCAAAAGAAAATCTTGATCCTTTAACATCTATAAGTCTGATTTCTTCCAGTTACTGCATCTCACTTTCCCAGACTATTTCCCCGAGCTTGTACCTGATAAGAAAATTTAATTTGAAACATTAGGCTTTCGCCTAGTGAGAATATCCAAATCAAATTAAAGTTTAACAACTAAAATATTAACAGATATATCAAACCTGTTATCAATCATCTTACCGTACCAAAGCTCTATTCAACAACAGGAATCTACCCAAATCCCTTCCTTATGACTATTTCATCTAGTCATATCACTATCAACCAACAATTACTTTAATCTCACTTGATTATAAGTAATCTTCAACCCCAAGAACTTACAGTTTCTATACCTGCTTATTTCTTAGTCCGAAAGTAGAGATTACAAATTTCAATATTTGTTTATCTCCAAATTTAAAATGAAGATATCAAATCTTCCGCCTGAAATGGGAATTACAAACTCTATGTCTGCCTATTCCACATTTCACTATCTCACCATCTTGAAACACTGCCCCCCTAATGGAATTTTATTTCTATATCGCGATCAACAACAAGGGCCCTCACAGATGATTCAAGATTCACTCCAACAACTAGAAATAACATCCCAATGGTTAATGGCTAGTAAACGGTTTCCATTAGACCGTACTAAATGCCCTCACGACCGGATGAATATTTCTAGCCAACGTAACACAATAACTGTGTATCATTACCCTTTCTATCGTATAATAAAGATGTACGATATATCATATATTCTATATGTCTATATACAGAATATTAATTACCACAATTATCCCCATTCTTGCCAATTAGCAACGGGGATCAACATCTCAAATGTTAACTATAAGATCGGACTCATAAATAAATCCTTTACAATAAAGTGTATCATCATCCGTTACCGTTCAACCGCACTGCATCGTCACTTCATAAGGCATCAACCATACTAGGTCTTTAGCCATTAAGACATCAACCATACTAGGTCTTTAGTCCGTTAAGCATCAACCATACTAGGTCTTTAGCCATTAAGCATCAACCATACTAGGTCTTTAGCCATTAAGACATCAACCATACTAGGTCTTTAGTCCATTAAAACATCAACCATACTAGGTCTTTAGTCCATTAAGCATCAACCATACTAGGTCTTTAGCCATTAAGCATCAACCATACTAGGTCTTTAGCCATTAAGCATCAACCATACTAGGTCTTTAGCCATTAAGACATCAACCATACTAGGTCTTTAGTCCATTAAGACATCAACCATACTAGGTCTTTAGTCCATTAAGCATCAACCATACTAGGTCTTTAGCCATTAAGACATCAACCATACTAGGTATTTAGTCCATTAAACAACATAGTGTCACCACAATGTACAAATCCTCATAACATAATAATAATATCTTTGAGCACAGTAATCATCATAGAATATTATTAAGTCACATTAAATTCATAATACTTTGAGCATCAAATTCCTCATTGAGGTTTACTTCTACTTTGGAGTTGTAGAGAAGGAGAGGTGTGTACATACTCAAGTGTATACTCCTACACCACCCATCCATCTCTTTTCATCTTTTCATCATATTATCATCATAATCGAACTCTAATTCACCAACATAAGGGAATTAAATCACATATCATCACATAATGAGAAGACAAGTAAAATAAGCATTTATTTAAAGAATGTAGATACATAGGCATAAATGAACTTAGTGAGTCAAGAGGAACTCACCTAGGAGGTTTGTGAAGTGAAAACCTCAAGAAATGGAAGAAACCGTAAGAGTGTTAGGGAGAAAACCCTAGGATTTGGAAACCCTAGTTTTTCTTGAAGCAAACTTGGACTTTTACTTAGCAATTCTAGAATACCCACTTGAAGAAATGAAGGATTATCAGTGTTAAACCCCTAGAGAGCCATCCATTAATGCATTTAGGGTTAGGGTGGAGGATTAAGTGAAGAGAGAGAGAGAGAGACAAGAAGAGTTGGGGTCGCCATTTAGAGAGAAAAGAAATATTCAGCAGCTAAGAAATAAAAATGAGAGAGAAGGATTTATTTTCCCAAATAGGACGGCCCGTCGATCCCTCTATTTTAACCTAAACTAGCCGTCGGCGATAGTGCCATCGGCGGTTGTGACATGGCAAGGTCGCCATTGTCACTCCCGCCGTGCATGTACCGCAAGCTCCCAAACTGAAGTCGAAAACCCTTCCAGCGATCATGCCATGGCGATAGTGACCTGTCAAGGTCGCATGGTCACTTCCGCCTATCATGTACCGGAACCCACCCCATCTCGATGCCATACTCCGGCGAATGTGACGCTCGCGAGAGTGCCCATGGCATTCTCGCCATGGCACTCTCGCCATGCCTGTACCGTGAGTCATGGTGAGCTGCAGCAGTACTCTTACACTTGAATTAATGAAATTAAATTGAGTATAGGTATAGCATGGTTACGTGGGTCTGTCTAAATTCATGCATGTGTACATGCATACACACCCACACCACTACACTCTCTTAATCACGAGCTTGCCAGGAGAAGGAATGATTGAAAGAAAAAATTAGGAGGACTCACATAAATTAATATTTAGGATGGACGATTACCCGAAAATTGGAGTGTTACATATAATCATATAACAAATAGCATATAAATATCAGATTGCATTTCACATAAAAGCCTCAAAACTGCTACTGAAGGTCCACAAAAGTCGCAAGCCATTGCTTGCGTTTTCCTCCAAAATTCGCAAGTCAAGCTTGCGAGTTTCATAAAATTCGCAAGCCTCTCTTGCGAGTTTCTTTAAAATTCGCAGGCAAAGGTTGCGAGATTCTATAAATTTGCAGGCCAAGGTTGCGAGATTTAGACTACTGTTCATCATCTTCTACCTTTATTAAGCCATACATCATTTTTCAGTTTTAAGCATGTATCAGATGATTCTAAACAAGTAAAACATGTCTATTATCATCTTAATTGCAAAAGTTTTAACATGAATGAATAAACTCACCTGGGTAATTTCTGAACACTGAGTTCTTCACAAAACTTGATTCTTTAGCTTAATCAATAGCTAAAAACAGATATTAACCAATTACTTATCTTCCTTACAAGAAATCAGTAGGAGAAGTCAAGTTTCTTACCACAAATTCAAGCCAATTGCTTTCTTTCTTCTCTTCTTCTCGATGGTGCTTCCATTGTACTTTGACTTTGACTACTTCTTTGTGTCGAAGTTTCGTGACCGCCCTATCTAAAATGGCTTCGGGCTCCTCAATACAACGGTTGTCATCCACCCGGATCTCCGACAACGGTATCACGCTCTCTCCTTCCGCTAAGCACTTTCGTAGATAACACACGTGGAAAGTGGGATGGATCCCATCCATTTCCGGTGGCAAGTCCAATTTGTAGGCTTGCGAACCCACCCGCTCTAAAATGGTGAATGGTCCAAGGAAACGGGGACTCAACTTCCCACGCTTCCCGAAACGAATCAATCCCTTCCAAGGGGATACTTTCAACATCACCCTTTCTCCCACTTGGAATTCTACCGGTCTCCGTTTCTTGTCAGCGTAACTCTTTTGCCGATCTTGGGCTGCTTTCAACCGTTCCCGAATGACCTTAACCTTATCGGCCGTTTCTTGTACGATTTCTGGTCCGGCAAATTGCTTTTCTCCCGCCTCTAGCCAACACGCAGGAGTCCTACACTTTCTCCCATACAAAGCTTCAAATGGTGTTGCCTTCAAGCTCGAATGGTAACTGTTGTTATAGGCGAATTCTACTAACGGTAGGTGAGTATCCCAGTTGCCCCCAAAGTCGATTACACACGCCCTTAACATATCCTCCAAGGTTTGAATGGTCCTTTCGCTTTGTCCATCCGTTTGTGGATGATATGCCGTGCTCAAATTTACTCTTGTGCCAAGTTCTTCTTGTAATGCTTGCCAAAATCTTGATGTGAACCGGCTATCCCGATCCGAGACTATGGATACGGGTACACCGTGCCTCGAAACCACTTCATTAATGTAGAGTTTTGCCAATTTGTCCAAGGGCAAAGTTTCCTGCATAGCCAAGAAGTGTGCGCTCTTCGTCAACCGATCCACTATCACCCAAATGGTATCGTGACCCTTCAAAGTCTTCGGCAACTTGGTCACAAAATCCATAGTGATTTTCTCCCATTTCCACTCGGGGATGTCGAGAGGTTTCAAACTGCCATAAGGTAGTTGGTGTTGAGCCTTCACCTGCGAGCAAGTTGTACACTGTCCCACAGAGTGTGCCACATCCAACTTCATCACTGGCCACCAATAATGAAACTTCAAATCCCGATACATCTTGGTACTCCCGGGATGAATGGAGTACTTTGACTTATGCACCTCATCCATGAGTAGTTCCCGATTTCCACCGATCTTAGGCACCCACACGCGCCCGTTGAACATTTTGACTCCGCGGCTATCCTCCGTCAAAAGCTGGTTTTGCTTCACCATTACCTCATCTTTGAGGTTTTCTTCCTTCAAGGCTTCGGATTGAGCCGCCCTAATCCGTTCCACCAAGCTTGATACTATGTCGATCCTTGAGAGATTGGCGCGTAGCCTTCCACTATACTCTTTTCGACTCAAGGCGTCGGCAACCACATTTGCCTTACCCGGATGGTAAAGCAATTCACAATCATAATCCTTGAGCAGCTCCAACCACCTCCGTTGTCTCATGTTCAACTCCTTTTGATCGAACACATACTTCAAGCTCTTGTGATCGGTGTACAACGTACATTTAGTGTCGTATAGGTAATGACGCCATAACTTCAATGCGAACACAACTGCGGCCAATTCCAAGTCGTGCGTAGGGTAGTTCTGTTCGTGCACCTTGAGTTGCCTTGAAGCATAGGCGATTACTTTTCCCCTTTGCATTAACACGCACCCCAAGCCCATCTTAGACGCGTCGCTATAGACCACAAAGTCTTCCGATCCTTCGGGCAAGGATACTCGAACCATTGTCATCATGTCCGAAGGTAAGCCCTTGATGTAAGCTTTGATTTTCTCTTTCTCATTCGGGACCAGATGTCCCACCAACCCCAACTTATCCATGAACAGTCGGTTGTACTCTTTCACCGGCATATTTCCCTTCTTTAAATTCTGAAAACTTTCCTCAATCCGGTCCATGGCCCTCTCATTACAGTACTCTTCCAACACCTTCTTCTTGAATGTGGGCCAACTCAGTTTGGCCAAAACGGAAGGCTCGAGTGAGGTGGAGTAGACGTTCCACCAAGTGAGGGTCGTCCCTCTTAGCATTTGTGAGCCAAACTTAGCCTTTTGATTCTCTCCGCAATCGCTCGTGCGAAAGGCCTGTTCCATTTCCCTTATCCAGTTCATGCACACAACCGGATCATCCGTGCCTTTAAACTCAGGCGGTCGGCAGCTCAGAAATGCTTTGAAAGAGCACACCTTCCCTTCCTTACCCGTATCATTAGTACCCAAACCGACAGTAGGGATCTCATTCTCGGTACCCCCGGAACCAGCCACTATTATGTTTTCGGCAACCGTTTCGTGCCTACGGTTGTTGGCGTCTCGGTCTTCCAAGAGTTTCAGAAACTGCTCTTGTTGTTGTGCCATGGCTCGGTTCATTGTCGCCATCATTCGGTCTAACATTCTGGTCTCAGTCGTTGCCTCCTCTAAAACGGGATCGGATGTCTCCAAGTTCCGTCGAGGTATATGTTCGGGTCCACCACCCAACAAGTTAGTGTTAAGTGGAGGTCCCTCTGTCGCCGTCACCCTCGGTTGATCGGCCGTGGATATCGTAGCATCAAGACCATCCACTCTGCTGCGAGTATTAACCATTAATTGTCTGCCACACATCAGAGATGGAGGTAAGTAATATGGTATAAGATTTATACATCCGAACGTACCAACGCACTCATCAATTATCACAACTATAGTAATACAAGCATGCTTACGTAACAACAAATTCACAATAGCAGTAGCTAATTGAAATTATGAACAAGTTACACATAAGGATTCTCATCACCACAGTCGAAATTCTGAATTAGTGCACTATCATTAACTCTAAGACCGCCTTATCTTACGAGTTCTACCCATCTCACAGCTCACCGCTTACAACAATCTAGTTTAAGTCTAGGCATCTCACATAAATACCTAGTTCGCTTAAACCATTGCTCTGATACCAACTTGTAACACCCTAAAAATTGGGGTAAATTTAAAATGAACTAATTTGCGGAAATGAGCTAAATGACATAGACAAATCACCCAAATAGGGGAAGTAATATTGTGGCGTTTACATTACAATTAACGAACGGAAATAAGTCCAACAACCTACTAATCTAGACTTAGAAAAGCTCAGATTATAAACGGGTGTTGCTATCTCGTTCTAAAAAATACGTCATTCTATCCACCAAAAGTCGCCTCTATGTCCATCCAAAACTGCTATCTCTCTCCTCCACTCTTCCCTCAACCCCGGGAAGTATCACCGCTAGGAAGGCCTGCTTAAACACAACATACATCAAAGAAGTGTTAGTTATAAGCCTAGCCAAAATAGCAATTTCACAATAAAGATTTATTTTCACGTTAAACATATAAAGTGTATCATCATCCGTTACCGTTCAACCGCACTGCATCGTCACTTCATAAAGCATCAACCATACTAGGTCTTTAGCCATTAAGACATCAACCATACTAGGTCTTTAGTCCGTTAAGCATCAACCATACTAGGTCTTTAGCCATTAAGCATCAACCATACTAGGTCTTTAGCCATTAAGACATCAATCATACTATGTCTTTAGTCCATTAAGACATCAACCATACTAGGTCTTTAGTCCATTAAGCATCAACCATACTAGGTCTTTAGCCATTAAGCATCAACCATACTAGGTCTTTAGCCATTAAGCATCAACCATACTAGGTCTTTAGCCATTAAGACATCAACCATACTAGGTCTTTAGTCCATTAAGACATCAACCATACTAGGTCTTTAGTCCATTAAGCATCAACCATACTAGGTCTTTAGCCATTAAGCATCAACCATACTAGGTCTTTAGTCCATTAAACAACATAGTGTCACCACAATGTACAAATCCTCATAACATAATAATAATATCTTTGAGCACAGTAATCATCATAGAATATTATTAAGTCACATTAAATTCATAATACTTTGAGCATCAAATTCCTCATTGAGGTTTACTTCTACTTTGGAGTTGTAGAGAAGGAGAGGTGTGTACATACTCAAGTGTATACTCCTACACCACCCATCCATCTCTTTTCATCTTTTCATCATATTATCATCATAATCGAACTCTAATTCACCAACATAAGGGAATTAAATCACATATCATCACATAATGAGAAGACAAGTAAAATAAGCATTTATTTAAAGAATGTAGATACATAGGCATAAATGAACTTAGTGAGTCAAGAGGAACTCACCTAGGAGGTTTGTGAAGTGAAAACCTCAAGAAATGGAAGAAACCGTAAGAGTGTTAGGGAGAAAACCCTAGGATTTGGAAACCCTAGTTTTTCTTGAAGCAAACTTGGACTTTTACTTAGCAATTCTAGAATACCCACTTGAAGAAATGAAGGATTATCAGTGTTAAACCCCTAGAGAGCCATCCATTAATGCATTTAGGGTTAGGGTGGAGGATTAAGTGAAGAGAGAGAGAGAGACAAGAAGAGTTGGGGTCGCCATTTAGAGAGAAAAGAAATATTCAGCAGCTAAGAAATAAAAATGAGAGAGACAAGGATTTATTTTCCCAAATAGGACGGCCCGTCGATCCCTCTATTTTAACCTAAACTAGCCGTCGGCGATAGTGCCATCGGCGGTTGTGACATGGCAAGGTCGCCATTGTCACTCCCGCCGTGCATGTACCGCAAGCTCCCAAACTGAAGTCAAAAACCCTTCCAGCGATCATGCCATGGCGATAGTGACCTGTCAAGGTCGCATGGTCACTTCCGCCTATCATGTACCGCAACCCACCCCATCTCGATGCCATACTCTGGCGAATGTGACACTCGCGAGAGTGCCCATGGCATTCTCGCCATGGCACTCTCGCCATGCATGTACCGTGAGTCATGGTGAGCTGCAGCAGTACTCTTACACTTGAATTAATGAAATTAAATTGAGTATAGGTATAGCATGGTTACGTGGGTCTGTCTAAATTCATGCATGTGTACATGCATACACACACACACCACTACACTCTCTTAATCACGAGCTTGCCAGGAGAAGGAATGATTGAAAGAAAAAATTAGGAGGACTCACATAAATTAATATTTAGGATGGACGATTACCCGAAAATTGGAGTGTTACATATAATCATATAACAAATAGCATATAAATATCAGATTGCATTTCACATAAAAGCCTCAAAACTGCTACTGAAGGTCCACAAAAGTCGCAAGCCATTGCTTGCGTTTTCCTCCAAAATTCGCAAGTCAAGCTTGCGAGTTTCATAAAATTCGCAAGCCTCTCTTGCGAGTTTCTTTAAAATTCGCAGGCAAAGGTTGCGAGATTCTATAAATTTGCAGGCCAAGGTTTCGAGATTTAGACTACTGTTCATCATCTTCTACCTTTATTAAGCCATACATCATTTTTCAGTTTTAAGCATGTATCAGATGATTCTAAACAAGTAAAACATGTCTATTATCATCTTAATTGCAAAGTTTTAACATGAATGAATAAACTCACCTGGGTAATTTCTGAACACTGAGTTCTTCACAAAACTTGATTCTTTAGCTTAATCAAGAGCTAAAAACAGAAATTAACCAATTACTTATCTTCCTTACAAGAAATCAGTAGGAGAAGTCAAGTTTCTTACCACAAATTCAAGCCAATTGCTTTCTTTCTTCTCTTCTTCTCGATTTCTATCTCCCTGTCTCGTTTTTCTCTATCTCTCTCTGTTCTAATTCTATTTCCTTTTTGTGAAGTAATAACCCAAAAGAAACCAGTATTCACAATACTGGTTTTTCTCTACTTGACACCTCACTAAAAAGATGAGTCATTAATTCATTTTCCAATTTGTATCCCAAACTTCCGAATAATGGTAATTCAAACCCCTCTAGTTAACTTTTCCCATTAACTTAAATTTTAAACAAAATATAACATAACAAAATTACAATGGAATTTTCTAGGTGTTACACAGGGTATATAAAAGTTCTAGGTATTAGAGAGGGCATGTTATGATGGTGGTGTTGTTTCTTATGCAGTAGAAGTCAAAAGTTACAATTTGGTTAATTCCCTCGTTCTATCTTTCACTCGAAAGAGAATGTATCTAAGTGTATGTTGCAATACATAGATCACTATGTCATGACCATGGTGTCCCATGTTGTCATGCCGAAACATATATGTGTCATTGTTCCAAAGTTCTTTATTGGTGACAAAATGTGATTTACTAACATAGATAATCCATTAATCTGATACATTAATTTCTCTAATATATTTTGCTTTCATATCATTAGAGTTGATGTACATATACCCATTTCCATTCTTATAATATGATTGGTACGAATATTTTAACAAGGTTCATATTGATATAGTGCTCTAGCAACAAGTGACAGTCCATCGTCTAAGTGTTTAGAGGAATTAAAATAATTAATTAAATGAAAATAATCTATTTTTTAGGATTGTATGAGATGCCACAAAAACAATCAAGTTCTCCTCGATACATTCCTACATGGAACGAAGAACGTTGAGAGTTTTGCATGTGTTTTTGATGTGATCATTTACATCTCTAATGGTTATAAACTCAGGTGTATATATACACAAATGCAATTAATTTGACAGTTAAATTATATTTAAATAAAGAGTAAACTTCACTTTTGGTCCCTGTGTTTTATTGTTTATAACACGTTTGGTCCCTACAATTTAAAAAATACACTTTAGCCACTGCAATTAGTCATTTGGTCCGGATTTGGTCCCTCTGACCAACGTCCGTCCATTGAGCGCCGTTAGGGGCAACCACGTGACTTCCACATGAGGGCAAAAAAGTCATTTTAGCTTTAAACCCCTTTACCCCCCTCGATAACCCAAACAAAAAACCCATTTTCGTCCCTATCGTTTACCCGCCCCTGTCAGTACACCTTTCTCACCATCTTCAACTTTTGTCATCTCCTTTGAATGCAACCTGCAATGTGGACGATCAGGACAGTCCATGAAGATTTTGATCTTGCCTACGTATATGGTGAGTATATGACAAAGATTGTGTATTTTCTAGTGTTTTGTATATGGTGAGTATATCCTTATTTTTGGTGTTTGTTTGCAGAGCATTACCCCAACCTGATCACATTAAAGATACAACATGGTGGGCTTTTTACAAAACGACCTGGAAGGAAGTATATTGAAGGTAAGTGTAGTTATGTTGATTTGTTTGGTGTTGATGAGCTTAGTGTGCATGAGATCAATGCCATGGTTAAGGAGCTTGGATACACTGGTAACTACCCCATGTGGTACCATTTTCTTATCCCTGAATCTAACCTAGATATTGGACTTAGAGCTTTAGGCAATGATCAAGATATACTGAATCTGATCAAGTACAGCTCAAGTAAGAAGATGATTGAGGTATACACAGAACAATTTAGGACAACTGTTGGTACCTACAACAAGTCACCAGGTGGAACAAAAGTTGTAATTGAGGAAATTCCTAATGAAAATCATCCTGTCATTCCTCAATCAAGAATAAAGTCATGCAAAGAGAGGTTACTGTTGGCATGGAAGGAACCAGAGGAAGCAGAGCAATATACACCAGTAGTTGAGAGTTGGTCAGGACAAGCATCTGGGATTGATGAGTCAGTTCTTCAAACTGGGTTGGGACAAGACCTCAATCAAGAGTCTTTTGAATTTGATCCTTTCTGGGAAGAACTTGGTATTGAGCAATATGTCCAAGAACAATCTGTCCAAGAACAATCTGTCCAAGAAGGAAGTTTTACAAAACAAACTGTGCAAGAAGATGACAATGAAGACTCAGATTACATGGAGGATGAAATGGCAGAAGTTGGTGTAGACATGAAGAACTTTTGTTCCATCATAGATTGGGATGTTAAATGGTTGGGTAATAAGAAGGAATTAGTTGAGGATCAGAAGTTGGGAGAAGATGATCCACTTGAAGTTGAAGTTGATGCATTTTATAGTACAGATGAGTCTGATGATCCATACAGGAAGCAAAAGCTTAGAAAACTAAGAAAAGAGCATGCAAATGATGGAGGGAATGTAAACTTTTATGTTGGGGAATGTTTTGGCAATAAAAAGGAGATTAAAGATAGGATTGCCAAACATTCCATTGAAACAAGGAGAGATTTTTCAAGTGAAGAATGACAGTGTAAGGGTAAGGGTTGTGTGCAGTGATAATGCCGTTTCACGACATTATTTTGATCCCGAAATCGGTCAGTTAGTTGTAAGTTTCCAAGTAAAAAAGTAGAATTTAATGGTCTTGATGAGGAAATACAGGTCTTTATGAAAGGACGATGAAGGAAGAGTTTTGAGATCAAATGGAGCAAGTTGACAACAGTCTAGAGCGAAATCGAGAAAATCAGAATTTTTGGGCCAAACAGAGCTGTGCGCGCCTCTAGGCGCGTTTCCACACGCGCCCACATCCGCGCAGTTTATTTTTTTGCAACTTTCCAGTGTGCTGCGCGCCTCTCTGCGCGTTTACACACGCGCCGCCAGACGCGCTGAAGACCTGAGCGTTTTTATTCTATTTATCTGCTAGGGTTGAGGGGAATCAATCAGTTACGGCCGTAGACTCTTTCTGGGCGATTTTGGGAGCACGAGGGCGATTCTTGAAGACGAATAGAAGGCAAGAAACATCAATCAACGAGAATCAAAAGGCGAATCGAGTTCATTCATCGAAGGATTAAGCTTTTCAGGGAGTTTTAGATTTCATTTCTTTTAAGAACCAACATGTTTACTTTCGTTTTTGTTATGTCATTTCTGAGTTTTGGAACCCCCAATATGAACTAATCCGTTCATGTTGGGGGGTTGGTTTGAATTATGGTTGGATGATTATTTAGCTTTACAGTAGATACAATTGATTTGAGTTCTATGGATGAAACATGTGGGATTGTTCTTAATGCTTGTAATAGTCCGATCATCTATTATTTGATTTAATGAATCTTTTAACGTTTGAGAAAAGTTTTGAGGTTTATCTAATCCTTCATGTCTTAGTCGAATTTGAGATGGAAATATGATAATTCGTACTTTGTGGGTTTTTAATCATTGTTTGTTCAATTATCTTTGTTGAGATCGAATGACGATACAGAGTGTTGAATGAATGTTGCTATAGCTTGATAGAGTATAGTGATGGTTTGTGATTATACCAGTCATCCTGGAGTTATGTCAATCGTGTCAAATCTGTGCGTTAAGTAATTGTTTACCTGAGGAATCCAACCCTCCAACTCTCTCTCTTTTCTGAATTAATTAAGCTTTAATTCGTGTTCTGATAAGTAACAACCCAAATCAATTTGCGATAGTCTAGTTAATAATCTATACAGTCATTGTGGTACTTGACACCTGGTTCCTTTGGTTCGATACTCGTACTTACCGTACGTTATTACTTGATTCGACCCGTACACTTGCGGTAGATTTAGGGGGGTGTAAACCCGCCTATCAAGTTTTTGGCGCCGTTGCCGGGGAACCTGTTTTGTGTGAATATCACCACCAGCTGTAGAAGTTATTACATTAGACACCCTGTTTTTATTTTATTATAATCTGTTTTAAAGGTTCATATATTTTTGGGTTTTGAGATTCTATATTCTCTGTTTCAGGTTACCTCTTGGTTTATGCCAAGAAGAAGACTGTTTCGGGAATTAATACCGATTGACCCGGAAATAGAACGGACCGCCAGAGAGCTAAGAAGACAAGCACGGAACAGAATGGACGACAACAACATCAATGTTGGGGAAGATTGGGGAGAAGGGTTGCCCATGGGTAATGGTCAACCAATTCCAAATGTAAATGCAAATGCAAACAATGTTCCTCCTCCTAACAATCAGAACCACAACAATGCCAATGCCAACCACAACGTTAATCATGGCGTCAACAACAATGGTGGTAACAATGGGGCTAATAATGGTAACAATCACAATGTCCATCATCAACCACCACCACCACAAAGGGTACCCATGAGAAATTTCGCCAATCCAAACATGGGGGTTGCACAACGTGGATACGCACCACCGATAGCTGCAAACAACTTTGAAATCAAACTTGGTACCATCCAATTGCTGCAATCGAACATGTTTGGAGGTGCAGCAACTGAAGACCCTCATGCACATTTGCGTTCATTCGAAAAGATATGCAATACTTTCAAGGTAAATGGGGCGGATCAAGATTCAATCAAGATACGGTTATTCCCATTCTCATTGAGAGACCGAGCCACCACTTGGGAAGAGAATTTACCACCGGGGTCAATTAGAACATGGAACGATATGGTGACAGCTTTTCTCAATAAATTCTTTCCACCAGGGCGAACGGCCCAACTGCTATCAGATATCACTCATTTTGCCCAATGGGATCAAGAGTCTTTGTACGAAGCATGGAAAAGATACAAAGCAATGCTCAAAAAGTGTCCACATCATGGGTTACAAGAATGGATGATCATCCAAACATTCTATGTGGGATTGAACCCTCAATTTAAGAATGACCTCACAGCTGCTGCAGGTGGAGCTTTAATGAACAAGTCTTATGAGGAAGCGGTTGAATTGATAGAGAATCTGGCAGAACATAGCTATTCCACGCCAAGATCTGCTGTCAGAAAAGTGGCAAATGTACAAGAAGCAGAAGAGTTGAAGGCTATAAAGGCACAGTTGACTGCGTTGACTAATCAGATGAGAGGAACGACTATGCAACCGAATGTTCAGAATGATATGGGTGGTCAAGACCAATTCATGAATCATCAAGATTATCAATCACCGGAACAAGTTCAATTCATTCAGAATCAGAACCGGAACAATCGGCCGAGGAATGATCCATTCTCTAACACCTATAACGAAGGATGGAAACGGCATCCTAACTTTGCTTGGAGTCAACCTCAACAAGGCCCGGGCAAAGAAACGATGGGGCAACCGCAGCAACAGCAACAGCAACAGCAGTATGGTAACAATTCCAACTCTTCCAATTCTTTTCAGCCTAACAATGTCTATCGTCCCCCAGGTTACAATCAGAGGAAACATGATGAGGGGCAATCATCAGAAAAGAAACCGGGTTTGGAAGACATGATGATGAAATTCATGTCAAAGATGGAAGGTGCGGTAGAAGGATTAGCGGGTACAGTGAACACTGTGAAATCCACCACGGATCAGAATACCGCTTCTATCCGAATGCTGGAAAGACAGATGGGTCAGATTTTTGAGGCTTTACAAACCCGACCTCCCGGGCAATTTCCAAGTCAACCCGAGAAGAAGGGTAGAGAAGAATGTAAAGCCATAAGCTTGAGGAGTGGTAAACAACTCACTATAGACCCCACGAGAGATCCTTTGCCAGAAGGAGATAACACCAAGGTGAGTAATATTGAGCCAGAGGATGAGGAGGAAGAAAAAGTGGATGAATTAGTGGAGATGGAGAAGACGGAAAGCGAGAGAAGAAAGGAGAATGCGACTACTTCCAAGAAAGTGCCTCCTAAGCCAGTCACATCATCGGTACCATATCCCAGTAGGCTAAAAGCCTACAAGGATGATGCAAACTTTGCTAAATTTTTAGAAGTGTTTAAAAAACTGCATATTAACATCCCTTTTGCAGATGCTTTAGCACAGATTCCATCCTATGTGAAATTTCTGAAGGATATTCTCTCCAACAAGAGAAAAATCGAGGAGCATGCCATTGTTGCACTTACTGAAGAGTGTAGTGCTATCATTCAGCATAAGCTTCCTCCGAAGCTTAAGGATCCAGGGAGTTTTACTATCCCTGTTCAAATAGGAAATTCTGAATTTAGTAAAGCTTTGTGTGATCTCGGGGCGAGTATCAATCTAATGCCATTGTCTATTTTCAAGAGACTCGGACTGGGAGAGGTACAACCGACCAGAGTGACACTGCAACTTGCGGACAGATCAATCAAATACCCGTATGGTGTAATTGAAGATGTGCTGGTCAAAGTGGATAAGTTTTATCTCCCAGTCGACTTCGTGATCCTCGATATGGATGAGGACAAAGAGATACCTTTGATCATGGGTCGACCATTTTTAGCCACAGGAGGGGCGTTGATAGATGTGAAAGGAGGAAAGCTCACGTTGAGGGTAGGAGAAGAAAAGCGGTTTTTGACGTATTCCGAGCAGCAAAACAGCCAATGCAGTACAGTGAATGCTACCGGATTGATGTCTTGGAATCCCCGATTAGAGAATCATGTGAATTTCAGTTGGGTCAAGATCAATTGGAAAGTGCAATCATGGGTACGATAGATAGTGCAGAAATTGAAAGTGTGATGCAGCTGAATGCATTACCAAGTCAAGGAGGCCCAAGAAGACCGAAAGTTGAGGATTTGGGTGAGCCAATACCCAAGTCTCAACCATCATCTCACACTCCACCTAAGCTCGAACTGAAACAGTTACCATCCCATCTCGAATATGCATTTTTGGGGGGAAAGGAGACACTTCCGGTCATCATTTCATCCAAGTTGGAAACCGAGGACAAAGAAAAGTTATTGAGGGTTCTACGTGAGCACCGAACTGCCATTGGTTGGACGATAGCCGATTTAAAAGGCTTAAGTCCAACTTTCTGCACACACCGAATAAACCTTGAAGAGGAACACCGGCCAGTGGTACAACCTCAACGAAGACTTAATCCCAACATGAAAGAAGTGGTTCGGAAAGAGATCCTAAAGTTATTGGATGCTGGAATCATCTATCCAGTACCCGATAGCCCATGGGTCAGTCCAGTCCAAGTAGTGTCGAAGAAAGGAGGTGTCACAGTCGTTCGAAATAACAACAATGAACTCATCCCCTCTCGGACAGTCACGGGGTGGAGAGTTTGCATTGATTATAGAAGGTTGAACGACGCCACCCGGAAAGACCATTTTCCATTGCCATTCATTGATCAGATGATAGAGAGACTAGCGGGGCACGAGTACTACTGCTTCTTAGACGGGTATTCGGGATACAATCAAATACCGATTGCTCCCGAAGATCAAGATAAGACCACATTTACATGTCCTTATGGAACATTTGCTTATAGGAGGATGCCGTTTGGGTTATGTAACGCTCCCGCAACATTTCAGAGGTGTATGATGGCGATCTTTTCAGATATGGTGGAGCGCACTATGGAAATCTTTATGGACGATTTCTCGGTATTTGGACCATCATTTGACTCTTGTTTGTCTCATCTGGAGACTGTTTTGAAAAGACGCAAGGAGACGAGCTTGGTGTTGAATTGGGAAGTGTCACTTTATGGTGACGGAAGGAATAGTGCTTGGACACAAGGTGTCAAAAGAGGGGATAGAAGTGGATAAGGCCAAGGTTGCAGTGATAGAGAACTTACCGTATCCGAATTCCGTCAAGGGGATTCGAAGCTTTTTAGGCCATGCCGGCTTTTACCGGCGGTTTATAAAAGACTTTTCTAAAATCACTAAACCCTTATGTTCTTTACTCCTAAAAGATACCAAATTTGATTTTACTGATGATTGTGTTGTGGCATTTGACAGGCTAAAGAAGGAGTTGGTCTCGGCACCTATTCTTACAGCACCTGATTGGAGTCTTCCCTTCATAGTGATGTGTGATGCAAGCGATAGAGCAGTCGGAGCAGTCTTGGGGCAAAAGAAGGACAAGAGAATGCACGTTACCTATTATGCCAGCAAGACTTTAGACGAAGCTCAAGTTAACTATGCCACAACCGAGAAGGAGTTATTAGCGGTGGTCTATGCATGTGAGAAGTTCAGATCGTACCTGGTAGGAGCAAAGGTAATCGTATACACAGATCATTCAGTCTTGAAGTATCTGATGGCTAAGAAAGATGCAAAACCGAGACTCATCAGATGGGTGCTACTGCTCCAAGAGTTTGATTTGGAGATCTTGGACAAAAAGGGGACAGAAAACACGGTTGCAGATCACCTGTCAAGGCTCGAGGGTAATGAGGAAAAGAAGATGGATAAAACGTCTATCAATGACACATTCCCGGATGAGCAATTATTTAAAGTTAGTCATTCCGAACCGTGGTATGCAGATTTGGTTAATTTTTTGGTAGGAGGAGTGGTGCCCTACAACATGAACTCACATCAAAAGAAGAGATTTCTCTTTGAGGCCAAGCGGTATTATTGGGATGAACCGCACTTGTATAAGATGTGCGCGGATGGGATGATTCGGAAATGTGTACCGGATGAAGAAAAGACCGACATTCTTACTCATTGCCATACATTAGAATGTGGGGGTCATTTCAGTGCTGATAGAACAGTGGCCAAGGTTTTACAATCCGGATTCTTCTGGCCATCAATGTTCAAGGAGACAAGGGAATTTATCTCCAAATGTGACCGGTGTCAAAGGACAGGCAACATAACGAAGAAGGATGAAATGCCCTTGAAGATCTTCATTGAGGTGGAACTATTTGATGTATGGGGAATAGACTTCATGGGACCGTTCCCAAACTCATACGGGAACGAGTACATTTTAGTTGCAGTTGATTATGTGTCGAGATGGGTTGAAGCAATCGCAACGCCATCGAACGATTCCAAGGTCGTGATCAAATTTTTAAAGAAGCATATCTTCTCACGTTTTGGAGTTCCACGGGCCTTAATCAGTGATGGGGGCAGCCATTTCTGCAACCGTTATCTTGATGCGGTCCTCAAGAAATATTCGGTCAAGCATCGAGTAACCACACCATATCACCCGCAAGCAAATGGGCTAGCCGAAGTCTCCAACAGAGAGCTGAAACACATTTTAGAGAAAACGGTAAATTCTTCACGTAAGGATTGGTCGCTGAAGATTGATGACGCTTTGTGGGCATACCGGACTGCATATAAGACACCTTTGGGGACTACACCATACCGGCTAGTTTACGGGAAATCATGCCACTTGCCCGTGGAATTGGAGTATCGAGCATTCTGGGCGATTAAGCAATTGAACATGAAGTTAAATGCAGCCGGAAAGAAGAGATTATTGCAGCTGGTTGAGCTTGAGGAACTCAGACTCGATGCATTCGAAAATGCCTTGATCTACAAAGAGAGGACTAAGAAGTTCCACGACCGGAACATCCGTGAGAAGGTAATCACTCCAGGTATGAACGTTCTGTTATTTAACTCACGATTACGTTTATTCCCAGGTAAGTTAAAGTCCAGATGGTCCGGCCCGTTCAAAGTGACAGAAGTATTCCCATACGGAGCAATGGAGTTAGAAGGAGCTGATGGGCAGAGATTCAAGGTGAACGGACAACGAGTCAAACCATACCTAGGAGGCGAGATTCCGAGAATTGCGAGCATATATCTGGACGAACCGCGAGAGTAAGTGAATGGCGACGTCGTGCCACGACAGAAAATACGGCGCTAGGTGGGAGGCAACCCACCGTAGGTTAATTAGCAATTTTGATTTTGTTTTATTTTCTTGTGTATGCATTTTCTTTTGTTTTTGTGTGTTTCGATTTTTGTGTGTTTTAGGAGTAATCTTGAACCCTGAGAGCGCACGGGATGATGCCTGAAAGAAAGAGGAAAACAAAATCGAAAAAGCGGAAACAGTGCCCAGCGCGTTTCTAGGCGCCCCTCCAAACGCGCCCGCATCCGCGCAGAGCACTGGAATCTTTAACATTTTTTCTACTGCGCGGTTGCCTGCGCGTCTACATCCACGCCTCCATCCGCGCCGAAACATGGAAGCGTATACTCCAGTGCGCTGCGCGCCTCTACACGCGTTTCCAGCGGGAGTGGATGACATGGAGGCAGATGATGCTGATGATGATGATTACAACCCGGCTACTGATATGGAAGGAGTTGAACTGGGGTCTGACATAGCAGGGCTAGCGCTGCAGATGCACCACATGGAGATTCGGCTGAATCGGAGGTTCGACGCACTAGAAGAAAGAAGGAGGTATGCTGGGAACCCGCTGGCACCGACCACTTCAAATCAAGATGAAGCGGGCCCATCGAACCCAAGGAGAAGAAGGAGGCATCAATAGGGGGCACCAACCTATCGAGCAGTACGCGGTGGGGTAAAGTTTTTGGTTCTTTCTTAGTTTTCGTTTTGTTGTTGAACTGTTTTTTTTATTTTTTTTGTTTTTCGTTCTTTTCTGCTTTTGGTTGGATGACTGTACCAATTCGCTATTTCGTGTTTTCCTTCTTTTATTTGTTATTTGGTCCATTGGGGACAATGGTTGTGTCTGGTTTGGGGTGGTTTGTCGATTATATCATTTGTTGATCTCAGTGGATTGAATAACTACCGTGTTTTGAGTGATGAATGTGCAACCTTCCTAGTATGACTTAGTGTGAGTTTTCGAGGACACTAATTTTGGGGAGAAGAGTTAAAAGGGATAATGTAGCATGAGGGTGGATCTAGATGAATGCATACATAGAGACATTAGTGGAGACCACCCGTGAGTTGTTGAGCCTTACAAGTACCGACTTCGATTCTGAGAGACTACACACTACTCGATACACCTTTCTTTAGTCCTTTGATCGTTGTTGTAGCTGATCTCGCTATAACTTGCATCCATTATCAAAGACATCCATAGGAATAGAAGTGAAGCTTCTTCCTATCCTTGTGAACAAACCATGTAAGAACTCATAAAGCTTATTGGCTGCTGCTAATCCCACTGCGTTTCACTACTCAAGGTTCTCAAATGAAAACCCGTTGTAATCCCCTCAAAAAAAAAATCTGCAACCCAGTAAATCAGTCATAAAGGGTTTTGCCAAAAAAAAAGAGAGCTAAATAAAACTGAGGGGTCAGTTTAAAGAAATTGAGAGAAGTGTCAGGAAACTTGAACGAAAGAAAGAAGGGAGGTTCATCAAATACCTCCACCCAGAAGTAGCAACCATACCCATTTAAAGATCCGAATTCAGCATGGAGAGTTTGTAAGGAGTGGCGAAGCAACGTTTCTATGTCCTAGTCTTGATAATGAATTCCTTCTGAGATTAATTTGTGTACAACTGTGCGTTATTGTTTAATTGTTGTTCATGCAAGCTTTGTGAATTCTTGTACCCAACTTCTGAAAGCATGACAACATGTGTGAAACCTAGGGCTCGAGTGAAGAGAGAAAACCGTGAGGTAGGGTCAAGGCGAAATCCTCTCTAAGTGTGTGTTTAGTTAGGTACACTCAAGTGCGGTGTGGTCCTTGATAACTCTTTGTCCCAAAGTTGTGCTGTTTAGAATTCCATAGCTAGGTATGCTGGGGGTGTCCATCTCACATGTAACTCATGGTGGTTGTTGAGTTGACTAGAGATCACTAATGATATTCTCGACAACACGAAAATTGCGATCGTTTGAGTTGTGTTTAAATGCTTATTTTTGTCGCTATTTTGCTTGGGGACAAGCAACGCTCGGTTTGGGGTTGTTGATAATGCCGTTTCACGACATTATTTTGATCCCGAAATCGGTCAGTTAGTTGTAAGTTTCCAAGTAAAAAAGTAGAATTTAATGGTCTTGATGAGGAAATACAGGTCTTTATGAAAGGACGATGAAGGAAGAGTTTTGAGATCAAATGGAGCAAGTTGACAACAGTCTGGAGCGAAATCGAGAAAATCAGAATTTTTGGGCCAAACAGAGCTGTGCGCGCCTCTAGGCGCGTTTCCACACGCGCCCACATCCGCACAGTTTATTTTTTTGCAACTTTCCAGTGTGCTGCGCGCCTCTCTGCGCGTTTACACACGCGCCGCCAGACGCGCTGAAGACCTGAGCGTTTTTATTCTATTTATCTGCTAGGGTTGAGGGGAATCAATCAGTTACGGCCGTAGACTCTTTTTGGGCGATTTTGGGAGCATGAGGGCGATTCTTGAAGACGAATAGAAGGCAAGAAACATCAATCAACGAGAATCAAAAGGCGAATCGAGTTCATTCATCGAAGGATTAAGCTTTTCAGGGAGTTTTAGATTTCATTTCTTTTAAGAACCAACATGTTTACTTTCGTTTTTGTTATGTCATTTCTGAGTTTTGGAACCCCCAATATGAACTAATCCGTTCATGTTGGGGGGTTGGTTTGAATCATGGTTGGATGATTATTTAGCTTTACAGTAGATACGATTGATTTGAGTTCTATGGATGAAACATGTGGGATTGTTCTTAATGCTTGTAATAGTCCGATCATCTATTATTTGATTTAATGAATCTTTTAACGTTTGAGAAAAGTTTTGAGGTTTATCTAATCCTTCATGTCTTAGTCGAATTTGAGATAGAAATATGATAATTCGTACTTTGTGGGTTTTTAATCATTGTTTGTTCAATTATCTTTGTTGAGATCGAATGACGATACAGAGTGTTGAATGAATGTTGCTATAGCTTGATAGAGTATAGTGATGGTTTGTGATTATACCAGTCATCCTGGAGTTATGTCAATCGTGTCAAATCTGTGCGTTAAGTAATTGTTTACCTGAGGAATCCAACCCTCCAACTCTCTCTCTTTTCTGAATTAATTAAGCTTTAATTCGTGTTCTGATAAGTAACAACCCAAATCAATTTGCGATAGTCTAGTTAATAATCTATACAGTCATTGTGGTACTTGACACCTAGTTCCTTTGGTTCGATACTCGTACTTACCGTACGTTATTACTTGATTCGACCCGTACACTTGCGGTAGATTTAGGGGGGTGTAAACCCGCCTATCATGCAGGGGTAAGGTTCCAACATGCAATGAAGTGGGTGGGAGTAGCAATGCAGAGTCAACACAGGCAAAGTCAACACACTCAAACATTAATGGGCCCACCTGCCCTTGGGTATTACACATCTCTACCAGTGGTGAAGACAAAACATGGGTAGTAAAAACCTACAATGATGTGCATAAATGTCTTCAATGCAGAAAAGTTAGACAATGCACATCATCATTTCTCTCATCACAAATATAGGGAACAATCCTCCCTAACCCAACCATTCCTATTGCAGCCCTAAAAGAGCAACTGCAATCCAAGCTTCAATTGCAACTTTCAAGGCAGAAGGTATTTAGGGCAAAAGGAAAAGCTTTGGATAAAATGCAGGGGACTTACCATGCACAATACAGTTTGTTGAGAGACTACAACATGGAACTACAGAAGACAAATCCAGGGACAACAGTGAAGCTGGAGGTTGAAAGTGAACCAAACATGGAATACTCAAGCACTAGGCAATTTAAGAGGATTTATGTCTGTCTTGGTGCCCTAAAGAAAGGATTCAAAGCCTGTGACAGAGAGTTGTTGGGACTAGATGGGGCTTTCATGAAAGGTCCCTTTCCTGGTCAGATCTTAACTGCTGTAGGAGTTAATCCAAACCATGGGACTTATCCACTAGCTTATGCCATTGTAGAGGCTGAAAACACAGATTCATGGTCTTGGTTTTTAGAATATTTGGGAGATGATATAGAGTTGGATAGAAACTCTAACTTCACATTCATTAGTGACAGACAGAAGGTAAATTGTTTTCTGTTTATGTAGTTTGTTTGTTCAATCTGTTTTTGTATGCCAATTAACATCTGCTTTTACAGGGTATTATACCAGCATTAGCAAGGATCTTTCCAAGTGCAGAGCATAGGTTTTGCTTGAGGCACTTACATGAGAACATGAAGAAAACCTGGAAAGGCAAGGAATACAAGGATCTGTTGTGGAAGTGTGCTACTGCAACTACTGTTAACCAATTTGGGAGATGTATGGAGGACCTGAAAAAACTGAACAAAGCTGCACATGATTACTTGAAAGATATTCCACCACATAGCTGGAGCAGATCTCATTTTACAGGTACAGAACCTTTAAACTTAAGCTAGTAACACCTTTAAGTTAGTTCTTGTAAATTAATACCCAATTATGGTATGCACAGGTAGAGCTCATTGTGATGTTGTACTGAACAACATGTGTGAGGTCTTTAATAGACAACTCATTGATGGGAGGGACAAACCTATAATCATGGCCCTAGAGTATATTAGGGAGTACTTGATGAAAAGGATTGTCAATGTTAGGAAGCTGATTGACAGGTCAGAAGGATTCCTTACTCCCACAGCAACAAGGCTCATGAATGAAATCAAGACACAAGTTTCACAATACACTGTGCTATGGAGTGGGGGGCAGAAGTATCAGGTTACTGGCCCTTGGATGGAACAATGTGTTGTAGATCCTACTGAGAATGTTTGCACATGCAGGAAATGGGAACTAACAGGCATACCCTGTAAGCATGTTGTGGCTTGTATATGGTTCTTGCAAGCAAATGGAGAGGATGTTGAGATACCAGAGAAGTGGGTGCATCCTAGTTACAACTTCAATACTTGGAAATCTGTTTATGCATTCAACATTGAACCAATAAGTGGTAGAGAGCATTGGCCTAAATCAGATTGCACTCTCACTCTCACTGCACCAAAGCATCATACTCCTATTGGGAGGCCTAAAAAGAAAAGAAGAAAGACTGTAGAAGAGTTGAGTCAGCCCATTGTGAAAGGTGCAAAGCTTGTTAGGAGGGGGAAGACAGTTACATGTAAGAAGTGCTTCAAGAAAGATCACAATTCCAGGACCTGCAAAGGGCAAGAAGATAGGGCATCATGAGGTTGTTTGGTTTGATCATATAGGATGATTTGGTATCTTTTGGTTTTGGTATGTTAACTTATCAATTATGTAGAACAATTATGGTAACTTATCTTTTGTTTTGGTTGATCAAATAGGATGTTTAATTCCACTGTTTTTGATCTTCAATTCCCCTGTTTTGGGCAAATGTTGGTTATTGATGTACAACTTGCAACACATTTGTCAAAAGTGAAACAATTTCCATTAGCAATTCCAAGCATTACCATTAACATAGATTGGTCAATACAAATACCACAAAAACCATTACAGGTTGCCATTACAGGTTTGCCATTACAAAAACCATTACAGGTTGCCATTACAGGTTTGCCATTACAAAAACCATTACAAAAACCACCACAAGCAACTAATCTAGAATAAGTACCTACACAACATCCATGTTCTAACAGAAATAAAGATAGACAAACAAAACCCAACTGATAATCAACAAAAGTTTCCAATTTCTTGCTTCAATTGTCTTCTCATGCAACTGTTGATCAACAATGTTTTTGCTCCTTATCAACCCAGGTATCACTTGCATGGCACGTGGACACATTGGTCTGTCAAGCCATCTTACAAACCCACAATTTGTAGCCTGTCAAACAAAAAAAGCAGAAATTTTTAGGAAGAATTTAGAGTTTTTTTAAAAGGTTTGAGAGCACACCACTTACTGGGTTTGAACAACAATAGAACCTGCGTCCAGGGTTGTTACTTGTCCACGAGGTTCGCAAGTTAGCAGGGTAGCCACACACGCAGATCACCATTATTGATTGAGAAGAGAGCAGAGGTATTGATTGAGAGAGAGCAAAGGTCGGTTTGGATTTGGTGGGAAAAAAAATAGAGTGGGAAAGAACCTTATTAAATAAAGGGGTAAAGGGGTTTAAAGCTAAAATGACTTTTTTGCCCTCGTGTGGAAGTCACGTGGTTGCCCCTAACGACGCTCAATGGACGGACGTTGGTCAGAGGGACCAAATCCGGACCAAATGGCTAATTGCAGTGGCTAAAGTGTATTTTTTAAATTGTAGGGACCAAATGTGTTATAAACAATAAAACACAGGGACCAAAAGTGAAGTTTACTCTTAAATAAACTTATACTTAACCAATCTTAGATATGACATAGCTCATTTATAACTTATTCCATTTTCTATTGGGAGTTCGTTCCCGACTCTTTCCATGAATTTAACCATTTCCACAACCTTGTCCATATGGTACATAATTAGGATATGTGTGTGGATTAATATGTTCAACTCACTATCCTTTAGTGTTCTTTGTTTGCCTTATTAACCTCAAGAATTTTCTTTATCCGGGTATTCTAGTGTTGTTAAAAAAACATTGTTACAACTCTTAGTCACTTGCATTAAGTTAATGAGTTTGTTAAAGATTATATTGCAGCTTATACTGTTTCATTAGTATGATTGGTGATATAGGAAAGATGAAAAGATGTTATGATTCGCATAATCTTTTGCGAGTTCCTTGCCACAAAGATTGAGATGCATTTTGAGACATGACATTTCTTTGTCAAAATCAGTTACCTTATTGTAATCAAGTAAGTAGGTTTCATTCCAATGTATGATTAGTTTGAGAAATATATGGTACTGAATATTCTCATTTTTCCTTTTTTTTGGACTACCCACGGTTCTTAGGGGGTTTCTAGTTATTCTCTCTGAAGGTTGTGATTGATGTATCATCTAAAAAAAAAATTAAAGTATTTACCTGTATCTGAACATCTAGTGTTTTTTTCTTTAGGGTCAAAATGGTTCGATGATTTTTGCATATTTTCTTGTGTTTTTAGAACCTATCTTATCGTAGTCAAATCCTTCTGATTCAAAGATGTCGTAGAAAATGAGGAATATATTATTTTTTAAAATAGTGAATTATGGTTTATAATTATTATGTTATGAAATTTCATTATCATAATGATATTGGATTTTTGTATTCTTACATTTTGTTGATAATACTTCATCAATATTTTCAATTTGTGAATCAAAACTACTCAATCTATTGGATCTCCAGGTAGTAGGGGAATCACATGGATTTCTTAAGTCCCTATAATCCTTAGGGCTATTTACACCCGTTCGACAAAATCCAATCGATATCTTGCGGTTTAAATATTTTGAAGATAACATTGTTAATTATAGAGCTTTTGGCAAGAGGCCAAAATGAATACGAGTTATGTTTTAATACCTTAATAGTATTTTAAGAGATTTTGCCATTAGACAAATAAATATTAGTTTTGACATAAAGTCAAATTCAAATCTTTAACATCTTAATAGTATTTATGGATCTTTAGGTAAAATACCAAATATAAGGGGGTTGAAAGTGTAACTTCCAAAAATTATTTATAAGATTGGAATGAATGAGTAGGAACTCATGATCAAGATAAGCATTTGAATTATAACAATTAAGAGTTAAAATAAACAATTGAATAAGATAAAACATTTTGAAAGAAATATAACTAGTGTAAGTAAATAATATAAAGGCAAATTGCATGAAAGGTAACTTACTTTGTCTTAATTCCTATTTTAAGTAATGTACTTTTAAAACTTCTATTTTGGTACTTAAGATGTAAAGTTTCAAACACTTAAGTACCTGGATGACCTGTTTAACCATTAACCGGTTACCATGTTGACATGGTAAATGATGTGGCATCCAACTTTAACACTATCTGCTGATGTGGCTATAACATCGATCATTTTAAAATTTTAATTTTACAGAAGTGAGTTACAAAATTTATATTATAAAAAAAAAATCTTTCAATGTATTAGGATTTGCATCCATATCCAGCAGATATCTTCAAGAACATTTAGATCTCTTTATCTTTCTTCCCTTCTCTTACAACAACAAAATAAACAATTCCATTTGTATCTCGTATTTTCATTTCCATTTTCAGATTGAGTTTTGATATTTTTTTGTGGGTGTTCATCAAGAGAGAGAGATCTACACTATATTTTATCATTTTGGTATCCATTTTCCAGATGGGTTGGTGTTCATCAAGAGAGAAAGAAGAGAGATCTCTACATGGGTTAGTGTTCATCAAGATTCAAGCTCAGTTTTCGAAGTTCGGTTTCGAAGGTTTCAGATCTGGTTTGCTTTCGAATGTTCCAGGTATGGTTTGCGATTCATGTAAGTAAATAATATAAATGCCACATCATTTGTCATGTCAACATGGTAACCAGTTAATGGTTAAATAGGTCATCCAGGTACTTAAGTGTTTGAAACTTTACATCTTAAGTACTAAAATAGAACTTTTAAAAGTACGTTACCCAAAACAAGAATTAAGACAAAGTAGGTTACCTTTTCATGCAATTTGCCCTAATATAAACAATTAAATTAAACATATCCAATAAGACAAGCTAATAAATAACAAATAAAATTCATAAAGCTATAAAAGAATTGTAATATATCAATTGAGAAGCGTTTAAAGATTATGTAGCTTATTAATCTAAAAGATTCACTTTAAATATCATAGGAAAGTTTAAAGACAAATCTTTTAAAGATTTTAGATGAAATTAATTAAACGTTAGATGCACAAGATATAACAAATTATTTAATTATATATAATCGAAGTATCTATTGGTTTACCAAATAAATTACCACAAAACACAATTAATATGAGCATAGTATTGGCATGACTACATAATATGGTGATCAAATAATTAAATATGATGGTTAACTGGTTATGATAAGTTTGTAATTTTACTTCAACAATTAGTAATAAAATATAATGTATATGACAATATACATTATAATCAATAGAATAATAATTAGAAAAAAAATAGTAAAAACATACATGTCATCATTTATATATGTATGCTCTATAAATCAGGCATACAATAAATAACAATTAAAAAAAGATTTAGATTAAATTAAATATTTTTTTTCATTCTTTAAATCGTAGTTCAAAATAAATGCCTTAAATATAATCTAATATATTCTATTAATATATTCAAGAAATAACCACTTTAATATGTTAATAATTAACCAATTCAATTATTTCTATAGTTGACTAATTGGAACAAATTAAGAGCATCTCCAACAGCTTTTCTATAATTTATCTAAAATAGAGAATGAAAAGTCAAAATCTCTGAAACAAAAAATTTCCAACTCCAACAGCTTCTTTATTTTAAAGAACCCATCATTACTTATATTATTAAAATATTCAATATATTTTAACAAGCTTTTTAACAATCAAATTAACTTTTAAATAAACTCTCAAACCCATTAAAATAATATTTCTCTCTCTTCTTTTCACTTCTTTTTAGACATACAGAGAATTCTCTCTATTGAGAATTTTTCTCATTGTTCTCTATTTTAGAGAATGGAATAGATAACCTGTTGGCGCATTTTAGAGAACAAAAATGTGTTTTTCTCTATTTTAGAGAACCTGTTGGAGATGCTCTAACCGGCCATAAAATAAAGGGAATTTAATTAAAATACCTAAAATTTGACTTTTGCTTACCATTTACCCATTTTTTTAACTTTTGTCAAAATACCCATTTTTCCCGCGATTTGTCCCACGATCGCGGGATAGAGTGTTTTTTGAAAAGTTGCATCCCGCGAACCACCCCGCTACAACCCGTCGACACACACTAAATTGTGAATTGAATTTGATATTTACACTTTCAACCCCTATACTTATTTACTTACTTTACTTTATACCTTTTACTTTCCTAATTTTAATTTTACATTTAACACATATAATCGTTTATTAACTAAAATACGTTAAAAAAATACGTTCTAATTTTAACAAGTTACACCATTGTACTCGTCTCTTCGATACCTTCGAAATGAGTCCAATATTGAATATTTTTGAATTTATTTATTTTATTATATATCATATATACTACATAAAAATATTTTTAATATTTACAATTCATACCCTTATAGGTAATTATTTAATTTATGGTACATTTTTTACTTTTTCAATTTTTGTTTTACACTCCTATCGCATTAACATAATAATCATATATTAACTAATTCATTAAATCGTCAAATTATTTGGATTATATATATATATATATATATATATATATATATATATATCGAACTCCTTAACATATTTTAACGTAATTATGTATGTTAATGTGATTATTATGTTAATGCGATAGGAGTGTAAAACAAAAATTGAAAAAGTAAGAAATGTACCATAAATTAAATAATTACCTATAAGGGTATGAATTGTAAATATTAAAAATGTTTTTATGTAGTATATATGATATATAATAAAATAAATAAATCCAAAAATATTCAATATTGGGCTCATTTCGAAGGTATCGAAGAGACGAGTACAATGGTGTAACTTGTTAAAATTAAAACGTATTTTTTTAACGTATTTTAGTTAATAAACGATTATATGTGTTAAATGTAAAATTAAAATTATGAAAGTAAAAGTTATAAAGTAAAGTAAGTAAATAAGTATAGGGGTTGAAAGTGTAAATTGTAAATTCAATTCACAATTTAGTGTGTGTGGCGGGTTGTAGCGGGGTGGTCACGGGGTGCAATTTTTCAAAAAACACCCTATCCCGCGATCGCGGGACAAATCGTGGGAAAAAATGAGTATTTTGGCAAAAGTTGAAAAAAAATAGGTATTTTGATAAGTTAAAGTCAAACTTTGGTTTTTTTAATTAAATTCCCTAAAATAAATAGGAAAGAAAATAAATAAAGTAATCAAATAGGCATCCATTGTTATCTATATAAAAATGGTAAAAGTTGTCCCTTTTTTTTAATAATTTATCCCTTTTCTTATTTAATAAGAGTTACATGAATATCAAATTATGATTTTTATTTTATTTCTTTTTATAGTTAGATTGAAAGATGTATAACAGATCTTATTTTACAAGATACAAGTTAACACGTCAAAGATTGTTATTTGAATTTTCTTTTAAATCTCACATAATGGGAATTGAAGAAGCATAAATATAACAAATGAATTCAAAACTATGTACATACTTACATGGTTTAGATTCATACACACGTCATGATCCATTCATCTTCATGTATTTAAATAAATTCAAAAGAAAAAAACATTCATAAATTAAAAAAAACAAGAATCTTAAGAATTTTTACCTCGTTAATAGAAACCGTTTTTTGATTGGTCCTTCAAGGCATCATTCAAAGCCTTACCGAGCATGTTTATGTAATTCTATAATTCAATTGAGGGAGCGATAGCGCAAACAAGATACGTGCTGATAACGTGTTAAAGGAAAAGAGAAATAGAACAAGAATAGAATGAAGAGAATGAATCGTAATTCTCATTAATCATAAGCCCTTTATATAGGGATGAGTTACAAGTAGATAACTACAAGATATATTTCAATTCTAATTTATCTCTATCGTCATATTCTTTAGACGATGGCAAATTTATCCTTAAAAAAAATGCAAATAATGAAATTTAATTTGAAGGTATTTGTTAAAAGTAAAATGTGTTTATAGGCAACCATTAAAATTTTGAATAAAGATTTATTTAATTAGAGGTAATAAAATAACTATTAAACATTATACCAAAAAATATATATTAATTCAAAAAAGAGAAGAATGACTCGGTTAATATATGTTGGATTCAACACTCGTTTCAGACGTCAAAGTTCAGCTATGTTTATGTAGAGGTGTTTGTAATCTGATCTGGACCAAGTTTTTTTTAACAAACCAGACCGTAAATGGTGTTTTGAGAGAAAAATTCAAACAACACAATTTGAAATGAATATTGATATCCTTGTACTATGTCCATAAATTATAAATTAGGGTGTGTTTGGTACATTGGACAGGACAGAACAGAACAGAGTTCATTGTCCCATGTTTAGCAGGACTTTTATGTGTAACAGACTGGAACAAACTGGAACAAGCATGTTTCACCCCCATCCCATGGAACAAGCTGGAAAAAGGTGGAACAGACTTATGTTTTACCAATATAACCTCAAAATAAAATCTAATTCTCTTTTAAAACATCAAATAAATCTTCAATTTCATAATTTATTCATTCCTTAAATTTAGTAAGGATAAATTGGCCAATGTTATCTGTTCTGTTCTGTCCAGCTCTGTCTTACCAAACGTAGAACATCTGTTCTGTTATTTCCTGTTCTGTCTTGTCTGCGTACCAAACGAAATTAATGTATGATATAAATATTTATATTGACATTACTTACATTATATTTATAACTTAACGAAATTAATTGTTCACTACCATTCATAAAAATTCTTAACAATTCTTTCATTGCAATTCATAACTCAAATTTCCTTTGAACACCTTTAATCAAAAATTAAGAGACCGTTTAATTGGTTTTTCATTAAGTTGTCTGTATTGACTAATCAATTTAAATAAATTAAAAAATTATTTAAAAATATTTTTTCATAAAAAATGAGCATGTCTTTTAAATCGATTTTTTAATAAATAATCGCGAAACATGGGTTTTAGAAGGCTGGCTGTGGCCCGGGGGCCGCGCTGAGTGCTATTTTGGGCTTATAATTGGACTTTTAGCCCAAAATTGAATTCCCACTCACAAAACAGTTGCTATCTGGGCCGCGATTCTTTAATATAGTTTGTCCAATACTCCAATTTAATTTTTCATGGTGAAATAATTTAATTACACACAATAAATCTAAAATTTGGGTAAAAATTTAATTTACGTCCATCTTAAACCAGCTTTATATGGAATCTATCTTTAAGGACATCAGTATGAGAGGCGTTTTTTGGCTTACTCAACGACTTGTTAGATATTAGGGATTGGAGATAAATATGCAGACCGAATAATCACTGGATCGTGGAAAACTCGCTTTCCAAATACAACAATTCAACCTTTATTGCCTTGGGTATCACAAATTTTGTATTAGAATAATCCAAATGAATACTTTTATCTTAAAGGTTGTAAGATCAAGTTCTTATATATATATATATATATATATATATATATATATATATATATATATATATATATATATATATATATATATATATATATATATATATATATATATATATATATATATATAACAGGGAAGGGTTCAATTGAGAAGCTTAAATATTTTAAGAAATAAAGAAGTGATCATATCCATTGGATTAAATAATCCACGGTCAAGAAATTCGTGTTACACCTGATTAATGGCGCGTCCACATTAATTAATAAAAGACGCTCAGGGGTATTTTGGTAAATTTGCACATCTATATCAAAATAGGCGGCAATTGAGTCATAACACTACACAATACTACTCATTACGCTATTTCATCAAAAATCGTACGAAATTATCAACAAAAAACTCTCCAAAAACCTCATTCATCACAAACACATCCAAAATCCATCACTGATTCATCGCAAATCTGAAACAAAATGACAAAAACTCGAAAGGATTCTACAAAAGCTCAAAAGAATTCTACAAATACTGAAGATGAAGCATCAACAAATCCGATAATAGAACAAAATCCGAATGAAGAAGATCAAACGTTGATTTTGTTGGTTACAGATGGTATTTTATAGATATTTATTATAAAATGTTTGTATGTTCATCGTTATATACAATGAATCTATGTTTAAAAACATGATGAAATGATTCAGTAAGCTTTTAGGGTTTTAACAAAGTTCATAAATGATGGTTTGTTTTTTTATTACAGGGAAGAACACCAGTGCAATTCCAAAAATCAAAATAAAACGAGTAAAACAACCAAAAACAACAGCAGGTATATTCGTTCATTTATGAATTTTAAAATATTTTAAAATTCATATATGAATTTTTAATATTAGATTCTTCATATATGAATGTTTCTCAATAGATCTAGGGTTTTGAATATTCGAATGTTCATATATGAATATTTCTCAATAGATCTAGGGTTTTGAATATTCGAAAGTTCATATATGAATATAAATTTTTCTTCGTTTTTAATATACTTTTTAATAGATCTAGGGTTCATGTATGAATGTTAACAAAACTCGAAAGTTCATATATAAACATTCGTATATGAACTTTCGAATATCGACTAAATTTCAAATATGAGAGTTCATATATGAAGGTTCGAAAATCGACTAAATTTCGAATATGAGAGTCGATATTCCAAAGTTAAAATAGGGAACGTTCATATATTGTAACAACCCAAATTCTAGTAGGTTTTAGAGTTTGATGGCCAAAGTGAAATAAATGAAAGTTAAGTTGAGGGACCATTTCTGTATTTTGTTGAAGGTATTTATATGCACAAACTTTTAGGGCAGCCCCCATTTGCAAATCAGTATTTTTGGTCTTGTGTGTGTGGTGACGTGAAGCAAGGAAAGAAGGAAGAAGAAGAAGAAGAAGGAGGCAATAGAGATGAGAAATCAATCAGGTAATCCTTCTTAAGTTCGTATTCGGTGTAATTTAGCATTCCCTTCTTCTTTAGCTTGGATTCTATGATTTAAACCACTGATTTCTTAAGCTTTCACCATTTTCCCTAAAAAGTGGGTTTTATGGGTTTTGGTCTTAATGAAACGATTTTAGAGGTTATAAATGGATTAAGTGAGTGTTTGGGGTTAGTGAATGAACCCTTGAGGTTATCTAATCAAACTAATGACTAAAATCGGGTTAGAAATCAGTTTTAGATTTATTAAACTCGAACAGCCGTGTTTTCCGGACACCAGCCTTCGATAGTGTCCGGGTAGGTTGCAGGTGTCCGGGTAAGGGCCCCGTGAGGGTGTCCGGGTATTTCTTAGTATCCGGGTAGCTGAAGTTTCCGGATAAGTTTAGTGTCCGGGTAGTTTTGCCCGGATAAGTCCATCGTCCGGATTGTTGTGTGTCCGGACAATGCTGCGTCCGGAAAAGGTGGTTGTCCGGAAAAGGGGTTGTGTCCGGAAAAGGTGTTGTGTCCGGAAAGGGGTATCCGGACAGTAGGTCTGAACTATTTATCTGATGTGGATCTATTGCCTTAGGTGTTCGTTTGGGTTAGCTTGGCAGTATTTAAGAAGTGCTGTGTACGTCAATCAAGGTGAGTTCCCTAAACCCTTTTTACGACTTAAAGTGTTAAATGATTTTGACTGATTATGGTTTCATTACGAGCATGAAATGTTTATAACCGTTACGCATGTTTTCCATGAAATACCTGTTTTACCTGAGAAAATGTATTGTACTTGATGAACTGAGAATGACGATTTACTAAGGTTTTAAAGGTGCAAGTTTTATGAAATGAATGACGTGCTATGTGGAGTCGGTCTACACTGTAGGATCAGAGATAGATCCTCGGGGTCTAATGATCCCTTGGATGTTTATGACAGACTGGTAGGTTGGAATCCGTTTCCTCCTATTTCGAGTAGAAAGGGGGGTCTGCGTAAGCTCCGAGAAGGGGAGTTTGCGTAGGCTCCGGTTGAGGGCGAGAGGGTAACCCATTGGGCCCCGATCGCGGAATGTTTATGTGATCCTATATACAGTGTAGTACCATGCCTGATGTTATGTTAAGGTTTATGACGATATTTTCATAAATGTTTTATACTGGTTACATGTTGTGTTCGGAGGGAATTCACTAGACCTTTTGGTCTAACCCTCGCTTTCAAAACTAAACCATTTTCAGGTAAGCATGTTAAGGGTTCTTCAAGTAAGAACCGTGTGATGGCAGGAAGGATTTGGAACTTAGAGCGACTCCAAGTCTTTTGGCTGATGTTTAGATAGAGCTCTCGGCTGTGGATTAGAGACTTCTGCTGTCAATTTTGCTTAGCTTAGTCAAAAGAATGTTTATGAACAGGTTATTTATGTAATTCGAATGCTTAATCTATGGTGTTGCTTGACTTTGAAAATTGGGACGTTACAAATGGTATCAGAGCCTTAGTTTAAGGGATTTAGGTGACCATTCGGGCCTAAACTTAAACTGTGAGATGAGGAACACAGCCGAGACATAGGATTGCCTATAGGAACGATCACTATAAATGCGCTTAGGAATAAGGTGCCAAGGACAAACGTGTAAGGTAAGTTTGGGATTACACCTGGCCAGTGTGATTACGAACTTACAGGTACATGTGCGTGCTTACAATACCTTATTTATAGCAAATTTGTTGTGTCACGTCTAGCAAGGATTAACTATCGGTTTCTTTCAGTTTAGCGCTATGGCTGGGAGAACATCGAGGAATAGGTCAGCAAGATCCCTGAGGGATATACCGAGCTCCATTGCTTGGGGAAGTGTCGTGTAAGAGTCATTATGATGTGATGTATGTAGACATCGTATAGAAGAAACGTTGTGAAGAATGTTATGAGTCGTCTAGAGGTAGCTCTTCGTGGATTCGGAGAGGATGAATGTTTGAGTTTGAGTAAGACTCCAGTTTTGGGAGAGATCCAGTTATGGAAATTATAGGATAGATCAGTTGGGATGGTAATATAGAACAGTGTCAAAACCTTGAAAGTATCAATGGAGCCCTGACTTTTAGCCGAGCTTTTCATTGGCAGAATAAATGGAATAAGATACTTATAGTGAATTAAAAGCATGTAGAAGTAGAAAGTGAGATAGTCGATCAAAGCGAAAATAGTGTGAAGTGGTTGAGTAAGTGAGATGTGGAACGCATGTACATCAAGTTAGTGCTTGATCGAGGGGGGCGACCCTTGGTCGTAAGTGGAGTATCAAGGATAAGCTGCGTGAGTAAGCGGTTGACCTTGTTGAGCGAGTAGCCTTCTATTGCAATTAGAGTCTCATGCATAGCGTTCTTTTATGTAACATGAAATTTTCACGATTTAAAAATAAAAAAACGTAACTGTCTACTTTGAACAAAATGAGTCAGCTTGTACGAGTACACGTTTAAAGAAAAAGCAATTTCAGTTACGTCGCACATTGAAATTTTGGGCTTAACGATTTGCAAAGTATTCCACGCTTTTAATGATAAGTTAAATTGTTACAAAAAAGGTTAAGAAAAACATTTGCCAGCAAAACTTTTACAACCAAATGCTCATTGACCTTTCGATATCATACAATTGAGCGTGAGAGCCGACTGATTTACTTTGTGTCGATAACTCTTTCAGAATTGCCTCATACGAAAGGATTTTTCATGCAATATATTACTATCGTAATAACATTGCTCGGATTGAGCAAGATTGAGGTTCACGGGAAGATGCATGCCAACGATTCTCGAATCGTTGTGCAGGGTTTTAATGTTATAAGAGTGATGGGGTCACGGGTACCCGAGTAGTTTCTAAATGTTGTCTATTTAAAATGATAAAACGGGTTGAAGGAATTATTTATTGTATTGTCATGCATGAAGGCTATGAACCCACTAGGTCGTAGAGTATTACATCTTAAGCTAAGGAAGAACTCCGAGAGCGGAGAGGCGTATGTCAAGTCAGGGGAGAACGTATGTAGCTTTGGTATATGTGTTTAAGAGGAGAGTTGGACCTTGGAAGAGTCGGGAATGGATTTTAGTGTCAGGTGTATGAGGGTCTGTACCTTTGCTCGATGACTGAGAACACAGTTGCCGAGGGGCGATGGTGCCCGGAGGATGGACTAGGAGTCATCAAGGTATTGGTTTTTAGCAACTCTTTATGAGTAGTGATGTGAGGCAGGAATGAAAGGTCCACGATGTGGGTCATGAGATTCGAAAAGCTTGTAATATTGAGGTTACATGAGTAAGTTTCGAAATGGGGGCGACGGATTATAAAGTTAACTATGATGTGTAGGGAGGAATAGGTCCCGTAAGGAACTCATGTTAAAGGATAGGTTAAGGAAGTAGTTAAGAGTTGTCCTTTGTTGTTGAAGTCGGCAACGGTGTATGTTGGCCGAGGCCGAAGACTCAAACCAGATGAGTGTAAGTTGATAGATTATCTTGTAGAGGTGTTAAATTAGTAAGAGATTGTTGTTGTTGAATATGCGTTCTATTTACGAGGTGAGGAGGGTCCGTAGAAGGACAAGGTGTGTAACACAGGCGGAGTGAGTGTAGACTATGCCAGTCTGTAAGAAAATGTGTCGTGTCTAAGAAAGGACTCGGGTCATAAAAGAGCTAGTTAGGATGTTCGTGTTTGAGCTAAGTGTGAACTCGTGAGTCATAGTTCAACAAGTTGGGAGAGAACTAAGTAGCGAGACAGGCTCGATTGTAGTATACGGGAGAATATGAAGGAAAGTGTGAATTGTGTAAGAATGACCATGAGAGACTTGGTCGGTGGGCTGATAATAGGAGTGGTGATGTACGAATGAATAGTAGCGTCAATTGCCAAGATATCTGTGTCAGCCGGTGATGTAGTAAGGCGATGTTAGAAAGATGAAGGATTAGAAGGAAGTCCTTTTTGGGATTTCGGATAGAGTGTACGTTTTGCAATCCCAGTTGTTGAAGTACGTGGGTTGTAAGTAGGTGTGTATTTTGACTGTTATCGGAATGGAATGTCGGGGCAGAATTGGGTGATTGCCCAGCTGTGAGACCAAGCTTTGTGGTTACGTATGTTGTTAAGTATATTCTTGAAGGCAGAGTAAGTTTAAAGAAGATAATGGATAGATTAGTCAAGCTGTAGTATAGTAGATGAGACATCGCTAAAGAATGAAAATTGTTCCTTATGCTTGAGGGAATGATCCTAGGAATAGATGGAAATTTTGGTTATGTTTAAGGAATGACGTGATGATGATTTTGGGTCTGAGTAGTAGTATGATCGTTAGTTGATTTGAATTGTCATGATAGAGGTATAAGCCTTTGGTTGGTTGATTTAAATTTTATAGATTTGTTAAGTGATGACGTTCATTTGTTATTACAGAAGGTGTTACAATTTTAGGAAAGTGTTATTGAGACTAACACACTGATTGTTAAAGAATTGTTTAAGGTAAACCAAAGTAAGAAAGTCGGGATGACGGTACATATATATGTCTGTCTGATTTTATGATCATAGTGGTTAGTTGAAAGAATTGTGGAACCCGAGTTTCGGGGTGTTCCTGAATTAATAGATCCGTTTGTAATAGGGCATCCAAGGGGGGTGGATTATTAGAGTGAATAAGGGACGTTACTAAGAAACATACTTTGGGGTCATTGGAAGTTTAAAGAGGATGAGGGTTGTGTTAGCCAAAATGTGGTGGGATAGATGTGAAATCCTTAAAGAATGTGGATTGTTGCTTTTGTGTGATAGAAATGTCTGAGAAGGTAAAAGTTGGAGATTAAAGAATGTGTAGCGACGTCGAACACTGGTCTTGTTTCAAGACGGCTTGGTTGAATGCCTTAAGATAAGATTTTTGGTGCAACTGTTTGGTTATGTAAGAATGAGAAAGCGATATCAACATGTGGAAAGGTCGGGAGAGAGGGGCAAGTAATGTTTGGTGAGCAGTGCTCCGCGCTAACGTGGGGAAGGTGTAGATAGTATGTCGGAGCAAGTGAGTAAGTTGGAAGTAGTAAACTTGACAGTATTGCCGAAAGGTACAGTATTGTGTAGATTGTCTTTGATTAGTGTGCGAACCGTTGGAAAGAATATTGAGGAAGGAAATTGTGTAAGTTTTTGTGCAGGGAAGAAGTGGATGAGACAACTAAATGAATTAAGTTAGTGATTTTGTGAGAAATGTGTAAACGATTTGGTCGTGCATTGTTTAAGCTAGTGAGAATAGTATGGTGTAACCATGGTTATTCCTCCCAGTTGGGTGGGGGTAACCGGAGTTATGTTTTATGACCGAACGAACGTGGTAATCAGCGAGGATTTGAGGTCTTTCAGGATAAGTTTAATTCGAGTAGGGGAACACTTCAACGTTAGGTTTGAAGGTTCCTACCCTGGGTTACGAACAAGGATGGAGTGATGAAGTGGTGAGGATGTAAGAAATGGTTGACGAACTGTGGTCGAGGTGGTCCGAGAAAGGGAAATGTTATTCGCATAGTCGATTGTTGATTAGGAGAAGTAATCTAGGATTGCTTGTATTTCGATGAAGGAACCCTGGGTTGTGAGTTGTCGGGACGTTCAGGTTTGGATTTGGGTCAAGCGGTCAAGTGTTTGTCCGTCTCTTAGTAAATGAATCTCGTGTTGTGGCAGAGGATTTAGCCAAGTTCCTCCTTAAAGGAAGTGTTGATGCATGAGAAGCCTTAGTAAATCTTCTGTAGTCAAGATCGACCGAGTAGGAACAGTAGCCTACGAGTTAGAGTACCGTAAGAACTGATGGAAATGCACCCAAGGTTCCATGTTTCGAGTTTGATGAGATGGTTGACTGAGTCAGTTATAGCTTTGCTTTGGGAAGTGTCGGTTTTGATGTGGGCAAGATACCCGCATCTTTTCTAATGAGGAATTCCGGGGACGAAATTCTTTTAAGGGGGGAGTGTTGTAACAACCCAAATTCTAGTAGGTTTTAGAGTTTGGTGGCCAAAGTGAAATAAATGAAAGTTAAGTTGAGGGACCATTTCTGTATTTTGTTGAAGGTATTTATATGCACAAACTTTTAGGGCAGCCCCCATTTGCAAATCAGTATTTTTGGTCTTGTGTGTGTGGTGACGTGAAGCAAGGAAAGAAGGAAGAAGAAGAAGAAGAAGAAGGCAATAGAGAGGAGAAATCAATCAGGTAATCCTTCTTAAGTTCGTATTCGGTGTAATTTAGCATTCCCTTCTTCTTTAGCTTGGATTCTATGATTTAAACCATTGATTTCTTAAGCTTTCACCATTTTCCCTAAAAAGTGGATTTTATGGGTTTTGGTCTTAATGAAACGATTTTAGAGGTTATAAATGGATTAAGTGAGTGTTTGGGGTTAGTGAATGAACCCTTGAGGTTATCTAATCAAACTAATGACTAAAATCGGGTTAGAAATCAGTTTTAGATTTATTAAACTCGAACAGCTGTGTTTTCCGGACACCAGCCTTCGATAGTGTCCGGGTAGGTTGCAGGTGTCCGGGTAAGGGCCCCGTGAGGGTGTCCGGGTATTTCTTAGTATCCGGGTAGCTGAAGTTTCCAGATAAGTTTAGTGTCCGGGTAGTTTTGCCCGGATAAGTCCAGCGTCCGGATTGTTGTGTGTCCGGACAATGCTGCGTCCGGAAAAGGTGGTTGTCCGGAAAAGGGGTTGTGTCCGGAAAAGGTGTTGTGTCCGGAAAGGGGTATCCGGACAGTAGGTCTGAACTATTTATCTGATGTGGATCTATTGCCTTAGGTGTTCGTTTGGGTTAGCTTGGCAGTATTTAAGAAGTGCTGTGTACGTCAATCAAGGTGAGTTCCCTAAACCCTTTTTACGACTTAAAGTGTTAAATGATTTTGACTGATTATGGTTTTATTACGAGCATGAAATGTTTATAACCGTTACGCATGTTTTCCATGAAATACCTGTTTTACCTGAGAAAATGTATTGTACTTGATGAACTGAGAATGACGATTTACTAAGGTTTTAAAGGTGCAAGTTTTATGAAATGAATGACGTGCTATGTGGAGTCGGTCTACACTGTAGGATCAGAGATAGATCCTCGGGGTCTAATGATCCCTTGGATGTTTATGACAGACTGGTAGGTTGGAATCCGTTTCCTCCTATTTCGAGTAGAAAGGGGGGTCTGCGTAAGCTCCGAGAAGGGGAGTTTGCGTAGGCTCCGGTTGAGGGCGAGAGGGTAACCCATTGGGCCCCGATCGCGGAATGTTTATGTGATCCTATATACAGTGTAGTACCATGCCTGATGTTATGTTAAGGTTTAGACGATATTTTCATAAATGTTTTATACTGGTTACATGTTGTGTTCGGAGGGAATTCACTAGACCTTTTGGTCTAACCCTCGCTTTCAAAACTAAACCATTTTCAGGTAACCATGTTTATATATGAACATTCATATATGAAGTTTAAAATATATGAACGTTCATATATGAACTTTCGAAATATATGAAAGTTTATATATGAACATTCATATATGAAGTTTAAAATATATGAACGTTCATATTTGAACATTCATATATGAACTTTCCAAATATATAAACGTTCATATATGAACATTCCCTATTTTAACTTTCGATATATATGAACATTCATATATGAATATTCACATTTGAACTTTCTAATATTTGTAAGTTCATATATGAAAGTTCACATATGAACTTTCGAAAATATACAAATTCGTATATGAAAGTTCATACATGAAGGTTTATATATTTCTAAACTTCATATATGAACATTCCCTATTTTAACTTTGGAATATATGAACATTCATATTTGAACGTTCAAATATCTGAACTTTCATATATGAATATCGATATATGAATAAAAATCTTTTAATATTCAATATAGAAAATTTAATGTATGAATGTTTTTTGATTGATTTGTTATTTATAGGAAATGAAGAAGAAAGACAAAACAAAGTTCAAGTTCAAGTTAATAAAGAAGAAAAAGGTTAAAAGAAAGAAGAGAAATTGATGCAAATAGTTTTATGTATGTAATCTATCATTAACACTAATAACAATATATATTATCATGATGTTTGATTAATTATATTAACAAATATCTATATACAGATACTGGAAAAGAAACAAAAACAACTAAAAGAAAAAGAAAAGACGTGCAGATAAATGATTCAGGAGATGAGTTGGAAAAAAAGAAAAGAAAACCAGCAAAAAAAGGAAAAGGGAAATTAATTAAAATACCCAAAGTTTGACCAACTGTTACCAAAATACCCAAAAAAAAATTTCATTTTGCAAAAATACCCAAAATACCCGAGATGGATCCCGCGATCGCGGGCTAGGGCTGACGTGGCACGTATTTTGGCCCCAAATGCCCCGCGAAGCCCCTCAACTTTGGCCGCGGTGCACTTTTGGTCCCTGCCCGCGATGGCCCGCGATGGACCAAAATTTTCACTTTTGGTCCCTGAAAATTTACACTTTTGGTCCCTGAAAATTTACACTTTCAGCCCCTGTACTTAGACGAATCTTGCATTCTTTTACTGTTTTTTTCCACAATTATTGTACTTTGAAGACCGATTTGTGGTTGAAATTCATTTGCATGTTTGAGATTTCATCCATAAATATCAGTAGTATGCAATTCACAATTCACACTTCCTCTTGCTTTCTTTCTTGATTTCTCTCTTGCTTTCTTTCTTTGAATTGATTTCTCTCTTCTCTCATTTCATCCACAAATGGCATCGTCATCAAACCCTAAGTCTACTCCTGAAAAAATGCCACCTCAAATCGAGGTCGCCATAGCAAAAAAGGAAAAGGAGATAGATGAACTAACAGAAGAGTGGAAAAAAATTATGGACAGGAAGGCAGTCCATTTGAGAAAGATCGAAGAGGAAGACAGGGAGATCAAAAGGATGAAAGGGGATATAAAAGCTCGGGAGGCTCGTGTTCGTCGAGAACAAGAAGCAATTCACCATATTCTGCAAGACTTCGCAATTATTCAAGCGAAGGTAAACGAGAAGCAAGCTTGGATTGATGAAACTAAATCAATTTTTAAGTAGGTGGTGGTTATATTTTTTTTTGTTTTGTATTTTTTTTACTGTGTTGTTATTTGTATTTTTTTTACTGTGTTGTTGTTTTGTATTTTTTGTTGTTGTTAATTTCTCTGAAAAGTAGTTTTTAAGCCGCTGAACCACGGTTAGGTTGGATACATCATGCAAGGTCAAGTCAGAGGTTACCTCATTCATGGGCCTACTCCTCTTGTAGAATATATGACAACCCTCAACTCATTTGCTAAAGTGTGTGCGGGTTGTGGTACACAATGGCCATACGTGGTTGCAAAAGCAGAAGCCGTTGAAGAAGGGTCAGAAAGATTGAAGATGAAGAGCTTGTTGGATGGAATACAAACTAGCTGTGTTATCAATGTTCATTTAGAAGCATATGTATGTGTGTGTATATATATAATATGAAATGGGGTTTTGACAAGTTGGTATCACTGGACTCATTTAAGAATTGTGAAAATGGGTATTTGACGAATGATGATTCATGTGTGTTTGGAGCTGAAGTGTTTTAAACACACATGAATCATCATTCGCCAAATACCCATTTTCACAATTCTTAAATGAGTCCAGTGATACCAACTTGTCAAAACCCCATTTATAAACAATTCTACCTTCTCCTATTGCCATTCACGATATCTATAAACACATTCAAATAATAATAATTTAAAACGATTTAATGAATTAGTTAATATATGATTATTATTATGTTAATGCGATAGGAGTGTAAAACAAAATTGAAAAAAAATATGAGATGTACCATAAATTAAATAATTAATTATAATGGTGTAATTTGTTAAAATTAAAACGTATCTAATATGAATATATAAACAGACATGTGTACTCAGAGTTAACATTCACTGCCATGGATGCAAGAACAAGGTCAAGAAAATACTAAGAAAAATTGAAGGTCTCCTATTTTCTTTATGTGTGTAAATATATAATACGAATATATATATATCATTTACAAACTAGCTGTGTTATCAATGTTCATTTAGAAGCATATGTATGTGTGTATATATATCATTTACAAATCAGTGTTTAGATCAACAGTATCATAAGGGTTTGTTCCATATGGTTCAAGCTGTGACGGGCCCGGGGTGTGACTGACAGAATGTCTCCTTGGCACGGTTGAAGGGGCGGGATTTGGACACTCTCCACGAGTGTGTCCTACGCATTGGCACCGAGTACATCTTCGTTGTATCGAACTTTCACCACGTGATGGACGTCGGTCGTTCTTTCTCGGTCTCCCGGCCCTGTTCTTATCCATTAAAGGTGGATAGCATGGTGGAAGCGGGTCGGGTGGATACACCCATGCTGCAGGGGGTCCAGCTGGGTTTATTACCTCCACGTATGTTTTCCGGTAATATTCGGACGTGAAGAAAGGTACAGCCAAGTCGCTGCAATCTGTACGACCCATATATGTTGCTGCAGCGATGGCATGGCTGCACGGTAACCCAGATTTATCCCATTCGCGACACGAACAAAGGTGGTCTTCCATATTCACAATCGCGTGAATATAGTCATCATGCACCTCGTACTTCCCATACCCGATTGCTCTTACCGGCCATGTCGCCGCACGACGCGCCCTGTACTGAACGATATTCTCCGCCGTTGGTGCGAGTGCATTTTGTATCTTAGCTCATTTTAGGCGTCGAATTTGGTACCACTCTTGTTGAAAGGCCCGAAAGTAGTCCATAAGATTAACAATCGGACATCTACGCGCAAAACGGGAGAGTGCATTCACAGACTCTGCACTATTCGAGGTCAGAATGTCATACCGTTGTCCAGGAAAATGGGCCGTGGACCACCTCTCCGGTCCAGCATCGTCAAAGACTTTGGCTGCTTCCTTGACACTGTATCGTAGCATATTCATGTACTTGTTAAACTCCCGATCCGTATATGCTCTGCATGGCGCCCAATTGACATCCTTGTAGGTGGTAATACGTTTGTCCTTGGATTTGGCGTTCATCTCCAAATGTCGACAGCATATGGCGTGAGGGGCGTTTGGGTACATGGCAGAGATTGCGGCGCTTATGGAAGGAGCCCTGTCAGACATAAACACCAACCCTTGCGGGTCTCCGATAGCTTGTCTCAACATGGACAGAAACCAAGTCCACTCGTCCCCGGTTTCGGACTTGCCTACGCCGAAAGCTACTGGAACGATGGAGTTATCCCCGTCCATGGCAACCGCCAGGAACATCATACCCAAGTAACGGCCCTTTAAATGGGCTGCGTCTATTATCAGGACACGACGTAGATTTTCCAGAAATGTGCGGATCTGCAAAAACATAGGTTAAAATGTTATAGTTTATAATGTGTAAATGTTATAGTTTATAATGTGTAAACATATGACGTGTTAAAATACGTATCGCGGGTCCAAGGGCCACGAAGCACATCTCAAACTGTCCACGTGAATCGGTCCGTAGCTGCGTGACAGTACCAGGGTTCTGCATCTGCAAATTATATAAATATGTCGGGAGTCGTTCATACGACTCCTCGAACGTGCCTCTCACCATAAACAGTGCATGGCAGCGCGCACGCCACGCTTGGTGGTAATCAATCGTGACGCCGAACTGCCGGTGAACGTCGTGGACGATGTCCTTTGGACGCAATGACCTGCTAACATCAAGAAATTTGTTTTTCAGGATCGCACCCAAAGTCTTTTTGCCGGCTTGTTTGTGGTGGGGATTAAGTTGTGTCCTCGTACAAGTGTGTACGTCGTGCAACTTTCTAATCATTATCGCCCCTCCTTTGGGACCCGTGTGAATCGCGTACAACCTCCACTCACACTTTTCTCTAGCACATTCAACTACGTATTTGATTTTGTCAGATGCCCGCACGCGACTTTGGAAACCCTCTTCCAAGAACTTGAGTCCGATCTGACTTGCTAAGAGATCCTTCGAATCGAATATCTGACCTGCTGTTAAACTTTCGCTACGAATATAAGGTGTAGGTTCGTAGCTTTGTGTCTGGGTATGGGAGTCTGGAAGAATAGGGGGCATATCAAAAAAGTCATTTATCTGACTACATGATTTTCTACTAGGGGTATATTCTTCGTGATCATCATTATCGGTGTCTGATCTGTCTATTTCAGAATTACCCGTTCTGAAAACGTGGGTTTCGTCATCAGCAACTCCAGCAGTACGCCATTCGTGTGGTTGTGGTGATGGTGGTGGTGGTTGTTGTTGTTGAGAATCAGGCTGCTCTATTTGGAGGTCTTCGTCGTCGTCACCCTCCTCGTCACCGTCGTCGTCACCGTCGTCGTCGTCACCGTCGGATACGCCGGGATACACAAAGACTAATGGGGGTCTTTCTGAATCGACTGCAAGGTGCAGAAAAGTAGAGATATCCCCATCGTTGGATAAATCCACAAATGACCCATCGCCATTTTTAAACACCAACTTGCAAATATCAGAAGAGTTGATTCCACATTTTTGCATGGCGTATGCAACAAACTTCTGATAAGTATAGTTTACTGACACTTTAACACCATGCTTAGATTTATAAGCAAAATTCCACTCATTGTTATCTTGCACCCATTCACCATCAAAACAGAAATATAGCTTAGCTTTTGCAACAGATGAACTCATTTTTTCAGTAGTATCTCAAACACAAAATATTGCAGAAAGAAATATTGCAACAATGAAATCGTTGTGTGAGAATTATGGCTTGAATTTTACGTCTATTTATGAATGAAACAACCAACATATCAGAAAACCAATCTCTCATTTCATCCACAAACTGATATTCCAAAAACATTGATTTAACATTGATTGAAACATGCAATTGAATTTCAACCACAAATCGGTCTTTAAATTGCAATAATTGTGGAAAAAAACAGTAAAAGCATCAAGATTCGTCTAAGTATAGGGGCTGAAAGTGTAAATTTTCAGGGACCAAAAGTTGAAAATTTCAGGGACCAAAACTGTAAATTTTGGCCCATCGCGGGCTGCGATCGCGGGCAGGGACTAAAAGTGCACCGCGGCCAAAGTTTAGGGGCTTCGCGGGGCATTTGTGCCCAAAATACGTGCCACGTCAGCGTATCCCGCGATCGCGGGACCCCATCGCGGGTATTTTGGGTATTTTTGCAAAATTGAAAAATTTTTGGGTATTTTGGTAACAGTTGGTTTGACTTTGGGTATTTTAATTAATTTCCCAAAGGAAAAGATAATGCAAAACAATCTTTTCCCGTCATCAAGGTTAGGACATCCCCGAAGCCTCTTTTTGAAGCAATACAAGCGTTAACAAAAGATCAACGGGATTGCATCAAAAAAATGGGATTCACTGACATCTTAGACATGAAGATCGATGGAATCCCATCAAAATTAGCATTCTTTCTGGTTGATAATTTAAACTGCGATACAATGGAGCTTGTCATTGGAGATAACAAGGTTAAAATAACTGAAGAATCTATCCACTTTATGCTTGGTGTTCCCATATATGGAAAGAATCTGTTTGATGAAGAGTACATTAGAGATGATGATGAGATCTATGTCAACTGGAGGTCACAATTTTCAAGCAAAATAATCCGACCAACAGATCTCAAACAAAAAATAATTGACAGCAAGCAAGCAGATTTCAAATTCAAGTTGAACTTTATCACTCTTTTCTGCAATACCATGGCTGAAGGACTGAAGAGTGGCACCCTCAATATGACTGTCTTAAACTACATACATCCAGAGACAGATATATCAAACATTGACTGGTGTTCATACATCTTTCAGTGTTTGAAAAGGAGCAAGCAAGGTTGGGTGAGAGACTCAGACAAAAGTTTCTATGTGGGATCTATAACATACTTATTGGTAAGTATATTATAAATTTTTTAAACTTAAAATATATCTTACAACAATGTATTAATTGATTCTTATTTGCAGCTATTGTATGTTTATAATTTCGAATGTGAGGCTGTTTCTGTTAAAAGAAATATTCCAATGATCAAGATGTGGACGGCGGAGAGATTATGAAGAAGGGAGGGTTATGAAATTGAGCAAGGTGGATTTGGAAAAGAGAAGTTATTTGTTGCAAAAGAACTTACTGAAGAAGAGAAACAAACTATAAGTATAATATAACATTCATATTCATATTTCACTCTGAATATTCATATATGAATTTTAATATTATAAACTATAAATATGAAAGTTCCTTTATGAAATAACATATGAAAGTTCATTTATAAACATTCATATATGAAAGTTCATTTATAAACATTCATATATGAAAGTTAATATATGAAGATTCATATATGAATTCACATATCAAATTTCATATATGAATGTTCATATATTTTGAAACTTCATATATGAAATCAGAAATGAATTCATATATTATAAACTTTTCATATGTATAGTTTATAACATATGGACTTTCATATATTAAATTTGATATATTAAATTTCATATATCAACTTTTAAATATGAAAAATCATATATGAACTATATTATATGAACTCGTATATCAATTTTGATATATGAACTCATAAATGAAAGTTGATATATGAAAAATAATATATAAACTATCATATGTGAACTCTTACATCAACTTTAATATATCAAAGTTCATATATGAACATTGATATATAAAGTTCATATTTGAATTCATATATAAAAATTCATATATGAAAGTTGATATGTTAGTTCACATATGAAAATTCATAAATGAATGTTCTTATATTTTGAAACTTCATATATGAATTCATAAATGAATTCATATATTATAAACTATAAGTATGAAAGTTCATATAAGAGTTCATATATGAAATTTAATATATTAAATTTCATATATAAAAGTACATATATGAGGGTTCATATATGAACTCATATATGAAAGTTAATATATGAAAATTCATATGTAAACTCGAACTTTAATATGTATAGTTTATAATATATGAAAGTTCATATATTATAAATATATACACATGAAAGTTCATATATAAACATTCATGTATGAAATCATATATGAACATTCATATATGAAATCATATATGAAATTTGATATATGAAAGATCATATATGAACTCGTATATGAAATTTCATATAAGAAAGTTCATAAATGATTTGTAATATATGAAAGTTCATATATGAACTTTAATATATAAAATTCATATTTGAATTTATTTATATAAATTAATATATAAAAGTTCATATGTGAATTCTTATATATGAATATTGTATACTTCATATATAAATTTTTATATATGCATTCATATTTGAATCTTAATAATTCATATTTGAATCTTAATACTTCATATATCAATCCTTATTGCTTTATAATTCATGTATAACTCTTAATTTTTATTCGAATTGTAGGTTCAAGAAAGTTTGATAAGAGACAAGTTGAATTGCTTAATGTATGACTCAGTCATCTTAGATATTTCTTTTGAAGAAGCTGCTACCAAATACCCTGGTAATGAAACAATAAAAAATACAAAGAAGAGTACGATCAGTTAATGAACAGGGGAATAAAGAAGAAGAGTTTGGAGAGTGAGGTATTGGTTGAACCTGAGGTAAAAGAATACCTGGTTTCAGAGAATCTAAACCTTGATAAAAGTACAACTGATGAATTGTTAATGACCCCTGTTACACAACAAACCACGATGATCATGGATAGTGAAGAGTTTTGGAAAGACCCAACAACTCATGGGGAAGTTGAGCTTGTCTTCAATAATTTAGAAGTATCAAGAAAACAAAAAGAGAAGGAAAAAGAGAAGGAGAAAGAGAAAGAAAAGGAGAAAGAGAATGAGATGAAAGAGAAGCATAAGAAAGAGAAAGGTGAGACTGCAACTGACATGGAAGCTGAAGTTACTGCAGAAAACACTTCAGACGTTGTGAATAATATTGCAGCTTCATATATGAATGATGGACCTAGTTACAGTTTGGGGTTCTCATCACAAGAGGAAGAAGAGAAGGCTAAGAAAGAGATGGCTGACAAAAAAAAGATTGAGCAAGAAAAGACTGAGAAAAGAATCAGAGAAAAAGAAAAAGAGAGAAAGAAAGAAGAGGAAAAAAATGAAAAGAAAGAAGTGAGAGAAGAAGAGAAAAAGGGAGACAAAGAAGTGACAGAAGAGAAAGAAAAGAGAGATGAACAAATGACACAAAAGCAAGAAAATGAAGAGGAAGAAGAAAAGAAAGAATCTAAGAGAGAAATCAAGTTGACAGAAAGCATGAAGTCACCTTATATTAACAGAAATGTTTTGATATCAAAATATTTGACATTGACTGAAAACAAGGTTGGTAGATGGCTCTTTGCACTGACCGGAGATTGGTGGTAAGTCACAGTTTTAATATTATATATGTTATGTTAAACTTCAATAATGTGAATATATAATAAATTTCATTTCATTTCATTGGATTATAGTGATGTCGTATATGAAACAACGGATGGGGATAGCATGATAAAGGTGGCAGCTGAAAGTCTAATGCCCAAAACGTATGTTGTGGCAAATGTTATTGATACTTGGGCAGGTCTACTAAACAAAGAGGAGGAACTAAGAAGCAAACAATCCCCATATCGACTATTTCTGAACACAGCGATATTGGTATGTCAATATTTATAAATATTTTTAGTCTAGTTCATATATTGGTTTGTTTTCATATATGAATGATTGTCACTTATAAATCTGTCTTCATTCATCTATGAATGTTCAAATATAAGAAAGTGTAACATGAATGTTCATATATGAATGTTCACATATTAGAAAGTGCAAATATCAAACTTCATATATGAATGTTCATATATGAATGTTCAGATATTTAAAAGTGCAAGTATGAATGTTCAAAATATTAATATGTGAATGTTCATATATGAATGTTCAAATATTAGAAAGTGCAATTATTAACCTTCATATATGAATGTTCAAATATTAGAAAGTGCAAATATCAGAAAGCACAAGTATGAACAGTCATATTATATGACTCATATATGAATGTTGAAATATAAATATTCATATTTGAATGTTCACATATTAGAAAAGTGCAAATTTTGTCTTCATATATGAATGTTCATATATGAATGTTCAAATATGAATTGCAACTATGAATCTTCATATATGAATGTTCAAATATTAAAAAGTGCAAATATGAATCTTCATATATGAATGTTCAAATATTAAAAAGTGCAAATATGAATGTTCATATATGAATGTTTAGAGTTTAGAGTTGATATATTTTGAACCTTCAGATATGAATGCTCATATAATTGAAAGTTCATATATGAATGTTCCATATATCAATGTTCAGTCATTCGAAAGTTCATATATGAATGTTAATATATTTGAAAACATTATATATGAACCTTTAAATTAATATATGAAAATGAAAAAAAAAATCAACTACAAAATAAACTTGTATTGTTCATTAAAAAATCAATCAACATTTATTATTGAAATTGTGACTATAAAAAGTAACTATAGATTTAAAAAGTAACCTACACTATGTATCTAATCATTAACATTCTTCAATGGGCAATTTTGAGAATCATGATTACCCAACTGTTGACAATTTCTACACAATCGCTTAGCCTTATGATTCTTTATTGCAGCTTTCTCACCTGCACCGATCAAACGTTTTCCTGTTCCACATCCTTGTTGCGGATTCCTGATGGTGGCTGGATGTCTATTTTTTCTGGTTTATTAACACCAATAAGATTTCTTATTGTCTCTTTCTTCTTTTCCAAATTGCTTTGGTAAGGAATATTAGCATCTACCTCAGCTTTCAAACAATGAATCTTCTCTGCAAACTCCTTAAGCTTCTTTTTATCACTTCTAAGACTCATCAAAATATAATCCAAAGATGTTTGTGCTTCATAGCAAATTCTTTCCATTTCACCATTTGGATCGCCTTGTATCCACGAAATGTTCCTAAGATTGAAGCATATCAAGTCTCTTCTCCATCGTCGACATATATACTTCTCGGGTATCTGATTGAAGTTCTCATTCATTAAAACTTTGAAAACATGACGACATAAAAATCCATGTTGACTAAAATGATTGCATTCACATTCAAATGTTGAATCCAGTTGATTCCAGACAACCTACAACACACATCAACATGTAAAACGTAAGTTGTGTTAATAAATAATAATAAATATGCATATATTATTAATTCTTTTTACCTTGAACAGCTTCTTTTTACAATCTTTGTCATTTTGCAAAATTGTGTAAAATTGGCATCCATCATTTTCAACAACATTTTGTTGAACACACGACCATGCTCCCTTATTAATTTCCTTTTGAACTTCCAAAAATATAGCCCGTGTGTAAACTTCATTTGCATGTTTCTCAATTGCTTTTGGAGTGCACATACATGGGACAGTTGTCTTTGTCGCATGGTCAAGCTTACGTTGAGAATTTCTTTGCTTACGCATTGCATTTTCAAATGCAAGCATGAATGTGACAAAGTTATTACCATGGTGAGCAAACTTGTTGAAGAATGAATTTATGCTCTCTGACCTTGATGTAGTTTTCATCAACGAACAAAAAGGAATAGACTTGAAATAAGCAGGAATCCATCGTTGACGAATACGAAACATGTGTGAAAACCATTTGCTTTTCTGAAGTTTGAACTCACTAATCAAATCCAACCACATAGTTTCAAATTCTTCAGGCTCCAATTGAAGATTCCAAACAAGTTTATTAAACCGTTTGTTAAAATCTGTCTCCCTATATACAATTGTGCTAACCTACAAAATAGTTAAATAGAAATAATGATTTAACACAAAAACCTATATAAATAATGCATACATGATGGTTAATTAAACAACTAATCTATATGCACAAATGAACAGAATACTAACTAAACAATGATTCATATATGATCTTTGTTTACAAAAAAATATATATATTGATATTTGAACTTTCATTATTTAATATAATTCACAAATGAACCTTGGGATTCATATATGAATATGTAATTAGTATGAAACTTAAAGTTCATATATGAACCTTCAAGTTAATATATGAACTTTTCTTTTCACATTTAAAAATGTATTTAGTATCAACCTTACATTCATATATGAACATTTGAGTTCATATATGAATGTGTATTTAGTATAATCCTTATATTCATATATGAACCTTCAAGTTCAAATTTGAACATGTATTTATGATGAACTATATGTTAACATTAAAATTTTAATAAGTTATAAAGAATTAATATATGAACAGATACTAACCTTGTTTTGAACTTTGGCCATGATATGCCACATACATAATCTGTGACGTGATTCGGTAAAAACCAATGGAATAGCTTGTTTCATTGCCAAACACTGATCTATTAGAACCAAACTAGGTTGCTTACCACAATGTGCTTTCAAAAAAGCCTCAAGAAGCCACTTAAAATTATCAAGAGTCTCACCCGACAACAAAGCAGCACCAACAGTTATAGATTTTTTATGATTATTAATAGCAGTAAATGGAACAAAAACCATTCTATACTGGTTTGTGCGGAATGTAGCATCAAATGAGATAACATCTCCAAATTCTTGGTAATTCATCTTAGCAATTTCATCAGCCCAAAAGATACCACATAATTGATTATCTTGCCGATTATATTCGAAAGAAAATCCTGAATCATCTTTTGATCTATCTTCCAACATAGAAAGAACCATCTCACCATCACCATCACCAACAAATGCATTCAAATCTCTCCTAAAATTCTTATAATCATCAACAGTGCAACCAGAAATATCAAACCCCCCTTTCAATGACATATGCAATGTATGCGCCTTGGTTGCTCCAATATTACAACTAGCAGCATTGTGAATAAAAACTTGATCAGTTATAGATAACTGCCTTCTTTTCCTAGACATACTCATTTCATTTTCATCAAGAAGCATATGATTATGTTTCTCTTCAAAATGATAAACCTCATACATTGATTTTGAAGATACAAAACGCAACCTAATGCTTGCTCTACAACCTGTCCTCTTTGTATTTGAAATACGATGATTCTTACCTTCAATACTATCATGAACAGAATCAAAATTCCTTTTTGGTGGATCCCCTTATTTACTACAAACAATATACTTGATCTTCACAATACCATGATTACCGTTAACAGTAGTCGAAAGTCTAAGATCAAAACCCCCTTTCTGAGCATACCGTTCATACATTGAAATGGCCTGCTGAACAGACTGAAAAAAACTACCCACTCTAGGCTTAAAATCCACATGCACATTCGGTATCCAAAGCTTCGAACCAGACGGTGAAAAAACTAACTGATGAATAGCAGATGTGGATGCAACACAATGATTTGAACCTAAAAAATCATTACATAAAAATAATATTCAAAATATTAACAGATGAATATATTCAATTATTTTAAATAAAATAACACATAAACTAAACGACAAATAATTCAAATACGAATGTTTTATAACAATTACAACAATTCATACATGAATGTTTTATAATACAAAACATTATAAAAGCAATTCAACAAATGTTCATATATGAATGTTTTATAATAATTCTAACAATTCATATATGAATGTTTTATATTGTAAAATTGTTTGAAGTAATTCAACAATGTTAATATATGAATGTTCTATAACAATACAAATAATATGGACATTTCATAACAATTCTAATAATTCATATATGAATGTTTTTACTATAAACATTTAAAACAACTCAACAAATGTTCATATATGAATGTTTTATAAAAAACAAATAAGTCATATATGAATGTTGTATATAATAAAAAATTTAAAAGCAACTCACACTTGAATAAATGTTCATACATGAATCAATTTAATTATTTACAACTAAATAATTAATGAGCTAAGAATCAAAATAATTCATATATGAACGTTAGCATAAATTCATATATGAATGTTTTATAATATCACAATTTCAAAATTGAAATCAAACAAAATCATATATAAATCTATAATGTTTCTAACAGAATTAAAACAAATATTCAATTTAAAAATCAAAAAGTTGAAAATAACTACAAGTGTTCAATATTCAGTTCAACGATTAATTATTTAAAATTCATCTTAATCAAATAACCAATAAATCGAAAAAAACAGTAAAAAAACTAAAATTAAATCAAAATACCTTCATCTTCATCAAACAAATCTTCGTCGTTGGAAAATTGATCAACTTCTTGATCCACTTCATGATCAGGAACGATTACCGAATCAGACATGCTGATAGATTGATTGATCGATCACTTTTTAAAACCTAAATTTTCGAATAGAAGAAAATCGAGAGCAAAACAACGACTATGTAATCGATCAATTGATTGAATAGCGATAGAAGAAAATCGATAACTAATAAGAATAGGGTTCAATTAGGAAGAGATCTGTTTTATTTGAATTAAATTAGGAAGAGATCTGTTTTATTTGAATTAAATTTTAAACGGGATGACTAATTACCAAAATACCTTTCCGTGTTCAAAATCAGCGCATTTAATCGAAGAGTCACGATCACTTCTCTATTTCTCAAAATATTTAGACTTCTTAAATGAACCTAACACTATATATATATATATATATCCATATTCCCGTTCGCATATTTATATAGGAGATCGACAGTTACAAACGGTTAAAACATAACTGCACAATGATTATAATCATTAAAGGATAAATAAGAAACCAATTACATTTGGCCTTGTGTCATAAGCAACGACAGAAGAGATCTAGAGGCTCTTTAGTCCAAAGGCTCATAGCGTCCATAGACTGTGATCACAAGGATCAAAGGCTATGATCCTTCGATCTTTCCATTCATTCCCCGTAGGCTCCTCTTCCTCCAATTCTTTCCATTCTACCAATGAATAATTTATAATAATTTTGCGTTTTACATTAATTGTTTATATGATTATTCATTATCTTCCTATCTATTTATGACTTTCAATGCTTCACATCTTTATTTGCTCTTGCATAAATAATTTCAAAATAAAAAATAATACTAAATAAATAATAGACTATAAAATATGTAACATATACTTCAACTATATATGAGAACCCCCCGTGTTTTAAAAACAAGTAAATTGTAAAACAACCGGTTTTCTAGTCTTTTGAAACATAATTTAAATATATTGGGATCAAAGTAAATGGGTCAAGCCATCATTGAATGGGTTGGAGGAAGATGAGTCCATATCCAAAACAAGATCCCGAGCACATGTGCGTCACTTTCAGCTTTGAGGCTCACGGGTTCGAGCTATGGGACCCATGTCGTGTTTTAACCTTAGGTCACTTTCGTAGGAAATATGGTCGGTGTCGTATCTTCGAACCATTTTGATACCAATCATGACAAACATTCGATCATGTTGTTACACTAAGGGGCCGTTTACCTAATCACTTACCCGGGTAAGTGCTTACCGGTAAAATTCAACAATATCGCTTACTTTCCGGATAAGATTTTAGCCCACCAAAATGGTATCGTATGCAACAATTTAGCCGCTAAGTGCTAACCGTGGTAAGAGTCGTTGCACTCACTTACCAGGTAAGCCTCTCGGTCCTTGTTTTCGACTCTCGGTCTTTGCTTCCGCTCTTACCGGGTAAGATTCTTGGTCCTTGCCATTTTCATCCGGTAAGCTAATGTGACTTGATAAGCACTTACTCAGGTAAACGTTTTGTAAACGGCCCCCAAGTATAGTTTCAATATTTTGTTCCAATTTGTTATGAATATTTGATAAAAGTTAATAAAATTATTGGGACAAAACAAGCATACAACCTTAACCCCACAAAGAAAATAAATAAATTCAAACAACACATAAATTACATTCGGACATCAAATAATTAAAGATCCGACCTTTTGGCTGGACCTAAAACTCAGATCCAGCCACTGGCTCGTGAGAACGACCAATAAATATGAGCTCATAGATGAGCCCAGCAAAACCACCACCAATGATAGGTCCCGCCCAATAAATCCAGTGGTTGGTCCAGTCCCAACTAACAACGGCCGGACCAAATGCCACTGTTGGGTTCATTGATGCACCCGTGAATGCACCGCCGGCTAAAATGTTGGCACCAACAATGAAACCAATTGCAATGGGTGCTATTGTGCCAACGTCTCCCTTCTTTGGGTCCACTGCGGTGGCGTACACCGTGTATACTAGCCCAAAAGTCATCACGATCTCGTACACAAGCGCGTTCCACACCGATACTTCCGCAGCCAATGCGAAACCCGCAGTTGTCTGCATATACAATTATCAATTTTGTTCCAAAAAAAATTGTTGGAAATATTTTCACAACAAAAAAATCCCCCTATTTTTTAATTTAGAAAAAAAATAACCAGCAAAATATTACGAATACTTTACATGACATGAGATCACATTCTTTGGTGAAAAGTGTGAGAAGTACTTTTAAACCGTTGATCAATTTTAATCAAATACTCTTCCATGAATTGCGGCTTAAAAATGAATTGATTCGGTGCATCTCATCCTTATATTCGTCCATTTCTCATCCAATTGTTGATAATTCTTAGGCTTCTCACAGAATTTGGCATTTCTCGAAGAAACCCAACCATACTTTGTACTAAAATATTAATGTAGTTTTTCCATAAGATTTGAATTGGGTTGCTTACCAAACCGCCGGTGGAGAAAAGGAGGAGCAAGCAAGCGACAACCGAGCCAAGAAGCTGGGCAATGATATAAAAGATGCCACGTAGCAAAGTGATGTTACCGCCGACGAAAGCACCGAAAGTGACGGCGGGATTGACATGGCCACCGGAGATATTAGCTCCCACTGATACAGCCACAAACAACCCAAAAGCATGGGCTAGAGCGGCCGCTACCAATCCAGCCGGAGTGTTTGCAGCACCGTCGGTGAGCTTGGTGAAAGCCATTCCGGAGCCTTGTCCGGCGAACACGAAGATGAGAGTGCTTATAAACTCTGCAACAAACGCCTTAATGGCGCCGGGATGTTGCACCTCATCTTGGTACCGGCCGACGGCGATACGTTCTACAAATTGTGGCTGCGCCGGCATTGTCGGAAATTGAAGAAAGTGGGTTGAAATGAGTCACGGCGATCGGCTGTTTATATCGGCGAGTGATGGCCTTCGGGTTACAGGGTATAGCCGGTTGCCGGTTGTAATTTGAAGGAGAGGATTGATATAAGATTGTCAACATTTAAGCCCCCAAAGTTTTGGTTTATTGACATTTAAGTCCTTTGTATAAGGCCGTGCGTACCACCTTCGGGTACCACGGCGGGTTCACCATCGGGTTGGGGCGGGTAGGGCGGGTTCACATCGGGTTCATGGTCGCGGGTAAGGGTGGGTTCGGAAACCCGGCGTAATTTTATTTTATTTTTATTTTTTTTAATTTTTTTTAAATATAACCGTTTACCAACGGCTCTTTTTTTATTATTATTTTTTTTTCCAAGTTATACACACTATATAGATTAACCTCTACCACCTTCATTTTTTTCACACCAAAAAATATCTCAAATTCAATATTTTCAATACTTTCTTCCACCATGAATTCAAACACCACACCTACATCCCGTCGTAACTGATCGAGGAGTTCGGATACACCGCAATAAGACCCGGACCTTGGCTTCCAAGCATTTGCTCAACAAGGTTATATTCCTCATCAATTTACATATCAAGGTTTGCTCCAACAAGGTTTTACTCCCGCTAATCACCAACTTCCTCAACCCGCGGCTTTCAACACCGGAATCGATCTCGAAGAGGAGTTTGTTCCTGAAACCCAAGAACCGCAAACACCACGATCGATCTCGACACAACAATCAAACCCGGAACGACAACCAAACCCGACACCAACGCAAAAGGGAAAAAAGAAAAAAATTGAAAATAGAGCCACCCGACAGATGTAGAGTAAAGAGGAGGAAGTGGCGTTAGTGTCGGCGTGGGTTGACGTTTCGGAGGACCCCGTTGTCGGTAACGCACAAAGCGGTGGTACTATTTTTATTATTATTATTATTATTCTTATTATTCTTATACTTTAATTTATATAAATGTAGAGAGTTTTTGGAAGCGAATCGAGAAGGTGTTTTATAAATTTGTGGGTCGCCAAAATTATAGAACATTTCATCAACTGAACACCAAATTTAAAGACCTAAACAAGAAACTAACGTGTTTTGCCGGCATCTACAACAACTTGGTCAATAATAGATCAAGCGGAATGAGTGAAGCCGATATTTTACAAACGGCACACTACCGGTACCGAGAGGATAATGGGGTTCCTTTCATCCATGAACAAGCTTGGGAGGTCCTCAAAAAATCTCCAAAATGGAATCCGGTTCCAACGATGTCGACAAATACATCCCGGGCTTCAAAACGTACCAAAACTTCCGATGATGACGATGAAGATGTTCGGGTCGACGAGATAAAGCAACTTCAACGACCCATCGGGAGAAACAAGGCAAAAAAGCCATCAACGAGTAATACGACCGGGTCGAATCCGGACGAAAGCGTTACTCAGTTGATGAGTCAAATAAGCTCGTTCAACCATCGGGCTGACAATACAATGGATTACAAAATGAAAAAACTTGAACTCGAAGAAAAATAGTTGCAACTCGAGTTAGAAAAACGATTTGATAAAGACTTCGAGTTTTTCATAGCCCTGCATGATCACCTTACGGGAGATATTTTGAGGGCTACTTTGGCGAAGAAATAGAGAATTAGAAAATTACATAATTTTTAATATTAGTTTTTAGTGTTTTGTATTTTTAAATTTTTAAAATTTTAATGAATGTTATGAATTTTTATTTTTATTATTTATCTTATTTTTATTTATTAAAAAATATATGAATATTTTTATTTTGTTAAATAATTAAATGTATAAATAAAAGAATTAAAAAGGTTGATGTGGCGCTGAGGTGGCATCAGGGTTCAGAGGGTATGATAGGAAGCGGTACTCCACTTTAGGGTAAGGAGGGTAGGAAAGAGAAAAGTTGATGTGGCGCTGAGGTGGCATCAGGGTTCAGTGGATATGATAGGAAGCGGTACTCATGGTCTAAGAGTATTAATATATTTTTATTGATTAATTTAATAAACCTAATATTTGAAACTAGAGTTTGTTTCTTGTTTATATTAATCAACTACCGAAACTAACCGAATTAAGGAGGTCTTTGGGATTCCTTATTTAAAATAAAAAATAATAACTTATGCTTATTTTTAAAAGTGTTTATCAACTTATGTCGTGCTAAAAAGAAGTTGGGGGTAAAAATGTAATTTAAACAAATAAGTTATAAGCAGTTTCAAATAAGTTAGAATGAATTAACTTATCAAAAACAACTTCTTTGTGGTGAAGAAAAGTCATAAACATTTTTCTTTTTTCTAATCCAAACACTAAAAGTAACTTATTTGGGGTGAGGAAAAACAATAAGCAAATAAGTCAAAAAAATAAGCAATCCCAAACACCCCCTAAAATATTTTATTTAACACAATTTTAATTAAGTAAATAAATAAAACAAACCACCATTCTCATGTGGAAAAAAAACAACCCACAAAAAAATAAGTAGGTAGGTACGTGTCACCGTATTAATTATCCGGTGAAGGGTAAAAAATTTCGTTTTTGTGAAGGTGCCACCGTATCGATTTATGAGGTGTTATCGTATTATTTAAGAAACTACTAGGGGTGCACCTAAACTGGAAAAAAAATGCCCAAATCTTATACTCATTCAACCAAAAAATACCGAAAAAATCTCTCGAAATCGATAAAAAAACGTTAAAAATCTTTCAAAACTCCGGAATTTGACTAAAAACACATCGAGCGATATTGAACTTTGGTAAAAAGATAAAAGACACTTCAATAAAAACCGTATGAAAAAATATGGTGTCACGGTATGAAAAAAATTCTAGGACCGTCCGTGAGAAAAATGTGGGAATGATCTGATTCTGGTGGATTATTTACGTCCATGACGATAGCTAAGCTTGGCCTATAATCCAATAAGATTCTGACACGTATATGTAAGAGGTAGGTGCCATATACGGATGATGTCCCTTGGGCTATCATTTATCCCATGAAAAGTTTTTTTTGGAAAATATATTTGCATTTTTTATTTATTATTAGGTTTACATTAAACTACAAAAATCCTAAATGACGTTTACAAGAATTTTGGTTTTGGTTATTCTCACAACTTAAAATATATTAAATACATTTATGGATTATATAGTATGTATGGATTTCTTATATGAATCTAATAGACATCAAGTTTTTTGCATTTAATGTCTTATATGCTAGCCACCTGAGGGTAATTTAGACATTTTATCATAAATTATTCAAGGAAATATTTAAGAACATGAATGTCAACCCATAAATCCACATCATCCAAATATAAAGTAAGAGCGTGAATTAACATCATAAATTCACTAAAAACTCATTATTTCTTATCAAGGAAATACAAACAGATGCAAAAGCAGTTGCAAGTCCGTGTCTACAGAGCACAAACAACTTGAAGTAGATGAAGAATGTCAACACCGAATACAATACATATCATTCTAAAAAATTGTGATATAAAACTTAAACATGTAAAATCAGGTTACCCTTGCCTTGAAAGAATTAGCATGTGGCACTAAAATTAAAACCCTAAATTTATAAAGGTTTCTCATAAGTCTAACATCATGAACAAGGAGAAAACACTAAGTCAGTGGAGACGAGCTATCATAGGCCATAGGGCTTGTGCTAGGAGTAGGAATATATGTTGATTTCTCGAAGATGGTGCCTCTGGCATGTAGCTCAGTTGGCAAAGGGGTAGGGTGACTTTGCCCAAACACATAATAGGCATCAAAGCTCGGCCAGAAAACTTCAATAGTTTAAGATATGTTTTAAATTAATTTTATGTGATTCACGAGGCGAATCAAGATTACAAGTGATCTAAGTTATGAGTGAATGTGATTGGTTAATATGGTTAATATTAATATGTTGGTTAATAAAAGAATGGACATATGTATATTTATAGTTGACTTTTGATTGAAGGTGTGTAAAATGCTAAATTGGCACAAGGAAACAATGTGAGCTTAGGGCCCACTGGGCCATGTGATAGTGATATCAAGGCTGGGCTTATCTCTGATTGCCAGCTACTCAACCTCATTATTGTGGGTCATGTCTCATCATCTCTCATTCATGTTCAACTTTTAAAGTCCAAATAAATAAATATATAATATCTATACTATCTTATAATACACTTAACCCCCAAACTCTTAAAAACAACCCTTTAAGCTATATGTACCACCATTTAAAACATAATTACTTAAAACTCCACTCTCTCTCTAGCCCCAACACTTATCCCTCCAATAATTTCAAAATTAAAATCTCTTTTCCCTCCTCTTACCCCCAATCCGCGTGAGACTTTAATAACCAATAAGAAGCCACTCACCTATCCTATATAACCACTCCCCAAAACTTTCTTCTCCCCCAATTTTTTTTTCTATCCTATACCCTATTCCCAAAACCGCCTCTCTCTTTCTCTCTCTCTTTCTCTCTCTCTTGTTACCACTCCAAGATCCAGCCCCCGTTCTCTCTCTCCTATACCCTCTTCACCAAAACCGCCTCTCTCTCTCTCTCTCTCTTGTTACCACTCCAAGATCCAGCCGTCGCCAGCAGCTCCGGCCAACATCCAGCCGCCCCGGTTTGCTTGTGTTCCATCCTTGTTGTTCTCAACGATTGATGCCCTGGTTTGCTTGGGGAGAAAAAAATGCAAGGTTTCGGCTTTGAGGAGGAAATCCAAGGAAAACCGTCTCTCTCTCTCTTGTTACCACGGCTGCAGTCGTTGAGATCCCGTTCTCTCTCTCGTTACCACGGCTGCCGTTCTCTCTCTCGTACTCTCTAAGTTGAGATCCCGTTCTCTCTCTCGCTACCACGTTTCAGCCGAATCCCTAACTCAGCCGCTGCCAGAAGCTCCGGCCAAGATCCAGCCGCCGCCAGCAGCTCCGCCCAAGATCCAGCTGCCGCGGTTTGCATGTGTTCCGTCTTTTTTGTTCTCAACGATGCCCTGGTTTGCTTGGGGAGAAAAAATTGCAAGGGTTAAGCTTTGAGGAGGAAATCCAAGGTCTAATTGATGTTTTGCTTCCACAAGCCTCAATGTTTGGAGGAGGGTATATGTTATCTTTTAGATTTTATCATGTTGATTCATGTAACTTATACATAAAGGTGCTGTTGCTAATGAAATTTGATTTTTATGTGTTTTTAACGTAATTGGATTTCATTTACAATAAATTGTCTATTATAAGTTTATAACATTAGACTCCCCAAATCCACAATTATTTGTTCAAAGGGTTTTCAAGAAAGAGACGAATGGCTCAGTTGGTAAGGCTAATCCTATCGCCAGAAAAATCTTCAATCACCTGGATAGTGCGGCGTCCTTCCGGAGGACGCTCCATTACCTTCCAAAATCAGTTACAGAGATAGTGAATCGGATTCTTCAGAACCGACATCGAATAGCCGAAATGAGAAGAAACGAGAGGCTCGTCGGAGTGTTCGTTTGGGCTATGCAGCTTGCCAACTTCAATGGTTCTCAAATTAAATGTATCCTCAGGTAAAATGTTTATTTGGGTTTGAATCGATTTTGCTTTCGATTTATTTAGGGTTTGATTAATTAATTTTTTTAGGTTTTCATTTAGGGTTTTGCTTTATATTTTTATTTGAGTTTCAGTTTAGGGGTTCGAATTAGAATTTGATGTAGTTTCTGATTTGTGTTTGATGTAGTTTTAGAAAACGTTGTGTATGGCAGGATTAGTTTTTTATCTATCTTTTACTCTATTAGTTTTCTTTATCCAAGTATTACTCACAAGGTTGATTATTTCAGTATACTAATATTAGTCAGAGCCTCAGAGGTGATTTCGATATCAAAATTACGTCTTGATTTTGGATAATCAACTTCAACTTTCATAGTGTATACATTTCTTTAGATTTACAATAAATGTTGTATCATATACATTTGGTAGACAACATAACTTTCATAGTGTATACATTTCTTTAGATTTACAATGGTGAGGAGACAAAAGAAAAACATGTATTAATTTATCGTACTTCTCTGGCTTTTGTGTAAATGGTGAGGAGACAAATGAGAAAAGTGATTGATACACTTTTGTTAAAAGCATAACCACACTTATTTTGTCTCTTTTTTTAAAAAAAGAAGAGGCATTCTTTTTGGAAAAGAAGAGCCTTCTTTTTTTTAAAAGTATCATTATTTTTTTTAAAACAGAACCAATCATTTTTTTTTCTTTAAAAGCAGAGAAACTTAGGCCATCCGTACCCCAGCGGCTTGGGGGTGCGGGTAAGGCCACCTGGCCAGCGGGTTCGGCGGGTATCGGGTACGGGGGCAGCGGCTTGGGGGTGCGGGCTCGGCATGCGGGTTCCCCACCCCGCTGCTACCCGAAGAGTTTATCAAAAAAAATTTTAATTCTAACGGTAACATATTCAACGGCTATTTTGCAATTAATTTTTTTTTTTCAATTTAAACACTATAAATCAACCTCAAATCTCATCCATTTTTCACACCAAAATTTAAACACTCACTTCAATCCTTAAATATTTTCTTTCATTTCTTTCAATCCGATATAAACTTTATGGATTTGCCACCCGGTTCATCGTCCGGTTCTTCATCATCCATTGACACCGACGAGGAATTCGGTCAACTATTTGATCGTTATGCAGATTTGTTGCAAGAAGCTGTAAATAGACAGTATGGTAGCACCGCCTCATCGTCAAGAAGACCGAGGTCCGGGAACATAGAAAGAGGTCGGGTAGATGCTAACGACCGGCTTTTGCGGGACTACTTTGGCGAAAACCCGGTGTATAATCCGGATTTGTTTAGACGGCGGTTTTGTAATTTTTAATTTTATTTTGTAATTTTTAATTTTATTTTGTAATTTTATTTTTATTTTTATGAATGTTATGATTTTTTATTAAAAAATTAGATGAGGTGGCATGTGGGTTCAAGAGGTTCAAAAGGTTGGGGTACGGGATTTGTGGGTTCAAAAAGGTTCAAGAGGGTTCAAAGTGGAAAGCTGATGTGGCGCTGATGTGGATCAGAGGGTTCAAGAGGTTGTGAACCTGGGGTACGGATGGCCTTATGTGTTTCTTTAAAAGCAGGGAAACATGAATTTTCGGTTTAAGGATGCTAATCAAGATCCAAATTAACAGATGCACACCCCTAATAACAAGCATCCAAGTGTCGAGAATCTTATCCGGCCAAAAGACATTTAGGAACCATTCATTTAAATGTTCGAGAATGTCACATATTATAGCACTAATTTGTTCTCTATTTATTAATGAAATTGGAAGGTGGATTTCGGTACTTTCTTGCTCAAGATTCAAGAACTCTTTGTTATATTGTAAAAGTAACTAAATCTGTTTGTTTCATTTTTATTGGAAAAAATATGAAATCTTTGTTATGATATGAAAGTGAGTTTTGTTTCATGGGTTTTTGTTTTTGATGCTAAATGTGGGTGGCAAATAATACATCACTTCTTATGGCAAGGTTTAGAAAGAAAAAAGCACACATTTTAATGAAAAAGAATGAATAGTAACTAAATATGGTTTAATAAACTAAGTAAACAACAGGGTTGTATCCAAGATTTTTCATCATTCCAAAATGTAAGATGATAAACTAATCTATAAGTTATTTTTTAAATGAGTTTGGAAACCATGTAATTATGCAATGTTTTTTCTAAATCTCTGGAAAATCAACTACATTAACCTTGATTTTGTATCAACCAACTCACTAATTAAAACAACACAAACCAAAAAATATAAACGACATGATAAAACAACAAAAGAAAAAATCGAGGGTTTGAGTCTCGACTTCAAATCGAAATACGTCTCACCGCCCGCCGCATTGCGTGGGTACACAACTCTATTTTAGTACCACATAAGTTAATAAGCACTTTTACATACAAGCATAAGTTGTTTTAACTAAGCAATCCCAAATACCCCTAAATAGTAAAATTTTACACCAAAACATGGTTTGGGTTCGAAGATTGATATGTGCAACTCTCAAATCTTTTTTGTTTAATTTCATTTGTTAAGAAACCATAACAGCTATATCCATAATATACAGCTAATTTGTGGTTTGGACACAATTGGTTTTATAATTTAAAACTTAGCCTTTATGTAAGTTGTGGAATTTCTCTAACACAATATATAGAAGGCAGTTAAACTTTGGAACCACATACAAAATTGTAAAATGCGTATAATAGTACCGGGACATGGATGCTTGAATTGAATTCGAACTTGGAAAGGTCAAGAGAGCATCTTTCATCATTTTGATTGAGCTTCCGCGTGTTTGACTTCTGACAACAAATGATTGAAAACAATCTGAAAACTTAAAGAAATATTTTGAGATTGGCTGAATCAGACCTGTTGATGGTAATCCGACTCTTATGATATGAATGTTGTTTAGATTTCATAATTTTGTTTGGACACAGAGATTGACCAATGCTTATTTGGTTTATATCTCCTGTTATTCTATTTTAAGGTTTCCTTTGGGTCTGATTTCAGTTCCTTGAGGTGTTGGTTTCAATTAAATATGCCCAATGTTTGTTGTTGCTATTCTTGTTCCGCATTTGTGTTGATAAGATTCTCAACTGTTGTTGAATAATATTATGGTGCTTGTTGGATAATGTTTTTGTATTAGATTTGGTCGTTGGTTCAGTTCTTGTATGAAGTTTAATGTTGTTGGATATGGATTTGATCTGGATCAACAATAGCAAAGAAAGGGGATTTGTAATCTTAAGAGGAGCACATTTTTGTTGTTTTGGAGGGATAAGATTGAAGGTTCTGATGTAGAATTGGCAAGTGTGCATAATTGGGAGATATATGTATATATAGAGGTTTGATAGGAGATGACAAATTTTTTTCAAGGTTGTATGTCTTTCTCTCAAATGATTGGAGTTTTTATCTTGGAAAGTGGAATAGTTCAAAAGGAGATTTACTTGGGATATAAAAGGAGGGTATATGGGGTTCAATAAATATGGAATTGGATTATTTGTTCTTTTTAAACTTATGGAGCTTTTCTTACATAACTACCATTTCACTATTATAAAACAAAATTTATGTACTCTAGAATTTTTAACAAGTACAAAGATCTTCCAACCCCACCCCTCCAAAAAAGCTCTCGGATAATACCAACTCTCATGTAACAGTTTATTTTACCGATCTATTTAGTTTCCTAAATCAAAATTCTCTACTTTTGTAAAAACATTAAATACAAATTGTATATGGTTGTTAATCTTTCATAAATCATATTCAATATGTTCACTTATATTTAACCAACTTTTACATCCTGTTGCATTACGCAAGTATATAAATTGTAATTTTGTTTTGTTCAGTATGAATTTCAAAGTTTTTAATGAGTTATGAATATATGGTTTTGGAATATCAATACTCATGCAATTATTTTTTCCTGGTACATTGTTAATAAAGCATATAATTAACCTTCAATTTTATTTATTAGTTTACGTGTAAATAAGCCACGTACACTCATAAAATAAAACCGATGAACTAAACAAAACATTATTAAGGGCTAAGTAGCCTAGGAACATCAAAGAAGATTTAGAGTGAAGAAACTTGCATAGTCCAAGTGAGGATGTTGCAAGAAGATTGTTCAATAACCAACAAAGCTTTAAAATAGTTTACGTTTTGCCGCCCGCCGCATTGTGCGGGTACTCTACTAGTAATTTATAAAATGCATAAAAGAGAGGGACAAAAAATGGTAAAAATAAAATGTAAATATAAATATAGTTTAGAGTAAATTTCAGATTTGGTCCATGTAGTTTAAGAAATGGTAAAAATAAGAAAAGTTTGCAAAAAGGTTAGTTTAACGAAAAAAGATAACAGCCGTCAAAGAGAGGGACCAAAAAAATGCATACGTGAGGGACCATATGCACCTTATAGAAGTTGAGGGACGAAAAATGTTAGAATGAACAAACGTTAAGGACCAAAAGTGAACTTTACTCAAGTCCAAATAAAGAATATACTTTTAGTAATTTCCTTGGCAAAATATTTATTTAACCTTATAATAGTTAGAACTTTATTAGGATTTATAAAGTTATTCATTAAATCTAGCATTTCAAACAAATTCTATGAAATAAAAGAAAATGAAGATTTTAAATAATCTTATTTCAACAAGTTCTTCAAAACATTCTAAATAATGAAGAAAGCATTAGAGAGTGAAATTTTGCAAATAAGGTTTGAGTTGATCAGTTTCAGAATATTTGGTTCGGTAACTGGTTAATGCGGATGAGGATTTATATTTTTTTTGTTGGAAACTTGCTCAAATAACTTTCCTAAATTGAGTGTATGTTACTTTTATTATATAATTGTATCATACATTCATATTCAAAAATTGACTTATATTAGGTAAAAAAAACGTCATCTATCAAAAACCCATATCAAATCTGAGATTTTCACCTCATACGGCTCCTCGTTCAATTCTTTCGAAGTTATTGGATCCTTTTCCGCGTTCGAGAATCCCCTCCCTTCTTCCACTCCGTCCCGAAGAGTAACTAGGACCAATTTAGTCACGTTTTCATGTTCCAATTGAACACTTTCCGTTTTTGATTATTCTCAAAGGAGAAGATTATTCTCTTTACCAAACATATGCGGATCCAATCACGATCTTATAATAAGAACAAGAGATCTTTCTCGATCAATCCCCTTGCCCCTCATTCTTCGAGAATCAGAAATGACTTTATTTTTCTTAATGTGAAATTGTAAATTAAACAAAAAACAAAATATTATCTACTATCAATAAAAAAACATTATATAGCAATAAAATATGTAAAATAATAATAGTATAACATGCATTTGCTTTATTTTTTACAAACATGAAACATATAAAAAATTACTCTCTCTCCCAAAATAAATGTCCACAAAGAAAAAGACACGTAGTTTTAGGAGTATGTGATTATTACAACTTTTTAATTAACCAAATTACAAATTTACTCTTAATTACAGAGAGAATAAATTTCTTTCACATAATTAATGGTAGAATAAAAAAGTGGAAATTTATTTTTGAAAGTGAACACTTATTTTGGGACAAACAAAAATAGTAATGTAGACACTTATTTTGAGACAAACAAAAATAGTAATGTAGACACTTATTTTGGGACAGAGAGAGTGGTAGACTATTATTCGGTTTACTCGGGTTTAACTGAATTAGAAAAACAAAACTAACCGAACACCAACGAATAAGGATTCTTATTCGAATAGCTGAACCTTAACCCGAAACCATTTACCCAAATGCCATTGAGTTCGGATGGATTATTCGGTTTTGGTTATTGTTGACACCTACTCTCCAAAAACGATTGCCATGAGAAAGAATCAAATTTTTATTATATTTTTACCAATAAAAAACCTCGATTTTGAATGTTTATAAAATTGAAATAATATTTTATTACATATATAAATTATTTTTATAATATAATTAATGATCTACTATTCAAAATAGATGACATCGAAAGGTAAAAAATAGGTGTATATTGTGTAGTAGACAGGATGACTCGTTAAACCTAACCCGTCTGACTCGCTAAACCTAGCCCGTCTGACTCATTAGAGAAAGCAAACTTGGATGACCATTCTTGAAAAAATGTATGAAATTTAGTCATCTCATTAATATATACCCAACCCAAGTCCGCAAACGATAACCTCTAGTTTGATTCACCTAAGCCGAAACCTCATCTTGCTTTACATCAAACGTTTGCACATCAAAGCGAGCAGAAGTAGAAAAAGACCAAAATCAAATCAAGTCAAGCAAACTCGGCATATCCTACACAAAGACTAAAATCAAATCAAGTCAAACAAACTCGGCATATCCTACACAGTGATACGATCTCAAAGAATAGAATCCACATTTTGGCAAAAATCCACACATACCTTGCCTCCGCGCAATGGATAAAGAGGTTGTTTCTGGAAGTAGGAAATGCTAAAAGTGTAGCTAAAGCATTAAGCCACAAATATCATGCAACCCCAACTCTCATTAATCATTCATCCCTTAATAAGTTTAAACATTTGACCAAAGTGTTCAACCCTCCTGGTCTTGTTTTTGCATACTCCATCCATTGGTGCAATGCCACCATGGCTCCCTTCTTGTTTCTTTCGTTATGGCTCCGGAAATTGGTTTTGACCCAATTTTGTAAACAAATCCACAGAAGCTGTGGGCCACAATCACCTCTTGATGATCCCTGTTTCGATGAGATGAAAAAAGAAACAACGATTATACAAATTCATTATTGCAAAATTAACAAAACACCCAATGCATCAATATACAAGCAGACTAGGAGGCTGTTTGGTTGGTTTTCCATTAAGTACTGTATGGATAAAGTTGTATGTGTGGATTAATCTGTCTGTATAGATCGAGAGCGTGTCTTTTAATTGGGAGGGGCAGGTTTGGGAACACTTGGCTTTCTGTATAAAGCTCCCCTTAGAAGCTTACTGAAAAAGCCACTGTCTATATCATTAAGCCACAACCAAACAGTCATGTATAGCTGACGAATAAGCTATGAGTCCATTAAGCTCATTAAGTTGCTAACAAACAAACCCTAGCTTTGATTAAGCCATGACCCAATTTTCACTCTCTCATGGGACCCATAAAAATAACCTGGTAAATGGTACATACAAGCAAAAAACCCAATAATCTTTGATTATTTCTAAGCGATTAAGAGTCGAGGTGAGAAAATGGTACTTACACAATTTCAGCACGTTCATGCCCGAGAATCACAACAAACACCAGCCATTTCTAGAGGGCCTACGATAACAAAATGACGAATATCATCATTAGAAATTTAGAATAATATAACTTTTCGCGTTTTTTTTTGTAACTACATTAACTTCACAGTTCACAAGAAGCATCACCTGATAACAATCTAGCATTTCGGCCTCGTTCATAGGCAGCATCACTGGATCCCCAAATTAACCAATTTACCACCACATCAACTGTGCACACAAACCCATCAACACAACAACAACAACAAAACTTTATCAAGAATTAATTAGAAATATCAAAATGTATGATTAGAATGTTTAAAATCATCACCTGGAACCAGGCGAAACTGCACACAGAAATCTGCTTTTTGCAGCAAGTTGCAACGCTGACTGATGCAAGAGTGTTCCATTAGTTTCGACGGTTACATAACTTCAAGATTGGTTCTACCCTTTGATGAAAACTGTAGAGTGGTGCTTTTGGTGATCCAAGCGGTCAACTCTGGCTGGTTTTCAAACGGTTTGAGGGGATACAGACTTCCATCCTCGAGTTGCACACCATAAACGAATGGGAGTCTAAGCGAGAGAAAACTCTCTGGCGGCAAAATCACCGGACATCCGAGGCTGAACTGCAGTTTCTGTTCACGTTCAGGGACAGATGGAGGTAGGCACGACATCTACACAATATGATCAAGACCCAACTAATTAATTGATAATATATATATATATATATATACTTTTAAAAGTTAACAAGAATATACTTATAGAGTCGGGTTCAAACGAGAATGATATATATTTAAAAGAATAAAAGAATAATTTTGGCCCAACCATTTTACTAAATAATTCCTTAAATAAAACTTTCTTAATAATCACCCAAAAGGGCATCATAGTCATTTGTTATATAGATTATATATAGAAACTAATTTATTTTTATATAGATTATTATGTAATAAATTTAATTAAGGTATTTATTCATTTTTTTAATAATTTTGTATTTTAAGCATGATTATTTATTTATTTATTATTTTTTACAATATTAAAATAAGTGTGATTTAGTTTTTCATCTTAGATATTTATTTTTATTGGATTAGGTTATTTAATATTTTTTTACAATTTCATCAAAAATCACTTGTGATATTCATAATTAATTCATGGTGAATCACATTTGATATCCACAATTAATTTTAAATCACATGTGATTAGAAAAACAGTTCGAAAAAAATTTAATTCATTATGAATCACAAGTGATTTTGATGAAAAATTATGAATTATGTTTGAATCACATGTGATTTTATACATTTTAAATCTATTTTGCTACACACCATATATGATTATGTTTTTATTATTTTTCTTTTTTAATATTAAAGTTGAATCATTGTTTTCATATTTAAAATCACATATGATTAGTAAAACATTTTTAAAAAAATTAAAATTCACGAATCACAATTGATTTTACGTGTTACTTTAAATTAAAAAAATTATTTATTTATAAAGAAAATTAAATATGCTTATTTTAAGTGAAATAAATATAAGATATTTTATTAAATAAAAAATTAAATCATATTAAATTCACAAATATGGTAAACATAAGTTATTTAATAAATACCTAAAATAACTTTTGTATGACTAAATTACATTTATATCCTTATTTAGTTATTTTTAGAATTAATTAATTAAGGTATTATTTTATGAAATGATTGGCCTACAATTATTCTCTTATATATATATATATACACACACTTTTAGATGAAGGATTTAAGAGGTACCTCAAATTGAATAACCGGACATGCAGCCAATACTGTTGGGAAGGGCGGTGTGACCTGCACAAGAGTTATTATATAATTATAAGAATATAGAGTAAGGATCATGCGAGAAGTTAAACATTATGCGAGAAGGCGAGAAGTGTGATATCATATATGATTACACGGCATGTGGGTGTGTTTAATCGTCTATGTATTGCCAATGTAACATGTGTTTAATCATGTATGATTAGGCTTGTGTATCATATATGATATCACACTTCTCGCCTTCTCGCATAAGGTTTAGCTTCTTGTTTGAACCTGCCCCTATGAATATATCCCCGAAAAAAAAGTATATTCAATCAGCCTCAGTGTGATAATTCAACTATAACCTCATAGGTTGCTTCTAACCAACAACGAAAAAAATACAGATATAAATGAAAATCAAATGAGGACGAGAAGGAGTAATAATAAAAATCTTACCACAAAGATTCTCTGGAGCTGTGATATTGTGCCAGCGAATTGAACATTAGGCGGGTCGGTTTTACTCTTATGGATCTGGCAATGTGGGCAATTTAGGTATAATGGTAAATTTCTATCGAGTAGAGGAAAACCGCCATTGCCATCGTCATCAAGAGTTGTTGACTGAAGACTTCCTTCAATATCTTTCATGTAATCACTTTTCACGACACCATTCCGTTCCTTTCGTGCATCCAGTCCTTGATTACCATTTGCCGCTACTTCTTTTGACTTTCCTGGATGTTTGACCTTACTAACACCAGCATTGACCATCCGATTCGAGTGTCGATTGACTTTACCATGCTTACCCATCTTCGAAAGATCCACCCCTTTACGTTCAGAACTTTCAACAGACGAATTAAGATGAGATTCTTCATCGGCTGAAAAAATTGAGCCAAGCCCTTTAAGATGCTCGGGTGTCAATATGAATCGGTGTCCACAAGGACATTCATGCTCAAATCCAATATAAACCACCACCTGGTTTAAAGAAGCACGAAGGTTCGCGCTTTCCCTACTGTTTATCGTTACTAACTTCAAATCCGAATTACCGTTAGCATTCCCATTTCCATCAACAGTCTGGTGAACGGGAATATTTTCCACCTTTTTTGATCCCTGATTACCATTGGTGTCATACACTTTCACAATGCTAGTTTCTCCCGCATGCTTTTCCTTAACGTTTTCATAAGCCAATGACGCTTTCTTCTTAGATTGAAGCGGAGGGAACCCAGAACTCGTAGCAGCCGATCCAGCAACAACCTCAGAGAACGGTTTTTTCATCGTAAAACCGGGAAGAACCCTAACAGAATTACTTTTGTTGTCATCAGAATTATTAACTTTACCATTATGTAATTTCTCTACCTTTGCATCAGGAGCAGCTTCAACCCGCGAATCGTTACTTGATTCATTCATAGAATAACCTAAAACACTAGCGGGTTCCTTATGTTTTTCAATAAAAAGTTTCCACTTAAGAAGAAACTTATCTGTAGAGGAAAACCCACTTTGAAGTAGACCTTTAGAAGGTTGATAGTATCTCGATCCCCCGATTCGGATTAAGCTCCAAGATGACGACTGAATCGGGCATTCGTTATTCCCCTGTGGTAAACGAAGGGTGGGAAGAATCTTGTCACACTCGGGATAACAATTAAAAGTCACGTTAGCCGTTTCGAAATCAAAAGGGTCTGAACGTAATTTCCTCGATCTACCACAAGCACACGCATGAAGAAACACAAAACCGCTACAATGCGGTTTAATATCGTTGCGTGGTAACGAATCCTCGGTTTTCAAGTCGTGTCGTTGGTGAACGCACGATTTTCCGGTCAAACTAACCGCGTCACACAGTTGCCTACCGGAAACCCAAATAGTCGTGCATTCATCCTCGAGTCTTTTCAAATAACGTTGCACGGCTGGCCCTTTTACCATTGACTTAAACGCCGACAGTGCTTTTGCCAAGTGGGCCTCGTGTCGGGATGTCGGATAACACGCCGGCAAATCATTTAAGTAAACGTCTTTAGCAACCGGTAAAGCTCTTTGGCACCACGAAATCGAAAACTTAGTGTCAAGTCCTCTACTGCTATCTAAATACGTCGCTGCAAGTTCTAGCGGGTCGCTGACGTTTAGCGGGCCGCCGTCAACCGTCGGCGAAACGTTATTCCGTTGTCGGGATCTTCTTTTGCTTTGTTCGGGTTCGGGTAAAAACCCGGGTTTAGCGGAAAGAAGCCCGTGTAAAATGGTTTGGCTGGAAGTCAACCAGACATCAAGATTTGGAAGTTCGGCAGTTGCACAAGGCTTTCCGGAAGCTACCGACGCGGCGGCAGCGGCAGCGGCTACCGCCACCATTCCGACACCGCCCGAAACATTACTTGCATTCGAAACCATATTTCCTCGACCTCTTAAGATATCACATTGTCTGTAAATAAACTCTTTAACGGAAATAATATCCTCTTTATTCGAACTCTGGCTATGATTCTCGAGTAAAAGCGAATCCGAGGTTGATATTCCGTTAAGAATGTTTTCGACAACGCTAGTTGCGAACTCCAAGGATTCACCCGTCTGGTTCGACAATCTGTCGAGAAGCAAAACGGCTTTAGACGCATCGAGTGAAAACAAAGGCGCCGGACTTGAAACGGGCCCGCTTCTTGAACCGGGCGGGCCAGTTTCAGAACCCGAAAGCACCCGACATTTTTTAATAGAAAACCGGATCTGTGCCTCGAGAGACGATTGCAATTTCTTCTTGAAACCACCTTCGGATTTCGTAACGGGCCGTGATAGCACGACAATCGAACCAGACCCTTTCACGGGCAACGTGGGCCTACCTAAACTATTCAAAGATGATGACTGATTTGCTGACGTGGACTCTGCTGACTCATCTGGGTTAGAACCAGGGTCAAAGATATCATCAAGAAAAACGAAAAGTATAACCGGAGTACACTGTCCAGGAAAGAACGATGTGTATGAACCTAAACCCGACATTAATGTAATTGAAGAAGCGTTGCGGCTCATGGTGGGGCCGCTTTTACCAGGAGATCGGTTTTTAGAAGGTCCTGCTGATGGAGAAGTTCTAGAAGAAGGCGTGGGTTGTGATTTAATAAATGGAAACATGGCATATTTAGCACCTTGTAACACTCGGAACTTTTTCAACATCTGAACATCAAAGCGTGAATCCTCCTGCATAAATATGACCACATGGCAAACCTGCATTTAAAATGACAAAATGAGTAGAATTGTCCAAGACTAATGTAAACTTTCTACACATTCACCAAGATATTTGATTTTGGGTAATGTAGCAGAAACTTATTTGTCACTCGCCGTAATAAAGTTGTCTGTATGAATTGTAAAATTTTTGTTAGTGAGAGTTTTTTCAACTATAGAAGGAGTGTTTCTTAATGGGGAGAGGCAGGTTTGAAAAAACTTGGCTTTCTGCATATAGTTTCCCCCTAAAAGCTTATTGAATAAGCCACTTTCTATATCATTAAGTCACTACCAAACAGTCATGTATAGCTGACCGAATAAGCTGTGAGTCTCATTAAGCTAGTTAAGCTACTAAGAAACAGGCCCTGACTCATATAACATGCCCCAGATCATGGTGACACCGATAATGTTGCTCTCAAGAAACCCAAGTTTTTAACATCTACTACCAAGCTAACAAATAGCAACCATGTTGGACCATCTGAGATTTAAACTAACCAAAAAGATATGAGGCAAACCCAAGACAAATATACCCAAAATCACACACAAAGAATCAAGTGTTACCATTGTTGCCAGAAAATAATAACAAATCACTTACCATTGTTGCAGGGAAATCTAGATTCTAATCAGGAAATTCTTAGGATAACTAATCATACACAAAAAACAATAGCTGCAATAAACAAAAATATGAACACAATTTTTGTGATTCAGCCATTTTACCTATTCTTGATATAAACATATGACATATGAACAGAACCAAACAACAATTTCAAAATACTAATGCAGCATTTAAAGCCATGGATATGGCAAAGAAACCAAAAATCAAGCAGGGGAATGGATCAATTTGGGAGAAACAAACTCACAGAAAACATAAACAGCATCCCTTGAAGATCCCCAAACTCCTGCTTTTCAAAAACGGAATCAAACCCACTTGGAACCTCCGAAAACCCTTCCATCACCGGACACTTGGTAGAACAAAACTGCAAATACAAAACTCCTTTTGCCTCTTCATGATAATAACTAATTCGTCTTTGTTCAAACCAATCTTTGACCTCCTCGCTCACGATTTCCCCTGTTTTCTCAAACCCCAATGCCACGTCAGCATTCCCGGAGCCAAAAACATTGGCATCTATAATCCGGTTAATTAATTGACTAACATCCGCTTTGCGCCGTCCAACGAAGCCGACCACGACGACGCCGTTTTGTCGGAATGTTGTTGAAGGTGGAGGAGGAAGAGGTGGAAGAGACGACGGGGGCGGTGGTTGATGGATGGTAGGGGGCGGTGGTGGAACAGTGGTGGCGGAGGGAGGAGTGGAGGATGGAGGACGGATTAGAACACGCATAGGGGAGCGATTGGGTGCCGCCATGGGAGAGTTGAGGGTGGGGTTTGAACTGGGCTCTCTTCTTCTATTTGGGGAGAAACTCCATTGAAATTGAACAAATAAACAATGGATCGTCCATTTCAACAAAAATAAAGTACAAGGGTTAAATTGAAACTTTTAAGATACCAGTGTAACTTAATTACAAAAGTAGTACCTAATCAATTTATTAATTGGCATATTTGGTGCTTGTTGGAAACTTCCCTTGATCAAAACCAATTATTGATTCCCATTCAATTTATGATCAAAATAATCAGATTTTATGTGAAGTTGATGCAACGAATTTGAATTTTTACTTTGGAATTTGTTTCGTTGGGATCATAATTGTTTAGAAATATCATTCTTAAAAGAGTAAATTATGGATTTGGTCCCTCAGGTATGTCGATTGTCGGATTTGGTCCTTTAACTTCATTTATTACATAACCCTCCAGGTATGCATTTTGTTATGGAATTGGTCCCTCGAGCTAACCGCCGTCTAATTTCTCCGTAAAGCTCGAGGGTATTGTGGTCTTTTTCATTTTTCTACCATTTTAACATTTTTAATTGGTTTTTTCTTGAATATTCATCTCCTTCATCAATGTTCATCTTCATCTCTAAGAACCCTAGAATAACCAAATCATAAATATAAATCAAGAATCTGAATCTCAATCAAAACATAAAATCATAAATCTAAGGGGTTGTTTGGCAGTTGCTGAATGGTTTAGTGTAGAATGATTAAGAGGTCATAATGGTTGAGAGCAGAATGAAATTTGTGTAATAATCGGGTTTCTTATATTTATATTTTGGTTCGATAAATAATATTGTGATAAAATTCGAAGTTTAAGAAAGTTATGTGGTCCAAGTGGGAAGAATTGAAAGTTTTGTGTTTTTGAGGAAGGTATATAAAGAATAAGGAAAACCCTAATTGCTCATTAAGCATTGGTCTAGTGTGTGTTGTGTGTGTGGCTGGGAGAAGGAGCAAGGAAAGGGTTTTGGCATTTGAGGAAGAAAGGTGACGATTTCAGCTGAGTTTTGGGAAGGACTCTTGAATCAGCAATCATTCAGGTAAATTAACCATATCCCTCTTCAAGTTAGTGTGTGTGTTTTATGAGTATTTGGAGAAGAAACATGGATTTTGTGGGTTTAGTGTGATTCCTAATTAAATCTGTTTAAGAGGTGATTCCTCATGTCAGGGTAGTGTCCGGACGATTGGTGGTGTCCGGATGAGAGATGTGTCCGGGTAGAATTTTGGCAGCAGTTTCCGGTAGCTAACCGGAAACCTTTGTGGGTCCGGAGAATTTTGGTTGTCCGGATAGTTGTCCGAATGGTCTTGGGTGTCCGGGTAGGTTGTCCGGATAGCTCTGGTTGTCCGGATAGTTTTGACTATCCGGATACAGTGTCCGATAAGTGTGGTATGACATAGTAGTGCAGACTGATAGACCGAGGGGCAATCTGTGTGAGTGTGTAATTCCATCAAGTGGCTTATCGTGGTAGTATGTATCCTTATAGGTGCAGTTGAAGGGAGGATCCATTTAGTAAGAGGATTAAGCAGGACGTCAGGTGAGTCTTTCTGAACCTAAATTTTATACAAGTGTGTGGTTGACTATTATTTCTAATGGTGGGTTTTCCAAATACTTTTATTACAAACTGAAGGTTTAGTGCGTGGCATGGTTATTATTTAACTGTGTGCTTTTCAATTACTTTTATGGCAAAACGATGAAAAGTGTGTGGTGTGGATTTTATCTAATGGTGTGTTATACAACTGCTGTTGTTTCAAGCGATGATTAATTGTGTGACAGTATGTGTTTCAAATGAAGAAACAGTGTGCTTGAAGATTATTATGTAACAGTGTGCTTTTCAACTGCTTTTATTTCAAGGCAGGGTATGAATGTGCGATTCATAAGTGTGGTTTATATGTGTGATTTAAATGTGTGTGACCATGCTCTGGCTTTTGTGTGACATGGGCGGTGTGTGCCCGATTACGTTGTCACGGTGTGTGTGACATGGGCGGTGTGTGCCCGATTGCGCTGTCACGGTGTGTGTGACATGGGCGGTGTGTGCCCGATTGCGCTGTCACGGTGTGTGTGACATGGGCGGTGTGTGCCCGGTTGCGCTGTCACGGTGTGTGTGACATGGGCGGTGTGTGCCCGATTGCGCTGTCACGGTGTGTGTGACTTTAGCGCGTGCCAGTAGCATGTGTCAATGTGTGCATATCAACTTTGTGTGCTAGTTATGATTTATACAATGCTTTCATAACTGATTTTATAAACTGAAATATTTTGGTGTGACTTGGTGTGGAGGGAACTCACTAGACCTCATGGTCTAACCCTCGCTTTTCAAAACTAAAACCTTTTTCAGGTAAGCAGTAGTCGAGGGCACGTTTAGAGTTTTGGCAAGACGTGGATCGGAGCTTGCGCTAGAAGGAATTAGAAGAATCTCCTTTGAAATGTTTAGTTAGATTTTCTCAGCTGTATTTAGGGTTATTTCCGCGAACCCTGTGTTGTAAATCTTGTTAGTGGGACCATGTTGAGCCGTTTTTGGCGTTATGAACTAAAGAGCTAGCTTCTAGCCTGTATGTTCAAGTTCTGGGTTGTTGCAATTTGGTTGTTTGGTAACTATTCTGAATGGTAACTCTGGATGACAACAAATTACCATTTTAACTCTAAAAAAAAATTCAACAGAATATCAGATTTTCAACCAAAAAATATGAAAATCAAACAAATCAATGAAACCCAAATTAAGTCTCCTGTTCCACATAGGTATACTTCGAACAAACTATGATTCGAGTATAAATCTTCGATTTCTTAATATCTTGAAAATTGGAATAAATGAGTGTGGGAACATGTGAAATTTACAATCGAAAAAATTACACATTCATATATGTCGGTAAGCGTTCCATGATCTGATTATCATTCACCAACATTGAGATACATTCATGGTGTGAAGAACTGAAATTCAAATTCTGATGAATCGATGACAAGTTAAGAACATTTAGGGTTTTGATTAAGTATGATCAGGTTAGGGCAATAAAGTAAAAGGGAAATACAAAGAAGATGGTGAAAAAACCTACCTGTGGGGTAATGAACTTGGCGGCAAGGGCTTCACAGAGTCCCGCTGAGAGTTGAATGTTTTAGGAGGTTAATCTTCTTACATTTATTCTACAGAAATCCATAGGAAATCCCCTGGGGTGAGGCCAGAGCTGAATATGTTGTGGAATCCACCGGAGTTTTCACTGATAAGGACAAAGCTGTTACCTAGAAATCCAGAGAAGGCAAAATCGAAATCCAGATAAGGCAAAACTTGATTTATTACCTCGATGGAGAATGGATGAGAGATCCTGAAGGAGAGTAGCGTAAGAGATGAGGGTAAACATGGAAAAGTTAGGGCTCTGAATGGTTGAGAGTGGCCAACAATGCAAAATCGCTCAGAGGCAATTGTAATGGTTAAGAGTTTTTTTTTGCCAAACAGACTCAACCTCTGACCGATTCAGAGGTGAGCTCTAAATGTCACCATTCAGAGCTAAACAAACAGCCCCTAAATAAAAAACAATCCTGAAAACCATCAATGCAAATTAAGAATCTCAATCAAAACAAAACCAAAAACCCTGAAAAATTAACCTGTACAAAGCCAAAACCATAAAAACCTTTAAGATCAAGTTTGTTGATGTCAACACTAAAAACAAAAATTCTTTCACATCTGAGTTTGTTGGTGTCAACACCCACATTTAAAGCCTTTATAATCGAGAGGAGATCTGGTTCGTTTGCACATATCTGAGGTCTGTCAACATCGACCAACCACCGGCCACTGAGGTCTGCAACGATCTGAGGTTTGCAATGATCGAACCCAGATCAGACCCAAGTCGTCTTCTCCGACGATTTCACACGTCTTCTCCAGTGCCTTCCTCCATGTGGTTTGTGCCACGAAATGGGTCCTCATATCCAAAACCAGAAGAAGCAGATGGAAAGTTGAACCCACCCATATTTGAAAGAGATAGAAGAAGCAGGTCGATGGGGAACCAAGTTTAGGTTTCAAGGCTTCTACATGAGTTTACAATTTTGGCCCCTGTTGCTTAAGAAATTTGTAAAAGAAATAAAAATATATAAAAAGACCAATTTACCCGCATACTTAACGAAGAAATTACACGACTGTTAGCTCGAGGGACCAATTCCATAACAAAATGCATACCTGGAGGGTTATCCTGTAATAAATGAAGTTATAAGGACCAAATCCGTAACAATTGACATACCTTAGGGACCAAATCCGTAATTTACTCTTCTTTAAATCATCATTATCATTACTGTTGATGTAAATTATAAATCATCCTGATGTTTATGAAAACTCTAGTTAAGATTGTTAGATATTATCAACAAGTGGGCAATTTGGCCTTTTACCTTTTTTTTTATTTTAAAAAAAGGGTACAAAGTCTTAAAACATATGTACAGCTTGTTAAACATGTAAAAAATAAACTAACATGGCCCTAATATGAGCCCCCATCTTCATCCCCCTATCCCTCACTCCCGACATTGACAACTCTTCTGCCTTATTCTACTATAGTGACTGTGATCTCTCTCTCTAAAGTTGATTGTGTTTAGTATGCAAGAAAACCTAGCTCAAATTAATTTATATTGTTTGCTTAAAAACGCAACTCAAATATGCAATTTGTAGCCCCTATAATAAAAAAAGAGATGCATGTTTCATCAACGTCAATTTGCATCTTTCCAAAACTTTGAAAATTACATTAATTTGCATGATTACACACAAGGCATATGTGTCATAATAAGATACCAAAACATTATAGAAGCCTCAAGTATAAAAGTGCCAACTATTTGCCTAAACTTCAATGTTTTTGTACTCTAGTTCATCACAAGGCATATGTGTCATAATAAGATACCAAAACATCATAGAAGCCTCAAGTATACAGGTGCCAACTATTTGCCTAAACTTCAATGTTTATGTACTCTAGTTCATCGAGGATCCTCATAATTATTTACTTGTTTATCATTGCATAAACAGGGGGAGAAAAGTATATTAAACACGAGGACAATATCCAAGAGCCATCACAAAACGCAACACTTAATTTTTATGGTCAATTTGATCCATTGTTGGCATACAATTGAAATTTCATAAAGAATCTGACCACAAAGTTGCTTTGTTTAAACTATAACTAAATAGTAAATATGTTGCTCCTAGCTTTTACATTTTCACCACATAATTCATTTTCTTTTCTACACGAAATATAAAAGAGAGTCGTAGTCGATATATGACCGTCGAGTGCAGGAGGCTTCGAAGACTACTTACGAAATTTTAAAACAAAAAAAAACATAAAGAAAGATGATTATCTTCAATTACATTTCAGGTCCTTCAATTGTAATTGTTTATATCTTGTGGAATCTTTCTAATCAAGTGTACATTTTTGTTAACATTACATGCAAAAATGTAATAAGGACATTCAAAGTCATCTATAGAACACTAGCATGGAGCACTTGATGTACATGCCCCGAAACCAACGTGTATAACGTGATAAACGGTACAAAATACCATGTAATATCATAGGTTCTTTGACTGAATTGTATAATATTGGAGATCCTATTTGAATTGAAAGTTCACATCTATTTGAAAGTATTAAAAGAAAAGCCATAATTTTGTGGATTTTGATTCTTCAAACAAAGTTGATGCAATTACAATATGAAGATAATCCGATAGAAGACTAAACCCAAAATTAAAGTTTTAAAGTTTTTTCACAGGAAGTTAATGTTTGGGTAAAATTTCACCAGTCTCGACCACGACCAAAGTAAGGAAAACATTTATCACACTTCTCCATAATAAGGTAAAATCATAATACTTTATCCCCTGATTAAAGTTGAAATCGAAAGTTATTCACCTCACGACACTCGACCATAACGTCGTCTAGCTCACACGACCGTCGTATGGAACCTTGCGACCTCGACCGACTAACATGCGATATTTCTGTTACGTTTTCAGTGTTTAAATGCATGAATCAATGTCATTGATGATTAACGGACATAACCGACAAGGCCAGTTATGAGCATTCAATCCAGCAGCCGTTACGTCAGTTATCGAAGCATTTAGGGAATCAATTAAAGCACCCGAAGACTATAAATACCAAGCTCAAATCATCATTTGAGGGGGCATCACACATCATCTCTTACATCCGAAAGCATCCGAACTCTCGAGAACATTTGAAGCAAAGAATTCTCTCTCGAAAGATCGCTCACGACGCACGACTTACACACGCGACACTTAGTTTCTACACTCGACACACCAGTTTTTTACATTTGATACACTTGTTACTTTACATTTAAAGTATTTCTTTCATTTGTATTGTAATCTATGTACTCTCGACACCCGAAACATAAGGATATCGCCCCTGTTTGGCGATCATAGTGCAGCGACGACCTCCACAGTCGTCCGCGAGTTTTTTCCTTGTTTAGGTTTTTCCCGCGTCACCAAAATCTCTGTCTCATTTACATTTTTTTGCCTTTGTCGTACGGTTTGTCGAAAGATTCATATTCTTTAGTTGTTAAGCTCCACAATCAACCTTAATGTTGGTCCCAAAATGGCTCAACAAGTATTGTAGAAGGGGGGGGTTGAATACAATACTCAGATTTTTCACAAGTTTTAATTCAATATATTGAAAATCTTTCAATAAGAATTACACATAGAAAACAAAAGATTGTTGCGGAAAAGAACAGTTAAACTATTCTAACAATCTAACACAAAGTAAACTGAAAACACTTAGAACAAATTGGACACTTAGACACAAGATGCAGTTTCAGTAAGAAACGAGCTTGCACTTAGTAATCTTCAGAAGCGTGATTTGCATGGAAAGTCTTCACCTATATTTATAGTCCATGCATCATTTCATGCATGGGACACTTGTCACTTTTCCATTCATTGTAGAGGTTGACTTCTGAAAAGCTGATATCTCCTTTTTAACTTATCTAAGGAACCAGGAGGACAGTCGTACCAGAAAAAGACCTTATCTGAGAATAGATAAAATGACAAAATGCCACTTTTATCTAACAATAGGATATTGTCTCATAATAAATGATCTTCTCTTTTGTCTATAGAGAATAAGGCTACCGACCTCCTGTATTGAAAACTACACCAATTCGAAATCTCACTTCTTTAGAAAGGAGAGAGTTTCACCGAAGTGTTTTAATATTTCGGTACAGTCTTCTTGAACTCCCACCGATTTCTGAACACATATCGGTGGAAGTCTTCTTGGACTCCTCACCGAATTTCTTCAATTCGGTGATGCGTGTCCACCGATAGCACAAGCATATCGGTGGTGATGTAACTTGTAGAAACTTGCTGCCGATTTTCTCACTTCCGCAATGAGATAGTCTTCGCACTTGGTTTCGGTTGATCTTCGACTTCACCGAACAATTGGTATAAGAGTACAAGTTACACAAAAGAATCCAAAAACATTCTAAGTATCTAAGAGGGTTTAATTGAGTCAACTTCAAATCTGTGATGACCCAACACTTAAGTTATCCTTCTAGACGATTTTTTGGCATTAACAGTTTGACGCCCACCGTGGGGCCCCATCTAGAGAAAATCTTTGACAAACGTGCGTCTTACTAACGTTTTCTTGGAGTTCCATCTCTTTTCTTTTTTAGGAAAATGGCAGATAACGGAAACCAAGAGCATATCATTGCCCAGATGCATGGAGAGCTTGAGAATGCACAAGACGCTCCCGAGATAGTTAACGATTATCGCTTGGAGGAAGTCGTCTTAAATCAGAGCAAACCTGACCAGAAAGTCTTCGTAGGGTCGTCCCTCGATCCCTACCTTAAAGACAAGCTAATATATTTCTTACAGGAACACGCCGATTATTTTGCCTGGTCGCATGAAGACATGGTCGGCATAGACCCTGACGTCATTTCCCACAAGCTCAATATCGACCCGTCGTTTAAACCTATCAAGCAAAAGCGCCGGAAATTCGCTCCTGAAAGAAATAAGGTGATAAATGACGAGGTCGACAACCTCCTGAAGACAAGGAAGATTTGAGAAGTAAAGTACCCCGACTGGCTTGCTAATGTCGTGGTCGTAGCAAAGAAAAATGACAAGTGGAGGGTCTGTATTGACTTCACATATCTCAATAAAGCCTGTCCAAAAGATCATTTCCCATTGCCACACATCGACACCATGGTCGACGCGACAGCAGGGCATGAATTATTGACGTTCATGGATGCTTATTCTGGATACAATCAGATCCTAATGCACGTCGAGGACCAAGAGAAAACTGCGTTCATGACAGATCGAGGTATTTACTGTTATAAGGTTATGCCTTTTGGACTAAAAAATGCAGGTTCTACCTACCAGCGTCTGGTGAACAAAATGTTCAAAGACCATCTTGGCGACACAATGGAAGTGTATATCGACGACATGCTAGTCAAGTCTGTTGGTGCAAGTGTACCACATCTCTATATATTTATATATATTTATTTTGATGATTACAAACACACCGTATTATTGTTTATCTAACAATTTAATCCAAGTGTGCAGTTCTTGAAGAACACGAAGATTTTATCTGAAGAGTTCAAGACGGAAGATTTACGTTGTCATTAGTGTTTATAATTTATAATGATAAACACCCTAAAATAATATACCACTTGGATAATTTCTAAAAACCAAATAAATGATTTTAATTAAATATTTTTTTTTGAGAAGATCCTACAAGATTTGGTTGCGTCATGAAGAAGTTGCTTTTTCTGACGCAGGTATACCGCGAGGTACAGGCGGTATACCGCGGCAGAGTTTGCTGTGCATTTGTGATTGGTTGAAGCTACTTTTACAGGCGGCATACCGCGAGGACTAGCAGGTATACCGCGGGTACTGTTTCCGTTGGTTTTTGCAGAGTTGACTTTCTGATCTTGATGTGCTTTTTCCTCTGCACGGTATACCGCGGGGGATAGCCGGTATACCGCCAACTCACAATGCCGTTGGAGCTTCCTTGGTATAAATGATGCATGCTGGTGGTGATGGAAGTAAGAGAACAACAACAACAATAAGCATCAACAACACCATTCTCTCAGCTCTCTCTTTTAATATATATTTATATATTTTATAAAATATTTTTTTAAATATCCAAGTGTGAGATATTATACAAGAGTGATTACCCATTGTGAGTTATACTCCTCTTGTAAGTATTTGAATAACGGGTGTGTGATCCTGTTTATCTCATAGCAGAGGCTTGAGAAACTATTACAAATTCCTTTGTATTTGGTTTGTGTTCTACCGTAAAGAATACATTTATTGGATCGTGTCGAGAAGTGTCTCGGCTGCTGGTTTATCACAGTTGGTGGTAAATCAGTAAATCTCCGTGTCAAGTATCTCTAACCTTTATCTCTTTATTTATTCCGCTGTGCATTTTAATTATATCTGTTTATATAAATTGCTTTGCATTTATATTTATTTATATAATATCTGTGTATCTGTTTGTATTTACACTCTTCTGTATTATTCCGTACTTACTCTGTATTTATTTATAAAAAGAATTTTTGAAAGTAAAAGATTTAATATACAACCTTACCCCCCCCCCCCTTAGGTTGTCTAACATTTGGTATCAGAGCGGGTCTTTCAAAAATTTTCTGTTTAAATATTTTTTAATGGCTCAACAAACTAATTTTGTGTTTTCTAAACCTCCTTTGATAGATACTGAAAAGTTTGGCATTTGGGCCGAGCTATTTGAATGTCACGTTCGTGGCAAAAGTCAAAAAATTTGGGATATTATAGAAAATGGGAATTTTAGACCAACCAAAGTTGAAAATGATCTTATTGTTGATAAACCCATAAAAGATTGGACTCCCGCTGAAGAATCTCATTATTGTTTAAATTTTGAAGCTAAAAATATATTATATGCTGCTTTAACCTCTGATGAAATTGAAAGAGTTTATACTTATAAAACTGCTAATCAAATCTGGCAAAGCTTGAGCGACACTCTTCGTGGAAATACTCAAGTTAAAAGCTCTAAAATAAATATTCTTGTTCATGATTATGAATTGTTCGAAATGTCAAAAGATGAGTCAATCGACTCAATGTTTAAACGTTTTAACCTCATTATGACTACTTTGAAGGGATTAGGTCGCACTTATCCTAACGAAGACTATGTAAGGAAAATTCTTCGAGCACTTCCTTCGGAGTGGATGGCAAAAATCACATCCTTGGAAGACTCCCGAGATCTCGCAACTATGAAGCTCGATGATCTCATCGGCAATCTTAAAGTGCACGAAATTGCACTAAGAAGAAATCAAGTCCGGGAGCAAGTCAAAAAGAAATCCATAGCTTTAAAAGTCATTACCTCAAAAGAAGAGGAAAAGGAAGAGGAGGAAGAAGCTAGCTCATCCGATGACGAACCCGAAAATCTTGACGATTTAGTCAAGTTGGTAAGAAAACTTTCTAAACTTTTATCTAACAAAAAGTTTGCCAAAAATGATAGGTTTCAAGAAAATGGAGACTACCGTCGTGGTGGTAAAAACCAAAGTCGCAACGTCCACAAACGTGAAGACAAATATGACGAATCTAGCGACGATGAAAAAGCCAATAAGAAGAAAGGCTTTTGCTATGTGTGTGGTGACAAGGATCACTATGCAAGTGTGTGTCCGAAACGAGCAAAACAAATCAACACACCAAAAGCTTTAGTTGGAGGCGCGTGTAGCGCAAGCATAAATGAGGCCCAAATTTTTTGTCTCATGGCCGACCATGATAATGAGGTATCTTCATCATGTCGTTTTGAAAATAATTGTGATAGTAATTATAGTGATAATTATTATAGTGACGATGAAAATAATCTTGACGAATTATATAAATCATTTCATGATATGGCTGCTCTCGCAAATAAATATAAAGATGAAATTTCTAATTTAAAAGAAACCGTATCTGTATATAAAAAGGAAATAGATGACGGTAAACAAAAATCTGCTCATGATTTAGATGTTATCACTAAATTAGAAAATAAATTAAGTGAAAAAGATTTTTGTAAATCTTGTGTTATTTTAAATGATAAAATTGCATGCTTAAGTGAAAATAAAAATGAAAGTGTTGCATGTACAAAATGCGAGTCTCTTGAAAATGAAGTTGCATGTTTAAATGCTAAATGTAAATCGCATGAGAAAAATGACTTATTAGCAAATGCTTTTAATAGTAGCAATGATAAAGTGCTTAAAATGCTTAATATATCAAATCGTATAAATTGCCGAAAAGGCATTGGTTCAAATACGTGTATTGAAAAATGTGATTGTATGCCAATTAAAAAGGTTTTTGAAAAACCTAAATTTGTTGTTAAAAATAAAACGCAAAAACCTCCGTATGTTCCTAAAATGAATTATGTGAATTATATGTCGAGAAAATCACATGCGTTTATGTATAATAATAAGTTTGCGAATCCTAAGAAAAATGTTGATCCGCATACTTCTTTTTACGTCTATGATGAATACGATCGTAAAATTAAAATGGTTAGAAAATGGATTCCGAAAGGAATGTTTAATGTTGATAATCCCGGTGGGATGCGTTTATGGTTTTAAACCATTTATATGGCTTTGTATGTTTGTCGTGTTTGTTTTATGTCGACAACATATTTTTTTGCAGTTTATGTTTTATACTAACTGTTAAAAGGACCCATAAGAAAAGGGTACCACGAAATATTTTCTTTGCCTTGTGTAGGTATTTCCTGGCGAGGATATAATACGTGCTTCCTGGCGAGGATATAATACGTGCTTCCTGGCGAGGATATAATACGTGGTTTCCTGGCGAGGATACAATACGTGATACCTGCCGAGGTTATAATACGTGGTTACCTGCCGAGGTTATAATACGTGGTTACCTGCCGAGGTTATAATACGTGGTTACCTGCCGAGGTTATAATACGTGGTTACCTGACGAGGTCATAATACGTGGTAATTTTTTGCTCACATAAAATTAACCGAAAATCGAAGCCTTAAGATCCGTTTTGGTGCAAGTGTTTCTTTTTGGTTATTTTGTTTCATGTCATTTATTATGCTTATTTTATCCCTCAAATTTTATAAAATCAAATTGATATCGTTATTAATTTGAGGGGGAGCGTTTTAGCTCTTTTACCCATGAGTTTATGCTACCTCAAATATATGCATATTTTGAGGGGGAGCATCTCTCGAGGGGGAGCATACCGTCTTTCTTAACCCTTTTTGCTTCGACAAACGGGGGAGAGAAACCGCATATGCTCATGCTTAGCGGTTGTGTTTGTCATCATCAAAAAGGGGGAGATTGTTGGTGCAAGTGTACCACATCTCTATATATTTATATATATTTATTTTGATGATTACAAACACACCGTATTATTGTTTATCTAACAATTTAATCCAAGTGTGCAGTTCTTGAAGAACACGAAGATTTTATCTGAAGAGTTCAAGACGGAAGATTTACGTTGTCATTAGTGTTTATAATTTATAATGATAAACACCCTAAAATAATATACCACTTGGATAATTTCTAAAAACCAAATAAATGATTTTAATTAAATTTTTTTTTTTTGAGAAGATCCTACAAGATTTGGTTGCGTCATGAAGAAGTTGCTTTTTCTGACGCAGGTATACCGCGAGGTACAGGCGGTATACCGCGGCAGAGTTTGCTGTGCATTTGTGATTGGTTGAAGCTACTTTTACAGGCGGCATACCGCGAGGACTAGCAGGTATACCGCGGGTACTGTTTCCGTTGGTTTTTGCAGAGTTGACTTTCTGATCTTGATGTGCTTTTTCCTCTGCACGGTATACCGCGGGGGATAGCCGGTATACCGCCAACTCACAATGCCGTTGGAGCTTCCTTGGTATAAATGATGCATGCTGGTGGTGATGGAAGTAAGAGAACAACAACAACAATAAGCATCAACAACACCATTCTCTCAGCTCTCTCTTTTAATATATATTTATATATTTTATAAAATATTTTTTTAAATATCCAAGTGTGAGATATTATACAAGAGTGATTACCCATTGTGAGTTATACTCCTCTTGTAAGTATTTGAATAACGGGTGTGTGATCCTGTTTATCTCATAGCAGAGGCTTGAGAAACTATTACAAATTCCTTTGTATTTGGTTTGTGTTCTACCGTAAAGAATACATTTATTGGATCGTGTCGAGAAGTGTCTCGGCTGCTGGTTTATCACAGTTGGTGGTAAATCAGTAAATCTCCGTGTCAAGTATCTCTAACCTTTATCTCTTTATTTATTCCGCTGTGCATTTTAATTATATCTGTTTATATAAATTGCTTTGCATTTATATTTATTTATATAATATCTGTGTATCTGTTTGTATTTACACTCTTCTGTATTATTCCGTACTTACTCTGTATTTATTTATAAAAAGAATTTTTGAAAGTAAAAGATTTAATATACAACCTTACCCCCCCTTAGGTTGTCTAACAAAGTCGCAGCAAGCAATCGACCACGTCGAGCATTTGAGGCAGTCGTTCGACATCCTTCGGAAGTATAGCATGAAGCTCAACCTGACGAAATGTTCATTTGGTGTTAGTGCTGGGAAATTCCTGGGCTATATGGTCACTCGTCGAGGAATCGAGGCTAATCCCGACCAGATCAAAGCTATTATCGAGATCAAATCTCCGAGAAATTTCAAAGAGGTCCAAAGGCTAGGCATGGGAATGGGCCCCGACCCGTCGGGGAACCCGGACCACCCGCCCCGATCGGGGATGGGGATTCCCCGCTAAACCGGGGATGGGGACGGGGACGGGGATCCCCGTTTTTTCTCAAACCGGGGATGGGGACGGGGACGGGTATGGCACTCCCCGCCCCGCCCCGTCCCCGTTATATATTTAAACTAATAAATTAAATATATATTATTTATTTAAACTAAGTCGGTAATTCATACTTTCTTATTTCCTAACTAGGTTTAGAATATAAAATTGTTATTACTCGATATGGTTTTGGATATTATTCAATATGTATAATTACTCGATATGGTTTTGGATATTACTATATATGTTTTGGTACGTGTGACGTTAATTTTTTTGTGGATTAGGTTGAATTCTTTTTTTTAGGTTATTAATAACTATATGATGTTGTAATTTTTTTTGTACTAAAAAACTTTTTTTGTATTAAAATTAATTTTTTTGTATTAAAATAAAAAAATTTGATCGGGGAAAAAATCCCCGTTTCCCCGTTGGGGATCCCCGTTCCCCGGTGGGGATGGGGATATGATTATATTCCCCGGCGGGGATGGGGATTGAGGTCCCCGCCCCATACCTGCCCCATTCCCATGCCTACCAAAGGCTCACTGGTCGGGTGGCAGCTCTGAACAGGTTTATCTCTCGATCCTCAGATAAATGTCATCTATTTTACAATGTCCTCAGGAAAAATAGAGGATTCGACTGGACCGACGGTCATGAGCAAGCATTGCAAAAACTTAAGGAGTACGTGACGTCACCTCATCTGTTGTCAAAACCTCACGATCATGAGGTCTTGCAGCTATATTTGGCTGTTAGTCCTAATGCAATAAGTGTCGTCCTGACACGAGAAGATGAAAAGCAGCAACTGCCGATCTACTATGTAAGTAAATCTCTCTTGGACGCAGAAACCAGGTATTCCTCTATGGAAAAATTGCTTTTATCACTAGTCACAGCTGCCAAGAAATTGCGACACTATTTTGAATCACATCCTATTACTGTCGTGACTAACTTTCCTCTTAAGTCTGTCTTGAGGAAACCTGAGTTGACAGGTCGTTTGGCAAAATGGAGTATATATATCAGCAGTTACGACATCGATTTCAAGCCCAGGACCGCGATCAAATCACAAGGCTTGGCGGATTTCATAGCTGATTTCAACTCTGAATTGGAAAAGGAAGCAGAGCTCGAAGTGTCAACTGTGGCGACTCACGACAACGTGTCCTGGACTCTGTATGTCGACGGTTCATCCAACACTAGAGGTTCAGGACTTGGCGTCGTCTTAAAGTCGCCACAGGGGGGCAAGATGGTATATTCAGTCCGATGCGACTTCAAAACCACCAACAACGAAGCTGAGTATGAAGCCCTGGTCGTGGGAATGAATATGGCCCACGACTCGGGGGCAACTGTAATGACCCGGTTTCCCAAACATGCTTCAAATAACATACATTGCATAACTTCATTACATTCATAATAAAAGATACATAATAAACCACAAACGGTCCCTTCGGTCTCGAAACTACAAAATACATTAAGCTTCCTAATCAACGCCCATCAAAAGCTCCTTACACTTAATCCTTTCCTTTGCCGATCGTTAACCTGAAAAACATATTTTTGAAAACAAAATGAGGGTTAGACCAAACGGGTCTAGTGAGTTAATCCCGGTCCTTTCTAAAATCATTATAAAACCTTATGTAAATCCTTTTTATCAAAATAGTCTAGATAAACCTTTGGTAATTCTTTCGTAAAATATAAACATACCACACGTATATAAATACCAAACAAGACTCGTGCATCGTGCTCCACTCATCCTCATCCTCGTTCCCATGGCCATATTAGTTGGTAGCAAGCCAACTAATAAATCAACGCCGTACAACAACTACGACACACAACGCCGTACAACATCTACGACCAACAACGTCGTACAACAACTACGACGCACACTTCAGCCGGCATAGTTCGGCGTGCTCTCGTGTAGTATAATACTTACATAAATATAACATCTCATTATATTATATTTAAAAGCATATACTCAATCGTATCTCAATATACAATATACCACACCATCACACATATCCTTTTCATATATTTATATAAACACATATATATATATATATATATATTTCACACATTCTCAATCCACACATACTCATATATATATAAACACATATATATGTTCCCCAGTTGAAAACGTTTAAAGTAAAACTCACCTGAATGCTTATTACAACCCTTCCAAGCCTTTTCCAAAGATTCAGTCTATCAATCCCAATCCACAGAGTCTGCAATTAGATTAAATACAAATATCCCCTTACTAACTGATCACATAAAACATACTAGAAGACCAAGGACTCTAGATAACTCAAATCCTCAAAAGTGATCAAAACAGCTAAAGTATCCGGACAACCCAAACAACCCGGACAACACCACTTTTTCCAGACAACATGACTTTTCCGGACAACCTCAGTAATCCGGACATCAAGACTAATCCGGACAACACAAGGAATCCGGATGCCATCCGGACTCTAAATCATCCGGAAACCATCAATCAAATCGTCCGGACACTATCAACAACTTACCCGGACACCACCAAAGAAGCTACCCGGACACATTCAACTTATCCGGACACCTCTGTCGGTTTACCCCATTTTTGCCCAGAAATCGACAGAATCAACCCCATATGTGTTTGTGATGTTTCTACTCCGATAGGAACCATTAACTAGTAATTACCAACACAAAATACACAGGGAACATACCTTAAATCGTTTCCAAGCAATCCAATTGAAGCCTTAACCCTAGCTTTCTTCTTTTCTCTTCTTTTGCCTCACAAACACACACTCACACACTCTAATGTTTCTGGACAGTTGTTGTAAATGAAAATATCTGGATATAGCTTAAGGGATAATATCTATCCATACTTACCATATAGACCTTGAACTTCTCAATAATAACCCAAACACCCTTAACTTATAAACTTATCTAAACTTTCCCTAAATAGAAACTTTAAAGTTAAATAAACTTAACGGAATTAGATTTTTAACTAACGGATTTACCCGGGTATTACATTATCTCCCCCTTAAAAGAATTCCGTCCCGGAATTCGGTTAAGCAATAAACGAGGGTAACTACTTATCACGTCCTATCCAATGGTCCTTCACTCTGATCATTACATTCGTCTACTTTCTCCCACTCTCTTCTCAACATAAAACACGTTTTCCCAAGGATAGCTCACTAGGAGGTACTCACTCTTAACGGATCCTATGAGCTAGCTTTCTTTCACCTCCAAACCAATTGCACGCACCCAATTTCAACAATTACTATACTTTACTAACAACTTCACCATACCTCATATCAGAAACTTAATCGAGTCAATCCGAAATCACACTCAATGCTCAAAATAACTTCACATTTTCCATTTCTCAAACGGTAATACTCTATTCTTTAGCTAACCATCTACTGCCACTCCATTCTCTTATTCTTGAATAATACTACTACATACCACCTCGACATCCATGCCTCTCCACACATACTTTTGGCACATCTAAACAACTTATAAACAAAATCCCGAGCAGAGGTTTCCACTTATACTCACCCCATATCATCACAAATCCACCACTTAATCTCACGAAATTCATTACTACTACACCTCGCACATTCACTAATTATAAACTTCCACCATCTTATCCACATTACCCCACACATTTAAACAATACCTTTCTTGATAGCGACAACAATCACATTAAGTATAATCTACACAACATACTAAACTGTCGCCTTCATGACTAGGTCAAGACTTCACGCACCATCGTTACCTTCCACACACAATTCATCACGTTCTACATATTGCTATTATTCTTTACACTCAAGCCATCACACTTCACACGTTAACAATTTAGAACAACAATAATTAAGCACACCCTTCTATATATCTAACATAATTATCAAATATTTTTCTAACACAAATAATAAAATTGAAAACACAAAAGAATCGGTTTGCACCGAAGTCAGATAACACTTTAGCACGTATAAAGTTTATAGAAATATACATGTCTTCATCTCTATCCATACGTCGAGTTCGACTTGCCACTCTGTTGATTCAACAAGGTTAATATACACGTAAGCACATACCCAATATAACAAGATATTCTGGTTCAACATGTACTTGTAAGTTCATGATTACACTGGCCAGGTGTAATTTGAAAATACCTTACATGATGTTCCTTCTACCTTTTTATATTTAACATCCCAAGGTTCTAAAATAATAAGGACATCCTACTTCACATACAGTTTAAGTCTAGGTATAAATCCAAATACCTAAATCCCTTAAACTAGGGCTCTGGTACCATTTGTAATGACCCGGTTTCCCAAACATGCTTCAAATAACATACATTGCATAATTTCATTACATTCATAATAAAAGATACATAATAAACCACAAACGGTCCCTTCGGTCTCGAAACTACAAAATACATTAAGCTTCCTAATCAACGCCCATCAAAAGCTCCTTACACTTAATCCTTTCCTTTGCCGATCGTTAACCTGGAAAACATATTTTTGAAAACAAAATGAGGGTTAGACCAAACGGGTCTAGTGAGTTAATCCCGGTCCTTTCTAAAATCATTATAAAACCTTATGTAAATCCTTTGTATCAAAATAGTCTAGATAAACCTTTGGTAATTCTTTCGTAAAATATAAACATACCACACGTATATAAATACCAAACAAGACTCGTGCATCGTGCTCCACTCATCCTCATCCTCGTTCCCATGGCCATATTAGTTGGTAGCAAGCCAACTAATAAATCAACGCCGTACAACAACTACGACACACAACGCCGTACAACATCTACGACCAACAACGTCGTACAACAACTACGACGCACACTTCAGCCGGCATAGTTCGGCGTGCTCTCGTGTAGTATAATACTTACATAAATATAACATCTCATTATATTATATTTAAAATCATATACTCAATCGTATCTCAATATACAATATACCACACCATCACACATATCCTTTTCATATATTTATATAAACACACATATATATATATATTTCACACATTCTCAATCCACACATACTCATATATATATATAAACACATATATATGTTCCCCAGTTGAAAACGTTTAAAGTAAAACTCACCTGAATGCTTATTACAACCCTTCCAAGCCTTTTCCAAAGATTCAGTCTATCAATCCCAATCCACAGAGTCTGCAATTAGATTAAATACAAATATCCCCTTACTAACTGATCACATAAAACATAATAGAAGACCAAGGACTCTAGATAACTCAAATCCTCAAAAGTGACCAAAACAGCTAAAGTATCCGGACAACCCAAACAACCCGGACAACACCACTTTTTCCAGACAACATGACTTTTCCGGACAACCTCAGTAATCCGGACATCAAGACTAATCCGGACAACACGATTTATCCGGACAACACAAGGAATCCGGATGCCATCCGGACTCTAAATCATCCGGAAACCATCAATCAAATCGTCCGGACACTATCAACAACTTACCCGGACACCACCAAAGAAGCTACCCGGACACATTCAACTTATCCGGACACCTCTGTCGGTTTACCCCATTTTTGCCCAGAAATCGACAGAATCAACCCTAGATGTGTTTGTGATGTTTCTACTCCGATAGGAACCATTAACTAGTAATTACCAACACAAAATACACAGGGAACATACCTTAAATCGTTTCCAAGCAATCCAATTGAAGCCTTAACCCTAGCTTTCTTCTTTTCTCTTCTTTTGCCTCACAAACACACACTCACACACTCTAATGTTTCTGGACAGTTGTTGTAAATGAAAATATCTGGATATAGCTTAAGGGATAATATCTATCCATACTTACCATATAGACCTTGAACTTCTCAATAATAACCCAAACACCCTTAACTTATAAACTTATCTAAACTTTCCCTAAATAGAAACTTTAAAGTTAAATAAACTTAACGGAATTAGATTTTTAACTAACGGATTTACCCGGGGTATTACAGCAACCGCGTTACATGTTAAAAGCGATTCTCTCCTGGTCGTGAACCAGATCAATGGAGAATTTGCGGCTATAGATTCAAAGATGACAGCGTACCTGAAGGTAGCAAAAGAAAAATCCGAACAATTTAAGACATTCTCCATTGAGCAGATTCTAAGGGACCAGAACACTCAAGCCAACGCTTTAGCAAACCTTGGGTCTGCTCTGGTCGAACCAATATTCGACAGTATTCCCATGATCCATCTGGCAACATCGTCCATCGAAAATGTCGATGTCATACAGATCGAAGACCAAGAAGATGATTGGTCGTGCGACGTCCGAAATTTCCTTATGCACGACCAACTCCCAGAAGACAAGATGGAAGCTCGGAAGATCAGATTCAAGGCGTCCAGGTATGTCGTGATCGGAGATAAGCTCTATCGACGATCATAAACGAGTTTAAACCTGAGATGCATCGTCAGCAAAAGTCAAGTTCAAAAGATCCTTCAAGAGATGCACGACGGGGAGTGTGGCAATCATTCGGGAGGTCGCAGTCTGGCTAATCGTATCTCTTGACAGGGCTACTTTTGGCCGACACTGCGACAAGACGCCGTCAGGTACGTCCAGAACTGTGATCCTTGTCAGCGACATTCAGGTACGTCCCATAAACCTTCTGAACCTTTGCATTCGACATTGATCCCATGACCCTTCATGAGGTGGGGAATGGACATTGTCGGCAAGCTGCCACCTGTCCCAGGACAAAAAGGTATTTATCCTTGTACTTACGGATTACTTTTCTAAGTGGGTAGAAGCGGCTGCTTTTTCCCAAGTTCGGGACAAGGAAGTCGTCTCTTTTATCCAGACTAACATCATATGCAGATTCAGGATTCCATCCGAAATTATCTGCGACAATGGATCCCAGTTCATAAGCAGCAAGACTCGACAGTTCTGTGAAGATCGTAACATCAAGCTGACGACCTCGACCCCCAGGTATCCCCAGGCGAATGGGCTTGCTGAATCGAGTAATAAAACCATCATTGCTTCAATTAAGAAAAGGTTAAAAGCTGCAAAGGGAAGGTGGGTCGAAGAACTCCCTTCGGTCATGTGGGCGAATCGCACGACACCACGCACGACCACATGACAAACCCCTTTCTCCTTGGTCTATGGTTGCGAAGCAGTCTTGTCGGTCGAGGTCCAACTCCCAACCTCGAGGCATACTTCCGTCGACCACAACCTGGTTGATTTAAGTTATGACCTCGACACCCTTGAAAAGCTCATAGAATCAGCATTGATTAGAATGGCGTCGCAAAAGCAAGCGGTCGAGCGACATTTCAATAAGAATGTCAAAGCTAAAGTCTTTCAAGAAGGTGACTATGTCTTGCGTCGAGTGTTCCAAAGCACTCAATAGCTTAATGCATGTAAGCTTTCCATTAAGTGGGAAGGTCCTTATCGTATTTCCGAAGTCATAGGTAAAGGAGCCTATCGACTCCAAAACCTCGACAATCAAGATATCCCACGTAGCTGGAATGCGACACATTTGAAAAGGTATTTTTTTCTAAACCCTTTTCTCTTATACAAATCTTTATCACAATGATTACTGACTTAAGCATCGGAGGGTCGTTGGTTAGCCAACGACCAACTTCTGACATTGTTTTATCGCAGGATCGCACGACATAAGTTACTAGGTTTATCACATGACATCAGTATACTTTCGCAGGGTCGCATGATATAAGTAATCGGGTCTACTATATGACTTGATTATCTGATCTTATGGACGTATGATTCAGATTCACCGCACGATTTAATTGTGCGATCGACCCACGAATCAATTAAAGCACCCGAAGACTATAAATATTAAATACCAAGCTAAAATCATCATTTGAGGGGGGCATCACACATCATCTCTTACATCCGAAAGCATCCGAACTCTCGAGAACATTTGAAGCAAAGAATTCTCTCTCGAAAGATCGCTCACGACGCACGACTTACACACTCGACACACCAGTTTTTTACATTTGATACACTTGTTACTTTACATTTAAAGTCTTTCTTTCATTTGTATTGTAATCTCTGTACTCTCGACACCCGAAACATAAGGATATCGCCCCTGTTTGGCGATCATAGTGCAGCGACGACCTCCACAGTCGTCCGCGGGTTTGTTCCTCGTTGAGGTTTTTCCCGCGTCACCAAAATCTCTGTCTCATTTACATTTTTTGCCTTTGTCGTACGGTTTGTCGAAAGATTCCTATTCTTTAGCTGTTAAGCTCCACAATCAACCTTAAGTTATCCTTCTGGACGATTTTTTGGCATTAACAGTTAAAGAAATTATTATGGAAAATTTCACAAAAATGAACCTTAATATCGAGATACGGTGAGAGCGAAAGATGCCGTAAGAGATAGAGAGTAAGAAAACGAACCTTAGTATGTTAATTACAACTTGTTAATCATCATTTCTTTCGTAAAAATATATCATAACAAAATTAAAAACGGGTTAACTTGGGAGGTATAAAAAGGAATTCTAAAAAATTAATTTACTTAACGAATTTACATATTAATGTCATACTACATAAACATGTTTATATATATAAACAAATATAAATGAACATGTATAAACGAACGTAAACGAACGAACGTTCACAAACGTAAATGAACGAACGAGACTATTGTTCATGTTCGTTCATTTAACTAAACGGACAAGAAAATGTGTTCATGTTCGTTCATTTATTAAATAAACGAACATAAACGAACTTCCCGCCGAACGGTTCACGATCGATTCGCTGAACATTCGTTTCATTTACAGCCCTATATACAATTGTCTATTTGACAACTCTTGTGACGCACCGGTTAAGGTTCAGGATATGTAGTGGAAATCTCATTTGATGGTGAAAGAGTTGACACAACTTCCCTTTTCCAAAAGACTCACCTAGATCACCGATTGAAAGCTGCTTAAATCACCTCTACTAGACCTAGGATAACCTCTAAAACCCAGTAGCAAACTTGAGCACAATGTTCATCCACAAACAATTAGGGCCTGTTTGTTTTCATGGATTCAACTCTTGTTTGGGCCTTATTTCTAAATCGCTTGGACATTTCTAAATTTAGGATGCTTGTTTAATTTTAATATTCAGAGGATCTGATCTCTAATTATCCTCTAAATCAAAAAGTGAAAAATAACCTCTAATTCGCTTAGAGACACGCTTCCTGATTATCGCCTCATCTTCAGAATACAGACTCCATCATCTCCATCGACTCCATCAAGGTTCTTTGGATCAATCAGGTAAGCCCTATTAGTCCTCGTTTCTTTAGTCTTAGGGTTCGATCGTTTCCTGTTTCTGGTTGAATCCGTATTCTTCTCTTTTCCCTACTTGTTGTTGTGATAAAGATGACGGTTGGACATCCACCTAGACCCATCGAGTTGCAGGTATCTGCCACCCACGAAAAAGAAGTATATCGTTGCTTAGCATATGACCTAGAACCATCGATTTAGTCGTGATATTTTTTGATCAAAAGCTTAATTGTGTTTCCAGTATTATAATTATTTCTGTTCTCATGCTCTGGGTCATAGTCCGATCGGGTATAACTTACTGTTTCTGCCTTAATTTTTGTATGCATTTTATGCTTGAAGTTGGTGACCATGCTAAAATCCCCTTTACTATATGTAAAAGGAGGTTCATAGTTCTAATTTGAAGATGAGAAACCACACTTGGTTTTCTTTAGGTTTTAGGATTTACACCAACGATGAAAGTAGAGTTCCCAACCCTATGCAATCTGTTTCACTTTGCCTATGCTAAATTGTTACTATTTATGCTATTTATTGGTTTTTCCTTCAAATCCATGTGTCTGTTAAGATAGCTTCCTTGTGCTCCCATATGTGGCTGTTAAGAAAATTGGAATGCATGTTTGTTGTCAAACAATATTATTTGCATTTAAGCTTTGTTTTAATTAAAAAAGCAATCAAATGATACATGGAATACATGGAATAGCATAAATAGTAACAATTTGGCGGTTAAAGGGGTTGTGGGGGATTTTCGGTCGGGGTGGGGCTTCCGTTTTCTTTTCTGCATTCTCGATTGGCCCTGTGTTGTTCCTGTTTCGTTTCTGTTGTTGCTGCTTGTTTTTGTTTTGGTCTTGTGGTTGTGTTTTTTGTTTTGGGTTTGGTAGTTGTGCTTTCTTTCAAGTTTTGTTGTGTACTGTGGTTTGGTGTGGTATTAAATTTCTTGGTTTGCCTTTCAGGGAAAAAAATTGCATTTAAGCACACCTAGGCATCATCTTCAGTCTGTTAACTACATTGGGCTATTTACCTTTGAAGCTTCACATATACTCATTAGGGATTTGCAAAGGGTTAAAGGGGTAAACTATGAGCTTGTTGTATGTAAATTTGTCATTGATTCTTGAAACTTTCTTGTGTGCTTAGTGATGGACTTTGTTCATGTTTTGTATTGTATTTGAATCAATTGTCGTATTTAAGTTGAATTTTTGAATGTGTTAAAAATGGATGGTAATATAATTTGATTAAAATGAATAAATGTTTTTATAAATTCAAAAGTATAACATTCAAGAGATAAAATATGTAATTATACATATTCAGACTTTTGTCATCAGACAAAAGCAAACAGTCTAACTGATTCAGATTTCAGACTTCAGCACCACCTCTTAAAAATCAGAAGTGAAATCAGACTTCAGCACCTCTTAAAAAATAAACGCCACCTTAAACAATCAAATTCTCCACATCACTTTGTTACAGACCATTTTAAGTGATAAGTGGGTCTTAATTGAAAACAAACAAACAAACACACTTATTTGAGAAACGTCTGACAGAATAAGTGATTAGAGGCAAATAAGTGCTGAAGAGTGAAAAACAAAATTTAATTTTAAGAAAATCTGTTAAAATTGCTATCGATTTAAAATGATCCGTTGTTGTTTTTCTATTTTCTAGTTTGTACGCCGAATCAGATCTCATCCGTCAATCCTTGACTCCATCAACAGTCAAGTAGCATGTCGATCCGCGTCACATCCCACCCCATAAACACTTTTCACAAATCAAATCCTGTCCGTCGAAACAATCCGCCTGAAATCAACGGCCATCATCCACAATCCGAGACACCTAAAACCAACCAATCAACTCACACTCTCAATCACCATATAAATACAACCCTCCCTCCCTTCATCTTCTCATCCCACAACAATCTCACTTCTCTTTCCATCTCTCCCCAAAAACACAAGCACACTAAAAATGGCGCCAAAGGCAGAGAAGAAGCCAGCTGAGAAGAAGCCAGCGGAGGAGAAGAAATCCGCCGTAGCTGAAAAGGTTCCCGCCGAGAAAAAGCCAAAGGCCGGGAAGAAGCTTCCAAAGGAAGCCGGCGCCGGTGCAACCGACAAGAAGAAGAAGAGAAACAAGAAGAGCGTGGAGACGTACAAGATCTACATCTTCAAGGTGTTGAAGCAGGTTCACCCTGATATCGGGATCTCAAGCAAGGCCATGGGGATTATGAACTCTTTCATAAATGATATCTTCGAGAAGCTTGCTCAGGAATCTTCGAGGCTTGCGAGGTACAACAAGAAGCCGACGATTACATCTAGGGAAATTCAGACCGCCGTGCGGTTGGTGCTTCCCGGTGAGTTGGCAAAGCATGCTGTTTCTGAGGGAACGAAGGCTGTTACCAAATTTACCAGTTCTTAGATTTGGGGGTTTAGGGTTTATTTTGATGTTCGGTTCAGTGTTAGGGTTTACTTTTTATAAAATTTCATCATTCTCGATGAATTATGTGGTTAGCAGATGAATTGAACCCGTAATAGTTTGTTGTGAAACATTTGATTTCAATTGAAAAGTAGTTTCTTAAAATTGCCTTTCTTCTTACAATCATTACAGCCCTTAATTTTTCTAATCTTTTTTGTATTTCATACTTCCATTTAAACCCAACTCTCCATGGCTTTGAATGTTGCTATGAAATATCTTCTTGCTTGTACCCTAACTAGATTAGGGTTTGATGAAGTTTACTTCTACTACTGCTGTGCCACTGATTTGATGAATTGCTGTTTATAACCAGATTAGGGTTTGATGGATTTTACTATAACCACTACTGTGACACTGATTTAATGAATTGCTGTTTAGGGAGTGTTTGGGATTTTGCTTAATTAACAACTTAAGCCCTTATTAACTTATGTGATGTTAAACCGAAGTTGTTATTTAGAAAGTGTTTGGAATGGAATGACTTATCCAAACCCTAAAAACTGCTTATTATCGGTACCATACCGGAATAATTTAATAAGCACTTTAAATAACCAATCCCAAACACCCCCTACTTTTATTTCTTGATAATATTTACTCTGCCTAAAATTTATTAGTTTGGTTTGATTTTTTCATCATGAATTTTCTAAATTGGCTTCTTTCCAAAGATCCAGCTTTCTGATTCAAGGTTTTCTATGTGGTTCTTGTTCACAGAAATGATAACCATGCCAACTCTGTCAAAAAAGAAAAATACCATCTTCTGTCTGCAATGTTCTTTTTAACATTTAAAAAGTATAATGATTTGTTAACCATTCTGTGTCTTCAAACTGCTACTCAATTCAAATGAAAACAAAATAAAGACTACAAAATAAAGGGATTTAAGAACGACATTAGCGAGGAAAATGGCGCAGGCTAATATGCACACAAATCTAACTATACATGTTTTTGATCCTACTGAATGTTCTGTATAAACAACAGTGTCTAATATATATGGCCAAAGTACATATATGGCATATCGTTTAGTGGTAATATCAAGAAAATACATATGTGGTACCTTGTTTATTCAATCTCAGCATGTACGTAGTCGACAAAAACAAAATTCTTCTGGAGTTCATGACAATAATAGGCCAACCCACCGCTTAAAACTGCAAGCCCAGCAAAAATAACACGAATTTGGATCTCAGGAGGAACCCCAGCAGCAGCAGCACAAAGAACAACAGCTGCTCCCATTAAAAACTTCTTCAGTGTCTCGAATGTTTTATGAGCCTTCTTACATGAAGAACACTTCAATGTATGTTGCTCGTATCTATCCAACATCTGCCAAAAAGAACCAAAAAAGTCGCAAAAGTATACAAGAAACATGAAACTCACATGCCAAGAACACGTTGCCACGTGGACAAGACAAGACTGGACATGCGAGAGTGAGGTGGACTAGTGAAAGAATTGTTGAAGGTTTTAATAGTATATTCAACAGCTTCTCTAAAATAGAAAAAAAAGAGTTTTTATTCTCTAAACTTCTCCAACAAACTTTGCTATCTTGTTCTTTATAACAAAGAAAACTTGAAAATTTTGCCAAGTTAATAGAATTCTATAAAACTTGATGGTACGAGGGAAGATTATTTTATTCAATCCCATCAATGAGATTGAATTTTTGTCATTTTATATTAAGTTTTTTTTAATTATTAAAAAGTGTATTGTGAAGATAAATTAGAGAATATTATATTAATATAATCTATGTTGAAATCAATAAAATAGAAATCTGTTGGAGATGAATTCTTGAGATTTTAACTTTTGGTTCTCTATTTTAGATAAATTGTAGAAAACGGAATTAGGTCAAATCATACAATGAAAATGTAAAAATTAAATCTTTATGTTGATGTGTGTGACGAGGAAATTAGTAGGTTGGGTACCCCACAAAAAATGCATTTTTGTCTTGGTCAGTCCAATCCTAGTCTAATTGGCAGACCAAAACCGTGACAAGAAGTTTTTGTTTTGTACTGCCTACCAGACACACCCCATTCAAGTACCTGACGTTTGGATAGGTATGTCGAGGGCAACGATTGCACGTCGGCATGACCAAACCACTCGGGTTGACTATTGCCATGTCGTCTGAGCCAATTTCGGAAAGCCAATACAAAACGATCAGCTTGTGTTGGTGTAAACGTGAGTTTTGTGTACTGCTGGTTGACATCGGTGGTACCATCCATTGATTTCGACAGAAACACTTTTTCTTGGCCTTGCAGCACAATCATATCTCCATCATATACTTTGTTTGAAGTCCAATGCTCGTGCCATCTTGGAACAACCTGCGATTTTTTCATAAACGAATGAAAAAATGGAACCCACAAAATGGGTTCATAGCGTTATACAACGGGATCTAACAAGTGGTTACCTGCCACCATGAAGATCCAGGCATCGTAAATTGGAAGAAGTTTCGAGCACTGCAAACGATGGAACGAGTCTTTCCTGGTGCCATTGGCACATTGAAGGAACAAATCCATATTACCCACTTTTGGTCACCCACAATGGGGAGTTTTGTGTCAATCTCTATTCTGGAACAGCAACAAAGTTGTGAATTTTAACTTAGCAAATAGTTTAACAGAACTGTTTCTATTTGTCATATACCTATATTACCCTTCAATATAGACAAAGAACAAAATCTTATGAAACCATATTAGTACTATCCGAGAAAGTTCAGATGAGAACCATAAATATTTTGAGAACATGAGAACCAACTATTTCATGTATTATTTGTAACACCCCGAAAATTGGAGAACCAAAACTAGGGTCACGGACGTCCGCGCAGGGCGCGGAAATCCGCGGGTCATCCGCGGAAGCAACAAAGTTATTTGGTGGTTTTGGGTTCGGCCGAGGCCGGACGTCCGAGAGGTACCATGAGGACGTCCGCGACCTGTCTGATGGGTTGAATTGGGTATTTCAAGCCCTTTCTCCCTCTCTCTCCTCATTTCACTTTCTAAACCCTAAAACACTCTCCCTCTCCCTCTCTCAGCCGTTTTCTCTCAAGAATGCAAACCCATCTCCTCTTCTTCCTCATTTCTTCACCAAACTTAACCCACTTTTCACCATTGTTGAAGATATGGAAGCATGGAGCCTCTTTGTGGATGATTAGAAGCTTGTGTTTGGAGATTCATGTGATAAAGGTAATATTTCTTTACCCAAATGCTAGGTTGTTGTTGGTTTTCACCTTCTTTTTATGTTGGAGTATTGTTGGGTGATTTTGGTGGGGTTTGGTTGAGGTGATCTTATAGTCATAATAATCATTAAATTCAGATATCTTTGCATGGTTTAGTAGGATAGTGTATCTTATTGTCATGAATCTTACTTTTATTCATTTACATTAATAGTATACTTTTATTAAATTTATAATTTTCAATTTTGTAATTACTTGTTTTCTAGTATTCCTAAAACTAGATGAGGAACATAAGTAATTGAAATATGCTACACTTACATATTTTTTAAACATGATTGATCTTATGTAAAAAATGTAAGCCACATAATTTAAAGACATAATTATAGATGTCAGATTCCACAAACTGTGTTCGAATGTCAAAACGGGACTACAAGGAGTAAAGAATGCCCAATTATTACCATTTTAAAATATGTTCAAAAAAGCCTTTTAATTTTCTTTTGAAAGGCAATTGCATTTCGGGGGTATCCTGGACTTAGTCCAGACTAATCCCCCTTCGACCCGGCCACGATTCGGCCCACGATCCGGCCACGATCCGGCCACGATACAACCCTCGACCCTTGATATCCTAGCGTGCTCACCCCTGGATTCGAACCCGGGGTAGAAAGGGCTTCCACCACTTCCCCCAGGCCTTTACTAAAAGAAATAAAAGCAGGTCAAAAAACTTCTACACAAAGTAACCCCCTCCATATCATATTCATAAAGAACCAAACAAAAGTTCTTTGTGAAACATGTTTTGTCCGATTACCCATGTGATATATGAGTTCTTATCACCATTTTTTTTGCGGTTATGCCAATTTTAGGAACCAATAATGAAAGCACGGATACACAAATTATGGTCTCACCACTTAAATTCACATGGTCTCTTTTTTAACCGTGGATTGTACAGGCTGGCGCACACCTCACCTAATCCCACGACGCCTCAAAGAAAAAAATGACCTTGAAGGACTCAACTAATGACATTTAGGGAAGAGCCCCTAAGGTTTTAGACCTTACTAGTGTGGTTCTTAAGTCACGTTTTATCCTGTCGACCTTTATTCACGATTTAATGATTATTATGACTAAACCCAAAGATTTTAGCTTGAAGATGCAAGCTGCTTCAAAGGAGCATACGTTTGGGAAAAATCTAGATTTAGCCTAAATCTAGCAAGGTGAGTTCCAGTTACTTTGTGAAAACTTTATACATGCCAAAAATGTTATTTTCCAAGTAATTATGTGTTTACATGAAAATTATCTAATATTAGGTTATTTGGTGGGTTTTAACCTTTGAAATGTTTAACTTGGTAAATGTGGTAAAACACCCATATTTGGGATTTTGGATATTTGATGTGTAGAAATCATAAATATATCCTTAAAAGATTTATTGCTCAAAATGATGTTTATTTAATGGTTTAATCATATTAGTATAAATGATTTTATAAACCATTTGGGAGAATGCACGTTTTAGTGTCATCGGTCATTTTGAGAATTATATGGTTACGAGTCCTTTTGGAAAAACCCTTTTGTTTAACCCGTGTCGAGTTTTGGGTATTAATGATTTTGTGGTACTTGTTTACCTAATCGATATTTAAATGCATTTTAAGCCGTGATAACCGTCATGTATGGGTCTAATGAGTATTTGAGCATTTTGGCTCGGTTTTTGACTCCGTTGGGTCTTGGGGACATTTGTCCGATTTTGATAGCTCGATGTTGGGCGTTTGATTATGTTTTGCATTTAATGTATCTTATTTGAGAATTACATGTTTTGAATGCGCTAGTTTTATTCGTTTGGGGTCATGTAATGTTTTATTTGTAATGTAATGGACAGGGGCGGAACACAGGCGTTAAAACCGCACGGGCCAGACCTTGTAAAACTATTTTGTCATTCAAACACACCTTGTAATTTAGAACTATTTTGCCTACCTAATTTAGAAGTACTAATAATTTTTTTTTAAATCACCCAGGCCATGGCCTGGAGTAGCCAACACTGTGTTCCGCCCCTGGTAATGGATCCATAAGCACTTTAGTTTTATGCCGATGTTGGGACGTTAGTTTTCCACATCGCGACACGGTTAGGCATCGACAGTAAGGTGTAAGCCCTACGTGCGAATATGTTTATAGTTTTTATGCCGATGTTGGGACGTTAGTTTTCCACATCGCGGCACGGTTAGGCATCGACAGAATGGTGTAAGCCCTACGTGCGGATACGTTGTAGTTTGCCGAAAGGTGTTGTTTTGGGTATTTACTTTTATTCGTGATTTCGGTGGCGTGATTATATATCCAAGTGGATTGTCTTCTATGATTTATGGACAATGTATTATGTTTAATCCTTGTTGGGATGTTTTGAATAATGTAGCTTTATTCACGTTATACCATTTGGGACTTTAATGTTTATTCACATTTTGGGTGAGTTGGGTTTGAGCTTACACCGCAAAGAAATGTTTTACGTGGCGTTGCCATCGTCTAATCCGTATTCTTGGAAATCAGATTGTCTTTATATTTAATGCAAATCATTTTGGAAATCAGGTTATGTTAAAGATTTCAGCATGGTATTTATGTGAGTTGGAAAATGGGCGAATTGCATTTAAAGTAAACTCTTTTGAAATCATGACTAAAACTACCTCCCTTTCGATTTATGAATTTATATAGTCATGATAAAATGCTTGAACTCACTAGGCGTTAGCCTAACCCTTTTTATTTGTCGGCATGTGCAACAGGCTCAGGTTGGGAGTAGCTTTAGCTACATTGTGAAGTGGCGAGTGCTAGTAGAGTGCACGAGAGATGATTGTGTATAGTGAATCTTCCGCATTTATTTGGGACTAGCAACTTGTGTTGTATTAAGTAATGCCCGTCTTAAGTTTTAGTTGTGGATATTATAATGTTTAAATTCTGAGGCATTTTCAGGAATGAATTGTAGAGATGATTTTATCTACCTTTGGTTATTTTATGGAAATTAAAGTTAGTTGCTCGTTCCAAATTTGAGGGTGTTACATTATTCATAATGAATAACCGTGAATAATAATGAACATCTATCACAACATTCATATGAATAACACATAAATAGTTAGTTCCCGGATTCTCAAAATATCCATGGTTCTCATTTGAACTTGCTCCTAGTACCATTAATAAATTCGTTAAACTTACTTGTTTATATAATAGCAAGGTGCAATGAACTTAGCGCTGATTTTTGGGTTCCCTTCGTTTTCTCCTGAAAATCCCCAATGGCCATTTGAATCCATCTTAAATGGCAGCGGTTTAGCTCTATCCCTTCTACCTGTAACCTGTAGAATTATTCAACAGATGAAGAATCTGGCCAGGGACTAACTTGTAATATTGCTTCGGTTTTAAAGGAGAATATAAGAAGAATCAAGTTTATATAGAGATATTTGGGCTTAAATGTGTTCACCTTATGATGGGCAAAATCAATGTGGGAGGGATCGGAAACATTCTCCATGAGAGTATCGTAGCCGTAGAACAAATCACGTTGAATCGTGACCGTAGAATATTCAGGGTTTTCAAAGTCATCAGGCAACCTAAACAATTCCCATATCACCAAAAAACAACATTCAAATCAAGACAAGAGATTAAGTAAATAGCACACTGGGTCTTTCTCAAGAAAGTTAATTTGTAAAATACCCACCAGGGATTTTGCAAACCCAAATCAATATCATTAATGGTTGAGCAAATTGGATCATTCAAGTTTTGCACTTACTAAAAAGGGAAAGTTCACAATTTCTAAAGCACCCTTCAAGAATCTTGCAAACCCAAATGAATATCATTAATGATTAATAGGTTAGCAGCATATTGGATCATTCAAGTTTTGAACTTTCTAAAAAAAGAAAGACTGCAATTTCTAAAGCACCCTTCAAGAATCTTGCAAATCCAAATCAATATCATCAATCTTTGAGCAAATTGGATCATTCATTTTTTGAACTTTCTAAAAAAAGAAAAATGGCAATTTCTAAAGCACCGTTCAAGAATCTTGCAAACCCAAATCAATATCATTAATGGTTGAGCAAATTGGATCATTCAAGTTTTGAACTTTCTAAAAAAAGAAAGATTGCAACTTCTAAAGCACCCTTCAAGAATCTTGCAAACCCAAATCAATATCATTAATGGTTGAGCAAACTGGATCATTCAAGTTTAGAACTTTCTAAAAAAAGAAAGATTGCAACTTCTAAAGCACCCTTCAAGAATCTTGCAAACCCAATTAATATCATTATTCGTTCAGCAAACTAGGTCATTCAAGCTTTGAACTTTCTAAAAAGGGAAAGACCACAATTCTAAACCACCCTTCAAGAATCTGTGAACTCAAAATCAATATCATTAATCCTCGAGAAAATTGGATCATTCATGTTTTCAACTTTCTAAGAAAAGAAAGATTTCAATTTCTAAAGCACCCTTCAAGAATCTTGCAAACCCAAAATCAATATCATTAATCATTGAGCAAATTAGATCATTCAAGTTTTGAACTTTCTAAAATAGGAAAGATTACAATTTCTAAAGCACCCTTCAAGAATCCTGTGAACCCATAACTAAATATCAAGAATCTTGAAAAAATTGCCAATTTGCCATGAACTCAGAACATAATCTAATATTCTTAGGCGAACAGGATCATTTTGAACAAGAAGATTGCAGATCAACAAATTAAAACCCTTGCGCAAATAGATCATTCTAGTTTTAAACCTTTAAGAAAAAAGAATGAATATTATATCAACACTTGACCAATGGATAAGTTTACGATTTAATTAATAAATTAATTAAATACATCAAATACCAAAAAAAGTAGTGCTTACATTGGAGGCATGGTGGCAGTAGCTCGTTCCAAACCATTCTTATCCGGCCACACAAACAACAAACCTTGCGACACCAATGTCGGAAACCTGGTAGCACAAGCTCTCGGCGATTGAACAGCTCGAGCTTCGGGTCCTTCCGATGACGCCTGAGGGATCCGAGAACACGACCCACATCCATCAAAAGACCATCCATGATAAGAACACTGCAGATGTCCATTCTCATCAATCCTTCCTTCCTGCAACAACCCAAAAAGATAGCTCTAAAATGAATCCCTAAAATGAATTTTACTTTAGCTCTAACAGATTCTCTATTTAGATATTTCAACAACAATTATATTATTAAAATATTATTTAAATTTATCATCTCAATACATTTTCAAGAAAAATTTATATAAAATAATAACAACTCAACCCTATCGGTGAGTTTTTCTAAATTAGAGTAAAAAAATTTGAGTAAAAAAATTTGCATCAACTCCAACAGCTATACTATTTTTACAATCTCTCATCCTTTCTCTATTTTAGCATAGAGGATAACATAGCTATTGGAGCAACAAATATGCTAAAATCCCACTTTTTTCCATTTTAGCATAGCTGATGGAGACGCTCTTAGAGAACAATACATAGAAGCTGTTGGAGCGAACAAAAATGCAATTTTCTCTATTTTAGAAAATCCGTTGGAGATGCACTTAGCAAAACCCTAAATCAAAAATCAAAAGGGCAAAATTGGAAGTTTTTTTAAAGAAGTAAGTTACAGATAAAGGAGCAAGACGATGAGGGCATTTGTCGTCAAAAGCAACCCATTGATTGTTAATTTTATCGAACCAAATAACGAGGTCGCGATTGAGGAGAGTAAAAGGGGTTGGGAGATTTGGATCGAGGTCTTCGATTAGGGAAACAGGGTACCAATGATCCCTCCATGAGAATTTCGAGGACGATGTCGTTTCAGATTCTTCGATTTCGAGATCAATTGAAGAATCGGAGGTGGTGGTGGGGGATGGCGGAGCAGCTACACGAAGTGGAGGAAGAAGGGTTTTCCGGCGAGATGAGGGTGGTGGTGAGTGGAGGAGGATTAAGGGTTTTGTGTGGTGGAGAGAAAGAGAAGAAGGAAGTAGGCGACCGTTGGTGGTGGTTGTTAGTGGTGGCGTTGGGAGTAGTAAAGAAGCCATTTTTATTGATTTTCAAGAAAATTGTACGTGGTTTCTTGATTTTTTTTAGTGGTGTATAATAGTGTGTGTGTTTTTTTGTAGGTCTAGAAAGGAATACTTTGCGTGTAAGTTTGTAATATGTTTGTGCAAAGAGCCAAATTGAACAACAATGGGAACAATTGCAACCTTTCACAAGGGCATTTTTTTGCCAAGTCGTTTAACAATAATTCAATTTGAATAATAACATAGGTTAAATACACAACCATATATTTATTAATTTTTTTCTGAAGCTTGTCAACATTAATATTTATTTTTTACATTTTCGGTGTATGATTTGACTTAACTTTGATGTAGAACATATGAAAAATAAGTCCAATATTAAAGTATCAAAGAACAAAAAAGAAAAACAGACCATTTTGCCCCTGATTTAACGAAGGCTGGTGTTAGTTCATTTGGTTCAGGGATCTAACCATTAAAAAATATAACCACTAGAACTCTGTTAAAAAAGGCCAAGTTACACACCAATTTTCAAAACCTTCGTTTTCGGGTTAAATGTTTTTCAGAACTTCGATTTCATGATAGAACCAACCAGGTCGGGTTTCCTAGCTTCGACCGAATAAATCGAACAGATTCGGTCTATATTGTAAGAAGAAGAGTTATAATCGAGACCATATGATATATCAATTATTATTAACCCGACTCATGCCAATTCAACACCGACTAACTTCTTTCAGCATAATTCAGTATACAGTACAATCTTATAACAATACCTAAAGATTATTTCTTAGAATAAGTCTGAAAGTCGGGTCCAACGTCGCGTGATCCGGTATTGATATAAGGTCCTCGAAAAGTTGCTTGAGGTGGCAGTGGTTTCGATGAATCAATAACGGGTCCCTTTGATGATTTAGACCTGCATTTGACGTATAATAACTGTTACAATAAAGATTAAAAAACGATGCAAAAAAAATGATAGGCTAGCAATGAAGCATCAACTTACGCCATGTAAAACGGAAACGCTAAACCTGCACTTGCAAAAGCCAGTAAGCCTGTGGCAACGATCATGTTGCGTGTTCGCGACATGAAGATTTCTATGTGCACGGAAATGGAAAATAAAAATCTGAGAATCCAACAAAAGGGTATCAGTATCTCAATGGCAGTTATGCATTTTTCTTTTTTAAAGTATATAAATTTATACAAGGGAAACACACACTCACGCCCGATGAGGTTTGAACCCTTGACCTCCTGAGAGGGTGGGCTGTACCAAGAACTGGGGTACCGCTGGGCCAATGACCCTTTGGTGCCACGAGTTGGTTTTCTGGTAAGAATAATAGTTATCGTGACAAGGGTGAAAGGATCTCCACCCTTGGATCAATCCTAATTGAAGATCAATTTAAAATACCCTTCTATGCTGATTCATGGGTTATTTTGGGACTTAGGGGCTGTTTGACAGTTGCCGAATGGGCGAATAGTTTGGTGCAGGATGATTAAGTGGTCAGAATGATTAAGAGACTCTTATGATATAGTGCAAAATGAAATACAGTTATTTGGTATTTGTTCAGAATGAAATTAGGGCGCTGAACGGTTAAGGGAATACAAAATCATTCAGAGGGTTTTAGAACCATTAAGAGGTAGACTTTTTTTGCCAAACAATATTCACCTCTTAGCGATTCAGATATTGCCTTTTAATGGAACTATAGGTAAACAAACAGCCTCTTAATCTAAATCGTTAGATCAACACTAATTAAAAGTGATCAAGGGTCCAAATCCCTTCTTACATTTCTCACCTTAACTCCTATTCTCACACTAACCTTCATCTATCACTATGGGACACTTGTGCATTTTACAGTTGTTCCGAATAGCAAACTGATTGTATGCATTTGAGAAGAATATGATTGCTTAATGCTTGACCTAGTTGACTCTACCAACATGACAACTATATTGTTCTTGATAATTATGGTTTCTACATCGTAAACATGGAAAACGTTACATATGCTATTTTGGTATAAAAGCCACCAATGGCCATGAAACTTCGTAACATTAAATCGCGACAATTTTGAAACTTTGTTACACAGATTGTGATAAAAAGAGATTTGTTACACTAAACATGAAGTAGGAAGTAATAAGGCAAGTTTCATTACATTTTGATGCATTTTCCATTCATCATATCTTTGAATGTATGAATGCTATATCACAGATCCCAATTACGAGTTCACAGATCACTTGTATCACAAAATAACATTCATGCCTTAGGTGGTGATAATTAAATTTATAACCTAAGTTATCTACTACCCAATTCTCGAAAAGTTAAATTGTGTTTTTTACGAATTAATCCAGAATTTGTAGCAATTGATTACATACCAGGACTCTTGGTACTAATTTAAATCATGGTTGATTCTTTGCACTTATCTAACAGAAACACAATCGCCACTATAAGATTCTTAATTCGCTCATCTCAAACACAGTGAAATTTCTCGTGGCATCATGATATTTCACATGTTTTCCTGACGCGATTTTAAGAAACCCTAAATTAGATCCTTGCAATGAAAATCATAAGTCATAATCCCCTGAAATCCTCTAACATCTGTTCACAAATTTAAAGCCAGCAAAACCCTAGAAATTCACTTAAGACGACGATTATATGTAGAGAGAGATTGGAGAATCAAAGTGACATGAAGGATAATCGGATTTGATACAATAAGTTGATTGGTATACCTGGCGGTGAGAAAATTTGAAGCCAAAGTTGCTTTGGAAAGCCTATGAATCGCCACTGATGTTTGTTATTTTGGGCGCCTTCTATGTGATCGATGAATTCATTCATCTAACTAAAACAGTTCGGGTGTAACCCGTACCCGTTGACCCGATATAATTATCCATTAATTTTGGGTTTATAAAGTTTGTTTGAATAATTACTTCAAAAAAAAAAGTTTGTTTGAATAATAAATGGCGGATCCAAGATTTTATGTAACCGGGTATACAAACGAAAAGTCTAAGGGGGTGTCTGGATGGGATATTAAGGGGTAAGGAATGAGAATGAGAATGATAATGAAAACTGTTGTTTGGTTTGATATAATATAATGAAATCATTACTCCAAACCCATTAATTCCCATTCCTGACCAAATTGGGGGAAATGAAAATTTTATTCCTGCTTAGTCATTTTTTCTCATACGTCTCTTCATTTCTCGATGTTGAATGAAAATTATTTTTATTTTCATGTTGAACGTCATATATTTGTATTAAAAAGTTTATATAAAATATTTTATATTAATTATATTGGTTTAACCAAACAACATCAATGGAATGCTCATTCCTATTCCCATTCTCTTGCATTCTCATTTTCATTCTCATTCCTTAAAATGAACCAAACGCCACCTAAGAGATTGTTGTCGATGTGGTTTTAGCTGAATTCTGTCTTTAGGAGACTTTTTAAGCTTTTAGTTGATTTCAAGATATTTTTTCCAGTCTTTTGGTTGGTTTCGAGAGATTTTTTTAAGTTTTTTTTTGTTGATTTCAATTATTTTTTTTGGTTTTTTTGTGTCGTATCGAGATAATTTTGAGGTTTTTTGATTGATTTCAAGAGATTTTTTTGATTGATTTCGAGAATAAATTTCGGATGTTTTGCAAATCAAAATTAACCATGCATATAGACTTTCGAGTAATAATAATCAAATCAATAACTAAAAACAAATTAGAAATACAAAGATGAAAGTTTTATAATTTTGAAAAAGTTAATAATCAAATAACATTGTATTAAATTAATAGTGTTTGATGTGTTATTAAATGTAATTTATGAATAGCAGTTATGGTTTTCTCTAGTTGTTAACAAAAACAAAATACACAAGTGCTTTTAAGTCTGTTAATGGAGTTTCGAAAATATGCCCCTAAAAATAAGATCCTAAACAAAACCTTTTTATTTATTTATTATTTTGATGCATTTTACACTGGTTTTGCCGTAAAATTATATTTTCATTAATCTAACCGTTTCTAGAGAGTTACTATTCATTGGAAAATTGCTCTATTTTATACTCTAAAAGAGGATATTCCAAGTATATTCTCTATATTTAGAGAGTTACTATTCATTTCTCTAGAGTAAAATAGAGGGTTCATCGGAGATATTTTAGAAAATAAAATAGAGGTAGAGAGAAAAATAGAGAGTTCATTGGAGATGATCTAAACAATGTAAAACCTTATTTCTCTTATAGAGTTCAAACAAGTAAACACCATTTTTATCAATAATATCATTAATCAAAAACTACACCATTGTCAGTCCAACTGGCATACAAATAATGCATTCTTTTTTAAAGAAAATGTTCTTTTTTATTACTAATTTCAAAATCAACTTATCAACATTCATTATTTCTAAAGTATTTATTCAAATCTAAATATACCTTCAATGATACAAAGGCTTCAGTATATGCCAGTTGTACTACATTTTATCTAAGAATACACAGTAAAACCACAAACAAACAAGCACAAGGATTATGAGAAACAGAATCATAAAAGTGTAATTTCTTCATAACAAAGACAACCACCCCAAGAAGGAGAGTAACTTTTTAACATTCTGAAAACATGATCATAAACCAGATTACAGTAACTTTTTAACATTCTGAAACAGGATTCATAGACCATATTATGAATCAGTTATCATTTGCTCATTTCTACAGGAAATGAGATGTGGGTTCATATATAGGACAGGCAGTCACTTAGCAAGGAGGGTTTGGTGAGACTGAGCCTGGTTCTCTTGGTTCTGCTGATAGTTCAGAGTCCTTCTGAACAGCATGATGTGCGGCTCTGGTCGGTGGATCGCGTAGTGCACCCATCCTCGACTCTGCTGCACTCCAATTGCACGCCATTCAGTCTATACAAACAAAATCATCATCAAATTCCCTCGAATAGCATCACTTATTGGAGCAAGTAAAAGAAACTAAGGGTGCGTTTGGTTTACGGGAATGGATTGGAATGGATTGGATTTCAATAAACCCCACATGCTTCACAAACATGCCTCACGTGCTCTCCCTCATCATCATCATCAAACATGGGAAGTAAAAAAACAGCTAAATTCTATTCATGAAATCCAGTCCAGATTGGATTTCAAATCCCAGCCTTCACCAAAGGATTTCAAAATCCACCAGACATGGGATTTCAACAAAAAAATCCAAGGATTTCAAAACCCTCCAATTCCAAATTCTATGGAAACGTGGGATTGGAATGGATTTGAAATCCAAATCCAATCCATTCCAATCCATTCCCGTAAACCAAACGCACCCTAAGGTTCAAAAATCTGTGCCCAAACAATAAAAAATCAAGTAGACTATTTAGTCACCAAATCATTTATATACATGTAAGCAGAAACAATCGCGATAAAGATTACAGGTTGTCTATAAAGAGCACAGAGGAAACAAACTAAGATGATAGCGGCTAGCATTGTGTCCTAAATAATCTTCTAGTACTTATGGTCATAGGTAGCTGTTTTAAATGGTTCACCTCAACATAGATAATATAATTACAAAATCACTGAATAATCCCACTTAATTTATTAATCAAATAATTCAATGGTTAGTTGCAAATCAAAGTTGTGGGGGGTGATTGACATCTAAGCAACCAAAATTGCAGGCCTCAGTGTAGACTCTGATGCATAAAGCATCAAACATGGATTACTACATTGATTCTATCTCTGATCTGATAACAGGGTGAGATTTATCAACAGTTTTCTGCCACACTACTTGATCATCGACTACGAAAGCATTACTAACAAAAACACATAATCACTTGCTCCATCCAATAGCTACGATGTAATACAATTCTGGTTTGAGGATCAAAAGTGGTACTTATCGCATTAAAATTATATAGAATTTGTAATAAATATAACACCAACGCTTTTCTGCTTTTAGCCTTTCTTACAAGATTTTTATTTGTACTGATCAATTTCATTTCTCAAATGAACCGACAAATCGTATCAATTTTCTAGTACATAACCGATTCGCCTCACATCAAAAGGCATATAGAAAATCTCTTCCACAGGAAGGATAACTAATCTAAACGTAAATAATTTAAACTAAAAAGAATTACAGACATGAAACCCTAACAAGTTATAGAAATTAACAACATACCTCGGATAGAAGACGATTCTTCGGAAGCAGCTTCGCAACTTCTGGCGGAAGAACTACATGCCTGTCGATCACAATTTCAAAACACGTAAAACAAAATTCTTCAAAATCGTCGTAAGAAAAACAACAAAACGAGTGCGATTTGAGAGAAAAGAAAAACAATCAAAGAAAATTAAGAGCGGAATTAATACCTGTACTCGAACGTATCATCGAAGTACTTTTCGGAATATTGGATCTGCCCCATAATCGATTTAACTTCTCAGATTTCAACCAAATCCTGTTAAAATAGGGGTTAAAACCACTGCAGATTATAATGGATGAAACAAACATGGAAGAGATTTTAGTAGAAATTACGAAATTTATGAATCCATTAAAACCCTAGATACCTGTTAGAGAGGGAGAGAGCGCAATGGTGGAGGGGTTGTGGTGACGTAGAAAGGGAGAATGCAATGGACCAGGCACAATGCTTTCCGCGTATTTATAGGGTTTTTACGCTGTTACTACTTTATTTTGCAACGGTAGGAAATTGATTTCAATTTTCAAAATTTGAAAACTCACTTTGGAAAAACACTAATTAATGTTTTAGGAGGTGTTGCAAAGATCATTTGATGTTAGAATAAAATAAGAGTTAATTGTCGATTTGGTCCTTGTGTTATGTAATATATTGTGGTTAGAGTTCCTCAACATTAACACCGTTAAGTTTGAAAGGTTAAAGTCATCATGTGCCTTACACATGATGAGTTTAAACTCTAATTTTGGTCCATGTATTTATAGAAATATTTGAAAGTGGTCCATATGGTTTATTATTATTTTTACATTTTTCCTTTAAAAACTAATAAAAATATAATTATATATATATATATATATATATTATTAAATGATTGGCTGAGATTGGTTCTTACAGTTCTCACAAACTAATTAGTTCTCATTTGAATGGCCCATATATATATATATATATATATATATATATATTAAAATATAAAAACTTGTTTGTATGTATTAATAAAATATAATTATATAGTATATATATTAGGTTCGAACCGTGTATTACACGGGGTAATTTAAAAAAATTAAATAATGCCAGAAACTTATCAACTATTATGAAAGATTAATTTAAAGTGAATTGACGGAAAACATAACAATTTGACTTTGAAAATATCATTAACTAACCATCTGTTGATACATGATATTATGTAGTTCAATTAAAATTAGAGGAAATAATATAATAATGATTAAGAAAGTATAAATAATTAAATATACTATACTAAAATATTTGCATATTTATATTTTTGAAAAATGTTCGAACTCATAATCCAAAAGTCAGTTGATAAGTGATATTTTTTTTCTAAGTAATTAAATCTCTTATGATAATTCTAAGGTTATTTCGTTGACAGAATGAAATTTGATAGAATTGTAATTCGTCGAAGGAATTCGACTTTGAAGTAAAAATTGATATGCAATTGCAAAAAGAATATCACGGCAATTTAGTGATTATTTGTATCAAATCTTATATTAATTTCAACAAATCTCATACTAATAACGAAACATTAATTCGTATATATTTATGATATTTAATAATATAAGTAAATCCAAAAATATTCAATATTTGGCTCATTTCGAAGGTATTGACGAAGCGATTATAATGGTATAATTTGTAAAAAATAGAAATATTTTTAATGTATTTTAGTTCATATACATTATTTATGTTAATATGATAAGAGTCTAAAATGAAAAATAAAAAAGTAAGGGATTAAAAGTAACTACATACCTAATTATAAGGGTAGTAAATGTAACGTATAAATTAAAAATTGAATTAAGGAGAGATTTAAGGATAAGTGAATGTGGGTGTGCTAATTGAACTTATAATGTAAACTGCGTCCAGATACATGTTTATGCGGAAAAATACTGAAGTCGACTCACCAGAAGATGACTCACCAGAAGACGACACATGGCATGCTAAGTATTTATTATATGTATAGATAGATAATTATAAATATTATTAAAAAAAATAAAAGTATATTATCTAATTCATATTTATATATATTAATAAATATATATATTTATTAAAAATATTACAATTTTTAATAATATTTTCATATATATAATTAATATTTTATATTTCTTGATCGACCTCATAGGTACTTTTATATTAAAAGTATATATAATAATTAAAATTATGTAATGTTTAAATTTAATGTTTCATGTCAAAATTTAATTTTAAAAATTAAATTTATTAATTATACAATTTTAATAAATATATATTATTTATATATTTTAAATATGAAAATGTTGACGAGATCGATCAAGAAAATAAAATATTAATTATATATATAAAAATATATATATAAATATGAATTAGATAATATACTTTTACTTGTTTAATAATATTTATATATATATAATTATATTTTTATTATTTTTTAAAAGGAAAAATGTAAAAATAAAAATAAACCACAAGGATCACTTTAAAAAATTTCTATAAACCACATGGACCAAAATTTAGAGCTTTAACCTTTCAAAATTAACGGTGTTGTTATTGATGGAATATTACCACAGTATATTGCATACCACAAGGACGACATCCATAATAAATATAAAATAAGAATTATAGTCAATGAAAACACAAAATCACATTAACCAAATCCACAATTCACTCATAAAATAATAATACTCATTTGATAAGAGTTTTAAATGGTTTGACTATTATACAAAATTATTATTTTAACTATTTGCTTATAACAAATATATGAATTGCCAATTACATTGTATTTAAAAATATAAAAGGAAAAATAGTTAAGGTGAAAAGTAAAAAGGGATTCGGATTTTTAATCACTATTAATCTCAAACCCAACCATGAATCATGCTTTTATACGGAAACTGATACAGTACATCTTGATATATCACATCTTAATGTGCATCCAATGGTGGATATCTCTTCTCACGTTTCTCATTATAAACTTCATCCTCACCGGAACCCAATCCATCATAATAATAAGTGTGAATAAACAATAATTGTTTAATAATTACTCCATTTTAGATGATAAAAAAGATTAACATAATAATAATAATAATAATAAACGTTGAATGATTGTATCGAAACATATAAGAGCATCTCCAACAGCTATGCTAAAATAGAAAAAAAAAGATTTTAGCAATTTTTTGCTCCAACAGCTATGCTATATTGTATGCTAAAATAGAGAAAGGATAAGAGAAGAAGGTAACAAACTTCAAATTTGGAGAATTTTTCTTGTATGCTAAAATTAGAGAAAGGAGGAAAGAGAATAATATTTTATTCTTTTCACCAATAAGAGACATTTGAATAAAAGGTTTGTTAGACAACCTAGGGGGGGTAAGGTTGTATTTAAAACTTTTACTTTCAAAAATTCTTTTATAAAAATATCTTAATAATGTAAATACAACAGAGTATATGAAAACACAACAGATACGTATAAATACAGGATAGTATAAATATAGTAAATAAAGCAGAGTATAAATGCAATGAATATACAATAATTATATAAACAGATATAATTAAATGCACAGCGGAAATATAAAGAGATAAGGGATAGAGATACTTGACACGGAGATTTAGTGATTTACCACAACTTGGTAAATCACTAGCCGAGACACTTCCCGACACGATCCAATAAACGTATTCTTTACGGTAGAATACAAACCAAATACAAAGGAAAGCAATAGGCTCTCAAGCTCTAGCTTATTGAGATATACAGGATCACACACCCGTTATTCAAACACTTACAAGAGGAGTATAACTCACAATGGAAATCACTCTTGTATAATATTTATCACTTGGATATTTTATAAAAACGTTTTATAAAATAAATATGTAGTGATAATATGTAGTATGGAATATTAGTTGGGAGAGATCAGATGAGGAGATGGCTGTTGGTTTGTATCTGTATTTTTTCTTCTCCACCTTCGCATGCATTATATAGCACCTCTTCCAACGGATATATGCATCCGCGGTATACCGCCAAAAGCACGCGGTATACCGTGCAGTAAAAGTAGCTTCCAACCAATCAGAATTGTACACCACGCCTACCGCGGTATACCGCCTGTACCTTCGCGGTATACCGGCCAGAGAAAAAAAGACACCCTGCAAAACAGAACGTAAATATGTACCCGCGGTATACCGGGCATTCTTCGCGGTATACCTGCGTCAGAATAGGCAGCTTCCAGGACGCAACCAATCTTTCTCAATAAACCATATTTAATTAAAATCATTTATTTGGTTTTTAGAAATATCCAAGTGGTATATTATTTTAGGGTGTTTATCATTATAAATTATAAACACTAATGACAACGTAAATCTTCCGTCTTGAACTCTTCAGATAAAATCTTCGTGTTCTTCAAGAACTGTACACTTGGATTGGATTGTTAGATAAACAATAATACGGTGTGTTTGTAATCATCAAAATAAATATATATAAATATATAGAGATGTGGTACACTTGCACCAACAATCTCCCCCTTTTTGATGATGACAAACACAACCGCTAAGCATGAGCATATGCGGTTTCTCTCCCCCGTTTGTCGAAACAAAAAGGGTCAAGAAAGACGGTATGCTTCCCCTCGAGAGATGCTCCCCCTCAAAATATGCATATAATTGACATGAAACAAAATAACCAAAAAGAAACACTTGCACCAAAAAAGGATCTTAAGGCTTCGATTTTTCGGTTAATTTTATGTGAGCAAAAAATTACCACGTATTATGTCCCCGTCAGGGAACACGTATTATATCCTCGTCAGGAAACACGTATTATATCCTCGTCAGGAAACACGTATTATATCCTCGTCAGGAAACACGTATTATATCCTCGTCAGGAAACACCTACAAAAGGCAAAGAAAATTTTTTCGTGGTACCCTTTTCTTATGGGTCCTTTTAACAGTTAGTATAAAACATAAACTGCAAAAAAAAAAATTAAAATATGTTGTCGACATAAAATAAAACAAGACAACATACAATCCACAAAATTTGTTTAAAGCCACAAACGCATCCCACCGGGATTGTCATTATTAAACATTCCTTTTGGAATCCATTTAGTTACCATTTTAATTTTGCGATTGTATTTATCATACACATAAAAGCAAGCATTTATATTCGCATCATTTTTAGGTCTAGAATATTTATCGTTATACATGCGAGCATACGGTTTTTTTGGTATATTATTTGCATTATTCATTTTACGCACATACGGAGGTTTTTGCATATACGGCTTTCGTGTATTAAACTTAGGTGGTTCATAACATCTTTTAATAGGCATGCAATTACATTTTTCAACACATGTATTTGAACCTATACCTTTTCTACAATTTATGCGATTAGACATATTTAGCATGTTAAGAACTTTTTCATTACTACTTTCAAAGGCTTTAGCTAACATGTTATCTTTTTCATATGAAGCACATTTAGCCTTTAAACATGCAATTTCATTTTCAAGAATATCACATTTTGTACAAATAATATTTTCATGTGACTTTTTATTTAAACATGCAATTTCTTTATTTAGAGCATCACAAGATTTACAAAAATCTTTTTCTCCTAATTTAGTTTCTAATTTAGCAATTATATTCATATCATTTTCAGATTTTTGTTTGCCATCATTAATTTCCTTATTACATGCAGATATCGTTTCTTTTAATCTAGAATTTTCGTCTTGGTAACGATTTGCAAGAGCAGCCATTTTGTGAAAAGATTCATATAATTCTTCAAGATTATTTTCATTATCACTATCATAATCTGAGTAAGAAGATTTTACCTCATCGTCGCTTTCGGCCATAAGACAAATAGCTTGATATTCGTCTTCTTCTTCGCTTCCACTCCACGAGCCTCCAACGAAGGCTTTATCCTTTTTATTTTGAAATTTGTTCTTTTTAGGACATTCGTTGGCATAGTGGTCTTTATCACCACATGAGTAACAATAACCTATCTTTGGTTTGGCTTTTTCGTCGTCACTTGAGTCGTCATTTTTCTTTACTTTTTCGTCTCGTTTATGGAACTTACGACTTCGGTTTTCACCACCACGACGGTAGTTACCGTTTCTTTGAAATCTGCCATTGTTAGAAAATTTATTATTACTAAAAAACTTGGAAAAGTTTCTTACCAACATGGCGACTTCATTGAGAGTTTCGGATGGATCTTTTGAGGAGCCAGCTTTCTCCTTTTTCTTCTCGACTTTTGGTGTTGAGACATTGAGAGCGATTGACTTCTTTTTAACTTGCTCCCGATCTTTGTTTCTTTTAAGTGCAATTTCATGCACTTTAAGATTACCGATCAAGTCATCTATCTTCATTATGGAAAGGTCACGGGAGTCTTCTAAAGATGTTATCTTTTGCATCCACTCCGAAGGAAGGGCTCGTAGGATTTTCCTTATATAGTCCTCGTTAGGATAAGTGCGATCCAAACCTTTCAACGTAGTCACAATAAGGTTAAATCTTTTAAACATTGAGTCAATCGACTCATCTTGTTTCATTTCGAACAGTTCATAATCGTGAACTAAAATATTCACTTTACTAGATTTAACTTCCGTGTTTCCACGATGAGTATTATTTAAACTTTCCCATATTTGATTTGCAGTTTTATATGTATATACTCTTTCAATTTCATCAGTTGTTAAAGCAGCATATAATATATTCTTAGCTTCAAAGTTTAAACAAAAATGAGTTTCATCAGAAGTAGTCCATTCATCTATAGGTTTATCAATAAAAACATCATCTTTCACAATGGTGGGTTTAAAATTCCCTTTTTCTATAATATCCCAAATCTTTTGATTTTTGCCACGCACGTGACATTCAAAAAGCTCGGCCCAAATGCCAAACTTTTCAGTATCTATCAAAGGGGGTTTTGAAAACACAAAATTAGTTTGTTGAGCCATTTAAAAGAAAAAAAGAAATTTATGCAGAATATTTTTGAAAGACCTGCTCTGATACCAATTGTTAGACAACCTAGGGGGGGGGGGGTAAGGTTGTATTTAAAACTTTTACTTTCAAAAATTCTTTTATAAAAATATCTTAATAATGTAAATACAACAGAGTATATGAAAACACAACAGATACGTATAAATACAGGATAGTATAAATATAGTAAATAAAGCAGAGTATAAATGCAATGAATATACAATAATTATATAAACAGATATAATTAAATGCACAGCGGAAATATAAAGAGATAAGGGATAGAGATACTTGACACGGAGATTTAGTGATTTACCACAACTTGGTAAATCACTAGCCGAGACACTTCCCGACACGATCCAATAAACGTATTCTTTACGGTAGAATACAAACCAAATACAAAGGAAAGCAATAGGCTCTCAAGCTCTAGCTTATTGAGATATACAGGATCACACACCCGTTATTCAAACACTTACAAGAGGAGTATAACTCACAATGGAAATCACTCTTGTATAATATTTATCACTTGGATATTTTATAAAAACGTTTTATAAAATAAATATGTAGTGATAATATGTAGTATGGAATATTAGTTGGGAGAGATCAGATGAGGAGATGGCTGTTGGTTTGTATCTGTATTTTTTCTTCTCCACCTTCGCATGCATTATATAGCACCTCTTCCAACGGATATATGCATCCGCGGTATACCGCCAAAAGCACGCGGTATACCGTGCAGTAAAAGTAGCTTCCAACCAATCAGAATTGTACACCACGCCTACCGCGGTATACCGCCTGTACCTTCGCGGTATACCGGCCAGAGAAAAAAGGACACCCTGCAAAACAGAACGTAAATATGTACCCGCGGTATACCGGGCATTCTTCGCGGTATACCTGCGTCAGAATAGGCAGCTTCCAGGACGCAACCAATCTTTCTCAATAAACCATATTTAATTAAAATCATTTATTTGGTTTTTAGAAATATCCAAGTGGTATATTATTTTAGGGTGTTTATCATTATAAATTATAAACACTAATGACAACGTAAATCTTCCGTCTTGAACTCTTCAGATAAAATCTTCGTGTTCTTCAAGAACTGTACACTTGGATTGGATTGTTAGATAAACAATAATACGGTGTGTTTGTAATCATCAAAATAAATATATATAAATATATAGAGATGTGGTACACTTGCACCAACAATCTCCCCCTTTTTGATGATGACAAACACAACCGCTAAGCATGAGCATATGCGGTTTCTCTCCCCCGTTTGTCGAAACAAAAAGGGTCAAGAAAGACGGTATGCTTCCCCTCGAGAGATGCTCCCCCTCAAAATATGCATATAATTGACATGAAACAAAATAACCAAAAAGAAACACTTGCACCAAAAAAGGATCTTAAGGCTTCGATTTTTCGGTTAATTTTATGTGAGCAAAAAATTACCACGTATTATGTCCCCGTCAGGGAACACGTATTATATCCTCGTCAGGAAACACGTATTATATCCTCGTCAGGAAACACGTATTATATCCTCGTCAGGAAACACGTATTATATCCTCGTCAGGAAACACGTATTATATCCTCGTCAGGAAACACCTACAAAAGGCAAAGAAAATTTTTCGTGGTACCCTTTTCTTATGGGTCCTTTTAACAGTTAGTATAAAACATAAACTGCAAAAAAAAAAAAAAAAATATGTTGTCGACATAAAATAAAACAAGACAACATACAATCCACAAAATTTGTTTAAAGCCACAAACGCATCCCACCGGGATTGTCATTATTAAACATTCCTTTTGGAATCCATTTAGTTACCATTTTAATTTTGCGATTGTATTTATCATACACATAAAAGCAAGCATTTATATTCGCATCATTTTTAGGTCTAGAATATTTATCGTTATACATGCGAGCATACGGTTTTTTTGGTATATTATTTGCATTATTCATTTTACGCACATACGGAGGTTTTTGCATATACGGCTTTCGTGTATTAAACTTAGGTGGTTCATAACATCTTTTAATAGGCATGCAATTACATTTTTCAACACATGTATTTGAACCTATACCTTTTCTACAATTTATGCGATTAGACATATTTAGCATGTTAAGAACTTTTTCATTACTACTTTCAAAGGCTTTAGCTAACATGTTATCTTTTTCATATGAAGCACATTTAGCCTTTAAACATGCAATTTCATTTTCAAGAATATCACATTTTGTACAAATAATATTTTCATGTGACTTTTTATTTAAGCATGCAATTTCTTTATTTAGAGCATCACAAGATTTACAAAAATATTTTTCTCCTAATTTAGTTTCTAATTTAGCAATTATATTCATATCATTTTCAGATTTTTGTTTGCCATCATTAATTTCCTTATTACATGCAGATATCGTTTCTTTTAATCTAGAATTTTCGTCTTGGTAACGATTTGCAAGAGCAGCCATTTTGTGAAAAGATTCATATAATTCTTCAAGATTATTTTCATTATCACTATCATAATCTGAGTAAGAAGATTTTACCTCATCGTCGCTTTCGGCCATAAGACAAATAGCTTGATATTCGTCTTCTTCTTCGCTTCCACTCCACGAGCCTCCAACGAAGGCTTTATCCTTTTTATTTTGAAATTTGTTCTTTTTAGGACATTCGTTGGCATAGTGGTCTTTATCACCACATGAGTAACAATAACCTATCTTTGGTTTGGCTTTTTCGTCGTCACTTGAGTCGTCATTTTTCTTTACTTTTTCGTCTCGTTTATGGAACTTACGACTTCGGTTTTCACCACCACGACGGTAGTTACCGTTTCTTTGAAATCTGCCATTGTTAGAAAATTTATTATTACTAAAAAACTTGGAAAAGTTTCTTACCAACATGGCGACTTCATTGAGAGTTTCGGATGGATCTTTTGAGGAGCCAGCTTTCTCCTTTTTCTTCTCGACTTTTGGTGTTGAGACATTGAGAGCGATTGACTTCTTTTTAACTTGCTCCCGATCTTTGTTTCTTTTAAGTGCAATTTCATGCACTTTAAGATTACCGATCAAGTCATCTATCTTCATTATGGAAAGGTCACGGGAGTCTTCTAAAGATGTTATCTTTTGCATCCACTCCGAAGGAAGGGCTCGTAGGATTTTCCTTATATAGTCCTCGTTAGGATAAGTGCGATCCAAACCTTTCAACGTAGTCACAATAAGGTTAAATCTTTTAAACATTGAGTCAATCGACTCATCTTGTTTCATTTCGAACAGTTCATAATCGTGAACTAAAATATTCACTTTACTAGATTTAACTTCCGTGTTTCCACGATGAGTATTATTTAAACTTTCCCATATTTGATTTGCAGTTTTATATGTATATACTCTTTCAATTTCATCAGTTGTTAAAGCAGCATATAATATATTCTTAGCTTCAAAGTTTAAACAAAAATGAGTTTCATCAGAAGTAGTCCATTCATCTATAGGTTTATCAATAAAAACATCATCTTTCACAATGGTGGGTTTAAAATTCCCTTTTTCTATAATATCCCAAATCTTTTGATTTTTGCCACGCACGTGACATTCAAAAAGCTCGACCCAAATGCCAAACTTTTCAGTATCTATCAAAGGGGGTTTTGAAAACACAAAATTAGTTTGTTGAGCCATTTAAAAGAAAAAAAGAAATTTATGCAGAATATTTTTGAAAGACCTGCTCTGATACCAATTGTTAGACAACCTAGGGGGGGGGGGGGGGGGGTAAGGTTGTATTTAAAACTTTTACTTTCAAAAATTCTTTTATAAAAATATCTTAATAATGTAAATACAACAGAGTATATGAAAACACAACAGATACGTATAAATACAGGATAGTATAAATATAGTAAATAAAGCAGAGTATAAATGCAATGAATATACAATAATTATATAAACAGATATAATTAAATGCACAACGGAAATATAAAGAGATAAGGGATAGAGATACTTGACACGGAGATTTAGTGATTTACCACAACTTGGTAAATCACTAGCCGAGACACTTCCCGACACGATCCAATAAACGTATTCTTTACGGTAGAATACAAACCAAATACAAAGGAAAGCAATAGGCTCTCAAGCTCTAGCTTATTGAGATATACAGGATCACACACCCGTTATTCAAACACTTACAAGAGGAGTATAACTCACAATGGAAATCACTCTTGTATAATATTTATCACTTGAATATTTTATAAAAACGTTTTATAAAATAAATATGTAGTGATAATATGTAGTATGGAATATTAGTTGGGAGAGATCAGATGAGGAGATGGCTGTTGGTTTGTATCTGTATTTTTTCTTCTCCACCTTCGCATGCATTATATAGCACCTCTTCCAACGGATATATGCATCCGCGGTATACCGCCAAAAGCACGCGGTATACCGTGCAGTAAAAGTAGCTTCCAACCAATCAGAATTGTACACCACGCCTACCGCGGTATACCGCCTGTACCTTCGCGGTATACCGGCCAGAGAAAAAAGGACACCCTGCAAAACAGAACGTAAATATGTACCCGCGGTATACCGGGCATTCTTCGCGGTATACCTGCGTCAGAATAGGCAGCTTCCAGGACGCAACCAATCTTTCTCAATAAACCATATTTAATTAAAATCATTTATTTGGTTTTTAGAAATATCCAAGTGGTATATTATTTTAGGGTGTTTATCATTATAAATTATAAACACTAATGACAACGTAAATCTTCCGTCTTGAACTCTTCAGATAAAATCTTCGTGTTCTTCAAGAACTGTACACTTGGATTGGATTGTTAGATAAACAATAATACGGTGTGTTTGTAATCATCAAAATAAATATATATAAATATATAGAGATGTGGTACACTTGCACCAACAAGGTTAAAGAGAGAAAATATATTTTATTAATGTATTGATTATTTTAATATTTTAATTAATACTACAATCTCTAAAATAGAATAGTTGTTGGAGTTAGAAACAATTTTTTTAGAGATTTTGACTTTTGATACTCTATTTTAGAAAAAATATAGCATATCTGTTGGAGATGCTCTAAGGATGTTTGCAGTATGATTTGGGCTGCCTAACACCCCCTCCCCAAAACAAAGAAAATAGATTATGAGATGAGTATGAGAATTTCTTAATCATATGATTTTGGGATGTATTAATCAGATTAATCAACCAGACCAGTAAACAGATGAATAGGTCGTTTAAGTCATTTGTAGGGTCGGTCCAATGGTTTTGGATGCCCTGGGCGAATTGCAAAAAATATGCCCATAATATAATAAACTAAGAACACGGTTTTCTTTAAAGGGGTTTGGAACCTAGTCAAGTTAGGCGGCTCATCCCCACGCCGATTATTATTAAAATAGGAAAGTTACAACAGGGGGACATAAACCAAAACCTAGTCAAGCTAGGGGTTTGTGCAATTTCTTCTTGATTTTTCTTTCTTTTTCTATTTTGAGCACCCGACGGTTGTGATCTAGTAAACATTTTTAAGCAAGTACCAAATAAATAACAATTACCAAATAACAACTATCAAGTACCAAGCATTCAAGCAATCAAAGTAAACAAGAACAAATACGCAAATAACCTAACAAGTAACAATTAGTCAATTACCACTACTCAGAAACAGGAAACTCACTAACTCAGATCAGATTATGCAAATAACATCAAAATCAAATTGAAATACTAGATTAGACAAACATTCACATGTGAGAATTAGAAGGAAAACACCTGATTTGGAGCAAAAATCTGATAGGAAATCGTCAAATGGGTGCCCTCACCCACTGCACACGCCAGTGACGCCACCAGTCCACCACTGCACGGCTGCACCACTGCCACCACACCAGAACCGGGTTTTCGGCGTCTGGCGCCGATTAGACAAGAAGAAACGTCGAGAAGGGGAAAAGTCGATTACTCGATTTTGTCTGAGTTGGGGTCTGTACTCTGTAGAGTGATCGAGAGATGAGAGAAGGGGAAAAGTCAGATTTTGTCTGTTGTTCAATTAGGAAATCGACAAGAGGCGCCGTGTAATTTAAAAAAAATAGAAACTCAGCCTAGTAATGGGTATATGGGTGTTGGGCTTTGATGCCCTCTTGAGCCTTGCTGCCCTGGGCCACCGCCCACTTCGCTTTAACAACCCAATCTAAATAAAGCATACATAGCATTAATATTAAACAATTACAAAACTGGGTTCAAAAAGTTCATTACATCTGTCTGAATAACTTAGGTTGGTGGAATCAACCTACACAACTGAGAAATAACTACATTGCTCTATAGTGTATCTACACTATTCATCTTCCTCTTGCTAACCTCCTGCTCACTTGCTAGGGCCTTTCGATACCTGCTTACCTGAAAAGGTTTTATTTTGAAAGTGCGAGGGTTAGACCATGAGGTCTAGTGAGTCCCTCCTAACAGTTATCAAAGCATTTAAACAATTTATCTTCTCAGCATAAATCTTTCATAAAACTGATCTCATAAAATCATTCACGGAGTAAGGTCCGCCCCTCGTAATCTGACACCCTGAAGTCACCCTCAGGTGACAACGAGTCAGTCTCATGCTGCCTTATATTGGGGCCACTTCCCCTGGCATAAAGGGTCTACTCTCCCGCACGAGCACTGGCGGGTCTACTCTCCCGTCTTGGCCAGTTTACGTCTATCACTATGTATGCACACATTCTCATAAAACTTTAAACGTCTTTCATGCAATTAAAGCATAAAAATAAAGCATGGCAAATTCTCATCATTCAAACATAATTTGAAAACACTTTAAAAGCCACGCATTTTGGTTTAGAAAACTCACCTGATGCCCTTACTTCTCGTTTCTAATCGGTTCCAAACTTCCAATCGACTTTCCTGAATAAAAGGACATAATACCAACTACTCAGCAAAAGTATCCGGATAATAACACTCTCCGGACAACCCTGATTTTCCGGACGCCCAAAGGATCCGGACACTCACACTAATCCGGACAACACCCTTTTTTCCGGGTAACTTCTACTCTCCGGACGATACCCCTTTCCGGGTACCGAACTTACCGGATACAAGACTTTACCGGACTCAACACCTACTCGGACAACTTCCTATCCGGACAAACCACACGTCCGGAGACCTCCTAGCCACGAATGAATCCGGACGCCCGAGAAGGTGTCCGGACGTCGACCTGGTCCGTTTTTGGGCTGAAATCCATAGGCTAAACTCGATTCTCTCGAACCAAAGATTAACAATAGCAACAACAACTATAAACTTAGCAATTAACGGGTTCTTAGCAACAATAACACAATAAGAGGCTCGATTTCTCCCTCCCACCTTCAAACTCTACTTTTTTAACCAAAACTCAAAAGGATAAACATTCTATAACCCAACCACAGATTCGAGATTAAAGGAGGTTTACCTGGTTGATTGAATGATGAAGGACCTCTTCTTCCCTCTCCAAATCCTAAATCCTTTTCTCCTTTCTTGCTTTGTCTCCTTTTCTTCCTTCCTCCTTTGTTTTCTATTCCTTCCTTTTCTTTCTTTCTTTTGATCTTCCAGCCGTCAACAACAACCAACATCAGTAATAGCATGACTCACCTAGGGTTTTGTGTCCTTTAAATACCTCCTCTCTTCTTTACCAAATATCCCTTCAACTTTCTTTAATATTAACTTTTAACCCAAAACGTAACTTCCTTCCATTTTGGTCCGGGTCGTTACAACACTTCCCCCTTAAAAGAATTCCGTCCCCGGAATTCCGTTTACAAAAAGGTGAGGGTATCAGGTCTGCATAACTGATCCGACTTCCACGATGCCTCTCGTCTCTTAAGATACCTCCACTGAAACTTCACTCAGCGTACTTCTTTGTGTCTCGACTTTCGTACTTTACTACTCACAACTTCAATCGGTCCTCCTACGTAAGTCAAACTCTCATCAATACTGATGTCCCCTCTAAGAATCAACCACATCGACTTCTGACAAACACTACTTTAGATTCGAGACATGAAATGTCGGATGGACACCCATTCACTTCCCTAGCCAGTCTTACACGTATACCGCTCCTCTAACTCGTTCACTAATGGCGAAAGTCAACTTCTTATCGCCTGTATTTCTTGCAAGATCGCTATCATCTCACTTCCCACATCGGCTCTTCCACGAAAGAGACGTGTAACACACTAAAGATTTCTTCTCAAAATCTCACCGAGTACCTCAAGGAGGGGAGGTTGTAATAACCCAAAAATAAGTTAGTTGATTTAAATAGAAGTTAGGGGTGGTAAGTGTTTATTATGAAAAGTTTGAGGGTAAAAACTGAAAATTGGGAAATTAATTCCCTACTTTTCTTGGGCGCCGCATCCTTCTAAAAGGGAGAAAAACACATATTTTGTTTAGGGTTCTGTGTGTGTGGGTGCTGTGTACCGAGAGAAACAAGGAAAGGAAGAAAGATGAGATAATTAATAAAGAGGTATGTGTGTGTATGTTTCCTGCTGCAAATCGAGAGAGAAGGAAGAAAGATGAGATAATTAATGAAGAGGTGTGTGGGTGAGTGGTTCCTGCTGCATCGACGAGGGAGAAGAGAGAGAGAGAGAGAGAGAGAGAGAGAGATCGAGGCTACGAGAGAGAGATGAACGACGAGAGAGATGGAGCAGCGAGAGAGAGAGATAGACGACGAGGAAGAAGGAGCAGCGAGAGAGAGAGTCGGCGGTTGGCTGCCGGTGGTGGTCGCCGGCGGTTGGCTGTCGGTGGTGGTCGCCGGCGGTGACGAGGTTTGGCAGCGGTCTTCCTTTTCGTGAGGCTTTATACGGGTAAGAAACCATTCTCTTGCGTTTCCTCTTTTGCAAGTAATGTTCGATTTGAAAGTTTATAGTTGTTCTTGATTTGTAAGCGGAGAAATCAAATTAGAATACTAATAGAGTTTTGATTTCCTAGTCATATTGTCAAGATAAATTAAATGTTCATGTGGGTTCTTGGTTATGGAATAGCTTGTATCTGTTAAAAAGAAGAATTGTGTCAAATTGTGTAGAATTAGAAGAATGGCAAAGAATGTGGGTTTTGCTCGTAATTGCCGGTCTTTCGGAACCGTGTGTACCGAAAGTCGGTATGTTCCGAAAGTTGACCCGTAATTCAAGTTGGGCCGATTTGAGTGTTGGGCCGAAAGAATTATTAAGTCCTTTGGGCTTAGTTATTAAATTTGGGTTTAGAGTATTAATAAAGTCTATAATTAAATTAAGGGCCTAGTACGTAATTGGTAGCTTAATTAATTATTTAAATTGGGCCATATTATTAGTAACATGATCTAGTATTGAGATTGAGGATCCAATATTATTACTATTATGTTGAGAATCTAGAGTTGGATAACTAAATGGATCCGGTATAGTATTTCACTTGGATGAGCAAGCAAAGACCAGTAATTATGATTTTCGGACTGGTTTTGTTGTGCAGAGTGGAGAGTGACCACAGGGACTTACGCGGTTTGTCACGCGGTTTGCAAACCGCGTGGCAAGTGGCGCAAGCCTCTGTTTTGTGCACCTCTTTCGATTCGCTTCGTGTTTCGGGTCTAGGATCGAGGCATCGTTCGGGGGTTGGTCATAGGGGCTTAGTAGGGATGTTTTGGGTTATAATTAGATGGTTTAACACCATCCTTTTGGCGCCAATTCAGGTGTTCGGTTTGAGCTAAAGAGTGCCCCGGAGCGTGTGTCGATGTGCTAAGGCTAAGGTGAGTTCCCTTAACCCTTTTTGGTACGAATGAAATGTTTTGCTAAAGTTTTTCATATCTGAATTTGGTTTGAGCATAATGACGTGATTGAACGTTTCGGTAAAAGTTTCTTAACTGATTATGTTTACGAGCATGATGACATGATTAAACGTTTTGAAAGGTTTTATTGTACACGACATGGAAATGTTTGCAATTGCATGCAAGCTGTTTATACGCTCATTTCTACATCATTTGTGAATTGCATGCTGTTGTGATGATTATTGCCACGTATGGAGTCGGATAGCACAGTAGGGTGATGAGACAGAGTTGCCGTACCCGGCTTTGTAGGGTGTTTGCCGTACCCGACTTTGTAGGGTGTTGGCCGTACCCGACTTTGTAGGGTGTTGAGATCGAATTGTCGTGCCCGACTTTGTAGGGTGAAGAAAGTCGAGCCCACACTGCTATACCTTTGTTGAATGCATGACTTGGGACATTATTACATTATAGAATTACATGATTTTATACTTGGCTTGCGTGAAACTGTTTTTGAGGGAATTCACTAGATCTCATGGTCTAACCCTCGCTTTTCAAAAATCAAAAACCATTTTCAAGTAATAGCCGTGTTTGGGATTTTATCTGGCGATGATGGAAGGGTGTGGCGTTGTAGAAGAGCTAGAGTTTAGTGAAGACTTGTGGATTGTAGTTGGGATTCCCGTAGTATCTCAGTTGTGAAGGTGTTTTTTTCCGCTGCGAGATTAGAATAGGTCTGATGTATTGTTTATTTTGGGACCGATTTGGTTGTTATATTGTCAGCTTTTATTTTATTTAAATCTGGGTTGTTACACCAACCAATCCAGGAATTAGGAGATCTTATTGTACGTTAACACAGCAAAAGAAGAAAATAGTTACGATAAAGAGGAACATATCTGAAGATATGAAACCAAACAAAAGAGACCCAAGTTGAAAAAAGGGGCCAAAAATTAAAATTTTGGCCCCAAATCGCGGCCCCTTCGCGGCAGGGACCAAAATTGTAATTTTGGGAAAATCACGGGACCACCGCGGGGTAAAATTGCCGGCCACGTGGGCCTGGTCTGCGATTGCGGACCCTCATCGCGAAAAATGGGGTATTTCTGCAAAAAGGGATGTCATTTTGGGTATTTCTGCAAGTCAAAGTCAAACTTTGACTATTTTAATTAAATACCCTAATAAATAACTCCAAATACTTGTCGACATGGTGCTTTTTCTATATCCAACCAATCCAGGAATTAGGAGATCTTATTGTACGTTAACACAACAAAAGAAGAAAATAGTTACGATAAAGAGGAACATATCTGAATGTATGAAACCAAACACAACCACAAATAAACCGTTAAAGATTCAAATTTCACAAAAAATGACAAGTATTCTAAATCTTTTATCGTTTATAAACATTAGTTTCACTGAGAAGTTGAGGTTGATGTGAGAAGTGTGAGGGGTTATCAACCATCGGATGAGAAAATGAGCGCACGATAGAATGAGATACCGAGGTAAGTTGCATCGATATGCACCAGATCAATTCATTTCAAAGGCACAATTCATGGAAGAAAATTTGATTAAAGTGATCAATGGTTCAGATGTATTTCTCATAACGTTAACCTTAACTTTTCATACGATCATTCGCCTATTGTTATATACTCCAAAATAATAATAGTAATAATAATAATAATAAAAAACGATTACAGGTACAAATATATTTATTGGATTAAAAATACAATACATATAGCGGAAAATCGAGAACAACGTCACACAAACCAAAATCCGATTTTCCCATCTTGCAAATGCCAAAGGAGTTAAGTTGCCCCGTTTGATGCGATCAAGAGATACGTAAAACGGAATGAGAGGCCAAAACCGTCGCCGGCCGCCGTTTGCAGCTCAAGATCCCATCGTACGACATTAATCATATGGAGTTGAATACATGATCAACTGCAGCCACCATCTGCTGCCATGAACCGCCGTCCATGGTGGGGTGAGAGAGAGAGAGAGAGAGGGAGGGTTTGTTAGTGTAAATGATATAAGGGTTTGTTATGGTGAATAATGGTGAGTGAAGTGGCTCACAATTTAGGTCTTGCAGAAAAAAGGACAGCATCTTCCATGGGATATCCAGCGACCACCTGTTTTCACCTTTTTTCCCGTGCCTTTTTATTTCTCTCTATTTTCATTTTTCATTTTCTTTTCATTTCCAAAAAAGGATGATGATGACATTTTCTGTTTTGTGCTTTTTATTTATAGCATTACCACCTGTTTTTGAATCTATAAAAGGATAATTTCATCTAAATGAATCTATAAAATGTTAAACCGAATAAGGGTTTATATTTTTCCGTTGGACAATTTCTCAAAATAATTTTCTCAAATTAATTGTCCGTTGCTTTTAATATATTATTGTATCATACAATAATACTCAATAATTGACTTATATTAAGTAAAAAGATCATTTATCAACCAATATCTACCGAATGATATATATATATTTTTCAATGCAACGATGTAAATCAAAGAAAAAAACGTAATCTAATAAAAATCTTATCTACTATCAATAAAAAAAATATTATATAGCAATAAACCATGTAAAATAATAATAGTATAACATGTATTTGAATTATTTTTTTAAAACATGAAGTATATAAAATATTAGTAGAATGTGTTATTCGGTTTAACCGAATTAGGAAAAAATTAACCGAAAACTGAACCGAATAAGAATTTTTATTCGGTTAACCCGAAACCGTTTAACCCAAGTTTCATTCGGTTCAGGTAGGTTATTCGGCTTCGGTTATTTTTAACACCCCTACGGGAAATATAAGATTTCCATTACATCTCTCTGAGTCTTGCGGGTGTACATTGATGTTGTTTTGTTAATAATGGAAACATTAGCTAGCAATACATAAAATAATTCTCTTTTTTTTGGTAAATGGTTTTTCTGAGAAATAAAATTTATATTTCCAGCGATTTTATATGAATTATATTGTCGGATGATATAAATTCATAAAGAAAATAGTATGGTGATAATAACTTTGGCTCATGATTTTTCCCTAAATTTTTTGTTTTACTAAATGATTTTTGAAAATTTAAATTAGTCAAAACTCTTTTATAAATCATATAACAAATTAGACAAAAATACAGTTTTTTTTACAAACAAGCTTTAATTTGTATATGGATTCATTAAATGATGAATGCAACAAAGGAATTAGAGATGTCTGTGTTTTTTAGGGTTGGGATGTGAGCCTGCTAATCCCGTTTGGCCGTTTCCCATGAGCAAAATAAACGTCCAGATAGTTTTTTTTGTAAGTATATATATATATATATATATATATATATATATATATATATATATATATATATATATATATATATATATATATATATATATATATGTCAAATGCAACAATTAAACTTACACATACTTCTTACCTTTGGTGAGGTTTGAACCCTTGACCTCTTATGAGGTCAAATGCTCTCATACCGCTAGGCCAAAGGCCCTTTGATTGGGTTGAAAATAGTTAAATAGGCTTGATATGGTTTTTTCAAGCTTAACTAGGGTTTTCAAGACTTCCTGGGCCAGTCTTAGGCCCGGACCTGCACCTAAAATTTCGGCTTGATTAAGTTTTTAAACATTGCTCAGCTCAGGTTTCGGGTTTCAAAGGCGGACGCAGAACTTTTTTCAAACGGTGACACTATTTGACTATAAAAAATAGATATAAAGATGTTTTTCATAAAATCAATAGTGGTATAGTGGTTAGTTCCTTGCTTCTTAAATGTGAGGTCTCATGATTGAGTCCTGTTGTTGTAATTTTTTTTAGCAACATAATAAATCTGAAATTAAAAGCTAAAAATAAGGAAAATAACTCTTACAGGACTCGAACCCGGGGTTTGAACTATGAAGTGGAAGAAAAGCCTTGCTAACCAACTCTACCAATGAAAACTTGTGTTCTTATTGTAGTTTCAAAATATATATATGGTGGCACACAACAAATCGATACGGTTGCACATTTCACAAACCTAAATTTATTTATGCTTCAACGGAAGAATAATACGGTGGCACCTGCCACCGTATGCAATAGTATAGTTTCCGCCCATGCCGGGCTCACAAGGCGACTTGATAAAGTTTTAGGCTTTAACTTTTTTTATGCATTTATAATTACAAGAGTAAACTATGATTTTTGCCCTTGTGATGTGATATTTATAACGATTTTGGTCCTTGATCTTTAAACACTGCTTTTTTCGTCCCTATAGTTGTTCTATTGATTCTATTTTCATCCCTCATCAAACGCCGTTAAAAATTTAGGGGTTAACCCATGTGCCCACATGTTTGAAAGTAAAAAAAGGTGATAGAAGTAAATTACATATTTGGTCCTTGAGGTGTACAGATTTTTACAAACTTATCCTCTAAATTTCATTTAAATTTCACATTTATTCTAATTTCACATTTATTCTAATTTATCCTCTAAACTTATCCTCTAAATTTCACATTTATTCTAATTTTTATTCTGTTTAAGCATTCTAGTTATATGTATATATAGTTTACTCTTTTTTTACTTTTACTTTTTATTATATTTTAATACTATATATACATATATATATATATATATATATATATATATAGAGAGAGAGAGAGAGAGATGTAAGGGAAAACCTTAAAAAATAAAAACCGAGGAACAATATGGTAACTATTCATCTGGACAGTATGCACTTGTGCATACAAATAATATAGTTGTTTTTTTAGTTTTTATGCATGTGTGCATTATTACAAATTACTTGTATCCACAAATTCATACCGTCCAGATGAAGTGCTACCAAAGTGTTTCTCAGTTTTCCGTTTTTTTAAGATTTTCACTGAACCTGACCCTTACACACATGAGCTTAATCACTTCAGAACTCCAAAATATATGAGATCCATGAAATCCATCCTAAGTCACTAATTTAAGATAATTAAAAGGATAATTATCATTAAGTATTAAATTAAAATTAATGCATTTGCTTAGGAAATTCTATCCTTAACTTTTTCTCTCTTCTCTTCTATTTCCATATTAACATACACACCATGCACATAAGGTTAAAGCATTGTGAACACAAGGTAAACAAGTAAGTGCATTTAATAAAAACAACAAATCAACAATCGGGTGGTATAAAATAAAACTAATTTATTTTTCTCAAATCCTATAAAGTCTAATAGGATTTGAGAAAAATAAATTAGTTTTATTTTATACCACCCGATTGTTGTTTTTATAAAATGCACTTTACTTGTTTACATTGTGTTTACAATGTGCTAGCCTTGTGTGTACGGCATGTATCTTAAATTAGTAGTTTATGATGGAGTTCACGGATCTCATATATTTTGGAGTTCTCAAATTATTAAGCCGTATATATAGTATTAAAATATAATAAAAAAAAATAAAAGTAAAAAAGAGTAAACTATATATATATATATAACTAGAATACTTAACTCAAATAAAAATTAAAATAAATGTGAAATAGATTAATGTTTATCAACAATTTTTTATTAAGTAATCAAATTTGTTTATTATCTAAATTAAAAGCATAAGAAAAAGAAAGTAAAATAAATATAAAGCAATAAATGAAATTTAAAGGATAAGTTTGTGAAAGTTTATACCCACAAGGACCAAATATGTAATTTACTACTATTACCTTTTTTGACCTTCAAACATGTCGGCACATGGATTAAGCCCCACTTTTTTACCGCGTTGGATGAGGGATGAAAATGGAATTAAAAGGAAAACCATAGGGATGAAAAAACAGTTTTTAAAGACCAGGAACGAAAATCGTTAAACATCAAACCATAGGGACGGAAATCGTAGTTTACTCTAATTACAATAAACTATAGCAAACATACAGAAAAGTGAAAATGACAAATTTTCTTATTTTTACAATTTTGTTAGCAAAAGTTACATTATGGCAACCAGGGGTGCTCAAATTTCCGACCAACCCGATGCAAAAAAAACCGAACCGCACGAACCCGATGTAGCATCGATTATTTTTTTGAGTAAACCGCATGTATTGGGTTGATAACGGGTTAGGCCCAAAAATTTACGGCCCAACCCGCCAACCCGTGAGAAAAGGGGTCCAACACTGAATTTAGGTTTCATATAGCGGCGCTTTTCATTCTGTTTCCTCTCTCGTTTTCACTTTTCAGTATATTTCCTAAATCCATTCACTTCTTCACTCAGCTTTGCGACTTCTTGTTGAATCGATGATGAATCGAGGTTGAATCGAAGGAATCGAAGCTGCTGGTGCTTGGTAACAGTGGTTGAATCGAAGGAAATAAGGAATCGAAGCTGCTGATTGAATCGAAGGAATCGAAGCTGCTGGTTGAATCGAAGGAATCGAAACTTCTTGTTGAATCGATGCTAAATCTATTCACTTCTTCGTATGAGTTCTATTCGAATTTAAGATTTTTTTTTTCAAATTTCTAGCTTTCCTTTTTCCTTAGTTTGTAGATTTTCGCAAGTGTTCGTAAAAAGTACTGAGAAAGCTTGATTGTAAATAACAAAGATCTGATTCAGTATTTTGTAGGTCTATATATGCATATATGTACCCACACATCGTTCTATTTGTCCTGTATTGTTGATTTAGAAATGATAATGTATATAAATGCATTTTTGTACCCTAGATCTTACTGAACTTGTATTATATATATATATATATATATATATATACATATACATATTTGGTCCAAGTAAGCTTTGGTCCACGTACAGGAACCAATCTTTAGATTTTGCATTTGATTTCTTTTAAGTAAGCTTTGGTCCAAGTAGAAAATCAATCCTCAGGATTGATCTGGAGGATATTTAAGACATTCTTGTCATTGTTGTTTACTGTCTTGTTTACCGATTCTTGTTGTTTTTATTTGTAAATAGGCAAATTCTCAATGGATGCTAATGCTACCCGGCCTACCCCTATTGATGTTGACAAAGAGATCAAACAAGAAGAACCAAACACAAATAAAAAACAATCAGGTAGAGTTTCTATTTAGACATTGGAGTTGGTTTAATTTTGGTTTGTTTAGATTCGATAACTTAGTTGAATGGTGAAATGATGAATAAAAGTTTCAACCCGACCAACCCAACCTAACCCGAACGGTTTGGGTTGGGTTGGGTTGCACTTCGAATTGGGTTGGGTTGGGTTGAGAATTTTCAAACCGCAATGATTGGGTTGGTTTGTTAAAATGCCGTCAAACCGGCCAACCCAACCCGTGAGCACCCCTAATGGCAACAGAGTCATTGACCAATTCAATACAAAAGTTATAATTATAAAATTTAAAAAAAAAGGCATACCGGTTTCAAAAGATCGCACAGATACACAAACGTTTCGGTGCGTCGCATGCCCCCACAACTACTTTAATCTTACTCTAAAAGGATAGCCTTCAACGCATTCATATGATAACCACATTTGTGTATCTATAATTTCTGTTATAAAGTATTTATTATATTTTTAAAATATAATAAAACATTTTTTTTAAATTGTAGAAAGATTTTTATGGTTAATATGATGGATGAGGATCCATGATTGGTTATGAAAACGGATAGAATAGCAAAGCTCAACGCTAAGCGGAACGTTTGTGTTTGAAATAAAGAAGGACCAACATGAATAATTGTCGTTGAAAATGGCATGGCTTCGGCTAAGTAAGACGACGAAATCGTGCACGAGCCAATTTACACCAATGTTTAATTATGTTGCATTCTTGAAACTCGTTTTATGAATGAAAAGAAAAATGTCATTTTTTTTATTATTATTTCCTTTAAAATGAGAGGAAAAACCCCGTATTCTTCAAACCTTTTTAGGATAAAAAGAAATGAAAAAGAAGGAAAATAGTGATAAGCATCGTTCCACGACTTTTCTCCCAATCGTGGGAGGAAAGAGAAGGAAATAAATTAAAACCCTTCAAAAATTATTTCCAAATGATATAATTTTGAAGGGCATATTAATAAAGATGGTATCTTTCTTTGTTCAAAACATGGAAAAAAAAAATTCTTTCTTCCTTTCCTTTCATTCTCTTTTGAGAACACAAATAAAAATAAAAAACTTTTCTTTCCCTTCAATTTCCTTTTTTTTTCTCCAAATCCGAGAAAACAACGGTAGGGGGGTTTTACCCATGTGTCATCGAGCCTGTTTGAAAATAACTCTTATTTTTTTTTATATAATACAAATATACAACAAATACTCGCACTCCTCATATTTGGTAATGTTTGATCTCCTAAAAGGCCAAGCTATATCGGTAACTAGGGTACCATTAGTCCATTAGGCCAATCACCCTTCGGCTTGGGATAACTCTTGCAGGGTTTGAAGTTTTTTTAGGATATGTCAAGACTAATCTCAACAAATTACGACTGTTAGACATCAGCTCTGAAAAACTATGTCGGCACAATTGTTATGGATGTTAGGAATCGAACCCAACGCAGATGAGATATTCCTTCACGTGACTTTGGGTTTCAACAAGGGTTGGTTTGAAGGTTCCATTGTGTGAAAAGCTCTTCAAATTATAAACTAATTGCAATCAAGTAGGAGATTGTTAATTAGATTGGGAACAATTTCTACACCAAATATAAGACAATGGGTCATTATGTTATGTATACCAACCAATATACGAATTTTTTGAACTGCTAGTCACTAATAGCATCGAATCTGGGATGAAATTTTAGTTTTATACTTTTTTTTTGGTCGAATCTAATTGTGGTAAATAAGCTAAGAGAATATGGACCAAATCCATAATTTGCTCTAAACTTCTTTATCAAACTTAGGGGCCGTTTACAAAACGCTTACCCGGGTAAGTGCTTACCAAGTCACATTAGCTTATCAGATAAATATGGCAAGAACCAAGAATCTTACCCGGTAAGAGCGGAAGCAAGGACAAAGAGTCTTACCCGGTAAGTGAGTGCGGCGACTCTTACCACGGTTAGCGTTTACCGGCTAAATTGTTGCCTATTTTGGTGGACTAAAATCTTACCCGGAAAGTAGGTGGTGGTGTTGAATTTACCGGTAAGCACTTACCCGGATAAGTGATAAGGTAAACGGCCTCTTAGCCCAAGTTCTCAGTTTGGGCTTAGTCCAAAACAAGCCCAATCATCTAAGAGAATATCACAATTCCACAAGTGTAATACAAATGGAAATCCAATTGTCTTTATATGTTTGTTCTAAAATAAATATCTTGTAAAAAAAATAGACAACTGAAATCTCAAATTACCCTTAATTAATGCATAAATATATAATAATTGTGAATAAGAGATAATTAATTAAGGGTAAGATTATAATTAATTAAAAAATGTAATAATTATTCGTATCTAAAATTGTGTGACATTTCTATTGTAAACACTTATTATGTGATATAAAGAATATTTATTTAATGATAAAAATATATTAGTCATTTTGGTATAAGAAATAGGTTTATGAATTTTGAATGTGACCCATCAAGAGTCTTAGACCATAAGTTAAATCTTATACAGGACTTGCTTATAGTTAAATATTATATAATATTCTATCAAATATTATATAAGTTAACTATATATATATATATATATATATATATATATATATATATATAGGGGTGGTATTTTTTGCAAACCAGTGTATTTGTACAAACTCGTACAAACCATACCTAGCTTCATGATTTTGTAAATTTGGCTTCATGAATATTTTTATATATATTTTGGCTTCATGAATATATAATTTGGCTTCATGAATATATCATTTGGCATTTTTAACTAATTTTTTTACAAAAATAAGGGTATTTTAGGGCTCCACCGAAAAAAATTAGTTAAAAATGCCAAATGATATATTCATGAAGCCAAATTATATATTCATGAAGCCAATATATATATATATATATATATATTCATGAAGCCAAATTTACAAAATCATAAAGCTAGGTATGGTTTGTACGAGTTTGTACAAATACACTGGTTTGCAAAAGATACCCAGCCTATATATATATTGTTGGAAATATTGTGGAGGTTGGAAGTTTAGTTTCATTCCACATAAATGAAAATGAGAAAGTAAGAGAACTTTATAAGTCTTTCCATTCAATTGGGCTTTGAATGTATTAATGGGTTTATGGTGGGAGTTTCAAAGAAATGCAACGTACACGCGTGCGTGGTGAGAGAAGGCGCACTTCGTACGCTCGTATCGGAGCTGAGGGGCCATGCCCCGAGCTCTCGTTATTCTTTTTGCAAAGAATTATAGAGAAACAAGAGTTGGTTATGGATACTTACGGTTTTAATCAGTTCAAATTCGAACTTTGAATTTTTCAAAAACGTGTTAATCACTTCTGGTTAGTCTCTAACTAACCAGAAGTGGCTCCCGATTTTCGGGATAAGCCCACGATTTTAGGCCCACGAGTTCAGTATTTCCCAGTATAAATACTGGGTATTGGTTGCCATTTAACACACACAGAAGTCGTAACCCTCTCTACTCTCTTCTTCCTCTCGTTTTCTCTGTTTACGGCATCCCCTTTCCGTCGTTTTCTGCATCGATTATGCTTTAAGTTCAGATATCATCGTTGTTGACTGAACTAGTGTACCGCATCAAATCCTAGGCTTTGCGGTCTGATACTCACAGCTTTAGAGTGACCGTATAAAACCTTTAAGGACAGGTTTTACTCACCGTGCAGTTCGGTTCGTTTCATTCATCAAACAGGTTGGTATTTATTTTTGTCGTGTTATTTATTTTCCGTTCACTAGAGTGAACAGTTTGCTTCTATCTCATTTTTTTAACGAATCTATCACGAAGGATACAATCGTTTTTAGGTTCATTTAAATTTGAGTTGTAATTGATAACCATTTAATTTGTTGTTCTAAAACAATTTTTTTTCTTATAAAGTTGTTATCTTTATAAATAAAGTTGCAAACTTTATTTACGAGTGGTGTTATATTAACTTCATTAATTTATTGTTGCATCTTCTTCGATAAAGCTGTAATTTTATTAATAAAGTTCAATTAATTATTTTATTTGAATTTTTGCTAATAATAAAATTTCAACACACACACACACACACATATATATATATATATATATATATAAAGACACGCACACAGAGAGAGAGAGAGATGGGATCACGTGAGAAAAAAAGATTTTTGGTGAAAAGCTTGAGAAGAGGGAAAAGTACCTTTATATTTGGGTGAATATTACGTCATATTTTTGTGAAAATGATGAATGTTTAGGCATGGGAATGAGACCCGCCATGTTGGGGAATCCGGTGTGCTTGCCCCGACTGGTCGGGGATTCCCCGCAAAACCAAGGATGGGGACGGGAATCCCCAAAAGTTAAAAAATTAGGGCCAAGTAACGTGATCCCCAACCAGCCCCGTACTCGTATATCAAATGTAGAGAATTAGATCTAGAAAGGATATTTTGACCTTTTTGTCTTATATACGTTTTTTTTTCTAACTTGTCTTGCTTCCCTTAGATAAACATATGGAAAGCCAAAAGCGTTTGATCAAACAATTACGTATCATGTTGTGATTTTGTTCACAGTTGAATATTTGATACTTCAGAAAAGCAAAATTTTGAAAACATGAGAGATTTAAACATTGACCATTTTGGATCGAGTTTGGTGTTTAACACATTTGGTATACAATATCTCACATAAACAGAAAAAAAATCATTGATTCTCTTTGGGGGATGTGATCATATTTTCTAGTGAAGAGGAAAACGGAAATTCGGATCGGGCATGGAGATGTTGTCATATTCCCCAACGGGACAAAAACAGAGATTGAGATAGGGGATGAGGATTGGGGTCCCCCCTCCTTCCCATGCTTATGAATAGTATTGAACCTAAATATGTACCTTCACTAGTGTTTGTGAATGAAGTCATTTTCACACAATATTAAGGCACCTTCATGTATATTAAGTGAAGGCTATGTCATCTTATGTGAAATTTACAATTCTCACGGGAAGTGATATTTCTTACAGAAATTCAATCATATATATATATATATATATATATATATATATATATAGAGAGAGAGAGAGAGGTGGTTTCATTTGCAAACCATGTTTGTTTTACAAACTTTGCAACTCACTTATCTACCATAGATTATATCAATCAATGGTTAAGATCTAAATTGTGTTATTTTAGGTAATAAAAATTAAATAATATTTTATTAAATTCATAAAATTGTATCTAAAGGATAAAATCGTAAAATTGATCGCATGAAGACTTAATATTGGAAAGTGTATCAAATCACGCCATTTTAGGACGTGATCAAAGTAGTGAAATTTTTCTGATGACAATGAGATGATTTTTAATATATATTTTTTTAACTAGATTTTTTTAATATGTTATAAATCATTAATATATTATTATATATTAAAACAATAGTGAAACATAATGAAATCTTATTAAAATTATAATGAAACATAATGAAATTTTATTTCATCATTGACATGGTGAAACAGTAAAGAAACCATAGTAAAATCGTAGTAAAACTTTGTTAAATTATAGTGAAACATTATTAAAACCATAATAAAATATAGTGAAATAGTTCCACCTCCATACAAAGCTCTAAAACATATTTCATCATCTAGATGAAAAACCTTATTGCAACCACTACAAGAAATATTGGTTATAGAGACCACTTTTGTCGTCGCTACATGTCAAAATGTCGTCGCTGAAACCATATAGCGACGGCGGTCGTTGCTAAAAATCTGGTATCTAGAAGTTGGTTGCTGAAAAAAGAAGTAGCAACCACAAGGGATGGCAATAGCGACGACGGTTTATTGCGACGACTCAAAAGTCGTCGCTATAGGCGTCGTCGCTATAGCCTTCATTTCTTGTAGTGAACCATAATGAAATCTTATTGAAACCATTGTAAAACATAATGAAACTTTATTGAAACTAAAGTGAAACCATAATTAAGAGAAAAAACATAATTAAAAAGAAAACAAATTGTTTAGAAATAGTTAGAAAATAAAATGGTTATTAGAAGAAAATTAGAAAATAAAATTGTAATAGAAAAAAATATTATGATAATCTTAGTTGTAACACCTCGAAATTTCCATTATTATTGTATATTTTGGGAGGATGTTTATTTAATGAGAAAGCGTTATTTTAGACAAAATGTACGATTTATGTGTTGAAGGATCAAAGTGTAATTGACCAAAGTGTTAAGCGATTCGTGAAATTATGAATGTTGATGGTTGATTTTGTTATTTGGCAATAGTTTTGGGTAAAATGTTAAAATGTGAATCTTGAGATAAAAAGGGGAAGTCGGCTGGAAGTTTAGGGATATCTCAATTGTTTTGTTGTTGGAGTCGGTTAGCAGAGAGGGAGAAGAAAGAGCTAAATACAATCGGTAAGGGTTTTGAAATTGTTGGACAAATTCTTTTCCAGTTTGATAGATATATTCTATCTGTGATTAGGTTCCTGATTTGAGTTATTGGGAAGAAGTGAAGTTAGATCTCTGTTTTGTGTATCGACTGTAAATCCCAGGTGAGTTCATCCCTTTTGTTAAATTTTAAGTGTTACCAATTAATTTATGAACGATTTGAGTTAGAAATGGTATTGGTAAACTTTGATTATTGATTTAGGGAGACATCTCGAATGGGTTGTAGAAATCGTATTGAAAATTTTACGCACAGATCGAGTCCCGGTATCAAAGATCCGGAATGGGATCCAGTTTCGGTGTGTGATCTGGAATGGGATCCAGTATGGATTTCGAATTTGGATGGGATCCGGTGTGGATTCCGGATTTGATGGGATCCGGTATGGATTTCGGATTTAGTGAGATCCGGTTTAGGATCCGGTTTCGATTAGTTCCGGTCTCAATTTGAGTCCCGGTTCCGGACTTGGTAATGGATTCCGGATGGTTCCGGACTTTGAGTCCGGAATACACTTCCGGTTAAGTTTTCGGATGGTTCCGGAGTTGGGTTCCGGATAAGGGGTCTTTTCAGGATATAGTTTCCGGATACATTATCTGGATATATTTGCCCCCAGACCCCGCAAGGGCGTTGCCCCTTGACCCCATCCGGTTGTGCTAAGTCGCCGAAGGGGGGGGGGATTTGAGGATAAGGTATGATAGGTTATCTAGTATTCTTAGCGTTGAGAATATGTTACGGGATGTTGCGTGTTTATATTATTATGCATATACGCTAGTAAAGTGTATTGGATCCATAGGCACTAGCTTTATTTGATAACGTAGAATAGGCAAAGTATAATTGCTATTCTTGTTTATATTGGAATGTAATGAATAGACAAGGTAGAATTGCTATTCATGTTGAATGATTGAATATGCAAGGTAGAATTGCTATTCATGTTGAATGATTGAATAGGCAAGGTAAAATTGCTATTCATGTTAAAATAATGAAATATGCAAAGTATAATTGTTATTCGTATTGACTGTAGGGGATATGCAAAGTATAATTGCTATTCGTAATTGAGACATGAAAACGTGAAATAAACAAAGTATAATTGTTGTTTCCGTTTCCTTTCGGTGGATTAGTGATAAGTGCCTATTTTTATATATTTTTGCGTCAAAATCCCTTACAATTAGTATCAACTAGATGTCTAAAGTACTCCTATTAAATCATGTTTTAGTATTTTATTGTTTGTAAATAAATGAATAGAAAAAGAAAAAAAAAGATATATTTATTAATTTAGTTGTGTGTGTGTGTGATTTTTAATTAAAGAAAAAGTTAAAAAAAGAGACTTAAGTTTGATTTTTGTGGCTTCGAGCTACAACAGCAAAAAAAGAAACAAATAAATAAATAAAAAAGAAGAACTTAATGTTTTGGTTCTTAGGCCATCACTACCCCATGGGGGGGTCTTTCAATGATTCCCCTCCACATCATCGCCACATCAGTTTTTCTTCCATCCCTCACGATCCCTAAACATCCGTACCCCATTCCCTCAAACCCCTTTGCCACCTCATTTATTTTAATTCTTTTATTTATACATTTAATTATTTAACAAAATAAAAATATTTATATATATATTTTTAATAAATAAAAATAAAATAAATAATAAAAATTAAAATTCATATCATTCATTAAAAAATTAAAAATTACAAAATAAATTTAAAAATCTACTCGTCGTCATTGTTGGGAACTTGGATACGCCAAATATGTTCGACCAAATCCGACCGAAGGTTATTATGAGTTTCCCGGTTTATGACTTCTCGAACATTTGCCGCGCGTTGTGTCTCACTGATTTGGCTTTCGATATCATTCGTGAAAAAGTCGTTTTCCACGTCACCACAAATAGCATGGTTTTCGTCTTCGAGTATCATATTGTGTAATATGACACAAGCGTACATAATGTTTCTCAATATTGCCGGTTCCCATCCGCGTGCCGGGTTATGAAGTATATGCCAACGTTGTTTAAGCACGCCAAAAGCTCGTTCAACATCTTTACGTGCGGATTCTTGCGCGGACTTGAACTTTTGTCGTTTAGAGTCTTGTGGGCACGTAAATGATTTTACGAAAGTAGCCCATTCCGGATATATCCCATCCGTTAGATAATATCCATGCTTGTAGGTGGCTCCATTCACCTCAAAAGGGCAGTCGGGTGCTTTTCCATCATATACATCGTTGAAGATGGGCGACTGATTGAGAACATTGATGTCGTTGTTGGAACCGGCAACACCAAAGTATGCGTGCCAGATCCATAGATCTTGAGAGGCCACTGCTTCAACAACTCGTCGGTGTCTACGGATGATGATGATGCGGTTGGTGAACCGGGTTGTGGCGAATCCATATTGTTTAATATATAGAGGTTGAGAAAATTTGAGAGAGTTTGAGAGGTGTGAGAAATAAGAGGTTGAGAGGTGTGAGAAATAAGAGGTTGAGGGTTAAATATATAGTGGGATTAAATTGAGAATTTTTTTTTTAAGAAAGAGCCGTTCAACGGTTATTTTTTAAAAAATTTAATTAATTTTTTTTTTAAAAAAAACCCTCGGGATGGATCGGGAACCCAACCCCGAAAACCATCCCTTCCCGCATGACCACCCCGGGCCGTAGCCCAACCCCGCCCTCACCCCGCTGCCACCTCCCCATCCCGAGCCCCTTCCCCGCTTGGGGTACGGAAGGCCTTATGTTTGTTTGGCAGCCCACGCGAAATTCAAAGAAAGAAAAGAGAGAAAGAAAAGTCTGGCCCAAAAGCCAGCCCAACCGTGAGCAGCAGCCCAGAAATAAAGAAGAAGAAGAGAACGCAGCCCCTTTCTCGTTCGGCAGAAAAACGCAGCAGCAAGCAGTAGGCATGGCAATTTGACCCGTCTCGGTGGGGAACCCGGTTCACCCGACCCGACCGAGGCCGGGGATTCCCCGCCAAACCGGGTACCGGGGCCGGGGAAACCAACTTTCAAAAAACCGGGGCCGGGGCCGGGACCGGGGTGACCATCCCCCGCCCCGCCCCGGACCCGGTATATATATATATAATTAAAATTTTATTTATTTTATATATTTAAAATATATAATAAATTTTAAAAATATTTATTCCTTTCCAATTTATAATCATCTCATGTAGTTGTTAAAAATATTTATTTTTTTCCAATTTTAAAAATATAGTTGCAAAATATTTGTTAAAAAAGCCAAAAAAAAACATCAACCGGGTCGGGGAACCGGGTGCAAACCGGGGACGGTGTTGACCGGGTATTGACCGGGGTTTGACCGGGGCCGAGGGAGGGTATTACAAACCGGGGCCGGGGATGGAGATCCCCGCCCCGTTGCCATGCCTAGCAAACAGAGACATGCGCGGTCTCCACCGCGACCTCAAGCCGCGCGTCTCTAAATTAGGACGTGTGAGTTTCTTTTGGCGGTTACTGGTGTGAAGGGTTAAAGAGAGGGATGAAAAGACCGATCAGGGGGAATCAATTTTATTATTCAGAATCAATTTGGGGGAAGAAGAGAGCAAGAAGGAGACCGAATTGGAGCATTTCTCTTCATCGATTTCATTTAATCTTTTGGTAATTTCTTTTTAGTTGTAACCCTAGTTTTCATTCCAACACTAGTTTGATTAGATTTTGATGGTTGCACTTTGAGATTCCATTGTAATCATTTGAGACAAATCTATTTGCTTGATTTCTAATTTCAATGTCAATTTCGTTTGGGTTTTCAATTAACTTGATCAATTAGTTGAATCTCTTATGAAATATTGTTAGTCAAAATATTAGATACGTAATCGTCTTTTGGTTTTGATGAGTAACAATGGAACTCTTTGAATTCAATAAGGTTTTCAATTTAAGTTCTTGAAATCTTGCAATCAAGATTATAATAAGGCGAGCTTATGAGCTTATTGCCTTGAGTTGGTATTTTTCTAGTTCGATAAAGCTAATCACTTCTAAAGAAATTAAGAGCTTATTTAATTTCTTATTTGTGATTAAGATCCGGTTGAAGAGCTTATTTTAACCGGTGTAAATTAAGGAACAATATAGATCGTTAGAGCTTGTTAACGACTATAATCAACTTAGGTTCGTTCTTTATGTTTACGTTTTTGGAATCAATGATAGGTGTCATCATCTTAATCGAAGTCAAACTAATGTTGGTTTTATTTCAATGTTTATAATTAATTTTAGTCGCATTTTTAGTTTAGTTGATCAAATCCACCCCCCTTTCACGTAACGTGTAGAAGTATAATAATTGTCACGACCAAGCCCTGTGGATTCGACCTGACTTACCACTATTACAATTTATATTGTAATTTGGGACAATTAGAAAATAAATACTTATTATTTGACGGTCTCGACGCCCGTCAATTAGAAATAGGCAATATATAATTGCTATTTCTGCTTTCATTCCAAGAAAAAGGCATGACAATTCATTGTAAGTTCTTGGACATGATCTATGCACTAGAATCTGTGGTGATTCGTAGTGGCGCTCGCGAATATGATACTATGACATACTAGTGCGTGACACCGCGCGTTGCGCGGTGACGAAAACTTTTTGTTAGAAAATATGTACCTGAGTTAATAAAAGATAATATCATAATTAACAATTATTGAAAAAAAATGTATAACAATGAACATCTTAAGAGTGGTTTAGAAGTAAATATTTTTTACTGATTCAACAATACATACCCTTTTAAACCAAAATAACCATGAATCTTTTCTAATTTTGTTTTTATCATTCATTGTTTATAGGGTTTACATATATTTGTTGATTTGTCATATTTGTTTGATCTCTAAAGTACTTTTGGACTGATTGATTTAATTATGTTTTTCTTTAACTTTAAAAAAAATATAATTGAAGAAATTGAATTGTATACAAATGATTAAGCATCATGATGGACGCATACAGAAAATAAGAATGCTAAATATCGTAAAAAATTAAAAATTGAATGTTATATATAAATTCTTCGAAAAAATTCAAAAAAAAAACTATTTTAATATGCATACATGAATCAATATTATAGATTATTCATATGAATTAACATATGTATCTTCAAATGAATTAATCGCAAGTTTATACATATGATTAAGCATCATGTTACCAAAATATCCTTATCTCCTACCATAGTTTTGATCATGAAATTACCAAAGAAGAAAAATAGAGATAAAGAATTACTTTACCATAAAAAATGGTTAACAACATGAAATTTGCTTCAAACTCTTCATTATTCCACCGGTTCCCATTTTGGTCAAAGCTGTCACCATCATCTCATTCGGGTTCACAAATAGCACTCCAAACTTTTTATTTGGTTGGGCAACTCAGTAATAAAATCCCCATGGCTAAAAGTGCAAGTCCATAGATATGAAACATGTGTACAACAACCAGTGGGATATGAATACTGTGAAGCTTCAAATCGAACAAAAAGCTCTACCCTACAAATGAAAATTTTATGATTCAAAAGAACACCTTTATTAGCACCAGTAGTGCCAATACAATATTGTAGCAATGTCATCTTGCCTAATTGTTGACTTCTAAAAAAAATCGTAATCACTCAAAATAAGCTTGTAAAAAGTTGCAAATGAACTTGGTTTGAATAGAAATTGGCGTTTTTCACGCACCCGAATGGATGGAATTTCCAGTAAGTTTAATTCATCGGCTTTGTCATGAAAGTAAAACGGAGACAACCAAGTGTTAGTTTTTTTTATCTCAGAGAAACTACTAAAAGGATTCATGGGAGTTACAACAACACCAAGATATAGAACACCCAAAAAACGATAAGATAGCAGTTCGAATTCGACAAAAGAATCAAAACAACGTCACCTTTTGAAACACCCAAATGGTGTATCCCACTTGCCATAAATTGCACCAAAGGTTGCGACATCAATGAGTGCATTTTCTTCCGGTTCTGCTTGTGTGAAAATACGCAGGAAACAACATAAAAATGGGTCTGAAGGAAGGGTAGTTTGTGGCCAAGCATCTCTCCTAGCTTCTCCTGAGGCCAATGGTATTGCAAATCCATCAAAATCGATATTCCTAAATGCTTGTTCTCTAATTGAATTTGGAAGCAACGAATTGGAAAATCGTTTGTTGGTACCCAACTGTAGAAGCGATTGAGGTCGGAGACTGGGAGATGGTTTGCAAGAAGCAAACGATACCCTATGCAAAGATATGGGGAGATGGAGAGGAGCTACCGTTGGAGAAGACGAAAGGATTGATGTTAAATGTGAAGATTAATGACAATGAATGAGAAATTAGGTGGAAAAATCAGGGAAAAGAACGATGAACCATGATGAAGGAGAAAAAGAAAAAATGGTGTTTCTGGCATAAGAAGAGGCCACGTCATGCTGCGTGGTTTTTGTTTTTAAATATATACTAGTGTGGGAACCACGCGTTGCGTGGTAGCGTAAGTAATTTGTTTAATGATCTGTAGATTGTTTATATAAATACATGTTAGTTATTAAGTAGAATCATTAACAAATCGTATTCAAATGATTCAAAAAAAGTTAGCAAAATCTAATTAGTGGAATTTAGAGAGAGAGAGAGATTTGTCAAAGAATAAAGTTGTAAAATGAAATAAAATGAATAACAATAACGATAGGGGTGTGGATAATTTATGCATTTGTATGAATAGTGAGCTTCATGAAGTTTTTTTTTTCATTCTAAAAAGAGGGTGATATCAATGCCGAGTTTATTAAGAAACTAGTTGTGTACCCGCACAATGCGGCGGGATGTAAAGAGTAAGATAGTCCTTCAATTTGTGGTGTCTCCAATATGTGGATCTTAAGACGTTTACTAGCATAATTGCAAAGAAAGTATCATCATATATCATCTTTAACATATGCTAATCATAATAATAATCTGCAAGACAATGTAAAGATCATGAACTAAGAACTGCATCAAGTTTGGAGCTCTCACTGCTTTGTCCATGATCTCCAAGATTCTTTGGATGGAGCTTGAAGTAATAAACCACTACAAAAAAGAAAGTAAACATTGAAACAAATCAAATAATGCAAACTTATTTTATTGGCATTCTACTAAGTATTCAAGTAAATATATAATCAAATAAAATTTGCTGCAAATTCGATAACCATAACCAGAGAAGTTTAAAGAACAACTGCAGTAATAAAAATCACATGTAGTTGCAAGTCCTTTCCATTAAAGACTTTTAGATGGCCATTTGAATAAGCATCCTCAAAGGACACATTATTGACTTGCACCTATAGACCTAAGGATGAAATAATGTTGTGATTACACCTATAGACCAACTGTGTCAAGCATTAACTGGATGTAAAAAAATATAATTTGCCTTGGGCCGACATTTTTTAGAGTGGAAATAACATCTTTAGACTACTGCACACTCAAAGAAGAATCATTCTCCAAATTGGTTTCTTGCTTGGCGGAATATATATATATATATATATATATATATATATATATATATATATCAAAAGACACGATAAAACCTTACCTGATGAAGGCAGGAATTACAACGTAAATCATAACAATAAGGATCTTAAGCAGGCAGAATTCACTTACCAGGTAAACGATCCCTAACACGATGAAAATGGCACATGTTCCCATTAAAAACTTTGCCATGATCTTTCGGTAACCATGTTTCAGTGCTATGACACATCAAACAGAGTCAAAGTTGGATCATGGTACAAACTCATTTGCAAAAGTAGATTAAAGCAACAATAATTCACAATATACTCTCGATATTGGAAAAAAATGGTTCATGTTCTCCTGACTTCTTGAGGCTGCTACTAATATACTCTTGTATGAACTTTGAAAACCCAAGATTAACCATACGATCTACCAGCCACCTGAAGCTTTAAACAAACAAACGAAACCTCAAATGTAATCGTTAAAATTGCCACAAGCCATATTAACAATTTAGTCGATGAACATGGCTATATTAACAAATTAGTGGATGAACATCCATTTATAAACCAGATTGATTGGAAGTGGTATCTAGAGTGTACTGATAATCGTATTATTAATTTACCGTGTAAGCGCTTATCGGGTGTTACTTACCGTACCGGAAAGCATGGCAAGAAACAAGAAGTTGTCATTGGAGACGGTTAAACATCTTGAAAATCATGAAATCCACTACAAAGATAGTATAGTAATGGAGTAGAGCTTAGACTTTGTATAAGAATGGACTAAAATAAGAATAGATTGCTGATAAAAAAAAGTTGTTTAAAGAATGATAACTCCATCTGGGATGATAAATACCTTCTAATGGTGTTTAGACTGCCTCAGACTGCCGGTCACTTAGAAATGAAAGGCCTGAAAGCAGTTACAGCTAGTGGATGGACTATAGTAAACAACTTCTCCCTTCATTTGCTTCATCTCTCTTGTCAAAGTCTACCACTTGAATATCCTGTGATCAGCCTCGTCTAGTAAATTTTTGTTATCTCTAAAGGATTATCTTTCTACATCTTAACACCACCACTAAATCATTCTAGTAAATTAAGGACACCAAAATTCAAACCAGTCTTGGTCATATCTTTGATAAAAAAAACATCTTTTTTAATCCTCTAGATAGCAACATCTAATCCCCTACACTTGCTATGAGCCCATGATAAACAAATCCAAATCTACAAAAAAAATCTACAAAAAGAATCAGGTAGTACTTCAAGATCAATGTTCCGTGTCGACTCTTATCAAAAGTATAGAGGCCCATATCCCACTCAAAGAGCATTCAAAGTAAAATTTACCATAGAAACACAATGCATGGAAATAAATATTTATGAAGCCACTTATAGTGTCAAAAATTTCAAGTATACAGAAGGCATTGGTTGTGACCAAGCAAAGCAAAAGAAAGTGTTTATTAAAAATTTAAAATACAAATTAAATAACTATGAAAAAATAGACAAAACAAACAAGATAAATAGAAAAGAACAAGAACAAGATATATATATATATATAATACAATTTCTGTTTCACAAGCAACAACAGGCCTAACAAAATTGCTCCTTTTCATAAATTCTATAAATCGGTTATGGTTTTTATCGACACCTATAATTGAGGAATTAAAGTAGACCAAAAAAAGCAAGCAAACAATTTTTTTCAACAGAAGGCTCAAAATTTAAGAGATAATAAAGTAAAAATATACACAAACTCAAAAAGAAAGCATATTGACTATCATCAATGTCATTAACCTCCATTTAAAACTGATTTCATACCTATATATTTCAAGAATGACATATGTTCCCTTTCTTCATTCACATCCAAGATGCTTGCTGCATTTTAGGTTGGTACTGTTGTAATCTTGTAATCTTCTTGTTAGATGAGACCAGACGCTTTTAAGCACTAAATGTGCAATGAACCATTTAAAACTTGACATACCAAATTCATCAAAATTTGCATATTGGGTATTTATGATGGAAAGGGAAAAAACTTAAAAAATGGGTATGAGCATCCAGAGAGATTGAAATACAGAACAAGGCTCAAACCCTCACCAACACCTTCTCCAGGGAACACGAGAGTAGGATAGGTAGGCAACTGAAACAAATCTTTTACTCCAGAATCAACAAATATATTTAATAAAAATATAAGAGAGCTCAGTGCTCACTGAATACACAAGATTTCGACAGAAGTAACTGATTTAGTCTTAGGTTGTGGGATCAAAACTTACACATGAGTGGATGTTGCTTCAAAGTGTAGAAATTAGACAAGTATGATGCTAATAAGGGAGTTCTTTCTCATGAAGGATGACCAACACCCGTTCAATGTAACCTGCAAATTGAATAAAAGAACTACATAAAGATTGACCCTTTAAAGAACTCCATAGAGATTGACCCTTTAAAGAACATAACTCGACCAAAATTAATTAACGCATGTATTAAGCATAATCTGTCCTAAAAAATGGAAATTGAAGCAAACCGAGATGGAGAATACAAACCTAGAATGGAGAATACAAAACCTCAAAATTTTGAAGCGGGAATTATAGCGGACGTGAGTTTTTTGAATTCTTGGGAATAGGAACAAGTCTGAAGTAGTTGCTCTTTGGACTGGGTTTGACGATAATCTGGCTTTGGGGAAAAAACCATCCACAAACAGAGAAAAAGCTTATGAACAATGAAATTTCTTTAAGAAAGGGATTATGAAACTTTCTTCAATAACTCTCATGATCGATGACCGCCACAAATCGAGATGAGCAAGTAACAAGAATAAGATGTAATTACCTTGTGAGAAAGCGATGTCGGAGCTTGAATCCTCATATATAGAAGATGAATTCTTGAATTGACACCGGATGAAATCTTGAAGCATCAACATGAAACTGATGGTAGAGGAGCGATTCTGATTTTGGACCAGTGAGATGTGTTTTAGGGTTTAGGGTAAACTCTGATTTTTGGGAGGGGAGAAGACGAATAGGCTGGTAATCAAATGATGAAGTCTCACGCGTGCAGCGTGCTTTGAGAGACATTAGGGATTTTTAGCAATGTAATCTTTCTCACTCTAATATTTTAAGTAATTATGCTTTAAATGGTGGTACATCTAGCTTTAAAAGTTGTTTTTAAGAGTTTAGGGGTTAGATGTATTATAAGATAGTATAGATAAACAAATGTTTACCTAAATGACACGATAACTCGATAACTAAAGATAAAATGTTTAAATAGTAACCTAATCTATAAATAATATGAAAAGATATTAACCATCATTAGTACGGATAAATTACTATAGGAAATAATTCATTCCAATGGCTTCTTGACAAAACATCCTTAGAAACTTGATTGACGCTCTATAACCCCTTTCATCTTCTATAGGGTGCGTTTGGTGCGCAGACTAGATGGGACGGGATGGGACAAAAAAAATAGTACTGCGTTTGGTATGACATGGGACTAAAACAAGGTGGGACAAGATGGGACTAAAATCCATTTTCATGGGACAAAATGAGGCATTTTTTGTTCTACCAAAAAAGGTGGAACAACATGAGACTAAGCATAAAATGACACATTTACCCTTCATCTTCAATTATATATTATATAAAAATTATTTTGCAAACATTTTTTGCAAACATTTTTTGAAAAATTATATATTATATAAAATGTCCAGATCTGTGTTATATAATGTTTTGCAGACATTTTTTGAAAAATTATATATTATATAAAATTACATAAATGTGATTTATTTAATTTACTTTAATTTTGATGTATATAATAGTTTATTATTTAATTGATTTGATGTTATTTATAATTATTACGTGATGAAAAATATTAATCTATATTCTAGGGCAATTTGGTCATTTTAACAGTTTTGTCCTGTCCTGTTCTAGTCGTACCAAACGCATAACAGAAAATTAGTTCTGTCCCGTCCAGTTCTGTCCCGTCCAGTCCTGTCCCGTCTTGTCCAGTTCTATCATGTCTCATCCAGTCTGCATACCAAACGCTACCATAATATCATCTTGTATAATAATAAAAAAATATATATATATACATCTTGTATTAAAAGAAGAAGCAATCCAAAGAAACACCAACTTAACAATGTTTGCTATTAAAAATCTCTTTACTAAGTTATTTAAAAAAATTGAACGAAATAAAAACCTTATATCAATCACCTCTCTTATCCAATCTATCAACCATACCGCTTTTTTTTCAAGTAATCCATTAACCCACCTTCAAGGATCTTTCTTGTTTGCATAAAATAGTCTAAGCTCTTTTTCTTCCATTTTTTAGAAACCTTGACAAAAAGCTAAACCAATTTTGTTTACATCTATAAGTATATAATCATCGTACCATAGATACCACTAACTTGTAAAGTTTCATCCAAGAAATAATCAATTCATTATTGTGTGTTTAGACTTTGGACACAACAATAGCCATTCTTTTCTTTGGAGCTATTTATAAAAACTAATTCAAGACCACATAAATCAACAATTAAAGCCTTAAAAATGAAAATAAAACAATCTTTGGGCTTACTTATGGTACCCATGTATCCAACAGGCAATATCAATGCATAACACCTTTAACCATGAGATACTAAAAACACATTGAAACTTACAAATCTTGTTCAAAACCATTTTCTTCTTTGAACATAGGGATCCTTCAGTAAGGGAAAAGTCATGTGGCACCGTGTGACTGTGATTATTGTAGCTCTGGCTCTCTGCAGCCACTCGAGCAAACTCACCAACAAATTGTTGATTTGCAGAAAAAGAAAAGTAGCATGAAATTCTAGAACAAAGACAATTGGAAATCAAATTGTAGCAAGGGAATTTATCCAAACGTATATCACTAATTAAACTTAACAGTAGTGGACTAAGGAGATTTTTAGCAAACGTTTACCGGCAAAAGTTATTACTATGATTTACTTTATGGGATAACATTTTCGGTCATCAAAATGAATTGATGGTAAGCGTTTTTATAACCCAATAACCGTTTATTGGGTAAAAGTCATCACCCTTACCGGGTAACACTCTCGATACGTGTCTTCCCTCTTACCGGATAAGAATCTCGGTCCTTGTTATGTTCACTCAATAAAGTAGTTGAATCGGTAAATGATTACCAAGGTAAGCGTTTAGTAAACAAACTTCAAAATGAAAGTCAAGGAAAAGAAGACCTTTAGTTTGTCACTCCCCATAACCCATATTAAACTTCCATCAGGAAATAATTGATTCAAAGCATCTGCACCTTCAAATGAGACCTGCTTATTATTGTTGATGGTTAGCCCAAAACCTCCATGCACAATTAAATTCCTGTAAAGATTTTAAATAAAAAACATTCAATGTTAATGATAGTCTCCAATTTTTTCCTCATAACATACAAATAAGGAAGAAAAAAAACATCCTTATTAATACCACACTCAAAGGTGAGAACTGAGAAATGGCTAGCTGATTACATATGGTAGATCATCAAGTTATGTAACCATCTTTTTTCAAAGGAGACCTGATACATCCTATAAAATATCAAAAATAATATAACCTTGATACCTACCTCATTTCATCTGCAATGGTGAAAATCTCCATGGGAAGAATATGATAACGAAATTAAGTTGCAGTTACTATTTATCAGAAAATATAAGCAATCAAACATTGCATGTGGTACAACATATACATCGATCCTCTGAAAAAGATTAATCATAAATTCTATGCTCTCTCTCTCAACCCATAAACCTGAAGATGCAGCCAAGAACATCCTTTCGTTGCTAAATTCAAGAGGATGGACAAATGTTTAGGCTTTTTAAGGAATGAAACAGGGAATAGGAGTTGGAATACAGGGGGTGGATATTGTGTTATAAGGATTTCCATTGGAGACCCCAAACCTAACACATAAAGGGATACAAAACAAAAGGGACGATATACAGTGATGGAGTTTGAGCCAACCAACAGAAACAGACTACGCATAATCGGGTAAACCCTAGCCAGTGACGGAGAGATAGAGAGGTAGACAGGACTCTCAGTTTATGGCGGGACAACAACATGAATATACAATATCCAGAGCAACTTATGGTGTTAAACCATTGTAATGCAGAATCGGCTTCCTCTATCTTTCGATAATCGGCAAAGATTACATCAGAAATTGGACCTGTTAATGCACGCCTTCTTCACCAAAATCACCACCCTCCCGAGTCCTGACATATGTGGCGCAATTGATAACATGAAAACACGCCCAATCACCTCCTCCAGTTGTGAATGTGAAAGGCTTCATCCTGTGTTCTATGTGTGGGAAAGACTATTATAAGGGCATCTACTGAATGTAAAAGGTCACTCCTATCCGTTAGGAATGTGAAAGGTAGTTTGTTAAGCCACAATATATTATTAAAAAAAATGCAAAATCTGAGAAAAAAGGAATGAGCGATTCTCGTGTTCACAGGCTGCCAACTTATACCATTGGTTTTTGTTTTTATATAGAATATAGATATAGATTGATTTAGCGTTGGCATACTCATGGAATCAGATATGATTCCCGTGATTGAAAAACGTTAGTGGTTCGGTAAGAAAGTTGGGATCAGGTTACTTTATACGCTTTGTTTACAGTTTTGGTTTTCAAAATTTATAAAGATATTGATTTGAAAATTTGATGTTCTCACTAGGCGTAAGCCTAATCTTTTCGAATTAAATTTTCTTACCAGGTACTAGCACGGGAAGGGATTCAAAGGAATGAGTGTCGAGGAGTGCTAGAGTTACGCTTTTGGAAATATGTGTTGATCAGGGTTTAGTTTATTTGGTTGTTATGAAAAAATTTTGTAAGTATGAAATTGTGATGGTAAAAACTCTGATAAATGTAAGGTTTAAATTCATTGTGAATTTCAGGGTGTTTCATTAGTTTCCAAAATTATAGGGATTTTTACAAAAAGACTACATTACCCTTACAAATTAATTAAAATAAAAAAGCAAGAAAATATCTGATTGGTTGACAATGGTTTGTAGTGTTTTTGCAATTTAAAAGTGGTTTCAAATGATCCCTCCCATATATATATATATATATATATATATATATATATATATATAGAGAGAGAGAGAGAGAGGGGGGGGAGGGAGGTTCAACGTAAAACCTCAAAAAAATGAAAAATTGAAGAATACCCTAATAACCCTTCATCTACACGGTATGCACTCATACAAGTAAGTTAAGTTTTTTTTTGTTGTATGCACAAGTGCATCATGCATTTGTGCATATATGTACGTGTGCATGTCACAAATTACCTGTATGCACAAGTGTATACCGTCCAGATGGAGGGCTATCAAAGTGTTCCTTAGTTTTCCGTTTTTTTGAGGTTTTCCCCTGAACCTGAACCTATATATATATATATATAGAGAGAGAGAGAGAGAGGAATGTTCGAACGAGAACGCTAACTGTTTAAGAAAAAACAAAAAAAAACAGCAAATCATGTGCAAAATCACATGTGATTTTACATTAACTGCAAAAACTGAACACGCGCGACTTTGGCCGCGACTTAAAGTGGCGGGAAAAGTTGCGTAAATATATATGATTTTGTACATAGCGGTTGTTTTCTTAAATAGTTAGCGTTCTCGTATGAATCCACCTCTATATATGTATACACGTACATGTGTGTATGGGTGTGCATACATATATGATAACCTAAATGTATTATAAGTTAAATAGGTGAAGGGCCAAGATTAGGATTGAGGGATGAAAATAACATACTAATCAAAACAAATATTATTTTGATTTTCAAAGTTAATTTTCAAAATAATAATAATTAAACGCTCATAATCTGATAATATCAACGTTACAAAACTATTTATTGATATTTGATAATATTAGAAATCTTGATGGTCAAGAAAGAACCTTAAAAGAAAATTCTCCATGCAAAGCCCACAATGAGACTGTTCACTTCCTCCATCTTTAAGCTAAGCATAGTTTCAAAAGGAAAAAAGTGTATTGGAAATTAAATACACTATTATTTGATTTTCAATTTAAAGAAAACTTTTTAGAATATTTATATTTTGAAAATGTATAAAAACATATCAAGTTTTATTTATGATACGTTAATGTCATATCAACATTGAGTACGCATTAATAATAAAGATTGAATAAAATTGCAAATACTTAAAAGATGGTTTCTCAAAATAAAAACCGGGTAATAACTACATTTTTTGGCAAAACGATATATCCAAAAAACAGTGTTAATCGCATAGCATACTTAAAACAATTTTCGACGCCTAATATGTATAGTATAAACTATCATAACTATTATGATTACAATTGAAGACTTGTGTTTATATTATGGAAAGAAAAAGAAATGAAGATTCTTGTGATCCACTTTTTCGACAACTATAAAACACACCAAATCATCGTGAGTATGGTGTCAAGAAAAAATGCCTAAATCCAGATCCCAAATCCCGACAGTTGTTGGATCTAGACGCTCCATGCTAGCTAAAACCTTCATTACGATACTGTTCATCTTGATAGTCATGATCGGTATAACCATTCTCGTCATTTGGCTAACCATCAGGCCCAAAAAGCCAATCTACTCTGTCAAAGGTGGCTTGATCCACGACTATCATTTATCAAAAGACAACCACCTCAATGCATCTTATAGTTTTTTCCTAAAATCATACAATCCCAGCAAAAGGATGTCTATTTATTACGACAAAATGGACATTACGATTTTGTTCAACCGTGAAACTATTGGCAGTGGTGTGATTGAGCCATGGCACCACCCAAAGAGAAATGCGACCATTTTTAAGTTGGATCTTGCATCACGTAATATGAAATTATCTGAGACGGTATCACGAGACCTGGAGTTGGCAAAATCAACAAATGGAGTTGTATTGGATATGAAGTTGAAAGGTAGGGTAAAAATAAAGAAGGGGGTTTGGAAATCACGTTATTTTCGCATGAAAGTTTCATGTCTAAATGTTATGGCAAAATTTTCTAGGTCCTCAAAGGGGTTTCAAGGGGCTTTGTGCGATGTCGATATATGATTTAGGTTATATATATTATATTATATTTAATCGATTATGGGCTATTTGTTATCATATATGCTTGTTTGTTTCATAAAATGTATGAGACATGTTATTTTTTAAACAAAAAAAATTATTTCTTTTACATTATAGTATTTGTTGGTTCAAATCGTCCAAGTGTCTCTTCACCTACAAGCCTCTTGTAGCAATCCGATTTGCTTGGTTTTGTTGTCAAACCTTTCGACCCAAAGACTTGACCAAACCAAAATACTCCCTCCGTCCCAAAATAAATATCCATAATGAAAATGACACACAGTTTTAGGATTGTGTAATTATTACACTTTTTAAATAACCAAGTTACATTTTTACCCTTAATAATATTGAGAGAAAATTTCTTCATCTCATAATTAAGGGTAGAATAGGAAAGTGAAAATTTACTTTTAAAAGTAGAAATATCACATTGATATAGCATCGTTATTGAATATGGACACTTAATTTGGGACGGAGAGAGTAACAAATTCTAACCGCACGTAATATCACATTGATATAGCATCATCGTTATTGAACCAACCATAGGCAAAAAAAATGATATTTACTCTATATAAAATTAATATTAGTTAAATCAATTCTTATTTTTATTGCATCATGATCTCCAACACTAATCAATACCAAGGTTGAAAGGTAGTTTTTTTGAGTAAACTACAATTTTGGTCCCTGTGGTTTAGTGTTTATAACACATTTGGTCCCTACAATTTAAAAATTACACTTTAGCCACTACAGTTTGCTATTTGGTCCGGATTTGGTCTCTCGTCGTTATCTTTGTCAAAAAACTCAGTTAAATGAGGGTAATTTAGTCTGTCTTCCTTTTTTGTCTTTTTCTGTTAAGAAAATAAAATAAAATATTTTATATATTATATATTCATATATATATATATATATATATGGGTGGTATCAATTGCAAACCACACCATTCATGCAAACTTTGCAAACCAATCTAGACCCTACAAAAATATGATCAACGACCGTAATTAGAACGGTGGCATTCCTGTAAATAATTGAGATTTTTAATTCATTTTCATTAACAATGAATGCACTTAGGGGTCAAATGGTACCCAAAAAAAAGACGCCATCATCAGAATACCAATCCCTGAAATCCAGGGATTCTACTTTCCGTCTATATCGTCTAACAATCGAAGACGGTTTTCAATGAACAAAATCAGACGAATGTACGGTCGATTATCTTCTTCAAAGTAGTTTTCGCAGAGAGAAATGATGAACGGGGGAAACATGCATCCAACTTGAGGTACGATTCTACATTCTTTCATTAAAATGCATTCACAAAAAACTTAAGCAAAGCCCTTTTCCGTTGTAAACAGTAAGAAGTTCGAGCGACCGAATTCGTTTGAAGACATCCTTTTCGAATTTCACTAATACGGCTGATAATCCCGTTTTGCTCGATCAAGAAGAGGAACAAAAAGTGAATACGGTGAATGAAATGGAAGCACAACGCAGATCGAATGAACCACCCACGCCGGTTCAAGAGTCTGAGCATTCTGTCGAAGGTAATGTTGGTATTATTGAAACTTGGAGTAGTTAGGGTTTTGAAATTTTAGGGGTAAAAAATTAGGTATTTTGATTCACAGGTTAGTGACTGTTTCACTTTGTACACTATTTGGGGTGTGATAATCAACAATCATGAATTTCCCTAACATAAATAGACGATTTTCATGAATGTGAAGCTGATAAATCATTTATAATGAATACATTCATATGGGAAAGACCATGATTATATGCAGTAGATTCATTTTTAAATAGAAATTATTCATCAATTTGTATATTGATTCATGATTAAAGATGTTCTTGAACTGACTAATTCATGATATTAAGCATTAATTAATATTGAACACATCCATATAGGAAAAACATAATATTTAAGGATAAACAATTAAGTTCAAATTTGGGGGGATACCTAAGCAATGGGTATACAAAGATTGCATAAGTTCAAATTTAGCCTCATACATGCAGGAGAACTTTTTAGAAAGCCATATCCTCTTCATATCAGCCAACATGGTCATTTCACCCTGAAAATAAAAAAAAACAAAATTTTAGAACCATAAAAAAATTTAAAGTTAATCAAGATGAATACTGAATAACAGAGACAATAATTGGTGAATACCTCCGCAAACTCGTTGATAAGCTCATCAATGTCAAGTCTAAAGGGTTTGAGATCCATCGTGTTTATAAATGATTGATCTTTCCAGAAATACATAAAAACCCACCTGATAATCAAGAAGTTTGGTGTGTTAGGGATTAACATTTCATCACCACCAAACCTATGAAAGTATAAGTATTCCATGCTGCACACGTCTAAATGGATTGGATCAAAACTAAAGTCCAATTTTTACTTTAAAATCAGAATATGAGGGGCCCACTTTGAGAAGATGTATGGATATATTCATTTCAATTTGTTCAGATTCATTTCAATGCAAGTGATTCATATAGGAAAAATACAATCATGATTGTACAATGTTGATTCAGTTTTAAATATATATTAGACATGAATTTCCTCATGAATAAAGTTGCTCGTAATAGGTGAACTTGTTTGATACTTGAATCATGAATCACTTGCATTGGGTGAAATTCATGAATGTGATGTTGCAGAAACGAAATCATGAATTATTATTGTACATCTTGATTGCATAAAAATATTCATTATTGTAAGCATATTCACGCCGTCATTTATGTAAAATTTAAATAATTATTAATATAAGAGTATAATATTAACATCGTTAACAATAATTGTCAGCAAAAAGTGATGATCCACCATCTAATTGTTGTCGGGCATTCATCCGCAAAGGCATTTCGGGAGGTTATTCAGGAAAGACTGGAGCTTGAATGGCAAACAACGTACAATTCATATGAAAGTGCGGTTTTCACAATGCGGCACATGGAAACCTTCATGGGAGATATAAAATGGAAGTGCGGTTTGGCAGACGAAAGTCCGAAACTTAATACGCAAATAGAAGATCTGAAACGAAAGTATGTTTTAAAGCTTATGTTGCACCCGCATAACATGCTAAAAGATGCAATGGTTGAGGAGGTCGATCGATTCTATTCAATGAATGAGGAACTTAGGTCACACGTACTTCGGCATGCTCATGACAGCCGTTGGGAGCGTCTTTAGTAAATGATTAAAATGTTTATTAAGACTTTAATATTTTATGATTTAGGTCGTATGTTTTTGACAATTACTTAAGTTTGGTAGTTGTTTGGTTTCACTAATAGTTTGGATTTTTAGGCATGTTTGGATTATATTTTGAACTCGTTGTTTATGAATAGTACCTTTGGTTTGGCTAACAGGTTCGATTTTTTGCATGGTTATGGTTTGGCCAACTTGAACAGAAGAATTAACAATAATAACATATACACATAATTCATAGAGTTGCAGAGAATTAAGAATCAAAATTTAATATTACAGACTAATTAATACACCATCAATGACTATCACAGAACCCATCTTAAATGTATTAAAAACAAATAAATTAAGAAACAACAACAGTAAATGAAAAAAATTACGATTATAAAACAGTTTATAAATGATATCACACACCCGAAATACACAAGATTGTACAAAAAACGTAAATTGTTCGATACCATCATCAATAGAATCTACCGGTTGCTTGTCGCCGATTAACTTCACGCCGGAAACCGTTTTCAGGGGGATTCAACAGAATCCGCATCGACGAATGTCGGTTCTTCATCACGAACACGGGAAGACGGCCCAGATACATCATTAACAAACTCCTCGTTCATGTAGTACGAATATTCCATTTCAATGAACTTTGCAATCGTTACAATGACCACAATGTTGAACACGAAGAGAATATTGAAATTTGATTATCCAAATAAAATGGGATCTTGAATATGGAACGTAAATCCATGAAAAAAGGCAGCCGGAATCCCTGAAAAAATGGAGTTACCAAAATAAAGTGATTATCTAATCAACAATTAAAAATAGATTAAATGATGAATTACTATAATACCCTTTTTAATTAATATTAAAACTAATTAAATTAATTAAATCGAATGGCTGTGATTGGTTTGCAGAGTTTGCATAATCTGAATGGTTTGCAAATGATATTTTGCCTATATATATATATATACACACACACACACTCTCCACAGTTTAACACATTGATAATTCGTGGTAAAAATTGATCAGATGCCAAGTTCTTTAAGAATTCAATTGCCACCTCTAAGCTTCGAACAGCAAGGGCAGAATCCCAGAAAGTTTTTAAACTATCGAACGCACCTTTTCGAGCAATTAACAGTTTGAGGTTATCATCTTCCCTAACCAGGTTACTCAAACAAGCAATCGAATATTCTTGCGTCAAAAGAGTTCCTGAGCTGAGTGTTAGAAGTACTGAAATTGCGTCTTCTTCAATGAAATCTTGAGCTACCCGCTTCGAGAATTTGGAGGAGATGATGGAGCAACAAAAGACCTTTGGTGATTATGTTGGGTCTTCACAGATTTGAAATTGACTCAATTAAACCCTCTTAGGCACTTAGAATATTTTTGGATTCTTTTGTGTAACTTGTACTCTCATATCAATTGTTCGGTGAAGTCGAAGATCAACCGAAACCAAGTGCGAAGACTATCTCATTGCGGAAGTGAGAAAATCGGCATCAACTTTCTACAAGTTACACCACCACCGATATGCTTGTGCTATCGGTGGACAAGCATCACCGAATTGAAGAAATTCGGTGAGAAGCTCAAGAAGACTTTCACCGATATGCTTTCAGAAATCGGTGGAAGTTCAAGAAGATTTCCACCGATATATGTTCAGAGATCGGTGGGAATTTGAGAAGACTGCACCGAAATATTCTACACTTCGGTGAAGGATCTTTCTTCTCTAAAGAAGTGAGATTTCAAATTGGTGCAGTTTCCAATACAGGAGGTCGGTAGCCTTATTCTCTGAAGACAAAAGAAAAGATCATTTATTATGAGACAATATCTTATTGTCAGATAAAAGTGGCAGTTTGTCATCTTATCTATTATCAGATAAGGTCTTTTTCTGGTACGACTGTCCTCCTGGTTCTTTGGATAAGTTAAAAAGGAGATATCAGCTTTTCAGAAGTCAACCTCTACGATGAATGGAAGAGTGACAAGTGTTCCAAGCATTAAATGATGCATGGACTATAAATAGAGGTGAAGACTCTCCATGCAAATCACGCTTCTGAAGATTACTAAGTGCAAGCTCCTTTCTTACTGAAACTGCATCTTGTGTCTAAGTGTCCAATTTGTTCTAAGTGTTCTTCGGTTTACTTTGTGCTAGATTGTTAGAATAGTTTAACTGTTCTTTTCCGCAACAATCTTTTGTTTTCTATGTGTAATTCTTATTGAAAGATTTTCAATATATTGAATTAAAACTTGTGAAAAATCTGAGTATTGTATTCAACCCCCCCTTCTACAATACTTGTTGAGCCATTTTGGGACCAACAAGTGGTATCAGAGCGGAAAGTTTAATTCATAAACTTGATCCGCAATGGCTGCCTCATCTTCATCCCTAACTGTTGAAAACACTGGTCAAAACAATTTTGCTGAAAATGGTTCCATTTCAAAACCTCCCAAGTTTAATCCTAACAACTTTTCTCTATGGAAAAGCCGTATGATGCTATTTATGGAAGGAGTGGATACTAGATATCCAACCATTCTCAAGGAGGGACCTATTATCCCGAGAGTTTGGGATCGCTATGAAAAGCAGAGGTCGGGTAAGGAAACAGTTGATAAGTCAAGTGACTCTGATGATTCTGAACCTTCCGATACAGAGAAAGCAAAGACTACTGGTCGTTACATTCTCAAAAACCCAAAGGAATATACTGATGAGGAAAAACGATTGGTGTCTCTGGATTCTCGGCTTAGAGCAATCATTGCTCTCTCACTTCCTGATGAAGTCTATCACTCTCTTGTTAATTTCGGTACTGCTAAAGAGATGTGGACTACTTTGTGTGTACTTTATGAGGGTACAGAGGAAGTAAAGAAAAGCAAAAAGATTGGCCTCATTCGAAAATATGAGCTCTTTGCCCATGAAAAGGGAGAATCTCTTCCAAGCTTTTATAACCGTTTCAACTCTCTCTTAAATGATTTAAAGTTACTAGGTAGAGTTTATGATAATGAGGAAGTTCTATGCAAGTTTATGGATTGTCTTCCTGACTTTTGGGAAAACATTTGCACTTGCATTAAAACTACCAAGGATTTGGAATACATGCCTTTAACTGTTTTGTATGGAACTCTGTTCAACTTTGAACAAACCAAGCTTCATAGGAAAACCATCTTCAAAGAGATAAAAAGCTCTTCAATAGCTCTTATCTGTGAAAGTTCCAAGAAAAGTCAAAATGTTCATTGTATCACATATCCCTCATCAGACTCTGACACCGAAAATCAGAACAACCGCTCTCACCAAACGGAGGCATATCTGAGTGATGCTGATGATGAAGGTGATGAAATTTCGGTAGACCGAATGTCTGATGAAATGGCTATGATGGCCGGTTTTAAAAATAAATCTCGAAATTTCAACAAACCCAGAAGTTTCAGAAAACCATCCTTTACAAAAATGTCTTCTTCTGATAAGACAAATGAAGAATGTTTCAACTGTGGTAAGAAAGGACGCTTTGCTGCTGAGTGCAGAAACAAGCGTGTGTCAAAAGTCAATTCTACGTCCTCTGACAAAAATCCTTCCAAATTTGAGAAATCCAAAGATAAATCATATTTCAAAAAGGATTCTCAATCCTCCTCACTCTCTCATCAGGAACGTGCTGAAAAGTACAAAGCTAAGTACAAGAAGGAAAAGGAAAGAAATGAAGGATCTCAAAGGAAAGGAAAGGGATTAATGGCTGAGGCTCATGACTGGGAAGAAGAAGAAACCTCTGACAGTGATTCTCAAAATATGTGCTTTATGGCCATATCAGAAGAGGTGAAAGAAGAAAAGGCAAAGTCTCCAATGGCATTAGTTTCAACTGAATGCTCATCATCATACTCTCAGGTACATCTCTTCAATGACATGACTGATATTGAAAAGATAAATGCTTATGAATCTTTAACTCAAGATTTTTACAATGTCAAAGAAAGCAAGAAAAGAAAATCTGCTCAAGTTAAAAATCTTACATCTCAACTTGAAGCTTTCATGTGTCAACTTGGAAAGTTTGAGATAATCAAAATTGAGCTTGAAAATCTAAAAGTCATAAATCATGAAATTGAAAAGGAGAAGAATAAACTGTTCAAGAAGTTAAAGAAAGAACAGGAAATTGTCATAAAATGGACAAATTCTTCAAGGAATCTTGAACAGATCTTTCAAGACCAAATCGGTGGTAATAACAAGTTTGGGTTAGGATATGAAAAATCCATGCTTGAAAAATCTTCCCATACACTTGTTCCCATCACCGATACATGGGATGATGACTCTGAGTCAAACTCTTGTGATTCCATTTCTTTAAATTCTGCTGATCTTAGTGAAGCCTTAAAATATGGAATGTTTTTAAAAGCTAAAGAATCTTCATCTGATCAAACCCATAAAGTGCAAAATTTGAAGGATACTGTTAAACCCATTCATGATGTGTTCAAAGATTTAACCATTGATAACAACTCTTCAAATCTTTCAAAATCTCAAGCTTTCAAAGAAAAACACACCATGGAAAAATCCTTCACCGATTTTGTCCAAAAGGGAAAGACCGAAGTTTTCTCAAGAAAGACTCCTGACCATGCTTCAACCTCAAGAACCGAACTTTTTAGAGATCCTCACAATCCCCTTTTCGGTCCAAAGATTAAGATTGATATAATTGGAAAGGAAAAAGGAAAGGAACAAAAACCCAAAAGAACTTTCATCTACCGAAAATGTTATAATTGTGGTGATACCTTTCATCTTGCTAAGGACTGCCCAAGGGAAAGAATCGACAGATCCAAACCCAAGGTCTCTCACATCTCTAACCCAAAAGGACCCATTACCAAATGGGTACCTAAGAACTGACTTGATGTTGTCTGCAGGTTTTTGAGCACCAACAAGTTTGGTATTTAGATAGCGGGTGCTCACGTCACATGACTGGAAACAAACATCTTCTTGTAAACTATGTGTCAGAAAAGGGTCCTTCTGTAACCTTTGGGGACAACTCCAGAGGTCACACTAAAGGGTATGGAACTCTCACGAATGGAACCCTCACCTTCAATAAAGTGGCATTTGTTGAAGGTCTCATGCATAACCTCCTTAGTATTAGCCAACTGTGTGATCTTGGAGACAAAGTCATCTTTGAACTGCGTATCTGTACTGTTGTTGACAAGAATATGAAGGTTGTCCTCTCTGGAAGAAGGCTAGATAATGTGTATATCATTGATATGAGTCAAAACAACTCTTCAAATGTCTGCTTCGTGTCTGGCGATACAGTCAAAAGAAACTGGCTGTGGCATAAACATTTGTCTCATCTTAACTTCAAAACCCTTCATAAGTTATCAAACAAAGAGCTGGTGACTGGCATGCCTAAGTTGAACTTCGTCAAAGAAAAGCTGTGTGATGCATGTGAAAAAGGGAAGCTCACCAAATCTTCTTTCAAAACCAAGCAATGCTCTTCCATCAATCTCCCACTTCAGATGCTGCATATGGATCTATGTGGACCAGTCAGCACTCCCAGTCTAGGAGGAAGAAGGTACAATCTTGTTATTGTTGATGAATTCTATAGATATACTTGGGTGTCTTTTCTCAGGTACAAAAGTGATGCAACTGAAGAAATCATCAACTTTGTCAAAAAGAATGAAATTCTGAATGGTCAGCTTGTCAGATCTGTAAGAAGTGACAATGGCACCGAATTCAGAAACAGTGGTTTAGAAGACTTCTTTAATGAGAAAGGAATCTCTCAAAACTTCTCTACTGTCAGAACTCCACAACAAAATGGTGTTGTGGAAAGAAGAAACATAACTCTTTGTGAAGCAGCAAGGTCTATGTTGTGTGAAGCAAATCTGCCAACCTATTTTTGGGCCGAAGCTGTCAACACTGCCTGTTTCACTCAAAATAGGTCGGTGATAACAAAAAGACATGAGAAAACCCTGTATGAAGTCTTTCATGGAAGAAAGCCAAACATTGGTTTCCTTCATGTTTTTGGCTGTGTGTGCTTTATCCTAAATGACAGGGAAAATCTTGGGAAATTTGATCCTAAGGCATATGAAGGAATCTTTGTGGGATATTCCTTGACTTCCAAAGCCTACCGAGTTTACAATCTTCAGAGAGAATGCATTGATGAATCTATCCATGTAAAGTGTGATGATTCAAGATCATCTTCCTTGACAAATGATGATGAAGAGTTACATAGATGGATATCATCATGCATTGGGAATTCTCCCATTTCAACCTCCACCGATACACCTTGTACTCCAAATATTTCCTCTGTTCCAAACAATCAAGTTGGGTCATCTTCCTTATCACCTGAAACCCTCTCTACCAAAATTGCCCCCACCGAACCTTACCCATCATCCACCGAAATTAACCCCATCACCGAAACTCTTCCTGCAAATAATCCCTCTGACGAACCACCTTCATCACACCCTACCAACACTCCAGCCCCGAACTTCCCTTCCACTTCAATTATTCCTTCACCGATGCCCCCTGCTCTTAAATGGACCAAAGATCATCCCATTGATCAAATCATCGGTGATCAGCAAGCTGGTGTTCAAACAAGGAGAGGTACCAACAACATCTGTCTCTATGTGAATTTCCTATCTCTTGTTGAACCTAAAAAGATTGAAGAAGCCCTAAGTGACCCATGTTGGGTTTCGGCCATGCAAGAAGAACTCTCCCAATTTCAAAGAAACAAAGTCTGGAGACTTGTGCCTAGACCTTCAAGGAAAACAATCATCGGCACAAAATGGGTCTTCAGAAACAAAACGGATGAAGATGGTACTGTCATCAGAAACAAAGCCAGACTCGTAGCTCAAGGCTACCGACAGGAAGAGGGAATTGATTATGATGAAACATTTGCTCCTGTTGCCAGACTTGAAGCTATCAGGATCTTTCTTGCTCATGCTGCTCACAAGAACTTCAGGGTATTTCAAATGGATGTGAAAAGTGCTTTTCTGAATGGAGAACTAGCTGAGGAAGTCTATGTAAAGCAACCTCCAGGTTTTGAAGATTCTACACACCCAGACTATGTGTACCGACTTGACAAAGCTCTGTATGGACTCAAGCAGGCTCCTCGAGCCTAGTATGATACTCTTGCCATCTTTCTACTCAATCATGGTTATACGAGAGGTACAATCGATAACACTCTCTTCCATAAGCAAACATCAGGTAATCTCATTCTTGTTCAAATCTATGTGGATGATATTATTTTCGGTGCCACCGATGAGTCTCTGTGTGATGATTTTGCTTCTCTCATGAAAAGTGAATATGAGATGAGCATGATGGGGGAGCTAACTTTTTTCTTAGGCTTTCAAGTGAAACAAATTTCAGAAGGAATTTTCATAAACCAAAGCAAGTACATTAAAGACCTTCTGAAAAAATTTGGCTTTGAAAACTCCTCCCCCATGAAAACTCCCATGGCACCACCTTTGAAACTTGACGCTGATTTAAATGGTGAATCTGTGGATGTTACTCATTATAGGGGTATGATTGGTTCTTTGCTTTATTTAACTGCTAGCAGACCAGATATCATGTTTGCTACTTGTCTCTGTGCCCGTTATCAAGCAAATCCAAAGAAATCTCATTTGGATGCTGTGAAACGGATTTTCAGGTATCTAAAGGGTACCATGCATCTGGGTCTTTGGTATCCTAAAGACTCATGTTTTGAACGCATGGGGTATTCAGATTCTGACTTTGCAGGTTCTAAAATTGATAGAAAAAGCACAACAGGCAGTTGTCAACTTCTTGGTGGGAAATTGGTGAGCTGGTCCAGCAAAAAGCAAAATTCGGTCTCAACATCCACTGCCGAGGCTGAATATGTTGTTGCAGGAAGTTGCTGCGCACAGATTCTATGGATGAAAAACCAGTTGAGATATTACAATCAGTTCTACTCCAAGATACCCATCCTATGTGATAATTCAAGTGCAATTGCAATTGCAAACAATCCTGTTCTTCACTCAAGGTCCAAACACATCGATATCCGATATCATTTCATCAGGGACCATGTCTCCAAAGGTGACATTGAGCTGCATTTTATTCCAACTGATCTTCAACTTGCAGACTTGTTTACTAAACCTCTGGATGAGGCCAGATTCACCTTCCTCATCGGTGAACTTGGCATGTTATATTTAGAATAGGTAAAAAAAAATCGGTCTGATACTTTTCGGTGGATTCATCTCTCGGTGCTTCATCTTTTCGGTGATTCATCTCTCGGTGCTTCATCTTTTCGGTCATTCATCTCTCGGTGCTAAATCTTGTCGGTGATTTACCCTAAGTGATCTTTTCGGTGATTCATCCCTCGATGCGCACATCTTCCCTTCTCGGTGTCGTAATGTCTCGGTGGATCTCTTCGGCCAGCAAACCCTCACCAACTCCATCTCAAATCCTCACCGACTCCATCACCGATGTCTATCGATACCTCTGTGTGTTCCCCACCGATATCCACCGAGTGTCTCCTCACATTCCTCACCGATGTCCACCGAATTCCTATCCTATCCTATCCATCTGTCACCCCTATAACCCTAGCCCTGTCAGACCTGTTCACCTCCCCGTTTCGTGAAACGGACTTCTGACCACAAATTCCAACGTGGTCATGATTGTCCTTTTTATTTTATTTTTCCTTTTAATAATTTTTTTCCATTCCCCCTTCTTTTCAAAACCCTATATATATGCCTTCCCTCTTTCATTTTTTTCTTTCCGTTCTTTCTAGTGATGGAAATTTTACCCGTCGGGTCGGGTATCCACGGGTACCCGCCCCTAATGGGGCGGGGATTCCCCGGCTAATCGGGTAACGGGGCGGGGACGGGTATTGTTTTTCATACCCGAAGCGGGTTCGGGGTCGGGGTCGGGGATGGTACTACCCGCCCCTAATAATACCCGATATATATTTTTATATATAATTTAATTAGTTTTTTATTCGTTGCTTGATAATTTTATACTTTAAAATTTGTCATGAACTATGATTACACATGGTTGATTATATCATTATATGTTTTTGAAACTTGAGGTTTATTTATTTGTTTTAAAAATTAAAAACTCGCTAATTTCATTTTCTTTAAAAATAATTTAATTATTTTTTTTCGTAAACGGGTACCCAACGGGTTCCCCGTACCCGTCGGGGATTTTCTCCCCCGAACCTGTCGGGGATTAGTCGGGGCGGGGCCGGGGACGGGGGGCTTAAACAGGGGTCGGGGTCGGGGACGGGGGATGCATTACCCGCCTAATACCCGCCCCGTTTCCATCCCTAGTTCTTTCTCTCGTCTCCATTCTTTACTGAAACCTGCCTCCTCTTCAAGCTCGTTCATCCATGGCGTCCTCGAAGAACATCTTCCCTACGTGTTTTACTGATCTTAAGTTCAACCCATGCAATCACGTTGCCAGATTTGATCCCGATCCCTCCCATCCTGAATTTACCCATGTGATCAAGTTCCTCACTCGATCTCCCCTTCTTCATGCCTTCACTTGCAATCTCAAAATGAGCAAAATGCTCGTTGGGAAATTCTGGCTCACATGTGTGTATGACCCCTCCAATGATGCAATTAATGCATCCATACTTTCTGAAGACGAGAATGATCACGACCTCACTTTTGGGGTCGATGATGTTCGCGCTGCCCTGAAAATCGATGCTTTCGATTCCTATGACGATTGGCATTCCGATACCGTTCTCGAAGATGTTCTTAGTGCCATAGGCTACGTGGTCGACGACAACTCCAAAAGCTCCAAAGGTCCTGGAACACTTCTTTGGAGTCACATGGGTGGTATATGGAACTTTTTCTTTGCTCATGTGATCCACTGCCTCTCCCGAAAGACGAGCGGCCATGATCAATCCCCCTCATACATCACCAAACTTGCCCATGCCCTAATCTTTCAACGCAAGGTTGATTTCGCCCAGTATTTCTTCACCGAATTAGTGGAAGTAATCTCCCATCCAAAGAAGTGCCACGTTGCCTATCCCCGATTCATCTCTATGATCATCCATCACAAACTTGAAAAGCCCCTGGACGAAGATCGCAAGTCCCGCACTCCCCGATTCTCTTATGACTGGGCTCCACCGATCGTCGGCAGCAAAACTCTCAACGTCGGTGTTCTAGACACCGATCGTCCTTTACGCCGAGGTATGATCACTTTAGCCATCTCTCCAGAGCTTCAATGGGGTGATTCTGAAATTCCAGGGTTTCACCACCCCGATATCCCCGAAGTCCTTGCTGCTGCTGTGACCTCTTCCCCACGTTCCAGAGTAAAGTCGGTCGGCGCGAAGAAGAAATCGGCCGCCGACACCTCCGCCGCTGCTTCCAGGACCATGACACCAATTAACCCATCGGTGACTCCCCCGGTCCAAAAACCTTCTAAGCGGAGGCACTCTTCGTCCCCCCCGAAAAGTCGTTTAAAACGATCTCGGGGCCCTGTCCGTGAGTCATCCCCTTCCGCATCTTTTCTGTTCACCACCGATCACTTGGTTATCCCTAAGGCATCCCTCAATGTACCTCTTCCCACTCATTCTCTGAGTGAACATGCTGCTTCTCCCACCGAATCTCTAGACTCTCCCTCCGAAAGTCTGGACCTTGCACTGCACGCCCTTTCACCCGGTCATTTCTTGATCGATGATGATGCACAACCCGATCAGGGTCCCCCCCCCATTAGATCCCCCCCATGACTTCTTTACAGGTCTCTTTGACGACACTGGTTCTCCCCGAACCTCCCCGTATGACGGAGCGATCCTCATTGAGTCCGCTTCCCCCTCACCGAAGAAGTCTCCTGTGAACCAAACTTCTCCCCGAAGTTCCCCCCGGGTTCACTCTCCCCGAAGATCGCCTACGCCACGCCGATCACCCTCCCCGGTTCAGGAATCTCCCCGACGATCTCCCACTCCGCCACCGAGACCGCTATTCCCCGATGAAATGTTATATCCCAGCAACATTCCCATTTCGGCGGAGGATCCCCTTCGCATCCGCTACATCGTTCCTGGGGATATCGGGGGTCAAACAACTGTTCAAGCACCCTCTCTCATTGAAGACTTACAGGAAAGTGCTCGACAGTGTCGGCTTGTCGGCACCCAATTTGAATCCTTCAAACAGGCCACTCTTACAATGATCGCCATGACGAGCTCCCGAATGTCCACCATCGAGTCTCGGCTGCCACAGATTATTTCAGATGCTATTACCGATGCTATCAGGCCTCTTACCACCGACATCTCCACTTTGGTTCCCAAGGTGGACTCTTTGTCCCGATCTCATGGGGACCTTGCCTTCTCCTTCGGTGCTTTCAAGGCGGCCTCCACTGTCAAGGATTCTGAACTTCAGAGGTTGCTTCAAGACGCTAAGTCTCATCAAGACTTCGGCCAGGCCACTGCAAACTCTCTTCGTGATATCAATACCAAACTTCAGGAATTCGGTCAACTGGAGATGGATCTCGGTGACTTCACCATGGTCTCTGATGAGGTACCGAATCGTCTTTCCTTTCTTCATGAAAAATTCGACTACATTTTCCGACAAATGGGTTTGAAGATTCTGGCTGGTGTTGAGGGGGAGAAAAAGACAACCCATCCCAAGTTACCATCCCTTAAACAATCGGTCATCCCCAAGCCTCCATCTTTCACCGATGACATCCATGTAACCACCGAAACCCACGCAGAAACCGCCGATATTGAGGGGGAGCAACTCTCTAAAGAAAAAGAGTTGAAAGACAAGTCAACTACTGAGGGGGAGAAGCTTTCTGCGGCCGAAGCTGACAAAGGAAAGAAACGTCTTACTGCCGAACAATTGGCCGAACAAGAAAGACTAGAGAAAGAAAAGATGAAGTATGGGATTCGTCCCACCGATGCAGACAAACTCAAGCTTAAACCTCCATCGCATCCGCAGGAACCCAATCTTGGTCTGACTCCTCAAGAAATTGAGGAAGCCAGATTAGCCCAAAAAGCCCTTGATGATACCAAGGCCCTCTCTCTAAAGGTTTCAGAGGAAGAAGCCAAGAAAGCCAAGTCCACCGATGTCGTGTCGGCACAGCAATCGGTGCTGAGTGAATTTGAACAAGAGAGAAATGAAGAAGTTAGATGGTACAAGATGAAGATGCACCACCGATCAGACAGAACCCCGATCTCAGGTGTCAAGATCGCAACCTCCAGATCCAATCCAAAAGACATCAGGCTTATCATTGATCGGGAAGATGGCTCCTTAAAAAGTGTGAGAGACTACCAACTCGGAACCTTCGGTCTCCCCGAATGGTACGAAATCTCTCGACACTTGGCCAAAAATCCAAACCCAAAGAAGGACATATTTGTCAAATATATTGATGATCTAATGGCAAAGATGAAGGAGATCAAAAAGAAGTATAGCATCGTGCTTACCACCGATGAAAGATCGAAACTGCAATCCTTGAAGGAAGAAGTGTGCCTTCCTAAAGTTCAGAATCCCCCCGACACTGTCTTCAAGGATATGGCAAAGGAAGGAAAGATACCGAATGTAAGTAACTTAAGTCTTTCCCTTCCCTCTTCGGCATCATATCCCACGACAACTCTGGGTCTTTCACCGATTCCTGGACTATACTTCAACGATGGTTTCGGCAAACGAGCCTTCTTTAGATTCTCTCAAATTCCTGTTGCTGACACCATGTTTCTTGAAGGCCTCCACAACTTGTTCCCTCACATCCCCGAAGCTCAACCCTACTACCAAATCTTAATGGATGAGATCAAACGCCGACAATCGTCAAAGAAGTAGGTCTTTTCTTTTTACCTTTCGGTAGTTTTGATAATCTTTTGCCTACCAATGTATGAGAATGACTTATGCAATTCAAAGTGCTTCTCTTGTTTATATGTTGTACATACCTTTTATTTCCCTGCTTTATATATACTGTATAGATATACTCAAACAAACATAGATAAAAAAACAAAAAAAACAAAAAAAACAAAAAGAAAGGTCTATGTGAAAAAGAACCCAAAAGAGTAAAAAGGGTCAAAATGCACTTATTTTCATTTGCCCTTTAATATTCTAAGGATAGAGATCAAATTCAAATAGGGGGAGATTGTTGGGTCTTCACAGATTTGAAATTGACTCAATTAAACCCTCTTAGGTACTTAGAATATTTTTGGATTCTTTTGTGTAACTTGTACTCTCATATCAATTGTTCGGTGAAGTCGAAGATCAACCAAAACCAAGTGCGAAGACTATCTCATTGCGGAAGTGAGAAAATCGGCAGCAACTTTCTACAAGTTACACCACCACCGATATGCTTGTGCTATCGGTGGACAAGCGTCACCGAATTGAAGAAATTCGGTGAGAAGCTCAAGAAGACTTTCACCGATATGCTTTCAGAAATCGGTGGAAGTTCAAGAAGATTTCCACCGATATATGTTCAGAGATCGGTGGGAATTTGAGAAGACTGCACCGAAATATTCTACACTTCGGTGAAGGATCTCTCTTCTCTAAAGAAGTGAGATTTCAAATTGGTGTAGTTTCCAATACAGGAGGTCGGTAGCCTTATTCTCTGAAGACAAAAGAAAAGATCATTTATTATGAGACAATATCCTATTGTCAGATAAAAGTGGCAGTTTGTCATCTTATCTATTCTCAGATAAGGTCTTTTTCTGGTACGACTGTCCTCCTGGTTCTTTGGATAAGTTAAAAAGGATATATCAGCTTTTCAGAAGTCAACCTCTACAATGAATGGAAGAGTGACAAGTGTTCCAAGCATTAAATGATGCATGGACTATAAATAGAGGTGAAGACTCTCCATGCAAATCACGCTTCTGAAGATTACTAAGTGCAAGCTCCTTTCTTACTGAAACTGCATCTTGTGTCTAAGTGTCCAATTTGTTCTAAGTGTTCTTCAGTTTACTTTGTGCTAGATTGTTAGAATAGTTTAACTATTCTTTTCCGCAACAATCTTTTGTTTTCTATGTGTAATTCTTATTGAAAGATTTTCAATATATTGAATTAAAACTTGTGAAAAATCTGAGTATTGTATTCAACCCCCCTTTCTACAATACTTGTTGAGCCATTTTGGGACCAACAGATTAAAAGGTGTTTGCTCGAATCAACTGTTGAACCCTAGCGATGGTCGTCATGGTTTTCTCTTTAATTTTCGATGTGGGGTTGGAATCCAGTAGGCACACGAGCACCGAAACCACTCCATGGGCCACGACGATCAACACGTTTTTATCGTCTTCTTGGAGCAAACCAAGGAGCAAGTCCAGAGCCGAGTTTCTCGACTCAGTCGAACCGATCTACAACCGAGTGGTCGCCGGAGATGGAGGGACGACTATGGTCGCCGGAGATTGCCGGATGGTCATTGTCGACCAGATTCCGGTTAGTGTTGCAGGAAAAACGTGGGAGAAAGGAGAAGTGGAAGATAGGAGTGGTCAGTTTATATGAAGGAAGAAGGGGGAGGGGGGTCTGATCGCCGGAGATGGCGTTAGATGGCCGTGCGTATGTGTGTATATATTATGTATATGTATATAATAAAAAGAAATCAGAGTAAATTACAATTTAGTCCCTCTGATTTTAACAAAATTGTATAGCTCATCCTTCTAAAAAAATGACGAAAATACCCCTTAATTTAACTGAGTTTTTAACGGAGATAACGACGAGGGACCAAATCCGGACCAAATAGCAAACTGTAGTGGCTAAAGTATAATTTTTAAATTGTAGGGACCAAATGTGTTATAAACACTAAACCACAGGGACAAAATTTGCTATAAGTAAGGTATTGTAAGCACACACATGTATCTGTAAGTTCATAATTACACTCGCCAGGTGTAATCCCAAACTTACCTTACACGTTTGTCCTTGGCACCTGTAACAACCCGGATTCCCACACATAGTTCAAATAGCATACATTGCATAACGTCGTTAAAACAAGAGATACATTATATAACAAATACGGTCCCCTAGTCTTTTACAAACATTCAGTTCATCATTACAAACGTTTACATAGTAGATTACATCATTACTTAACAACATGCTATATCTACTAAGCACATCATAGTCTTCAACTAATTAGTCCTCCAAAAGCTATTCGCAGTTTTAACCTTCTTATTTGCTCATACTCGATCCGTGGCCTGGAATACATATTTTTAAAACAAAAATGAGGGTTAGACCTTGAGGTCTAGTGAGAAAATCCCCGTTAGTTGAAAACCATTTGCACAACATCATACACATAATTCACATAAGAATACCAAATAAGACTCATGCATCATATATCTTTCCATCTCGTTCTCTTGGCCATATTAATTGGTTGCGAGCCAACTAATCAATTTACACCACTGTACTAAATACAGCCAACACCAATGTCCCTCTGTACAGCCAACTTTCACCGGTCCTAAGCCCGACCAACTAGCACCCATGTAGTGTAATACTCATAAAAACACCATATGCACATTATTACACTCATTCACATATATGTATTCCAGTTAGAAAACATTTTAAGTAAAAACTCACCGGTTTGCTTTATCAAAACTCTTTCCACAAAGAACTCAGCTTTCACCTTCGATTCACAGTATCTGAAACAAATAGATGCAGATATCCCTTTACCATACGAAACACATAAGCCTTACTAAAGCTAAGAACTCTAGATAATTTACATTCCCAAATGTTACCCCCAAACCCGAACTTAAGTCGAGTCCACAGTACATTCCCTATCCAATAACTAACAATACACAGGTTACTGGATACTCAAAAGCATCTAAACTCTCAAAAATTGACCAAACAGCCAAATTATCCGGACACTACAGAATTATCCGGACAACACTTCTTTTCGGACGACATGACCAATCCGGACAACATGACTTTTCCGGACAACCTATACAATCCGGACGTCATCCGGACACCAAAGTAATCCGGACAGCATCCGGTATCTTAACTCATCCGGAAACTATAGAAAAGAGAGACTTACCCGGATATTTGACTCGTCCGGACACCTTTAAAACATCATCCGGACACCACCAACTAATTTACCCGGACACTACCAACAAAATCACCCGGACACATTCATGGTGTCCGGAAACCTCTGTCGGTTTGGTGCTTTTTACCCAGAAACCCGACTGAATCATTAACAGATATGAAATTGACTGTTCCATTCCGATAGAAACTACCTAATAGCAATTACACACATAAACTGTAAAGGAAACATACCTGAATTCAGTTCCAAGTGCACCAATTGATGCCTTAACCTAGCTTTTCTTCCTTTTTTCTTTTCTTCCAAAACACACACACACTAAGCTGTTTTTTCTGGATAATATATGATGTTCTGAATTATCTAATTTACTAAGGAATAATATCTAAACAATAATTACCCTTTAAACCCTAAACTATCCATTAATGACCCAAAATACCCTTAACTCCTAATTTATCCCAAATTCACCCTAACTATTAATTATAAAGTTAAATAAATTTAACGGAACTAACTTTTAACTAACGAACTTACCCGGGGTATTACAACACCTTATTCCTAAGCGCATTTATAGTGATCGTTCCTAGAGGCAATCCTATGTCTCGGATGTGTTCCTCATCTTACAGTTTAAGTTTAGGCCCGACTGGTCACCTAAATCCCTTAAACTAAGGCTCTGATACCATTTGTAACGTCCCAATAATCATAACATACAATATCATAGAATAAGCATTCGAATTACATAAGTAACTTGTCTTTAAAACGTCAACAACCTATACTAAACAAAACTTGACAGCGGAAGTCTCTAATCCACAGCCGAGAGCTCTATCTATAGCTATCATAGACAAAATCTTGGAGTCGCTTGTAACATCCTGAATTTTCGTTATTAGTGTTTTAATAAGAATTTGGATGTATTTGTTTTCTAGTTTAAACCTTGGATTATATGGAAGTGTTATAATTCAAAAAGGGGTTAAAATACAAGTAATGAAAGTATGGTGGTACTTTTAGGAATAATGGATCTTGAGGGTATATTTGGTTTTAATTAAAATGTGTATATGGATAAAGCATTTGAGATAAGAAGAATATCCCATTTGTCTTGTGTGAGTCGGTTTAGAGAACCAGAGGAAGAGAAAAAGAGGGAAAAGAAGAAAAACAAGTTTGGTATTCAGATTTGGTAAGGGATTTGTATTGGTTTGATAAAAGATTCATTGTTGATGTTAGATTATAAACAAACTTGTGTATTGGATGGATTTGCAGAATCATAAACATCAGTTTGAAGTTCAGATTTTGTGCAGAAGTGGGTTTTTACTACAAAAGATGAGTTCATTCTGTTCTTTGTACAAATCAGTATTTTTAAGTTATACTAATCTTGATATATCTGTATAAATTGGTTGAGGACTGAATAGAATGAGTGGAATGAATTGATTTTATGATTTAAATCGATCTGTGGACATGGTTGAATGAACATTACGTAAAACCAGTGATGTCCCGGTACTCAAAGGTCCCGGTGTAGTTCCGGTGTAGTCCCGGTGTAGTCCCGGTATCGACGATAAGTACCGGGGATTGAGAGTCCCGGTATCAAGGATAAGTACCGGGAGTTGGAAGTCCCGGTATGGGGTGTTCACCGGGAGAGGTGAGTCCCGGTCTTAGCTTTTTGTACCGGGAGTTGGGGTAAAGCAACCAGTATATCTTAACAGTAGTAAATTTAGATATGGGCTTAAGAATATGATAGTTAAGGCAACTAGAGGCCTTGTATTATCCGTACTCTTTTGGTTGTTTTGGAAATGGCAATTCTGTAGATCGTGGAAAAGTGCGATTTAGGACTTAAATTGTAATTCAGGTAGCTTGAACATACGTACAATTTAAATGGTAATCTGTTAGGCTTATAGACTGCGCTAGTGTGATGCTATGCAGGAATGTATTAAGTGTAATGGATCCATAGGCACTAACGTTTGGTAATCACATGGAATAGGCGTGTGGTAATAATCGTTATTCCAGTGTGTGTGTTTGGTAATCACATGGAATAGGCGTGTGGTAATAATCGTTATTCCAGTGTGTGTGGAATTTGTGGAATAGGCGTGTGGTAATAATCGTTATTCCCAATTCCCAAGGAAGAAAATGGGATTGACATAAGTGCTTGTAATCTCTGCTTCCTTTCCGATAAATGTGCATGTGTAATTGCGATTTATTGGTTAAGAGTATTAATCTAGAATCTGTGAGGATTCGTAGTGTGGCTCTGAGACAGGATATGGTGACTGAATTATTGTCAGTCATAAGCATGGAACTGGATAAATCGTGTTAACGAAATAGAGTTACACGTATGGTAAGAACAAGGTAAACAGGTTTGTCATAACTTCTTTACATTGATTTTGCAAATATTATTGTTAAAACGAATGTTCTCACTAGGCGTTGGCCTAATCGTTTCATATGATGTTTTCTTACCAGGTACCAGTTCGGGAAAGTAGAGGGTTGTGGGACGAGCGTTTTGGAATAGCAGAGGCGGAATTTAACAAAGAGGAGATTTTTGATGGATTGCTTAGATAACTTAATTAATCTGATTATAGTGACATAATTAGATTGATAGGTTATTTGAAGGATTCTGTAATGTAAATATACTCTTGATGGTTAATTCCTTTGCTATCTATATAAGTTGAAGTTTATATTGTCATAACCTGTTGTAACTTGAGGTTTAAATTAGCCCTGTTTTTAGGGTGTTACAATATGGTATCAGAGTTGTTGTTTAAGTGAACTAAGTATGCTGATGAGATACTTAGACTTAAGCTGTGATGAATTAAGTTATGATCTGTGAAGTATGGGTAGAATTGTTAAAGACTGGGTAGTCTTAGAGTCGACAATAATACGCGAAGTTAGTACTGTAACGATGGTAATGAGAATTCTCATGTATAATATGTTCGCAATGTCAATTAGCTACTGTTATTATGAATATACTGTTACACAAGCATACTTGTTCCTAATTGTTACAGTGACTGATTAGAGGTAAAGTACGTTTTTGTATGTCTAGTTATGTATAAACCATGTATTCTTTTGTGCTCATCCAGAACAATGGTAAATACTCCGCCGAGGTCTCCTAATTCTTCTATGAATAGAAATTGGCTAGACGATACGGGAGAAAGACAAACTGGAGTAGGCGAAATTCATGAGACGCCACCAGATTTTCTTTCTTTAGGAGGAGTGCGTAATCCGGTACACAGAGTGGGTACCAGTACTATCGATCAAACACCTTCGGAAGCAAGTATGGAAGGACGCATTATGGATAATGTTACCAGATTGATGAATGCATCAATGGAAAGACAAGCTGAAATGATGAACACCACCATGGGAAGACAAGCAGAAATGTTCATGAAATTGTTTAATGATCGAAGTACAGAACCAAGACGGACAAGAGTGGATACTAGTGTGATAAATCCAACTGGTAACCCAGGGCTGGAGACTGAAAGAAGGGTTGAAAGAAACTGCTCCTACAAAACCTTCTTGAGCTGTAAACCACCGGAATTCAAAGGAGAAGATAGCCCAATAGCTTGCATGAATTGGCTAAGGGAAATTGAACAAGCTTTTCGAGCTTGTGAGTGTTATGATGAAAAGTCTAAAGTTAGATTTGGATCACAGATGTTATGCGGTAACGCGTTATCTTGGTGGAATGTGCTATCAACTTCCGTGTCAGCTTCTATTTTGAATGCTATGACTTGGGATCAGTTCAAAGCAAAGATTCTGGAGGAGTACTGTAACGAAACTGAAATGGATCGAATCGAGGAAGAGTTCAGGAACCTCAAGAAAGGTAATATGACTGTGAGAAAGTATACAGAATCCTTCATGGAGAAGCTGAACCTGGTGGGGCATGTGGCTCCAAATGAAAAAGATAAAGTTAAAGCTTATTTGAAGGGTTTACCGGCGGATATGATGACGAGGGTCCGAAGTTCGAAAGCTACTACTTTAAGGGAGACAATCGAATAAGCGAAAGTAATAGAAGAGATATATGCCAAGGACAAAGAGGAGAAAGCACATGTGGGAGAGAAGAGAAAGTGGGAAGGTCGTTCGGAATCTTCTCAGAAAACCAAGTTGTTTGGCAAGAATATTCGTTACGACTCTCGCAGGGAACCAAGCTGGTGTTCTAAATGTAAAAGAAAACATTTTGGTCCGTGTCGAGTGGTTAGAAATGAATGTTTCAAGTGTGGTAAAAGTGGGCATATGATGAACAATTGTCCGATACAAGGAATTACATGCTACGAGTGTAAGCAACCGGGTCACTTCCGTCGGGATTGCCCAAGGTAGAAAAAGAGTGGAGATGAAAGTAAGAAATCAAATATCCCAAAGCCAGCGGGTCGGGCATTTCAGATGACCGCTGATGAAGCTAAAGAATCGAGAGATGTCGTCTCGGGTACTTTTCTTGTTAATTCTTGTCCAGCGTGCATTTTATTTGATTGTGGTGCAAATTTGTCATTTGTGTCCAAGTCGTTCTTTCATAAGTTAACTATGCATGTTACTACTTTGGAAGATGCCTTAGTAGTTGAGATAGCTAACGGGGGTCAAGTCTTGGTACGTGAAAGACTTGATGGTTGTTTTATTTCGATAGAAGAGACGAAATTTCCGATAGACTTGTTGTTGATGGAAATTGGGGGATTTGATGTGATTGTGGGTATGGACTGGCTGACAGTCAACCAGGCAGAGATACTTTGTGCAAAGAAATTAATCGGGATTCCGATGACCGATAAGGATGACGTATTCATCTTTGGGGAAAAGCAAAAGGGAGAAATTCCGTTAATCTCTGTTGTGAAGGCGCGAAAGTGTTTAATGAAAGGATGTATATCCTATCTGGCGTATGTCTTAGATGGAAGGTTGGAAAAGAAACAATTGGAAGATATCAAGGTGGTACGTGAGTTTCCTGACATATTTCCTGATGATCTTCCTGGTCTACCTACTGAAAGGCAGGTGGAGTTTAGAATTGATCTCATTCCAGGTTCGTCTCCGATAGCGCGGGCACCTTACCGTCTAGCGTCGTCTGAAATGAAAGAGATGATGACTCAACTTCAGGAGTTATTAGATAAAGGTTTTGTCAGACCGAGTTCTTCGCCTTGGGGAGCTCCGGTCCTATTTGTTAAGAAGAAAGACGGTACTATGAGAATGTGTATAGATTACCGCGAGGTGAATAAGGTGACGATTAAGAATAAATATCCGCTTCCAAGAATCGATGATCTATTTGATCAACTTCAAGGGGCTGGATGTTTTTCTAAGATTGATTTGAGGTCAGGGTATCACCAAGTGCGGGTTAGAAATGAAGACATTCCTAAGACAGCTTTTAGAACCAGATACGGGCACTATGAGTTTCTAGTAATGCCATTCGGGTTGACAAATGCTCCAGCTATCTTCATGGATCTGATGAATAGAGTGTGTCGACCTTTCTTGGACAAGTTTGTTATCGTCTTTATTGATGACATACTTGTGTATTCAAAGACTGAAACAGATCATGAACAACACCTACGTAAAGTCTTAGAAGTTTTAAGAAGAGAGAAATTGTACGCGAAGTTTTCAAAATGTGAATTTTGGTTAAAAGAAGTACAATTTCTAGGTCACGTGATCACTTCAGAAGGAGTCAAGGTAGACCCAGCTAAGATTGAAGCTATGGCAAATTGGGAGACACCTAGAAGTGCATCTGAAATAAGAAGTTTCTTGGGTTTAGCAGGTTATTACAGAAGGTTTATTAAAGACTTTTCTAAGATTGCATCTGCTTTGACTATTCTGACTAGAAAGAGCGTGAAGTTTGTTTGGACGGAGAAACAAGAATCGGCTTTCAGAACCTTACGTCAAAAGTTCTTGCTTTACCAGAAGGAACAGAAGATTTAGTGGTGTACAGTGATGCTTCAAAGATGGGTCTAGGGTGCATATTGATGCAACGAGGCAAAGTGATTGCTTATGCGTCAAGACAACTTAAAGAACACGAGAAGAACTACCCGACACATGATTTGGAGTTAGCGGCTGTCGTTTTTGCTTTAAAGCTGTGGAGGCACTACTTGTATGGAGCCAAATGTACTCTTTTTACTGACCATAAAAGTTTGCAGCATGTTTTTGATCAGAAAGAGTTAAATATGAGACAACGAAGATGGTTAGAATTACTTAAAGATTACGATTGCGAATTGCATTACCATCCTGGTAAAGCAAATGTCGTGGCCGATGCTTTAAGTAGGAAATAGTATAGTGGATGTTTGAAATCGATCAATGCTATAATTGATGTGACATCGAGTTTGATGGAAAAGATAAAAGAGGCACAAGCAGAGGCTTTACGGGAAGTAAACCTGAAAGAAGAAGTGATGGGCAAGCAACACTTTCAGTTGACTGAAGATGGCCGTGGAATAAAGCTGTTCCAAGGTCGTGTTTGGGTACCAAAGATTGGAGGAAATCGGGAGTTGATTCTCGAAGACGCTCATAAATCTAAGTATTCCATACACCCTGGGAATACGAAGATGTATCGAGATTTGAAATTGCATTATTGGTGGTCGGCTATGAAAGTAGATGTGGCCCGGAAGGTAGAAACATGTAGAACATGTTCATTGGTGAAAGCAGAACATCAGAAACCTTACGGAAGTTTCCAATCTTTGGAAATTCCGGAATGGAAGTGGGAGAAGATCACCATGGACTTTGTGACGAAGTTACCCAAGACGCAAAAGGGTAACGACACAATATGGGTAATCGTGGATAGATTAACTAAGAGTGCTCATTTTCTGGCTATGAAAGAAACATCACCAATTGAGAAGTTGGCGAAGCTGTATATCGATGAGGTGGTGTCAAGACATGGTATACCGGTGTCGATTGTGTCAGATCGTGATAGTCGGTTTACGTCAAGGTTTTGGCGATCACTACAAGAGGAATTAGATACGAAAGTTAATTTGAGCACTGCTTTTCATCCACAGACTGATGGACAGAGTGAAAGGACTATACAAACTTTGGAAGATATGCTCAGGTCATGTGTATTGGATTTTGGAGGTAACTGGGATACGCATCTACCGTTAGTAGAATTTACGTATAATAACAGTTATCATTCCAGTATCGGAAGAGCGCCCTTCGAAGCCTTGTATGGTCGAAAATGTAGAACTCCGGTATGTTGGTTAGAAGCCGGAGAGAAACAGTTTGTTGGTCCAGAATTGGTACAACAAACAGCTGATAAGGTGAAAGAAATTCGGCAGCATATGAAAGCAGCTCAGGACCGACAGAAGAGTTATGCTGACCTGAAAAGGAGACCAAAAGAATTTCAAGTTGGGGAGCGCATGATGCTTAAAGTGTCCCCATGGAAGGGTGTGATAAGGTTTGGTAAACGCGGGAAGTTAAGTCCTCGTTTTCTAGGACCTTTCACTATCACTAAAAGGATTGGTTTACAAGCATATCAGTTGGATCTTCCACCAGCGTTGGAAAGGGGTTCATAATACCTTTCATGTTTGTTATCTTCGGAAGTGTTTAGCCGAAGAGGAGGATGTGATTCCACTTACTGATGTGAGAGTTGACGAGAAGAGCCGCTGTGTAGAAGAACCAGAGGCAATTTTGGAAAGATCGGTTAGAAAGCTACGTATTGGCAAAGAAGTAGCTATGTTGAAAGTACAGTGGAAACACCATCGAGGTGCTAATGTAACTTTAGAATCGGAAGAGAGTATGAGGGATAGGTTATAGGTATCCTCATTTGTTTACCCGATTCTGATTTCGGGGACGAAATCATTTTCAAGTTGGGGAGTATTGTAACATCCTGAATTTTCGTTATTAGTGTTTTAATAAGAATTTGGATGTATTTGTTTTCTAGTTTAAACCTTGGATTATATGGAAGTGTTATAATTCAAAAAGGGGTTAACATACAAGTAATGAAAGTATGGTGGTACTTTTAGGAATAATGGATCTTGAGGGTATATTTGGTTTTAATTAAAATGTGTATATGGATAAAGCATTTGAGATAAGAAGAATATCTCATTTGTCTTGTGTGAGTCGGTTTAGAGAACCAGATGAAGAGAAAAAGAGGGAAAAGAAGAAAAACAAGTTTGGTATTCAGATTTGGTAAGGGATTTGTATTGGTTTGATAAAAGATTCATTGTTGATGTTAGATTATAAACAAACTTGTGTATTGGATGGATTTGCAGAATCATAAACATCAGTTTGAAGTTCAGATTTTGTGCAGAAGTGGGTTTTTACTACAAAAGATGAGTTCATTCTGTTCTTTGTACAAATCAGTGTTTTTAAGTTATACTAATCTTGATATATCTGTATAAATTGGTTGAGGACTGAATAGAATGAGTGGAATGAATTGATTTTATGATTTAAATCGATCTGTGGACATGGTTGAATGAACAGTACGTAAAACCAGTGATGTCCCGGTACTCAAAGGTCCCGGTGTAGTTCCGGTGTAGTCCCGGTGTAGTCCCGGTATCGACGATAAGTACCGGGGATTGAGAGTCCCGGTATCAAGGATACGTACCGGGAGTTGGAAGTCCCGGTATGGGGTGTTCACCGGGAGAGGTGAGTCCCGGTCTTAGCTTTTTGTACCGGGAGTTGGGGTAAAGCAACCAGTATATCTTAACAGTAGTAAATTTAGATATGGGCTTAAGAATATGATAGTTAAGGCAACTAGAGGCCTTGTATTATCCGTACTCTTTTGGTTGTTTTGGAAATGGCAATTCTGTAGATCGTGGAAAAGTGCGATTTAGGACTTAAATTGTAATTCAGGTAGCTTGAACATACGTACAATTTAAATGGTAATCTGTTAGGCTTATAGACTGCGCTAGTGTGATGCTATGCAGGAATGTATTAAGTGTAATGGATCCATAGGCACTAACGTTTGGTAATCACGTGGAATAGGCGTGTGGTAATAATCGTTATTCCAGTGTGTGTGTTTGGTAATCACATGGAATAGGCGTGTGGTAATAATCGTTATTCCCAATTCCTAAGGAAGAAAATGGGATTGACATAAGTGCTTGTAATCTCTGCTTCCTTTCCGATAAATGGCATGTGTAATTGCGATTTATTGGTTAAGAGCATTAATCTAGAATCTGTGAGGATTCGTAGTGTGGCTCTGAGACAGGATATGGTGACTGAATTATTGTCAGTCATAAGCATGGAACTGGATAAATCGTGTTAACGAAATAGAGTTACACGTATGGTAAGAACAGGGTAAACAGGTTTGTCATAACTTCTTTACATTGATTTTGCAAATATTATTGTTGAAACGAATGTTCTCACTAGGCGTTGGCCTAATCGTTTCATATGATGTTTTCTTACCAGGTACCAGTTCGGGAAAGTAGAGGGTTGTGGGACGAGTGTTTTGGAATAGCAGAGGCGGAATTTAACAAAGAGGAGATTTTTGATGGATTGCTTAGATAACTTAATTAATCTGATTATAGTGACATAATTAGATTGATAGGTTATTTGAAGGATTCTGTAATGTAAATATACTCTTGATGGTTAATTCCTTTGCTATCTATATAAGTTGAAGTTTATATTGTCATAACGTATTGTAACTTGAGGTTTAAATTAGCCTTGTTTTTAGGGTGTTACATCGCTCTAAGCTCCAAATCCTTCTTGCCATCTCTTAGTTCTTACTAGAAGAACCCGTAACACGCTTACCTGAAAATGGTTTAGTTTTTGAAAAGCGAGGGTTAGACCAAAAGGTCTAGTGAATTCCCTCCGAAAAAAACATGCATAAACAATATGAAATCATTTATAAAATTCATCGTAAATCTTCACATATCAACAAACATGGTACTGCACCGTGTAATGGATCACATAAACATTCCGCGATCGGGGCCCCAGCAGACTCCCCTCTCACCTCGTATCGGGGCCCAAGCAGACTCCCCTCTACCCGAATAGGAGGGAAACGGATTCCAACCTACCGGTCTGTCATACATATCCAAGGGATCATCGGATCACGAGGCTCTCTGATCCCACAGTGCAGACCGACTCCACATAGCACATCATTCATTTCATAAAACATGCACTTAGAATCTTCGTAAATCATATTTCTCAGTTCATCATGCCAAATATTCTTTTAGATAAAATAGGTATTTTCATGGGAAACATGCACATCAGTTCGTAAACATTTCATGCTCGTAAAGAACCATAATCAGTTAAAAAGCATTTAACATCATACGTCGTAAAAACGGTTTAGGGAACTCACCTTAGGTTAGCACTGAGCACACCCTGGATATATCTCCAAGCTTAAACGAATCGAACACCTATGGATGTTAGAATTACATCAGATTAGACTGTCCGATTTTAAACACTTTCCGAACACTTATACTTTCCGGACACCTTGGACTTTCCGGACACTACTACCCGGACACTAGTCCTTTCCGGACACAACTATCCGGACACTACTCCTTTCCGGACACAACTATCCGGACACTACACCTTTCCGGACATAACCATCCGGACACTTAGACTTATCCGGAAACTACTACCCGGATACTATAGACAACACCCGGAAACCCCCACTGTCCGGACACTAAGGTCCGGACGGGGCGACGTCCGGAAACCTACGGGCTGGACAAAAATAACAATCCAAAAGTGATTAAAAACTTATTTTCTGGCAACAACTCGATTAGACAAGCATAAGGGTTTAACCACTAGTCAAAAACACCCATTAGTTCCATTTTTAAACCACCAAAATCGACACATTGATAACAAAACCCAAAATGCTTAACTTAAGGGTTAATTAGGTGAAGAACCCATTAAACCCTACTGATTCCAGCCCCAAATTCTAGACAACAGAGAATAAAAAACTTGCAATAAACAGGAGAAGAAGTTCTAGAAGATTACCTTAACATTTCCCTTCCTTAATCAAGAATTCCCCACTTTTGCTCTTTCTCCCTTGTCTCCTCTTAGCCGCCAAACACAAGGAACAAAATAATATTGATTCTAGAATTAGAGGTTGCCCTAGGGATTGGAGTCAATAAATACCTTTCATAAATTGCAAAAGAGTCCCTTAACTTAGCTTCCATAATTTGCACAATAAACACCAAACTTTCATACTTGCAAAAAAAAATCCGGTTGTTACAATTCATACCCTTATAGGTAATTATTTAATTTATGGGACATTTCTTACTTTTTTAATTTTCGTTTTACACTCCTATCGCATTAAATAATAATCATATATTAACTAATTGATTAAATCGTCAAATTATTTGGATTATATATATATATATATTAATCGAACTCCTTAACATATTTTAACGTAATTATGTATGTTAATGTGATATGTTAAAACGTATTTTTTAAAACGAATAATTTAAAACGATTTAATCAATTAGTTAATATATGATTATTATGTTACTGAAAATCCACCAACAAAATCGATTACTAGAAATCTATTACTGTGAATAGATTGAGGCATAAATTTGAACAGAAATTGCACCACTTCAAAATAGAAAAAACTCAAAATCAAACAAAAGACTGCTAAAATGGAAGAATGGAGAGGGATGGTGGTCAATTTGTAGATGTGAGACCAGAGGCAACAAGGGAAATATTGAAAAGAATATGTTATTTTAACATGGAGTCTATTAATTTGATTTTTTTAAAGTGTTGTTGAAGGTTAAGTTTTTCAATGATAGAAGCATCTCCAACAGTTTCCTTAAATAGAGAATATAGGGATTTTGGGTTTTTTTTTGAATCAACAGCTTGTTTAAAACTATCTCTAAAATGGAGAAAGTAAGAGAGTGTAAGAGTTTTTCTTCAAATATAAAGTTAACCCAAAAAATGATTATTTAGTGAGAGCACCAATAAAAATCTTGAAAAAATAATATTTAGAGAGAGAAATAATATTTTAATAGATAAATACAATATTTTAATATTTTAATATTATAATCATTGTTTTTTCTTCAAAATGGAAAATATGTTGGAGATGAATGTAATTTTTTTAAAGATTTTGACTTTTGGTTTTCATTTTAGAGAAATTACGAGAAAGTTATTGGAGATGATCTAAATTGATTCCATCAAATGTGGTATTTTTTATGTATTTTTTGTGTGTCAATGTTTGAGATGTTCTAATAAAACCATCACCCCTACCCTACGTCACCCTTTTTCACTTTGGTGTCATATAAACCAAAATGGGTAAAAATAAAGACAAAAATCTCCTAAAATTTATTTTATGATCAAAAAAAAAGAATTTTTTTGCCAAAAAGAAAAAATTAAAGAATTTTTTGAAAAATAAAATAAAGAGGAGTAGGTGCGGTGGTCTTGGCACGGAGGGGGCCAGTGATGTGGTGACCGTCAACGGTGGGGTTGGCTGCCGGTTTGGGAGACTCCAATAAATTTTTTATATTTGACAAAAAGTGTCCCTAAATTTTAGGGAAATTAATTAAAATACCCAAAGTTTGACTTTAACTTACCAAAATACTTAAAATCTCTTTGGTTTTATCAAAATACCCATTTTTTCGCGATCTGGTCCGCGATCGCGGACCAGGGGTATTTTGAAAAAATTTCTCCCGCGATCGCGAAGAAGAGTCCCGCGGTCATGTGATTTTGATTGTTTTGATTTCATATTTACACTTTCAACCCCTATAATTATTTACTTACTTTACTTTATACCTTTTACTTTCCTAATTTTAATTTTACACCTTCATCATATTAATACATATAATCGTTTATTAGCTAAAATACGTTTTAATTTTAACAAGTTATACCATTGTAATCGTCTCTTCGATACCTTCGAAATGAGCCTAATATTGAATATTTTTTGATTTAATTATTTATTATATATACTACATAAAAATATTTTTAATATTTACAATTCATAACATTATAGTTAATTATTTAATTTATGGTATATCTCTTATTTTTTTCAATTTTGTTTTACACTACTATTGCATTAACATAATAATCATATATTAACTAATTCATTAAATCGTTTTAAATTATTATTATTTGTATGTGTTTATAGATATCGTGAATGGCAATAGGACAAGGTTTCACGAGAAGAATATGAAATGGGGTTTTGACAAGTTGGTATCACTAGACTCATTTAAGAATTGTGAAAATGGGTATTTGGCGAATGATGATTCATGTGTGTTTGGAGCTGAAGTATTTGCAGTTACAGAGTATGCACAAAATGATCGATGTCTGTCCATCACAAAGCCTACGCCAAATTTTTAATACTTACACTTGGACCATCGATAATAAAATAAATAAATCAAAAAATATTCAATATTGGGTTCATTTCGAAGGTATCTAAGAGACGAGTACAATTAGGGGTGAGCAATACCGGGTACCCGGCCTATTTTCATGGAACCGGCACCGGAACCGGCGGTTCCTAGAAAGAAGGAACCGGAACCGGAACCGCTCCCGTCGGTTCTCATAATTTTGGAACCGGTCCTGGAACCGCTGGGAACCGCGTACCAATTGTTTTTTTTTAATTTTTAACATTTTAAATGTACAACAACTTTTTCCATAAGCATTTTTGGAGTTCGTGTACGTTCGTTTAAAAAATATAGTCGTTTATGTTCGTTTATGTTTGTTTGTTAAAATGTTAAACGAACACAAACAAACGAACCTAAACGAACACAAACGAACTTAAACAAACTTTAATCGAACACATTTATATTTAAAAAAACAAATGGTGCAACCACTCTAATAGGGTGCTCCATTAATATTTTTACAAAGCCTCAAGCCAAAGGGCTTAAGGGAAAGGGCTCAAGCCAAAGGCTAAACCCAAGCAATGTAGTGAATCCATTAATATTTTTACAAAGCCTCAAGCCAAAGGGCTCAAGGAAAAGGGCTCAAGCCAAAGGCTAAACCCAAGCAATGTAGTGAACTAGTGATGCAATTGAAAGGGAAGAGATGAGGGTTATATATACTGAAAGATGAGGCATGATTTTCTCAAAATTTTCGATGTAGGACAAGGTCTTTCATCAAAAACTGAAAGATGGTGCTGCCTAGGCATGGGAATGGGGCGGGGACCTCAATCCTCATCCCCGTCCCCGATCATTATATTCATCCCCATCCCCGTCCCCCATCCCCGCCGGGGAATATGATCATATCCCCATCCCCATCCCCACCGGGGAACGGGGATCCCCAACGGAGAAACGGGGATTTTTTCCCCAATCGATTTTTTTTTATTTTAATACAAAAATAATTATTTTAATACAAAAAAAGTTATTTTAATACAAAATTAAACATCATATAGTAATTAACAACCTAAAACCAAAAGAAAATCAACCTAATCCAAAAAAAATAACGTTACACGTACCAAAACATATCGACTTATCGAGTAATATGGCAGAAAGGTAAACATATTACATTTACAACAAAATATAAAAAAATAACAGAAACTACAAAATATTTTGTTTAGAAATGCATCAACTTTATGAAACAAACCACCAAAATGGTGCACCAACCAAAAACGTACAACACCTATCAAACATTTCAGGGCCAAAAAAAAACTATGGGTTTGTAAGGCACAAACCTAAAGCCATCAGTAAGCCAACGAAATAGAAGACAAAACAGAAGGCAACCCTCAAATATATATATATATATATATATAGATTGCATATATAATATGAAAATGATCGATGTGCTGGGATTCAATTTTATGGAGATGTAGTTCAGTAGTTGATGGGGTTCATAAAAGAAAATATATATATACCTTTACTTATATATATATATATATATATATATATATATATATATATATATATATATATATATATATATATATATATAATATAGGTGTCTGATGTATATGTGTATGTATACATACATTAATGATTAAAAAGATATGCAATTATTACTGATTTCTTGGACAAAAAATATTACTATATATTTAAATATATATTTTCATATTATACATATTATAAAATACGGGTACCTGGCGGGGCGGGGAGTGAGATGCCCGTCCCCGTCCCCATCCCCGGTTTTAGAAAAGCGGGGATCCCCGTCCCCGTCCCCGACCGGGGCGGGTGGACCGGGTTACCCGACGGGTCGGGGGTGATTCCCATGCCTAGTGCTGCCAGCTCCCACATCGCTAAGAGTAAACAATTTTTTAAGACCTAACACTATATATACAATTTGTCAACCTTTTATGAATGTTCTTTAACAATTTTTTCTTAAACTAGTAATCTTTATTTAGATAATTTTAAAATTTTAATTATTAATCTAATTTAGATATTTTTTCACATAGATTAAATATGTAATAGATATTAAATATTAGATATTTTCTATTAAAATGTACCGGGTACCCAGCGGTTCCGGTTCTGGGTACCCAGCGGTTCCGGGTACCCGGTCCCGGAACCGGTCCCGGCGGGTACCCAGCGGGTAGCGGTTCTAAAAAAATGAGAACCGGAACCGGACCCAGTCACATCAGTTCCGTTATTTTAGGAACCGAAACCAGTCACATCGGTTCCGGTTTCAGAACCGGCAGTTCCGGAGCGGTTCCGGTTTCAAAGGCGGGTACCCAGTTTCGCTGCTCACCCCTAAGTACAATGGTGTAACTTGTTAAAATTAAAATGTATTTTTAACGTATTTTAGTTAATAATACGATTATATGTGTTAATATGATGAAAGTGTAAAATTAAAATTAGGAAAGTAAAAGGTATAAAGTAAAGTAAGTAAATAAGTATAGGTGTTGAAAGTGTAACATTGAATTATAAATCACCAATTAATTTTATTTACACTTTCAACCCCTATAATTATTTACTTAGTTTACTTTATACCTTTTACTTTCCTAATTTTAATTTTACACCTTCATCATATTAACACATATAATCGTTTATTAACTAAAATACGTTAAAAAATACGTTTTAATTTTAACAAGTTACATCATTATAATCGTCTCTTCGATACGTTCGAAATGAGCCACAATATTGAATATTTTTTAATTTAATTATTTTAATATATATCATATATACTAAATAAAAATATTTTTTATATTTAAAATTCATATTCTTATAGCAGGAGGAGTCCCTGCGGTGCACTCAAATAGTCAAATTTGAAGCAGGTAAATAACTAGTATATATTTATATTTTATATATATATATATATATATATATATTTATCGAACTCCTTAACAAATTTTAACGTAATTAGTATGTTAATGTGATATGTTAAAACGTATTTTTTAAACATATTTTAGTTAATATATGATTATTATGTTAATGCGATAAGAGTGTAAAAAGAAAAATAGAAAAAGTAAAAAATGTACCATAAATTAAATAATTAACTATAATGTTATGAATTGTAAATATAAAAAATATTTTTATGTAGTATATATGATATATAATAAAATAATTAAATTAAAACATATTCAATATTGGGGGGCTCATTTCGAACGTATCGAAGAGACGATTATAATTGTGTAATTTGTTAAAACTAAAAAGTATTTTTTAACGTATTTTAACTATAAGAGATGTACCATAAATTAAATAATTAACTATAAGAATATGAATTTTAAATATAAAAAATAGGGAAATTAATTAAAATACGCAAAGTCAAACCAACTGTTACCAAAATACCCTAAAATTTTTCAATTTTGCAAAAATACCCAAAATACCCGCGATGGGGTCCCGCGATCGCGGGATACGCTGACGTGACACGTATTTTGGGCACAAATGCCCCGCGAAGCCCCTAAACTTTGGCCGCGGTGCACTTTTGGTCCCTGCCCGCGATCGCAGCCCGCGATGGGCCAAAATTTACAGTTTTGGTCCCTGAAATTTTCAACTTTTGGTCCCTGAAAATTTACACTTTCAGCCCCTATACTTAGACGAATCTTGATGCTTTTACTGTTTTTTTCCACAATTATTGCAATTTAAAGACCGATTTGTGGTTGAAATTCAATTGCATGTTTCAATCAATGTTAAATCAATGTTTTTGGAATATCAGTTTGTGGATGAAATGAGAGATTGGTTTTCTGATATGTTGGTTGTTTCATTTATAAATAGACATAAAATTCAAGCCATAATTCTCACACAACGATTTCATTGTTGCAATATTTCTTTCTGCAATATTTTGTGTTTGAGATACTACTGAAAAAATGAGTTCATCTGTTGCAAAAGCTAAGCTATATTTCTGTTTTGATGGTGAATGGGTGCAAGATAACAATGAGTGGAATTTTGCTTATAAATCTAAGCATGGTGTAAAAGTGTCAGTAAACTATACTTATCAGAAGTTTGTTGCATACGCCATGCAAAAATGTGGAATCAACTCTTCTGATATTTGCAAGTTAGTGTTTAAAAATGGCGATGGGTCATTTGTGGATTTATCCAACGATGGGGATATCTCTACTTTTCTGCACCTTGCAGTCGATTCAGAAAGACCCCCATTACTCTTTGTGTATCCCGGCGTATCCGACGGTGACGACGACGAAGACCTCCAAATAGAGCAGCTTGATTCTCAACAACAACAACCACCACCACCACCATCACCACAACCACACGAATGGCGTACTGCTGGAGTTGCTGATGACGAAACCCACGTTTTCAGAACGGGTAATTCTGAAATAGACAGATCAGACACCGATAATGATGATCACGAAGAATATACCCCTAGTAGAAAATCATGTAGTCAGATAAATGACTTTTTTGATATGCCCCCTATTCTTCCAGACTCCCATACCCAGACACAAAGCTACGAACCTACACCTTATATTCGTAGCGAAAGTTTAACAGCAGGTCAGATATTCGATTCGAAGGATCTCTTAGCAAGTCAGATCGGACTCAAGTTCTTGGAAGAGGGTTTCCAAAGTCGCGTGCGGGCATCTGACAAAATCAAATACGTAGTTGAATGTGCTAGAGAAAAGTGTGAGTGGAGGTTGTACGCGATTCACACGGGTCCCAAAGGAGGGGCGATAATGATTAGAAAGTTGCACGACGTACACACTTGTACGAGGACGCAACTTAATCCCCACCACAAACAAGCCGGCAAAAAGACTTTGGGTGCGATCCTGAAAAACAAATTTCTTGATGTTAGCAGGTCATTGCGTCCAAAGGAGGTCATTGCGTCCAAAGCAGGTCATTGTGATCCTGAAAAACAAATTTCTTGATGTTAGCAGGTCATTGCGTCCAAAGCAGGTCATTGCGATCCTGAAAAACAAATTTCTTGATGTTAGCAGGTCATTATCGTTCAGTACAGGGCGCGTCGTGCGGCGACATGGCCGGTAAGAGCAATCGGGTATGGGAAGTACGAGGTGCATGATGACTATATTCACGCGATTGTGAATATGGAAGACCACCTTTGTTCGTGTCGCGAATGGGATAAATTTGGGTTACCGTGCGGCCATGCCATCGCTGCAGCAACATATATGGGTCGTACAGATTGCAGCGACTTGGCTGTACCTTTCTTCACGTCCGAATATTACCGGAAAACATACGTGGAGGTAATAAACCCAGCTGGACCCCCTGCAGCATGGGTGTATCCACCCGACCCGCTTCCACCATCCTATCCACCTTTAATGGATAAGAACAGGGTCGGGAGACCGAGAAAGAACGACCGACGTCCATCACGTGGTGAAAGTTCGATACAACGAAGATGTACTCGGTGCCAATGCATAGGACACACTCGTGGAGAGTGTCCAAATCCCGCCCCTTCAACCGTGCCAAGGAGACATTCTGTCAGTCACACCCCAGGCCCGTCACAGCTTGAACCATATGGAACAAACCCTTATGATACTGTTGATCTAAACACTGATTTGTAAATGATATATATACACACATACATATGCTTCTAAATGAACATTGATAACACAGCTAGTTTGTAAATGATATATATATATATTCGTATTATATATTTACACACATAAAGAAAATATGAGACCTTCAATTTTTCTTAGTATTTTCTTGACCTTGTTCTTGCATCCATGGCAGTGAATGTTAACTCTGAGTACACATGTCTGTTTATATATTCATATTAGATACGTTTTAATTTTAACAAATTACACCATTATAGTTAATTATTTAATTTATGGTACATCTCATATTTTTTTTTCAAATTTTTTTTACACTCCTATCGCATTAACATAATAATCATATATTAACTAATTCATTAAATCGTTTTAAATTATTATTATTTGAACGTGTTTATAGATATCGTGAATGGCAATAGGAGAAGGTAGAATTGTTTATAAATGGGGTTTTGACAAGTTGGTATCACTGGACTCATTTAAGAATTGTGAAAATGGGTATTTGGCGAATGATGATTCATGTGTGTTTAAAACACTTCAGCTCCAAACACACATGAATCATCATTCGTCAAATACCCATTTTCACAATTCTTAAATGAGTCCAGTGATACCAACTTGTCAAAACCCCATTTCATATTATATATATACACACACATACATATGCTTCTAAATGAACATTGATAACACAGCTAGTTTGTATTCCATCCAACAAGCTCTTCATCTTCAATCTTTCTGACCCTTCTTCAACGGCTTCTGCTTTTGCAACCACGTATGGCCATTGTGTACCACAACCCGCACACACTTTAGCAAATGAGTTGAGGGTTGTCATATATTCTACAAGAGGAGTAGGCCCACGAATGAGGTAACCTCTGACTTGACTTTGCATGATGTATCCAACCTAACCGTGGTTCAGCGGCTTAAAAACTACTTTTCAGAGAAATTAACAACAACAAAAAATACAAAACAACAACACAGTAAAAAAAATACAAATAACAACACAGTAAAAAAAATACAAAACAAAAAAAAAATATAACCACCACCTACTTAAAAATTGATTTAGTTTCATCAATCCAAGCTTGCTTCTCGTTTACCTTCGCTTGAATAATTGCGAAGTCTTGCAGAATATGGTGAATTACTTCTTGTTCTCGACGAACACGAGCCTCCCGAGCTTTTATATCCCCTTTCATCCTTTTGATCTCCCTGTCTTCCTCTTCGATCTTTCTCAAATGGACTGCCTTCCTGTCCATAATTTTTTTCCACTCTTCTGTTAGTTCATCTATCTCCTTTTCCTTTTTTGCTATGGCGACCTCGATTTGAGGTGGCATTTTTTCAGGAGTAGACTTAGGGTTTGATGACGATGCCATTTGTGGATGAAATGAGAGAAGAGAAATCAAGAGAGAAAGCAATTCAAAGAAAGAAAGCAAGAGAGAAATCAAGAAAGAAAGCAAGAACAAGTGTGAATTGTGAATTGCATATTACTGATATTTATGGATGAAATCTCAAACATGCAAATGAATTTCAACCACAAATCGGTCTTCAAAGTACAATAATTGTGGAAAAAAACAGTAAAAGCATGCAAGATTCGTCTAAGTACAGGGACCAAAAGTGTAAATTTTCAGGGACCAAAAGTGAAAATTTTGGTCCATCGCGAGCTGCGATCGCGGGCAGGGACCAAAAGTGCACCGCGGCCAAAGTTGAGGGGCTTCGCGGGGCATTTGGGGCCAAAATACGTGCCACGTCAGCCCTAGCCCGCGATCGCGGGATCCATCGCGGGTATTTTGGGTATTTTTGCAAAATGAATTTTTTTTTGGGTATTTTGGTAACAGTTGGTCAAACTTTGGGTATTTTAATTAATTTCCCTAAAAAATATTGTTATGTAGTATATATGATATATAATAAAATAATTAAATCAAAAAATATTTAATATTGGCAGGGCCGGTCCTAGGGTTTTTGATGCCCTGTGCAAAATGCTAAAAAAATGCCCCTATGTCTATTTTTAAGCAAATGAACGACAAAAACATGCGATTTTTTAAAGGGTTTGAAACCTAGTCAAGTTAGGTGACTCGTCTTCACATAAATTTTTATTAATTATAACTAAAAAAATACAAACGGGACATAAAAGCCAAAACCCCGAATTACAAAATATAGAATGATAAATCATGAATTAAGACTGTGCTTTCCGGTATTCCCTTTCCAAATTGAAATTAGCACAATAAAACATTAATTCCATATATGGAACTTAAAACTAAAAGATAAGGAAAATAATAGTTTTAACTTAAAATAGTAAATTACATGGAAGTTAATTTCATAGTAAGCAAAGAGTAAAATTCATACAGTTATAAGTCTAAAGACTAAATTTTAAATCTAATATGGTAATGTCAAACCTCAAAGTAAACAAGTGTCAAAAGAAAAATGATAAATTATAAAATTCATAATATATGCTATTATGCATTGCAAAGAACAAATACCTAATTAGACAATATCATAATATGTTGTTACCGTTGTTGATACATTGATGTGCTTTTGTGCATTGCAAATTTCAATATGCAAAACGAACTGGACGAACACGAGCGAAGGGTTGTTTGTGTTCATTCGTTTAACTTAACTGAACAAACAAGCATGAATGGTAAATGAACGAAAGTTTTTTTTGTTCTTGTTCGTTTGTTTAACTTACACGAATGGTAAACAATGGAATTTTTAGTATTCTTGTTCATTCGTAAAGAAAATGTGTTCGTTAACGTTCATTCGTTAAGATACTAAACGAACGAACGTAAACGACTAGAACTTTTTGCGATCATATTTGTTCATTAAGAAAACCTATTATTTCGTTAAGATGCTAAATAGAAATCAACTTGAGTTGTTGAAATGTTGGGTGTTCACCAGTTCATGATGTGCATTCAATATCTATCACTACCAGGCCTTAGTCTATTTTATAGTTAAAACTTAGTTGTCCAATTCCCAAATTATTAAACCCAAAACTAGTAATAAATCACAACTTGATGCCCCCTTAGGCTTTGATGCCCTGTGCGGTCGCACGGGCTGCACGTGGCCAGGGCCGGCCCTGAATATTGGGCTCATTTCGAAGGTATCGAAGAGACGATTATAATGGTGTAACTTGTTAAAATTAAAACGTATTTTTTAACGTATTTTAGTTAATAAACGATTATATGTGTTAATATGATGAAGATGTAAAATTAAAATTAGGAAAGTAAAAGGTATAAAGTAAAGTAAGTAAATAATTATAGGGGTTGAAAGTATAAATATGAAATCAAAACAATCAAAATCACATGACCGTGGGACTCTTATTCGCGATCGTGGAACAGATCGCGGAACAGATCGCGGAAAAATGGGTATTTTGATAAAATCAAAGAGATTTTGAGTATTTTGGTAAGTCAAAGTCAAACTTTGTGTATTTTAATTAATTTTCCTAAATTTTATTCTACTTTTTATTTAAATATTTTAATTCAAATTAAAACTAAAATGAACTGTCCTCAAAATTTTACATTAAGTGATGATTTTACATTTGGATACTTGGATAATTTATTTTAATTTCTTTTACAAACTTTGTGATATATTTATCTATTTTTTAGATATTGAGTTGTTATATTATTAATAATACAAATATACGTTTTAATATCAAAACTAGTTAATGCTTTATGTATTTATTTTTATATCAGAATCAGATTTAAATTATTCACTGAGAATGTAAAAATATCTTAATGTTGATATATGTAATGAAGAAGTTGATGATGCATTTAACAATATTAGAAGTTTACTCGCGCAATGCAGCACGATACATCTCGATTTTTTTTTGAACGGCAATGCGGCATCGAACCCACGATCGACTACCACGCACACCGTCCCGGCGGTATCAGGCATCCAAGGGCAGCCCACTAATCCGCCGCGTCCGCAGCCCAACTTACGCTTGCGCCTATTCCCAACCACATTGGGTTGGGGCGATAGCCCAGTCTTCGACTGGACCACATAAGGACGGCCCAACCAGAGGTTAGGCGGGTATCTCAGACATGCTTACCACGGGGTTCGAACCCTGGTAGTCAGGGATACCATCCACTGACCCCCAAGGATGTTACCTTACCACTGGGCTATACATGCTTTGATGATACATCTCGATTTTAATGTTCTAATTTATTTTAATGTGTGGTTTTGAGGAAAAAAAAGTCAATTTTTTTTAATAAATTTGTTTAAAGAATGGTTTTTTTTGAGAAGTTCATGATTTGAGTATTTGAAAGTGGTTAGAGATAATGATTAATTAATAAGAGTCAACGATTTAAGAATTTGAAGATTGTTAGAGATAAGTATTAATTAAGTAATTAGCATTAAAATCGGTACATAAAGCTTCATTGGTTGTTTTTAAGAGATTTGAAGTAATTAGTATTAAATAGCGGTACATGAAACTTTAGAGGTTGTTTTTAAGAGTTTTTCATAAATGTTTTATAATCTATACATATAATAAATAAGTAACTAGCATGCCACGTGTCGTCTTCTGGTGAGCCGACTTCAGTGTTTTCCCGCCTAAACATGTATCTGGACGCAGTTTACATTATAAGTTCAATTAGAACACTCACATTCACTCATCCTTAAATCTCTTCTTAATTCATTTTTTTTTAATTTATACGTTACATTTACTACCCTTATAATTAGGTATGTAGTTAATTTTAATTCTTTACTTTTTTATTTTAGACTCTTATCATATAAACATAAATCTATACATATAATAAATAAGTAACTAGCATGCCACGTGTCGTCTTCTGGTGAGCCAACTTCAGTATTTTCCCGCCTAAACATGTATCTAGACGCAGTTTACATTATAAGTTCAATTACAACACCCACATTCACTTCTTCTTAAATATCTCCTTAATTCAATTTTTTAATTTATACGTTACATTTACCACCCTTATAATTAGGTATGTAGTTTACTTTTAATCCCTTACTTTTTTATTTTTCATTTTAGTCTCTTATCATATAAACATAAATAATGTATATGAACTAAAAATCATTAAAAAACATTTCTATTTTTTACAAATTATACTATCGTAATCGCTTCGTCAATACCTTCGAAATGAGTCCAATATTGAATATTTTTGGATTTAATTATATTAATAAATATCATAAATATATACGAATTAATGTGTCGTGATTAGTATGAGATTTGATACAAATAATCACTAAATTGTCGTGATTTTCTTTTTGCAATTTTATATCAATTTTTACTTCAAAGTCAAATATCTTCGACGAATTACAATTCTATCAAGTTTCATTCTGTCAACGAAACACCCTTAGAATTATCATAAGAGATTTAATGACTTTTGGATTATGAGTTCGAACCTTTTTCAAAAATATAAATATGCAATTATTGTGTATTCGTTTGATAAATTCATTTAGTAACGACATTTATAATAGGTATCAAACTTAGTAGACGTATTTTTATCTTCAAGATAATATTCTATATTTGTGGAATTTTTTTCTTTTTATCAATTATTGTATGTGTCACAAAATTATTCAACAACTATTAAACATCAAATAATTAACTTAAAACACAAATTTGATCGTCGCGCAACGGGCGAGCGAAAGACTAGTAATGTATATGAACTAAAACGCATTAAAAAACATTTCTATTTTTTACAGATTATACCATTGTAATCGCTTCGTCAATAACTTCGAAATAAGCCCAATATTGAATATTTTTTGATTTAATTATATTATTAAATATCATTAACATGTACGAATTAATTTGTTTTATATCTCTTACATTATTCATTTTCATTTTACACTCTTATAATATTAAAAATACATAATCATAGTTTAACTAAAACATATTAATAAATGCATTTTTTTACAAATTATATTATTATAATATTATCGTCAATAATTTTAAAATAAGTTTATTATTGAATATTTTTTTAACTTAATAATGTTGTGAAATATCATAAATACGTATCAAGAATTTTCAAGAATGACGTACCGAGATTTTTTTTAAACTTGTACATTTTACGCTCTTATCTATGTTTATCTATAATACTCCTTTAAAAATAATTCCACTTACGGTTATAATTGAATTTTTAAAAAGTACAAATCTCAATTCATCATGTACAAGTTTAAAAGCTCTAAAACCTCTCATGTTCAACATGATAATTAAAAATAATTTTTTTTGAAGTATGTGATATTCATATACGGTAAATACAACAATTAAACTCACACACCCTCCTCATCTTTGGTGAGGTTTGAACCCCTGACCTCCTACGAGGACAAATGTTCCCATACCGCTAGGTCAAACCATTATAATTAGTTATTTAATTTACTTTATATCCTTTCATTTTTCATTTTACTTCTTTATCATATCAACATACATAAACTAAAATACATTATACATTAACCATATTGACTTTTAATTTTATACATCTGATATGCGATTTAAAAGCGAATAAATATGAACATGAAACAAAACTATTTTTTCGAATTCTTGACTTTAGATTCGAGATATACTTTGCGCCGCATCGCGCGCGTGTACATATTTAGTATAGTATAGATAATGATATTACTCTATTAACAAATAACAAGTAATATATTTTTATTTTATTTTTATAATTGAGTATAGAAAAAGTAACCTTGATAAAGTTTGTAATACAATTATTATTGCCAAGGTGTTATAATAAATAAAATTGAAGTATATAAAAGTAAAATTTTGTTTAGAATTAAATGAATTTATTTAGTGAATAATGGCACACCCATAATGTTTAATTCATGACCCCATTACGATTATTAGATCTAGAAAATTCCATCAAAAGTTGAATTTTCTATTTGTTTATAGTAATTGAAACCGTATTTATAAAATATGATTAAATGATTTATTTTGACGTGTTATTAAATTTTATTGTTGAAAAAATGAAAAGGCAACAAATTAATAGTCGTCTTTGTTTGATGCATTTAAGTGACAATTCATCGTAGATATGTTCACGGACATTGTTGTCCGCTTGATCCGGGCTGTCGACCGATTAAGAAAAAGATTGAGTTGGCTATATTAGACCCGTTAGACAAAAAAAACATATAAGCTCAATCCAAATCCGGCTTAAGCCCACAAATAATCACTTCTAGTCCAACGGTACTCAATAACCTAGCATTTTTGGAAGGTCAAAGGTTCAAGTTTCATCAAAAGAACAAGTCAATAAGTCATATATAAAGTGTCAATCAAACGCATTTTGATTATTTGATTATTTTCTTTCTTGTTCACTTATGGTGCATTTGGTATGCAGACATGATAGGACATGACAAGGTGGGACAAGACACAACAGGACATGACAGAACTAGTGTTCCACGTTTGGTAAGACATAATTGGACATAACAGAACAGATAACATTGACCAATTTACCCTTACTAAATTTAAAGAATGAATAAAATATGAAATAGAAGGTTTATTTGATGTTTTAGAAAATAATTAGATTTTATTTTGAAGTTATATTGGTAAAACATAAGTCTGTTTCATCTTGTTCCATGGAGTGGGGTGGAATAGGTCTGTTTCAGTTTGTTCCACCTTATTCCAGTCTGTTCCACATAAAAATTCTGCCAAACATGGGACAGTGGACCCTTTTCTATTCTGTCTTATCATGTCTAGTGTACCCTTATTATAGATTGTAGAATTTTGAAATATGAGTTAGATATTTGGAGGGGGGGGGGGGGGGGGGTTGGTTTATGTGATTGTCATAATATTTTACATAGAAGATTTTTTTATGACTCGCTTTTCAATAAAAAAAATTAGTATATTCAGTGGTCGTTTACCTAACACTTACCCGGTAAGTGTTTACGGTAATAGTCAATTTTTTGGCTTAAATTACCTCGTAAGATTTTTAGTACATTAAAATGACATCGTATGCAACATTCTTATCCGGTAATTGCTTACCGGATAAGAGTCCTCACTCTCACTCACGGATAAGACTCCCGGTCTTTGTTATTTTTCTTATCGGGTAAGATTCTCAATACATGTCATGTTCATTCGATGTAGTAAAGTGAACCGGTAAACACTTATCGGGTAAACGTTTAATAAAAGACCCCTTAGTCATCATATTAAACATAAGTTTCAAATTTTGATTTTCAATGAGATTTCAATTTAAATACACAACCAGTATATAACGTAAGTTTTACATTATGTTTTATATAGCGACTTTCCAAGTTTACAATTTAGGGTTTTTTTTGGAGTTTATGGTATCAACAATTTTGGTACTTGTGATATGTTGGTTTTTACGAAATTGGTTCTCAGGCTTCATTTATTATGAATTTGATCTTTGTGGTATGCACTTTTTGTTGGATTTGGTACTTAGAGCAAATGACCGTCTATTTGTTCTGTTAAAATTGAGGGCAAACTAATATTTTTTCAATTTTTCCATTTGTATTTTTTTTAAATTAAGGCCTAGACGATATACATTGAAACTTGAAGGGCCAAATAGTTAAATTGTACAAGGGCTTGTTTTGTTAATTCTGAAACTCAAGGACACTCTCCCCCTCACCCATCGCTCCGTCAATCTCTCTCTGATGCCATTCTCATTTTTCCAGCAATCTCTTGTACACGTATTGTCTTCATCCCAACCACGACCACTCTCAATCCACAAGGATCGAGGAGCTTACTTCAATCATATTCTTTGGAAAGGACACCGAAGTTCGGCTGGGATAGGTTGAGGACCCATGTTTTTTATCACCATCTATGTCGATCAATATGTAACCAACATCTCCACTCCATGGTGTCAAGAGCTCGCAATGATTGGTTGGAGAAGGTGAGAAGCAGCAACAAAGTCACCAGATACAGGTGGTTACGACAAATAAAGTGGTGGTGAAGGCTGGAGTGGTGTAGGTTGCCAACGAAAGAGTTAGGGGATGGTGATCTCTAACGGAGGGAGGTCATGGGGAAAAAGAAAGGTGGAGAAGACAGAGGGAGAAAGGGGGTTCATCGGTCCGATCACTGTCGCCGGAAAGAAGTGGGAGACGATGATGGAGTTCTTTTGTTTTTATTTTTAGAGATCACGTATTCACGCCACAAGTCCTTTTGGTGGCTTGTTTGTGGTTGGGATTCAGTTGCGTCCTCGAACAAGTGTGTACGTCGTGCAACTTTCTAATAACTAACGCCCATCCTTTCTCTCCCGCGGGCCTCGCGTACATCCTCCAATTACAGTTTTCTCCCGCAAATTCAACTACGTATCTGCCTTTGTCGGATCTCGGCGTGTAACTTTCGAAACCCTCTTCCATGAACTTAATTCTGACCTGACTCGCCAAGTGATCATTCGAATCAAATATCTGACCTACTTCTAACCTTGAACTGCGATTATAAGGTGCAGGTTTGTAGGTTTGTGTATGAGTATTCTGGTCTGGAAGAGTAGGGGGCATATCAAAATAGTCATTTAACTGACTAAATGATTTATTACTAGGGGTATATTATCCGTCCTCATCACTATCGGCATCTGATCTGTCTATATCAGCATTACCCATTTTGAAAACATGGGTTTCATCATCAACAACTCTAGCACAACGTTCTTCTTGTGGTTGTGGTTGTTGTTGTTGCGTCTCCGGAACATAATTAGGATAACAATCATCACTGTCGTCATCACCTTTGTCATCACCGTCGTCGTCACCTTCGTCATCGTCTTCGTTGCACACCGATGATTCGGCATACACATAAAGTAATGGAGGTCTTTCTGATTTGGCTGCAAAGTGCATAAAACCAGAGATATCCCCATCGTTGGATAACTCCACAAATGACCCATCGTCATTCTTGAACACTAACTTGCAAACAGCCGAAGGGTCGATTTCACATTTTTGCATGGCCTATGCAACAAACTTCTGATAAGAAAAGTTTACTGGCAATTTTACACCATGCTTAGTTTTATAAGCAAAATTCCACTCATTGTTTTCTTCCACCCATTCACCATCGTAACAGAAATATAGCCTAACTTTTGCAACAGATGGACTCATTTTTTCTGTAGTATCTCAAAAACAAAATAATGAAGAAAGAAAGCAAGAAAGCAAGAAAGAAGGATGGAATGGGTGTGAATTATGGATTGCATTCTACTGATATTTATGGATGAAATCTCATTGAGGAAGATGAATTGCAACCACAAATTGGTCTTCCAAGTACAATGATTCAACATTGATGAAACAAGCCAGTTGTCACACCCTCAAATTTGGAACGAGCAACTAACTTTAAAATTCAATAAAATAACCAATTTAGATATAATCACTTCTACAACATTCCTTAAAATACCTCGGAATTTAAAACATTATAAGTCTACGATAAAATAACTTAATCGGGTGCTACATAACACAACACAAGTTGCTAGTCCAAACAATTGCGGAAGACTTCACTAATTAAGTCACCTCTCGTGCACTCTACTAGCACTCGCCACTTCACAATGTAGCTAGAGCTACCCCAACCTGAGCCTGTTGCACATGCCGACAAATAAAAAGGGTTAGGCTTACGCCTAGTGAGTTCAAGCATTTTATCATGACTATATAAAATCATAAATCGGAGGTTAGTAGTTATAGTCATGATTTAAATAAATCTTTAAATGAAAGCTTGCGTCAAAGACTATCATTTCCAAAACGGCATAAACAAATCATTTTCCAACACACTCAAAATAATGGAAACCATACCCGAAAAGTGTAATGCGTTTTTCAAAATGTGTTACAAATCCCAGTTCACTCAAATACGTGAATAAGTCTAGTTTAGACGAAACATTCAAATACGGTTGACAATACATACTCAACCCATAAACCATGGAAACCATCCACTTAAACATAACTCTTTATTAAGACATAATACGAAGCAAAACTCACGCAATCGTAAAATGTAATAAAGATCAAATACCATAAAATAGAACTCCAGCAATTAAAACATCCAATAAGAATGTAACGTAAATCCGTCCATCAATCATGGAAACAATCCATATGCATGTACTATAGCCTCAACAATGCGAATGAATAAAATACCCGAAATTAACACCCTTCGGTGACGGGGAAGACCCGATCTCATCGAATGTGGCAAACACATCAATTAAACCACGATTAAATAAATACAAGTAAGCTTCTTGGACATGGAAAAACAGATGACATCAACCATACTAGGTCTTTAGTCAATCATCGGCGTCAGTCATACTAGATCTTTAGCCCATCTTAGACATCAACCAAAACTAGGTCTTTAGTCCATATCCGACATCAACCAAAACTAGGTCTTTAGCCCATTTCCGGCATCAACCAAAACTAGGTCTTTATCCCCTCTTGGACATCAACCATACTAGGTCTTTGGTCAAAGATCTAATGATCACTTATCAACGTCAAATCATGCAAATGAAATGAAATCACTTATCAAAGCCCTCAAGTTCAACCATACTAGGTCTTTACCTTGGAAACCCACCATCCAAAACAAGCTTACTCGACTTAAATATAAATACATGACCCCAAAAGAATAACTAATGCGTTCAAATCATGTAAACCTCAAATATGATGCAACTCACGCAATGCAAACCCCAAGCCCACGTCGAGCTTATTAAAACCGGGCGAATGCCATCAAGACTCAATCGAGTCCAAAACCGAGCCCTCTGCTCAAAGATCTAATGATCACTTATCAACGTCAAATCATGCAAATGAAATGCAATTAAGCATATAACACATCCCAGACTCCACCCCGAGCATGTTGTTAGTCCCAGATGGCTTAACAAGTATTGTAGAAGGGGGGGTTGAATACAATACACAAAAATTTCACAATTTTAATTCTTATATTTGAAAAACTTTCAAAAGAATTACACACAGAAAACTTAAGACTGTTGCGGAAAAGAACAGATAAACTATTCTAACAATCTTACACAAAGTATACAACAAAACAACTAAGAACACTGAGAGCAAAGCTATTGAGTTTTAAGGCTTAAAAGAAGGTTTCTTGCACTGAGAGAATTTCTTGAAAGCGTGAGAATTGCATGAAGAGCACTTCTCCTTTTATAGTGCCAAGGAGTGCCCAAGCATTAAATGCTTGGGACACTTGTCATCTTCACATATGCTGATAATGTTGACTTCAGGAGAACTGTGAAGTCCTTGTCACTTTTCACTAGGTGCAGACAGAGTAGCTTGAGTAGATAAAAGGGACCTTAACTGAAAGTGGATAAAGAGACAAACTGTCACTTTTCTCTGCTGGAGGATATTGTCCCATAATAAATGATCTTCTGTCTTGAGCTTTTAGCACCGAAGTGGTTTCCACCGAGATTGAGAAATCTTCGGTGGAAAGAAGACTAGTCCACCGAAATTGCAAGCATGTTTCGGTGGTGAGAGGACCACCGAAATTACAAGTATATTTTGGTGGTGAGAGGAGCACCGAAAGAGTCATCGGTGGTGGATGGGGCCACCGAATTTGTCCATGCACTTCGGTGGAAGAAGGCCACCGAAATTGTCCTATAAATTCGGTGGAGAGAAGGCCACCGAAATGTCAAGGAATTTCGGTGGTGATGACTTGTTTGAATGTTGCCGAGAGTCTTCTATTTTCCACAAGTAGAGAGTCTTCAAGCTTGGTTTCGGTTGATCTTCGACTTCACCGAACATTTGATATCTTGTACAAGTCATTCAAAGAACTGAACTAAAATATTCTAAGTAGGAGTTTTAGGGAAAACATCGGTGAGTCAATTTCAAATCCTTGGTGACCCAACAATCTCCCCCTATTTGAATTTGAGCTCCTTATCTTAGAATATTCAAGAGTAAATAAAAGTAAGTGCGTTTTTTTACCCTTTTTACTCTTTTGGGTTCTTTTCACATAGACCATTCTTTTTGTTCTTTTTCTTTTGTATGCGTATGTATACTATGTACAGTATTTACAGGTAACGAAAGATAAAGTATGTACAGAAATAAAATTCAAATAGAGATACTTGTATTAAGATAAGTTCTCGTACAATTTACAAAATGAGAAACTAACTTTTACAAGTACCAAATGGAGAGAACTTACTTCTTTGAGGTTTTGCGGCGCTTGATTTCATCCAGTAAGTTTCTATAGAACGGTTGAGCTTCGGGGATGTTCGGAAAGAGGTTGTGAATGCCTTCCAGAAATATAGTATCGGCGATGGATATCTGGGCAAATCTGAAGAATGCCCGACGACCGAGACCGTCGTTAAAGAACAATCCTGGTATTGGTGAGAGGCTTAAGGTTGTGGTAGGATAGGGAACAGAAGTGGGAATGGTAAGGTTAAGATTGTTTACATTCGGGATTTTACCTTCTCTTGCCATTTCCTTGAAGACTGAGTCAGGAGGATTTTTGACTTTGGGGAGGATGATCTTGTCTTTCAGAGACTGCAGTTTGGCTCTTTCTTCGGTGGAGAGGGTGATGTTATGTTTTCTTTTGATCTCCTTCATCTTATTCATTAGACCATCAATGTATTTGACAAAGATGTCTTTCTTTGGATTTGGACTCCTGACAAGGTGTTGAGTGATTTCATACCATTCCGAGAGACCGAAGAGTTGGAGATGGCTTTCTTTCACACTCTTCATAGAACCATCTTCCCAGTTAATAATCAATCTGATGTCTTGAGGGTTTGCCTTGGAGGTGGCAATCTTTACTGAAGAAATTTGTGACCTATAGCTTCGGTGGTGCATGGTCTTTTTGTACCAACTAATTTCTTCATTCTTTTCTTGTTCCAAGGCACTGAGCACCGATTTCTGTGTTTGGATGGCATCGGTGGACTTGACTTTTGTAGCTTCATCTGCGGCAGCTTTGAGAGACAGATCTCTGGATTTGTCTAAGTCGATTTGAGCTATTCTTGCTTCCTCAATTTCTTGAGCAGAGAGGCCAAGTTCGGTGGTGATAGGTTGAGAAGCAGGCTTGAGTTTGAGAGTTTCAGCGTCCTTCGGTCGAGCCCCATATCTTGCCAGATCCTTTTTCTTCTTTGCTTCTCTGGCCAATTCTTCGACCGAAAGAGTTCTTTTTCCTTTGTCTTCGGGAGCTTTGCTGTACTGCTCCCCCTCAACTGATGCATTAAGGTCAAGAGCTTCGGTGGAGCCAGTATGGGTCGGTGAGAGTGAGACATTTTTCGGTGGAGAAGAGGGTTTCGGTGGTGAGGAGGATTTCGGTGATGAGGAGGATTTTGGTGAAGAGGGTTTCGGTGGAGGCTGGTTACTGGAAAGTTTCTTGATGGATGGAAGTTTCGGTGGAGCCGCGGTTTTCTCCCCCTCAGGAACAGCCGGTAACTTGAAACCCAACTCATAGAAGGCCTTATCAAACTTGGAGTGTAGGAAGGCCAGACTCGTTTCGGTGGTATGGGGGACCAAGGCAAAGTCACCGAGATCCATTTCCCACTGGGAACGTTCAGGATTGGGTGAGTCGGTGGAAGGTTTGGAGAGGGACTCCACTGTGGTAGAAAGGGTAGATAATTTTTCTTGAATGGGGCGTAGGGCTTCGGTGATGGCATCAAGAAGAAGATGCGGTAGCTGAGACTCGAGGTTAGAGATGCGGGAATTGGCTTGGGAGATTAAGGTGATGGTAGATTTAAGAAAGGTAGAGGTGCGGTCGATGTGCGGGGAAGTTTGGCCACCGATTTCGGGGAACGAACAGTGCCATCGAGGGGGATCCGCTTCGGGAAGAGGATGTCGTAAGTGAGGCGCGAGTGCGTCGGTGTAGAGGGTTCGGGGAGGTCGGGGAGGTGAGGGTGTACGTTGTGGAGAGTGTTGCCTCGGCGAGGGAGGCTCGATGGGATGTTCTTCGGGGGACGGGATGGTTCGGGGAGAACCAGTGTCCGCTAAAAGAAATGCAAAGAAATCATGTGGGGGGGAACCCTGATTGGGTTGTGCAATCTCATCGATCAGAAACTGATCGGGTGAAAAGCTGTGAAATGAAAAATCAGAACCCTCGAGAGGAGAGACCTCGAGGTCATCTCCACCACCCAAAGAATCGAGTGGGGAGGTTTGTTGAGGGTTCTCCAAGTGTACAACTGAGGCCTTTTGAGAGGCAACAGAGGAGTTGGTGGGGTCTGAAACGGATACCCTTGGCCCGGAGGGATGAAGTTCAACAACCGACGATTTTTGAGAATCGACAGTTGGATTTGTTGGAGGGGCCGATGGTTTCCGGGACCTCTTTGGAAGAGATCCCGAAGGGGAAGATGAGTGCCTCCGCTTATGAGAAGGGGTTTGAACCGGGGAAGCCTCCGAGGGAACTCTCGGTGACGTAGTTCGAGAAGTGGGTGCGGAGGTGTCGGTGGCCTTTCGTCGTTTCTTTTGAGTGCCACCCGACGTAACTCGGTAACGGGGAGTAGGGGCCACTACAGTTGGAGGGACCTCGGGAATTTCTAGGTGTTGAAACCCGGGAATTTCCGCATCACCCCAATGTAGTTCGGGAGAAAGAGCAAAAGAGATCATACCTGGTCGTAATGGGCGATCGGTGGCGAGAGGCTTAACGTTGAGAGTTTTGGTGCCTACACACGGAGAAGACCAGTCATAAGAGAAGCGCGGTAAAGGGGATTTGCGATCTGACTCCAATGCCTTAGAAAGTTTGTGCTGTATGATCATTGAGATGAAGCGTGGAAAGGCAACATAGCATTTCTTGGGAGTCTTGATGACCTCGACAAGCTCTGAGAAGAAATATTGGGCGAAGTCGACTTTTCTTTGGAAGATGAGGGCATGAGCGAGTTTGTTGACGTGTGAAGGCGATTGATCATGCCCACTTGTTTTGCGTGAGAGGCAATGGATAACGTGGGCAAAGAAGAAATTCCAAATGCCTCCCATTTTGCTGCGAAGAAGAGTACCGGGGCCTTTGGAGCTTTTGGAGGAGTCGTCGAGCACATAACCGGTGGTAAGAACAATGTCTTCATGTATGGTGTCCAAATACATGTCTTCATAGTCGGAAAAGGCGTCGATCTTGAGAGCGAGACGAACATCATCGACTCCAAAAGTGAGGTCGTGATCACCAGCGTCGTCGGAAAGAATGGAGGCGTGAATGGCTTCGTTGGAGGGATCGTACACACATGTTAACCAAAATCTGCCAATGAGCATTTTACTCATCTTGGGGTTGCATGAAAAGGCATGAAGAAGAGGAGAGCGAGTGAGGAACTTTGCGACTATGGAGAACTCGGGATGAGCTGGATCCGGGTCGAAGCGGGCAACGTGATTGCATTGATTAAACTTAAGCTCTTCAAATCGTGTGGGAATAGGGTATCGAGAAGATGCCATGAGAGAAATGTGTTTGAGAGAGAAGAGAGAGTGCAGGTTTGAAACTTGAGGAAGAAGTGGAAAAGATGTAGGGGACGGTATGTATATATAGTGAAAGGATAAGGTACCGTGATGATGATTTTGCATGGGGAAATGGGACATGCGACTCATGAGATGAAAGGTTTCTTGGGGAATCGGGACACGGAACGGCGGATAGGCGAAAGGTCTGACACAAATGAAATTGAGTGGTCACAAGTGGGCGTTGGGAATCGTAAGGATCGGTGTAGACTCGGTGATGGTTCGGTGGACATTTCGGTGATTATTCGGTGGACAATCGGTGAGAGATCGGTGGAAAAAGTCGTAGGGTTTCACCGATTGAGGAGATTACCACCGAAATGGAACTTCGGTGGTAGAGTGGATTCACCGAATTTGGATTTCGGTGGTGGAATGGTATCACCGAATGGAGATGACCACCGAAATGAGACTTCGGTGGTGGACAAGTTTCACCGATTTTGAAGATTATCACCGAAATGAGGCTTCGGTGGTAGAAAGGTTTCACCGAATTTGTAGAATTTCGGGGAGGGTTTAGATAACTTCTACCAAAATGTGGACCGAGAAGATGCCACCGAATTTTGATTCGGTGGTTGGAAAGAAAGAAGAAAAGAAAAGATTTAACACATAGATTTGTCCACCGATGAGAGATCGGTGGTGAGAGAGAGGTAGATAAAAAAGAGTCCACCGATGTGAGATCGGTGGAGTATGAACACTTGTTTATTCTTGTAGATTGCACATCCCAAGTTCACTGATGAGAAAGTTGAACCTGGTTTCATCAAGAGGTTTGGTGAAAAGATCAGCAAGCTGCAAATCGGTGGGAATGAAGTGCAGTTCAATGTCACCTTTGGAAATGTGGTCCCTGATGAAATGATACCTGATATCGATGTGTTTAGATCTAGAGTGAAGAACAGGATTATTTGCTATAGCTATAGCACTGGAATTATCACACAGAATTGGGACTTTAGAAAAGAATTGATTATAGTCCCGTAGTTGGTTTCTCATCCATAGAATCTGAGCACAACAGCTCCCAGCAGCTACATATTCAGCCTCAGCAGTAGAGGTTGATACAGAGTTTTGTTTCTTGCTGGACCAACTTACCAATTTTCCACCAAGGAGCTGACAGCTTCCTGTAGTACTCTTTCTATCAATCTGGGAACCTGCATAGTCTGAATCTGAGTAACCAATTAGTTCAAAACCCGAGTCTTTGGGATACCAAAGACCCAAGTGCAGTGTGCCCTTAAGGTACCGAAAAATTCGTTTTACAGCCTTTAAATGCGATTCTTTAGGATTGGCCTGATAACGAGCACATAGACAGGTAGCAAACATAATATCCGGTCTGCTAGCAGTTAGGTAAAGCAGAGAGCCTATCATACCTCGGTAAAGAGTGACATCCACAGATTCACCTTTTAGATCAGCACACAGTTTCAAGGGAGGTGCCATGGGAGTTTTCATAGGAGAGCTATCTAGAAAGTTAAATTTCTTCAGAAGGTCACGAATATATTTGCTTTGATTTATAAAAATCCCTTCTGAAGATTGTTTGACTTGAAGGCCCAAGAAAAATGTAAGCTCTCCCATCATGCTCATCTCATATTCACTCATCATGAGAGAAGCAAACTCATCACATAGGCATTCATCAGTGGCACCAAAGATGATGTCATCAACATAGATTTGAACAAGAATGATATTACCTGAGGTTTCTTTGATGAAGAGAGTATTGTCAATTTTACCTCTGGAATATCCATGCTTGAGAAGAAAGTTGGCAAGAGTGTCATACCAAGCACGTGGAGCTTGCTTGAGACCATACAATGCTTTGTCAAGTCTGTACACATAGTCTGGATGAGCTGGGTCTTCAAAGCCAGGAGGTTGTTTCACATAGACTTCCTCTGCAAGTTCCCCATTGAGAAAGGCACTTTTAACATCCATTTGAAAGACCCTAAAATTTCGGTAGGCAGCATGAGCCAGAAAGATCCTTATAGCTTCAAGTCTTGCAACAGGGGCAAATGTTTCATCATAGTCAATGCCTTCTTCCTGTCTGTATCCTTGAGCTACTAATCGGGCCTTGTTCCTGATAACAGTACCATCTTCATCCATTTTGTTCCTGAATACCCACTTGGTTCCAATGATTGTCTTGTTTCTGGGTTTGGGAACCAATCTCCAAACTTTATTTCTCTGGAACTGAGAAAGTTCTTCTTGCATGGCAGTGATCCAACAAGGATCTGATAGAGCTTCATCCACTTTCTTGGGTTCAGAGAGAGAGAGGAAATTCACATAGAGACAAATATTTCCAACTCCTCTGCGAGTTTGGACACCTGCTTGTTGGTCACCAATAATTTGATCTATGGGGTGATCTTTGGTCCATTTTAGAGCAGGGGGTAAAGGTGATGGGGTATGAGAAGTAGAGTGAACTGGAGTAGTGGGATCAGAGGTTTGGTGTAAGATGGGATTTTCGGTAGTGGATGCCATGTGATTTTCGGTGGGATTAAGGATGGAAGAAGGGCTTCGGTGTGGAGTTTCGGTGGGAATAGGAAAATCGGTGTGAGAGATGGGTTGATCAATTTCGGTGGGAGAGAGTGATCCAGCTGGGTTTTTTGAGGTAGATGGATTTGAGGGAATTGAGGAGATATCGGTGGAAGTGACTAAGGGGATATCACCAATACATGATGAGATCCATCTGTGTAAATCATCCTCATCACTTGAAAGTGATGAACATCTGAGATCATCAAACTTGACATGAATGGACTCATCAATGCATTTTCTTCTGAGATTGTACACCCTATAAGCTTTGGAGGATAAGGAGTACCCAACAAATATTCCCTCATCTGCCTTGGGATCAAACTTCCCAAGATTTTCACGATCATTAAGAATAAAGCAGATACACCCAAAGACATGAAGAAAGCCAATATTTGGTTTTCTGCCATGAAAAACTTCATACGGGGTTTTATCATGTCTTTTGGATATTACTGACCTGTTTTGAGTGAAGCAGGCAGTATTCACAGCTTCGGCCCAAAAATAGGTGGGGAGATTTGATTCACTCAGCATGGATCTAGCGGCCTCACACAGTGTTCTGTTTTTCCTTTACACCACTCCATTTTGCTGAGGAGTACGAACAGCAGAGAAGTTCTGAGAGATCCCTTTCTCGGTGAAGAAGTCTTCAAGAGCACTATTACTGAATTCAGTGCCATTGTCACTCCTTACCGAGCGGACAAGCTGGCCATTGAGAACTTCATTTTTCTTGACAAAGTTGATGATTTCTTCAGTGGCATCACTTTTGTACCTGAGAAAGAACACCCAAGTATATCTGGTAAATTCACCAACAATAACAAGAATATACCTTTTGCCTCCAAGACTTGGAGTGCTGACTGGTCCACATAGATCCATGTGCAGCAATTGAAGAGGAAGAGTGATGGAAGAGCATTGCTTCGTCTTGAAGGATGTTTTGGTGAGCTTTCCCTTTTCACATGCATCACACAGCTTCTCTTTGACAAAGTTCACCTTTGGCATGCCCGTCACCAGCTCTTTGTTGGAGATTTTATGCAAGGTCTTGAAGTTTAGATGAGAGAGACGTTTGTGCCACAACCAGTTCCTTTTGGATGCATCATTTGACACAAAGCAGACATTTGATGAAGAATTGGATTGTCCCATATCTATGACGTAGACATTTTCCATCCGTCTTCCTGATAACACCACATTGAATTGTTTGTCTACCACGGAGCAGACACAAAGTTCAAAGGTAACTTTGTATCCAAGATCACACAGTTGGCTAATGCTGAGGAGGTTATGCATGAGGCCGTCCACAAAAGCCACTTTATTGAAGGTTACAGATCCATTAGAGAGAGTTTCGTATCCTTTGGTGTAACCCTTAGAATTATCACCAAAAGTTACAGATGGACCTTTTCCCGGCACATAGTTGATGAGAAGAGACTTGTTTCCCGTCATGTGGCGTGAGCACCCGCTGTCTAGATACCAAATTTGATGGTGCTCAAAAGCCTGCATGCAAACACATATTAGTTCTTTGGTACCCATTTTGTAATGGGTCCTTTGGGGTTAGAAGAGCATGATTCCTTAAGCTTGGATCTATCAATTCTATCCTTGGGACAGTCCTTAGCCATATGAAAAGTGTCACCACAGTTATAGCATTTTCTATAGATAAACACCTTTTTAACATTTTTAGCATTTTTCATGTTTTGGCTTTTATCATTTGTTCTTATAACCTTGTTAGAGGAGAACAGAGCAGAAGGCTTGGACCCAAGGATTCCTTTGGATAAATCTTTGGAGATTGATTTTCTTAAAAGCACAGATCTAGGAATTTGATGAATATAAGTGTTGTTAGAGGGAATGTTTGGGGTAAAACTTTTAGGATGGGAGCTTGCCATGCAGTTGACCACCGATTTTCCTTTGTCGGCACAGGAGATCCTTTTTGAGTGAACAGGAGTTTCTCTTTTGGGGATCTTTGAGGGCTTAGGTTCGGTGTAGGTATCTATGTGAATAGATTTTAACACTTCATGAAGAGGGATTGGAGGATCATTGATTGAGGGATCGGTGGGCACAAAGGGGATAAGATCGGTGGGTTTAGATCTTTTGGAAGGATTAGCTTTTGAAGAGTTTGAGGAGGAGGCTTCATCCATGGCCGAAAATTTGAGCTGATCATGGATGGGTTTAGAAACGTCATTTGAATCTTGCTTCTCAATGATTTGCAATGAGGAGTCTTTGGCCTTTAAGGATATACCATACTTTAAGGCTTCACACAGATCTAACGAGTTCAAAGAGATGGAATCACAAGAGCTAGAATCAGAGAAATCATCACATGCATTGGTGGGGGGAACAAGAGCAAGAGTGGACTCACAAACATCAGTTTTTCCAAATCCTAGACCGAACTTGTTTGAACTACAGATTTGACTTTGAAAGATTTGTTCAAGATTTTTGGAAGAGCTTGACCATTTTTTGATGACTTCTTGTTCCCTTTTTAGTTTCTTAAACAGGGAGTTCTTTTCTTTTGAGATCACATGGTTTATTGTTTTCAAGTCCTCAAGCTCATTTTTGATTTCCTCAAACCTTTTAAGCTTAGACATGCAAATTTCAAGTTCAGCTTTGAGCTCTTTCACTTGAGCAGATTTTCTATTCTTACTGTCTTTAACAGAATAAAAATCTTGAGTTAAAGACTCATAGGCATTGATCTTTTCAATATCAGACATATTATTGAAGGGATGTACCTGAGCGTAGGCTGTGGAGCACCCAGTTACCACCAGAGCCATAGGAGAAGTGGCCTTTTCGGAAACTTCCATTTCTTCTGAGATGGCCACGAAGCATCTATTCTGAGAATCACTGTCGGAGGTGTCTTCGTCGTCCCAATCGTGGGTTTCTGCCATGAGACCCTTCCCTTTTCTCTCTAGACCCTCACTCCTTTCCTTCTCTTTCTTGTACTTGGCCTTGTATTTCTCAGCACGCTCCTGATGATTTAAGAAGGATGGTGGGGACTCCTTTTTGGGAAAGGTTGATTTGAAAGGCATGTGTTTGGATTTTTCCCTTTTCGAAGAGGGATTGTCAGAAGAAGTAAATCTGGACTTGGAGATACGCTTGCTTCTACACTCAGATGCAAAATGTCCTTTCTTGCCACAGTTGTAGCATTCCTCATTAGACTTGTCAGAAGAAGTTTTGAAAGATGAAGTTTTTCTAAGACTTCGAGATTTGTTGAAGGGACGAAACTTGTGTTTAGAACCGGCCATCATTGCCATCTCATCCGACAACTGTTCAACCATGATATCCTCACCTTCATCATCAGCATCACTAAGATATGCTTCCGTTTGGTGGGTTACATTTGTTTGGCTGTCATTGTCAAAGTCAGATGAAGGATAGGTGATTCTAGGAAGATTTTGAGAATTCTTGGAACTTTCACTAACAAGAGCTATAGAGGAGCTCTTTATTTCTTTGATGAAAGATTTCCGTTGAAGCTTGGTTTGCTCAAAATTGAAAAGAGTACCATATAAAACAGTTAAGGGCATGAACTCAAGGTCCTTGGTAGTTTTAATACAAGTACATATGTTTTCCCAAAATTCTGGGAGACAGTCCATGAACTTGCATAAAACTTCCTCATTATCATAGACTCTGCCCAATAACTTGAGATCATTAATAAGAGAGTTGAAGCGATTGTAGAAGCTAGGAAGAGATTCTCCTTTTTCAAAAGAAAATAGTTCATACTTTCTGATAAGACCAATCTTTTTACATTTCTTGACTTCCTCTGTACCTTCGTACAGAACACATAGAGTGGTCCACATTTCTTTGGCAGTTTCAAAGTTCACCAAAGAGTGGTAGACCTCATCAGGAAGAGAGAGAGCAATAATAGCTCTTACCTTGGAGTCAAGAGTAACTAAACGTTTTCCTCATCAGTATACTTTTTAGGATTTTTGAGAATATACCGACCAGTAGCACTGGATTTTTCCTCATCAGAATCACTAAAGATTTCCTTTTCAAAGGTCTCTTTACCTGGCCTCTGCGTGTCATAGCGAGCCCAAACTCTGAGGATAATGGGTCCCTCTTTGAGAATGGTTGGATATCTAGTATCCACTCCTTCCATGAATAGCATCATGCGGCTTTTCCACAAGGAGAAGTTGTTGGCATTAAACTTAGGAGGTTTTGAAATAGACCCATTTTCTGAAAAGTTGTTTTGAAGAGAGTTTTCAACAGTAGAAGAAGAAGAGGCAGCCATCGCAGATCAAGTTTATGGGATTAAACTTTCTGCTCTGATACCACTTGTTAGTCCCAGATGGCTTAACAAGTATTGTAGAAGGGGGGGGGGGGGGGGGGGGGGGGGGGTTGAATACAATACACAAAAATTTCACAATTTTAATTCTTATATTTGAAAAACTTTCAAAAGAATTACACACAGAAAACTTAAGACTGTTGCGGAAAAGAACAGATAAACTATTCTAACAATCTTACACAAAGTATACAACAAAACAACTAAGAACACTGAGAGCAAAGCTATTGAGTTTTAAGGCTTAAAAGAAGGTTTCTTGCACTGAGAGAATTTCTTGAAAGCGTGAGAATTGCATGAAGAGCACTTATCCTTTTATAGTGCCAAGGAGTGCCCAAGCATTAAATGCTTGGGACACTTGTCATCTTCACATATGCTGATAATGTTGACTTCAGGAGAACTGTGAAGTCCTTGTCACTTTTCACTAGGTGCAGACAGAGTAGCTTGAGCAGATAAAAGGGACCTTAACTGAAAGTGGATAAAGAGACAAACTGTCACTTTTCTCTGCTGGAGGATATTGTCCCATAATAAATGATCTTCTGTCTTGAGCTTTTAGCACCGAAGTGGTTTCCACCGAGATTGAGAAATCTTCGGTGGAAAGAAGACTAGTCCACCGAAATTGCAAGCATGTTTCGGTGGTGAGAGGACCACCGAAAATACAAGTATATTTTGGTGGTGAGAGGAGCACCGAAAGAGTCATCGGTGGTGGATGGGGCCACCGAATTTGTCCATGCACTTCGGTGGAAGAAGGCCACCGGAATTGTCCTATAAATTCGGTGGAGAGAAGGCCACCGAAATGTCAAGGAATTTCGGTGGTGATGACTTGTTTGAATGTTGCCGAGAGTCTTCTATTTTCCACAAGTAGAGAGTCTTCAAGCTTGGTTTCGGTTGATCTTCGACTTCACCGAACATTTGATATCTTGTACAAGTCATTCAAAGAACTGAACTAAAATATTCTAAGTAGGAGTTTTAGGGAAAACATCGGTGAGTCAATTTCAAATCCTTGGTGACCCAACACATGTAAATATCAACAACGTGCAATACTATGCAACACGGTGCAATAAAAGCAACCTGTAAATAAGACTCCACATCGAGCCATTTAAACCGGACAAATGTCCCAAGACTATCTCAAAGTCAAAACCGAGCAAAGTGCTCCAAGCTTGCTAGACCCATAATGCCGGTCAACATCGCATAAAACGCGTTTAAATATTGTTTAAGAAAACACGTATCCCTAAACCATCATTAACCCCAAAACTCAACATGGGTTAAACAAAAGGGTTTTCCCATAGGACTCACACCCTTAAAATTATCAAAATGACCCAGAACACTAAAAGTGCATTTTCCCAAATGGTTTATTAAAATCATTTACACCAACATGATTAAACCATCAAATAAACCTCATTTTGAGCAATTAATCTTTTAAAGACAAAATATGGTTTCTATCCATCCAAATAACCAAAAGCCCCAAATATGGGTGTTTTACACATTTATGAAGATAAACACTTCCAAAAGAGTTAAACTACCCAAATAACTCACCATAGATATTTTCAAGTAATTCACACACAAGTATTTGGAAAATATCATTTTGGCATGTACAAACTTTTCGCAAAGTAACTTGAACTCACCTTGCTAGATTTAGCTAAATCTAGGGTTTCTCCAAACGTAAACTCCATTGATGAAGTTTGTATCCTCAAGCCAAAACTTCCAAGACCTAGATCCACAAGTTTCCAACCATGAATATTCTTATCTAACCATAAGAAATCATCCTCCAACATTTTATAACCCAAACCCAATTTATATCAAAACCCTAACTTCATAGGTGATGAGATTAGGAGATTTTCTTAACCAAATACCACCAATATCACCCAAAACACTTCAATAAGGAAGAGAAAGTAAAAGACAACAACAATCTAACTAGAAATTACCTCAATCACTTGATTCCTCCGAAAGAGAGCTCCTAGACTCCCAAAAAGCTTCAAACTCCCAAGTGTTCAACAATGGTGGAAATGGGTTATTTTGGGTAGAGGAGATGAAGAGGAGAGGGGAGGAGTTTTAGGGTTTCTAGAGAGAGAGAGAGACGATTTTTAGAGAGAGAAATGAGAGGGTTTGAAAGAGTTAAGAGAGATGAGTGAAATGGGGAAAAAGAAGAAGAAAAGGGTTTAAAACACCTTGGAACCCGTCGGCTATAGTGACACGGCTATTGTGACAGTGTCACTATCGCCAGGGCACAATAGCTCAAACCCTTCCCACTCGCGGTACAACTTCGGCTATAGTGACACGGCTATTGTGACAGTGTCACTATCGTCGGGGCACAATAGCTCAACCCCTTCCCTTCGGCTATAGTGACACGGCTATTGTGACAGTGTCTCTATCGCCAGGGAACAATAGCTCAAGCCCTTCCCTTTGGCTATAGTGACACGGCTATTGTGACACTGTCACTATCGCCAGGTCACAATAGCTCAAGGTGTACCGAAACTCGTTTTGGCCATAACTTCCTCGTTTTAGCTCCGTTTTCGCTCCGGAAAGAACCGTTGGACTCGTATTCGAATTCCTCATCCAACAAGACCATAAAATCTAAGATTTGACCCCAAAATCTTATTTTTCATAATTTTCTTAAAGATCGGTTTCCACATTGGTTCGACATTGGACCTCTCCGAAAATTACGGGTGTTACAATCCTCCCAACCTTAAAAGGATTTTGTCCTCGAAATCTATATCCTTTACAACCCAAGGCAAACCGAGTCAACGTCGACTATAATTTATCAGTTCCTAACTGGAATGTAAATTCCCTCCACACAGTCTATAAAGACAAATCCTCAAACATTTGCTTATCAACCAAAACCCCTTTCACGTACACTGCAGTTACGTTCGGAAGAACATTCTAATCACTGGAATAACTCCTAGTTGGACGACTCCGGTTGTCTCCCAACCTCAGAAGTTCCATACATCTTGATTTCAGTTTCAAACTCTAAATCACTCTAAGGTTTGTTCACTAATGAACCCAACTGAATCATCAATTTCGATCGTTCCTACCATTAACTGCCGATTAACTCCAACGAGTTCTAATAGACTCCAAAATTCATCTCACATGAATCATCAACCGACAGGTTCATCAACCACGCACGAAGGTTATTCCACCAAAACTGCTCGTCACAACTGAGCCTCTTAAGGTTACCACTACCATTACCAATATTCTTTTAATATCGGCTACAAACCTCCGTTTACACTAACGGTTCCCGATCTCAAGACCACAAAGGTTGACACCTAGTTTTACCACCAAACTCTGAACTCTAACAGAACTCCACACACGAGTTCCGTTTACCGAGTGTTTCCACAAAACTAAGGTTGTCAACAAAGCGGCTATACCAACCTCGAAATGTGTTACCGCAAGTCTAACTCTTCAATTACCACAAACACGTTTACTTTGCTACCGATATCATCCGGCCCATAATACCAACACGTGTGGAATACTCAACCTTCCACCGTCGAAGTGCTACACACACTTACCCTTAACTGGGTTACTTACTCTTTCCAAGGTCCTAACGAGTTCAAGGTTTTCGAGCGCGTCATTCAATAAATATGCCAATTAATCAAAACCATTCACAAAATATTTTCAACACTAAGATTTTCATATCAAATAAACCGTACGCACAAAACTACTACTATCAGTTCGGTAGTTACGCAAAACTGGACACGCTCGTCCCACATATGAAAATCATGTTGAAATTCATTTCATTGCAATTCAGTTTACCCACAAAACGCAAAAAGCGTAATAAACAACTTCTTTCAAAATTTTAACCGACACGGTTCTAGTATGGATTGACTCATGACATACACGTAAAGTGACTGCTCGACCTTAAACGGGGTGCAACACAAGGTGTGCACGTATTTCTAAAGTAGCCCAAACGGCCATTGACTCGAAATTCGTTTCCGACCATTTATTTGGTATGGAACAAGGTTCCCCAACAAAATTTGCGCGCGTCAGTTTATTATACGAAACAAGGAAACGATTTTTAATTACACCTCAGCCAAAACACAAAACATCTGGTGTAGGCTCCAAATCTAAAGACAAAAACCAATCCGTTTCCATCCTTTGAAAGTATCGACTTAAAACACCATAAAACTCCAATAGGGGTAGGCATGCAAGCTTGTAACACTTCCATTAGAAATTTTCTTGAAACGAAAAGACATGCATTAAACAGTTCGCGACCAAATTTCCAAAAGAGGAAACTCTTTAAATCGATTTCTCAAAATTTCTCATCCGGTCCTATAATGCCATTTGGATAAAATGTTTTCGGCAAACTTGCACACACAGTGTGTTTTCCAAAACATACAGGAAATTAAGTGTTAATAGTTTGTTGACACCAAAAAAGGTTCAAACTTATTTTCAAATCCTGAATTGCACCAACGGTGCGCATCAATGCCCCAAAACATAAGAAATCCCGCGTACTATAAATTTATACAAAAAATTCTAAAATCTTCCTCGTGAAGCATTTTCCTCAAAGTTTCGTACTCGGTGCATAAAACGTCAAAAACGCCAATGCTAAAAATATATATTTGTCAAAATACTCCCAATACACATTTCTTCAAAACCCAAAAAGGTTTTCAATTTTCCCAAAATAATCGGCAACTCAAAATTAACCAAATGTCGACGACTCACGCATTTATATTCTCAAAATATAAAGCATTTCAACTTATGCATGATTTTCATAACACCAAAACACCCCTTTGATCAAATGGCCATCATTTAAACAAGAGTCTATAAAACATTTTCATGTACGACTCGATTATCAAAGTATCGAGAAACAACGGTTACCAAGCTATGCATACCCCTAAGTCGATGTAACACATTTTACATAAAAATGGTAATAAACATTTAACTGACCAAAAGCGCACCAAGCAATTTATTATGACATGTCACCAAAAATGTTCTTTCATGCATCACTTAAGTCACGTATAAATCAATCCATACACCAAACTATTTGCAATGAACTACTTAGTAACACAAACCTATGAAAGAAAAGTTACGCGACACTGGAGTTCCAAACTCACTTTTCTTAGTCGCCTTATGGCATAAAATTAACTTTTCTAAATAAAATTCAAGTGGGACCAAATGCCTAACTTAACTCATAAACTTTTCACATAAGCAAATAGAGTATGCATATTGTAAAATCGTACCCACACGACACAAAACGTCGTACACAAAACTCCATGAACCTCAATGGACTCAATGACTCCAAGTCAATAAAACGGCGCTAAACACCATGCTTCCAAAGCCAAATTGCTATTAACAAAATTATAAACGAGACGCCAAAATCTCAAAAATCCCCTTCTAGGGTAATACCACATAAACAACATTGTTTAACAACTCTCATTAAACAAAATCCCCAAACTAATTTCACATAGACATAATGGAAAATAACTTTTCGTCCAAACTCTAACATATGTGGAGGAGATCTAATGTTAAAGTCACCAGCCGTAGTTATTGCCCAACATCTCAAACATCATAGAAATACGATTGTCATTACATTCAAAACAAATGTTGAACAATAATGAAGTAAGGCAAAATAAATCCCGGCGGAGTTTGCAACTCCCGCAATAAAACGGTTTCATGCACTTTTAAAACCATAATTTGAAATCTTGTGTGCGTACCAAACATTTCTCAAATTTCATAACACAATCCACATAAGGATTGGAAGCACAAGAAATAGTTGATGCAATTTATTTCCAAAATAAATTTCGTGCATGATTTAGTCGGCATTCAACGTCTCCACTCATCCTCCCCCAAAATCCTCCGGTCCACTATTGTCATCCGGATATTCAAACCTCTTAAGGCAAGTTGGGAAATACATCAATTAACTTTACGAATTTTCCTCAAATCAAAGTCGGCTTAATAAGCCTATGGTTCTAGCCCAACCATCAATCTTGACCCGACATGGTCTACTTAAAGCAAACATCACGCTTATCGTCACTCCAAGTGACTAATACTAGAATCGTCCATCTATTCCAACGACTACTAGCTTAGAACCTCCTTCACTACCCCAACGATCATCACATGAAAACAATTCAAGTATGCACATGTACTAGTAGGTTCACCATGACACTGGCCAGGTGTCACTATGAACGCACCGTACATGCTTATCCTTGCTACTCTCAACATGATTCTCGTTTCTAAAAGTTCCATCAACTTCAAAACATCTTATCTTAAAGTGCCTAAAGGTGAACTTCACTCTCATTTACTTAAACAAACTCTAGTTTGAGTCTAGGTATCCAAATTCAACACCTAAATCTCTCAAACTTATGCTCTGATACCAACTTGTCACACCCTCAAATTTGGAACGAGCAACTAACTTTAAAATTCAATAAAATAACCAATTTAGACATAATCACTTCTACAATTCATTCCTTAAAATACCTCGGAATTTAAAACATTATAAGTCTACGATAAAATAACTTAATCGGGTGCTACATAACACAACACAAGTTGCTAGTCCAAACAATTGCGGAAGACTTCACTAATTAAGTCACCTCTCGTGCACTCTACTAGCACTCGCCACTTCACAATGTAGCTAGAGCTACCCCAACCTGAGCCTGTTGCACATGCCGACAAATAAAAAGGGTTAGACTTACGCCTAGTGAGTTCAAGCATTTTATCATGACTATATAAAATCATAAATCGGAGGTTAGTAGTTATAGTCATGATTTAAATAAATCTTTAAATGAAAGCTTGCGTCAAAGACTATCATTTCCAAAACGGCATAAACGAATCATTTTCCAACACACTCAAAATAATGGAAACCATACCCGAAAAGTGTAATGCGTTTTTCAAAATGAGTTACAAATCCCAGTTCACTCAAATACGTGAATAAGTCTAGTTTAGACGAAACCTTCAAATACGGTTGACAATACATACTCAACCCATAAACCATGGAAACCATCCACTTAAACATAACTCTTTATTAAGACATAATACGAAGCAAAACTCACGCAATCGTAAAATGTAATAAAGATCAAAAACCATAAAATAAAACTCCAGCAATTAAAACATCCAATAAGAATGTAACGTAAATCCGTCCATCAATCATGGAAACAATCCATATGCATGTACTATAGCCTCAACAATGCGAATGAATAAAATACCCGAAATTAACACCCTTCGGTGACGGGGGAGACCGATCTCATCGAATGTGGCAAACACATCAATTAAACCACGATTAAATAAATACAAGTAAGCTTCTTGGATATGGAAAAACAGATGACATCAACCAAAACTAGGTCTTTAGTCCATATCCGGCATCAACCAAAACTAGGTCTTTAGCCCATTTCCGGCATCAACCAAAACTAGGTCTTTATCCCCTCTTGGACATCAACCATACTAGGTCTTTGGTCAAAGATCTAATGATCACTTATCAACGTCAAATCATGCAAATGAAATGAAATCACTTATCAAAGCCCTCAAGTTCAACCATACTAGGTCTTTACCTTGGAAACCCACCATCCAAAACAAGCTTACTCGACTTAAATATAAATACATGACCCCAAAAGAATAACTAATGCGTTCAAATCATGTAAACCTCAAATATGATGCAACTCACGCAATGCAAACCCCAAGCCCACGTCGAGCTTATTAAAACCGGGCGAATGCCATCAAGACTCAATCGAGTCCAAAACCGAGCCCTCTGCTCAAAGATCTAATGATCACTTATCAACGTCAAATCATGCAAATGAAATGCAATTAAGCATATAACACATCCAAGACTCCACCCCGAGCATGTAAATATCAACAACGTGCAATACTATGCAACACGGTGCAATAAAAGCAACCTGTAAATAAGACTCCACATCGAGCCATTTAAACCGGACAAATGTCCCAAGACTATCTCAAAGTCAAAACCGAGCAAAGTGCTCCAAGCTTGCTAGACCCATAATGCCGGTCAACATCGCATAAAACGCGTTTAAATATTGTTTAAGAAAACACGTATCCCTAAACCATCATTAACCCCAAAACTCAACATGGGTTAAACAAAAGGGTTTTCCCATAGGACTCGCACCCTTAAAATTCTCAAAATGACCCAGAACACTAAAAGTGCATTTTCCCAAATGGTTTATTAAAATCATTTACACCAACATGATTAAACCATCAAATAAACCTCATTTTGAGCAATTAATCTTTTAAAGACAAAATATGGTTTCTATCCATCCAAATAACCAAAAGCCCCAAATATGGGTGTTTTACACATTTATGAAGATAAACACTTCCAAAAGAGTTAAACTACCCAAATAACTCACCATAGATATTTTCAAGTAATTCACACACAAGTATTTGGAAAATATCATTTTGGCATGTACAAACTTTTCGCAAAGTAACTTGAACTCACCTTGCTAGATTTAGCTAAATCTAGGGTTTCTCCAAACGTAAGCTCCATTGATGAAGTTTGTATCCTCAAGCCAAAACTTCCAAGACCTAGATCCACAAGTTTCCAACCATGAATATTCTTATCTAACCATAAGAAATCATCCTCCAACATTTTATAACCCAAACCCAATTTATATCAAAACCCTAACTTCATAGGTGATGAGATTAGGAGATTTTCTTAACCAAATACCACCAATATCACCCAAAACACTTCAATAAGGAAGAGAAAGTAAAAGACAACAACAATCTAACTAGAAATTACCTCAATCACTTGATTCCTCCGAAAGAGAGCTCCTAGACTCCCAAAAGGCTTCAAACTCCCAAGTGTTCAACAATGGTGGAAATGGGTTATTTTGGGTAGAGGAGATGAAGAGGAGAGGGGAGGAGTTTTAGGGTTTCTAGAGAGAGAGAGAGACGATTTTTAGAGAGAGAAATGAGAGGGTTTGAAAGAGTTAAGAGAGATGAGTGAAATGGGGAAAAAGAAGAAGAAAAGGGTTTAAAACACCTTGGAACCCGTCGGCTATAGTGACACGGCTATTGTGACAGTGTCACTATCGCCAGGGCACAATAGCTCAAACCCTTCCCACGCGGTACAACTTCGGCTATATTGACACGGCTATTGTGACAGTGTCACTATCGCCGGGGCACAATAGCTCAACCCCTTCCCTTCGGCTATAGTGACACGGCTATTGTGACAGTGTCACTATCGCCAGGGCACAATAGCTTAAGCCCTTCCCTTTGGCTATAGTGACACGGCTATTGTGACAGTGTCACTATCGCCAGGTCACAATAGCTCAAGGTGTAACGAAACTCGTTTTGGCCATAACTTCCTCGTTTTAGCTCCGTTTTTGCTCCGGAAAGGACCGTTGGACTCGTATTCGAATTCCTCATCCAACAAGACCATAAAATCTAAGATTTGACCCCAAAATCTTATTTTTCATAATTTTCTTAAAGATCGGTTTCCACACTGGTTCGACACTGGACCTCTCCGAAAATTACGGGTGTTACACCAGTGAATTTCAACCACAATTTGGTCTTCCAAGTACAATAATTGTGGAACAAAAACAGTAAAAACATGCAAAAATTCGTGCCAAAAGGACCAAAATTATAACTTTTTTGGCTGATCGCAGGGCTATCGCGGGAAGCTATAGCGGGGAGGGGCCAAAAGTGTCACCACAGACATAGTTGGGGGGCTCCGCTGGACGTTTTGGCCAAAACCGCGGGACACGTGGGCCTCAGCCTGCGATCGCGGGACCCACCGCGGGAAAAATGGGTATTTTGGCAAAATCCGAAAAATGGGTATTTTGGCAAGTCAAAGTCAAACAATGGGTATTTTAATTAAATTCCCCAATTATTATTGCTTTTAATTATTATTTATTTATAACTAGATTAAGATTATTATTTAGTTTCTTTTTATTAATTATTTAAATAGTTCTCTAGTTGGTTTAGGATTAGGATTATATTTGAATTCAATCCATAGTTATCTCTTAGTTATTCTATGATTATAAATAGGGTTGTTAGGTTTTATTGTTAATCAGTTCAATGATTCAATAAACTTTACGTTTTTAAGAGTTTTCTCTTAGTTTTTCGAGTATTATGTTTCATAATCTCGTTATCAAAAGAGATTTAGACGCTTGTCGATCCTTCCGCAAACCTACGCTGTGTCAAATAGTTACATTCATCTTCAACAGTTTTGCTATTTTATATATTTTAACACAAATTATATTAATATAATATTATATAATTTATACTCCCAATACACTTTAAAAGAAAAACTTAATATAAAATAATAAAAGATTTATGTTATTGATGGGTTGAATTAAATAATTATTGCTAAACCAATTTTTTCTATTTTAACAATGCTGTTGAAGATGCTCTGAAGTTGGCCTAGCTTCCCCACCGATCCCATGTTGGTTTGTTTTGGCTCATAAAATTGAAATATTATTGAAATTTTCTAACAAACCCATACATAAATTGATTTGAATGAAAGAAAAATCACTAATAACAATCTATAAACTGAGAGGGGGAGACGAAAGGGTGAAGGTGAATGTGAAGTTGAGTCCTGGACGGTAAAAAGAAAAATCAGGAAAATCAAAAAAAGGAGAAAAAAGGAAAGGTGTGATTCTAAAATATGGGAGCGACACGTCATCAACATTTGTTTCTACCTTATAATAGATATATATAGATATATAGATAGATTTAATATATACGTTTTCGTGAGTTTAATTGTCAATCCCAATTAATAATGAGTATCGCACCCTTAAGATTGATAAATAATGATACCTTAACAAGACAAGTGAAAGAGATTTTCGTAACCGAATAAGATTTCATAATTGTTGCATAAAAACATATTACTAGAAATGAAGATTTAGAGCATCCACACACGTTTTGCAAGACCCATTGCAAGACAACCCTCATCTTTCTAAATTAGAAAGGTCTTTCACAAAATAGATATATTAAACAAAAACATTTCTTAATTTAATTAATTTGTTTGTTTGTTTAAACATTAATTATTAATATTATTTATATTATAATTTATTAGTTTAGAAAGGAGTCTGGTCTTGCATATGTGTGAAAGGTGTTATTACAAAACTGATGTGACACTTTAAAAAGAAGTATGATCTTACAGATGTTTGGATGGTCTTAGAAATCAAATTAGATTAGAAGGGTTGTTGATTTCCTTAGGATTTTTCTTGTGCTGTAACAAGTCTATATCCTAATTAGCCAATAAATCATTTGATATTATTTATAAAGAGTTATAAGTTATAACATTTAATTTAATGTATGGACAAGCCTAATTTTTTATCATTACTCTTTTAACTTTTAACTTTAAATATTATCTATAAACTCATGGTTATTTTCTATTGATTATATAAATTTACAATATATTTTCATAAATTAAATAAATGTCACATGTCAATCTTAAACTAAAATATTGTTTGAAAAATCGAAATAACTTTACAAATCATGTGTATTTAATTTCAAGTATTAAAATTAACACATTTTAATTTTAAACGTTGTTTACCAAAAAACTGATTTAGATAAGTGCTTATCGGTAAAATTCAATACTATCATTTATTTATCGGGTAAGGTTTTAGCTAGTGCACCAAACCGATGTCAAGTATGCAACAATTTTTTCGGTAAATACTAATCATGGTAAGAGTTTTCGCCATCAATTACCATGTAAAGCTCTCGTCCTTGCCTTAACTCTTACCGAATAAGATTATTAGTTTTTGTCATATTTATTCAACAAAGTAATGTGATATAGTAAGTGCCTATTCGGATAAACGTTTAGTAAACGACTCCTTAGACTGCTATTATTTTTGTCGTGCTTATGTAAATCATTCATAAAGAAAAAACAACATAACTTAAATTTAAATGTAACAACTATAGTGTGTGTCATGAAAAACCATCGAACGATTTGTCATTTATTTGATTTGTTTCTTAATATAAATACATGATATTTTTGTATATTTTGGATTTTATTTAACTAAAAATCATCTTCTGTGATTAAAAAAAATAGGAAAAGAAAAAAAAAAAGAAAACAGTGAGTTACACGACACCGTATTTATATTCACCAGGGACCCGTCCCGTGATCTTCTCAAACTTACCGTTGAATTCAAGACTCCCACAAATTCCTTGCAGGGAAGCAAGTAAGAACTAAGAAGGCACCTCCCAAAAATTGAAGAAGGGTAGAATAGTCTTTTCTCATATATCCCCTTCTTCTCCCACCTTCAAAAATAGACGTTGCAGTTAAGGCACAATTTATGCGACTTCAAGAGAAACGTGGTCTCCTCTCTCTCTCTCACACACACACACACACATACATTCTCTCTCTCTCTCTCTCTATTCTTTGCTGGTGTGACTCATACCTACTATCGACAAGGTTGTTTAATTTTCATTCATGTTACCGAAGAATTTGAAGGCGTAAAGAGGTAATCAACAGATCATTTCATCTTTTATGAACTTATTTATTTCAGTCGGTTCATAATTTGATAATTTTCTTCATGTTACTGAAGAATATTGAGGTGTAAAGATGACAGGTTCATGTTCTTATATTATTTTTTGTATGAACTTATTATTCTCAATCGAATCATATTTCGTTCATTTAGTGATTATGTTCTCTGATTTTGTTCATGTTAATAAATAATATGGAGGCGTAAAGAAGCGAAGAACATAGCATTCAAAGGTCGGTTGATATATTTTGATGAATTTTTTCGTTTCAATCGGTTAATACTTTTGGATTTGTTATTGTTTGTAATATGTTTTTTGTTTTATATGGTGAAATTGACATAATGTTATTGATATTATTTTGAACTTATTTATTTTATTCGGATCATATTTTGTTCAATAATATGATTAGGCTAGTTGAATTCGCAAATCTTACTGAAGAATTTGGAGATGTAGATAAGGAAAAAATAGAGAATTTCACAGGTCCATTTATTAATTTTGATGAATTTATTTATTTCAGTCGGTTCATATTTTTTAGATTTACATTGTTTGTAAGAGTATCTTGCCTTTTTCTTTTGTGTATTTTTTGTCGCATCTACTTAGACGAACATATACATCTCAGAGACATGTTAGGTTACCTCTCATTAACATTTTACTTCAATTTTTTTTTTATGTTTCTGAGTCAGTATGATAATAGCGTGCAGAGTATTTATAATTAAGTTACTGTTCTTATGTCCAGCAGGGACATTTTTTGATGAAAATTGTTCTAGTGTTTATTGTGTGTGTTTGTTAATAACTAGGCTTAGGCTGCTGCTTTTTCAAATTCAAATTACCAAAATCACTGTCTATAATTGCAAATTCAATGCATTAATGTTGCTATAAATTAGGATTAGTGTAGTTTTTGTAACTAACTTAAATCTTACTACTAGAGTAGTATTTCTATGCTGGAACAGGAATGTGAGGATTTTGTTTGATGGCTATTGTTAGTGGCCTAATGCTGGTGGATTGTAGCGATCCTGGAATTTTCAAGAATAAAAGCTTTAGGAATAAGTAGGCTTCTTATTGTACTCAGGAGAGATCATCACAATAATTAAGAATCCTTGTGGTTAAGTGTGAAGAAATGGCGATTGCTGGATTACATAAGGCTTCAGTGCTGGATTCATATATTGGTGAGAATCATTCCCCAGCATCAAGGAGGTGTGGTAATAAAGAGAGGTCAACCACCCACACATCCTCCATCCGTAAAATGTGGAGGGATCTTGAAAGTGAGGGCAGAGTTGGAGTGAATGGGAGGCAAATGAGTGGCGTGCAGACTGATAATGAAAGCTCATGCTCGTCTTCTTTGGGAGGTGAAAACATGGAAAGTGAAGACACATCAAGGGATGCCAACCAAATCGAAAATGAGAGCCCTCAAAATCAAACAGGGCTTCAACATAGACAAGAGGATACGAATCGACTGTGTTTACAGCAGTCCCCTTTTGATTTCCCAGAAAAGGAGCGTGTGAGGAAAATTTTCCATGAGTGGGGAAGCAAAAGCTTTGGGGGCCATACATCGTATAGCTCACGCATGAACAATTGCTCAAGGTCACAATGGCTTGGGGAGAATGAATGCAAGAGGGTGAGGATAGTGAGGGATCGGATAGAATTGAGCACTCAGCAAGGAGATGGTCATCAAACTGGTTTAGAAGAGCCGACTACAGAAATTGCTTCTCAAATCGAACAAATTCAAGATGGATCAGTAGATTGTGGGGTTGGTGCACGGAGGCCTATTCGTAGGATATATGGCAGACAGGCTCTTCTTGACTTGTTAACGAAATTTGAGACGGAAAGGGAGAGGGAGCTTGAGAGTTTGTTGGAGAATAGATTTGTGTCAAATTTTGCTCATCGTCACCGAATTCAGGTGAGCTCTTTGAATATCTATACTGCAACTAAACTTTATGCTGGCTTTTGTAACAGTTGTTGCTATGATATATGTTTTGTAAATTGGAACCTATCCTCACCATCCACGGGCGGCACCAACAGTGAGAAAATGATGATAACACCAAAGCTTTTTAGCCCTTTACTGTAGTTTACTCAAAAATAGGCTTGCATGATTGTATAAGCTTTACTCACGTGAAAGTAAAACTAAAAACTGTTTAATGTTGATATCTATTACTTAGCTTGTGTATTGCTGTCTGCTGACAGACAGCAACATTCTTATCAGAATCAGAATTCCCTGTTTAGTCATTATTGCACGTTAAAATTCTGTTACTTAAGCATCCTTAGTATGCTTTTTTCTTTCATACTCCTTTCCACAACTAGAGTACACTTTGTTAGCAAAAAATTGTTTGAAGGAAGAGTTAAACTTAGTCAGTGCTCTCAAGCCTACTACTGATAATCACAACTCACAAGCATGCTTAGCTTAGTGTGCAGATTCTGGAAATTTACTCTAATTGCAGAATGGAGGGAGTCATATTCTCTAATGAAAGAGTTATGTTGCTTCTTATAGTCTCTATAGCACAAGAAGTATCAAGATGGTATATGTGGAGATGATCTGTTTACTTTTTGCCTAGGACATTTTTATGGACATAAAGAGTTGCTTTTCATCTATTGCATTTCATCCTCATAGGTTCAAACATTTACTTCGAGTTCAGAGTTGACAAATTTTCACCAAGCAGTCCCATTTGTGGACCGTTGCATATGATTAGCATAATATGGTGGTCATGGTATATTTCCATTGATAGAATAATATTTTTGTATTATTTGGCTTAGTTTAAAATACGCATTACATATTGTATGTTTATTACTAATGTTATAATTTTTTTGTAGTCATCACTCAAAGGTAGATTTTTGCGGAATCAAAGATTTCTAGAAGATGAAAAACAGTCTTCCGTTGCAGCAAATGAGTTGGGGTTATTGAGGCAAACACAAGCTGTATCTGATATAAGGTACATTTTGTTTCTTTCTTTCCTCGGTTTTTGTTTGCATATCTACCTGAGGTGCAAAGAACATTCTCCATTTTTCTTTGTCAGATTAGTTGTTCTTTTAGATTACATTATTCATGCAGTCGATCTTCTACTATGATTAAGTGCTACCTGTCAGGGATTAGACTGTTTAGCGGGGTACATCACCTGGAAGTTCCTTAGTAGCTCTAGTTGCTAGTTTTCTGCTAGAATTATGACCTAAGATAGTTTGTTTTAATTTTGATTTTTTATGACCAGTTGACCATACATGTAATATTGAAGTATTTGCCTAATGGATTTTGTAATGCACTTCAATTTAGATAAGCTCACCCTTCTGTTCTGAACAGACTGCAAATATAGTAGCTCGCTTTTGAACTCTAGCCCTGTAATGTCATTATATTAATAAAAGGGATTAAAAACCTTGAATTACAGGGGCATGTGATAGCATAATCCTGAAGATACATCGAAAGAGTGAAAGGAATACTTCTATACAAAGTGTACAATGGCCTTGTGTTTTTAGTCCACCCTTTGATAATGAATTTTGACAACTTATAATAGACAGGACCCATAGTTAAATTAAAAGGCTGCGTTTGACCAAAATGTAGGTTTTCAACTTTTCATTCTTTGAAAAGTCATGGTGCACATGGAATGCCAAGTTGGAGATCTGTCATTATCTTTGTTTGATAATTTAATGAATTCTAAGGTCAATAGCTAAATTACAAGGAAATGTTAACATGGTCAAGAAATTATTAAAATAAAATCATAATGACTCATTTCTTAAAGTCATATAGGTTTTGCCTCTGCCAATACCAAAGAAAATGTAGGTTTTGCCTTTGTCAATACCATGTATTTTCCAGGAAAATGTTAATGCAGGTTATCGAACTTTTGTAAGTCTTTTTTAGGCGGCTGAATTATAAAAAGTGCAAAACAGCCACCCAATCCAGCTACAATGGAAAATGTTGGCGAAAATTTATCCCCGATTTATATTTGTTTGGTGGTAAAAAATATAAAAACAAATATTTTGAATAAAAACAGGGAGTGGGGAGGGAACAATGACGACACCGCTGTAGGACAGTGCCAGTGACGCAGTGGGAGATGGTGGTGGTGATGTAAGGGTTTATGGGTATAATACAAGTTATCAATGCATAATTTTTACTACACAAGTAGCCAATGCACAAAATATAGATTCATGATGTCCTTCAATACAATTTAAATTAAAAACTTATCAAAAAAAAGTAATACTAGCAGGGCAGGGTGGCAACCATGCAGAAGGATGGCATGAGGACAACGGGGTTGGGGAAGGGCAACAGAGCACGGGGGTGGCAGACAACAAGGGGAATGGTGGTGGTGATGGAAGGGTTTTTTGGTAGTAGTATAATACAAGTATATGGTATTTAAATTTATATCAAATATCTTCTAAGGAGACATAATTAGTTACTCTATAACTTACTGTTTTTGAAAAGTTTGATTAGTGTGGTAAAGTGTAAACTGTAAAAGAAACAATGCAAATCAAAGAGAAATGCGTTAAAAATACGAAAGAATTCATATACAGTACCCTTAACAAGGAACAGTGAAGTAGCAAGTCTGACACTTTGATTTGATCAACATGTCTTTTTTTAATTGCAACAACGGTCACAAATCATAGCTCTGCTTTATATGGATCTGAACTTTCCAGATCATAACATGTCAACTGCCAAGTTTATAGCTGCCCCCATTATTTTAGTATTTTTCTGTAACTCCATAGTTCTCAAACTTTTTTTAATTAATGGGATTATATAGTAAACACAACCAACCATTACTTGAAGCAGGAAAGGATTCCTCTCCAGATTGAATAACTATGATCATGCTCCAGAGGACGCCCAGTCTGACTCTGGCACCTCGTCTGACAACGACATGATCGAACAAGCTGAAGAAATTGTTCAGGAGATACCAGATGTAATTGGTATAGAATTTGCAACAACTAATTTGGCAAGTGGCTGGGAAGCCCGCAATCCACGACCACAAGAATTTGCCACTCCAGTTGTAGAAGAAAGGAATGAACACATTCTGCAATATGAGGAAAGTGAGGAACTACCTCTCACTGTTGAGTTTACTGAAACCAGAAGCCAGGATCAGGACGGTTCTGTAGAAACAAGTCAAAATATTTATCACACTGAACTGCCACGAGGAACATTGGGCACTGAATGCATACCACATAACCCTCTGCCAGAAGTGGACCAAGTAATGCTTGGTCAGTCTAATGCCGAGGAATTGCAAATACATGAGGCATCTGCACCTTTACATCCTTTACAAACCCGCACAGAAAGCTTCAATTGGCAAGAAGTTTCTACACAGGCAGAAGAGTGGCAGGAGTCGTCTACAGAAGATGAGAATGAACATGGATGGCCTCATTTAATAGGTATCATCGACTCAGATGCCAATTTACATGAGAATGAACATGAATGGTATCAGGAAACAGTAGGGAGTGATGTTCAAGAATCACATGAAGAGTGGTATGAAAATACTCTGGAGGACACTACCGAAAGTTGGTTTGTGAGAAATTCTTACCAGGAAGCTGCTCCGGTTGGTAGGAGTAATGCGTTCTATTGGTCTGATGATGATAATGGCAGCAGGTTTGAACTCGGAGAACTTACAAGCAGGTAGTTTATATGTAATCATTACTATCCACTCACTTCCGTAATTCACATCATCAAAGCTAATTCAGAAAATCATTCATATGTAGGAGAAGAGTCTCTAATCTTCTTCAAAGTGATTTCGGTGCAAGACTGAACCAGTTGTTGCAATCATATGTGGATAGACAAGATCAGGCATTTGATTTGGAAAATGAGGAGCAGCAGAATCTAGATGAGAATCCAGGTGGCATAGAGGCTCATCCTTCACCGTCAGTCATCCCCCAAACAGAAACTACCGATGATTTGCAAGGTGCAGCTGATAGGCAATTCCCTGATATCCATCAGCACTTTGGAACTGTGAGTCTTCTCTTCTCACTGAAACCCGATACAAAATTATCTTTACTCTCTCATATTGTTTCTTCAATGGCAAACAGTGTTTGATAATGGTTCATCTGTTTCAGGAACAAGATATCGTCAATGGACTAAGAATTGATATGGATATGCTTCAGCAACGGATGAATGACATGCAGAGGATACTGGAGGCCTGCATGGGTATGCAACTTGAGTTGCAACGATCCGTGCAGCAAGAGGTTCATTCAGCTCTGAATCGAGCATCAAATTCAGGAGGTCCGTCTTGCTTCCTTGTAGTTTTACTTTGCTTTTTATTTCTCAACATTCTTTCACATTTCCGTTTACTTATTTCTCAAATGTTTATCCAAATCTTGCTCTGGAGAAATAGACACACTTTTCTATCATGTACATTCTAAAAGAAGGATTACGTTGAGATTGGTGTACATTTTCATGGAACAGAACAGACTGACAGATGAAGTACATTGTTTTCATTAAAATATTGTTCAGTGAATAAGCCGTCTCTTAAATGATGCAGGGGCACGTGAAAATGGTATACAGAATTATGACTGTGAATCAAGTCATGGAAAAGGAGGAGGTTGCTACTTATGCTGTGATGATGGTTTTGATTCTTTACCCAACAAGTAACAACAAACTCTAAAAGATTTAACTTCCATCTACCAAGTTATTCATATCAACATTACCTTGATACTTATTTTCCATACAGGTCTTCTGCGCACATGTATATATGCTCAAAATGTGCCGAGAAAATAAACTGGTCGAAGCTAAAGGAAAGTGTCAGGCACCCGTAAGCAGCAGAGGTGAACACAAAATGAAAATTTAACACTCTAGGATGAAATAATAGAGCCGGAGAATTAACAATTGGAATAATAAAGATAACAATATCTTTCTCATCAGGTAAATTTCATTAATACCCTTTTGGATGGATTCGATTGTTAAATTCTCTCGCTCCATTAGTCCATCCTGTTGATTATATAATCGCGTGACAGGTCATTGCTGAAGCTGAAAATGCTGAAATTGGTAAAGGTCTTGAAGATGCTAGCCCAGCATTGATGACAAGTCCAGACCAATTATAGGTATATAAGTTACTTATAACATATTTGTTTTGGGTTTGGGATTGGGATTGGGATTTGTCTCTTACTGGGAGATGATACAATAAACCATTAAAACCTTTTGTTTTCAACATCTAATGGATCAAGTTTTTGTGTGGAAGTAACGGTTGTATCAGTTTGATCGTCAAGCTTTAGTGGGAAAAAAACCCACAAGGGTTGTGGCGTACTGGTTAAGGCCCTTGGGGATGTGGTGGAATATCCCATCTGCCCAGGGTTCTAATCCAGGCGTACACAACAATTGTGGCCACTGAGGTTTAATCAGGGCTGATGTCTTGTAGTCATAAAGGCATAGTCTAGGACACCCTTCCAAAAAAAAAAAAACAAGGTAAAGCTTTAATGCAAACACCTTCTATACAATGATTGTTGATGGATAAATTTCAATTTAAAATCTTGTTAAAATAAACACGATTACATTCTTTTTTAATACGATCTAAATTGAAAAGGTGTTTGCATTTAATTGAGGTCGAGAGCACATGACCTTCATACAGAAGCATCTTTATCTCTTTATAAGCATTCGATGAAAATACAATTTTCTTCTATGTCAAAATTCATCTTTAGTTTATTTGTATATTTCTAAAGTGAACTCTTTTCTTTCTCGTCATAAATTAGTTCTTGCACAAAAATATCAATCCATTTCTTGATATTTCTCGGTTGGAAGTTGGAACGTTCAACGAGTACCATTATCTGCATTACAGGTGGCCAAATGACCGGGCTGGGCCGGGCTTAAGGTTGGACCGGGCCGAAACACTATTCAAGGGCCCGGGCTTGATGGTTGAGGGTCCGGCCTGTTTAGGCTTTTTAAAGACCGGTCTTATAAACTGGGCCTAAACCGGGTTTTTAAATATATATATATATATATATATATGTATATATTTTTTTAATAATTATTATTCGAATACTCCATAAAATACGTAATTGGGTCACTCAAACATACTTAAAAATACGTTTTATTAGAATTTCGATTAAACAATACATTTTAAATAACTAAATTTATTGAATTATAAAGAAAATAATCTTAATCCTCCCATAGTGGATTATCTTTAAGAGTTCTGGTCCTTTCAATGAACACGAGAAAGCTAGAAATCGAGAATTGTGAAAGAGAATTGCGTTTTTTGTAACTTGGTATCCTATTTATAGTGTCGAAGAGGCAAAAAAATACAAAAAACGATCAAAAAATGTTGAAAAACGGCTATAAAACGGGTAGTTTTTTGGATTCGATCGGATCAGGCCGGCAAAATCCTGAAAACTTGGTCTGTTACAGCCTGACGGGCTTGGTGCGGACTGGGTTTCAAGCCCCTACCGGGCTGGGACTGGGACCAGGCCCATTTAGCTATTTCTAATCTGCATGGCCATGTTAATGGGCTCAAAAAATAAACATGTAGTTTGTTTTCATAAATATCACTCGAAACCTATTTATTTATTTGAGGTCTTGCGTTGATCCTGACCTCCTCTCTCTCTCTCTCTCTCTCTCTCCAAATGGGTTAAAAGAGCTGAAGAATTTATTCTGGGCCGGAATTGTCCATGGGTTAATGAGCCTAAAATTTAAAAAAAAAACAAAACCGACATTAAATCATAAATTAGGTAAATTTAAATTTTCATTCATGTAGTTGAATAATCAACATCAAATTTGCATATCAATATTTCTTGGTCGACCAATAGCCGGACTAGATTAGGGTGATTATAATCAATGTTCTAAAAAACTCGTCGCACAGCCGTCATGGCGCGCCATGACACCAAGGCTTGTGTCTCACGCCACGTTAAGCGTGTGGTACGCCATGACCTAATGCGTAATTTTCGTGGTACAATAATTGATTTTTCTTTACGTTTTTAATATCTTATTTGCAAGATTTTTAATATGACTTAATTTAACTCGCTTATTACTATTGACTCGTTAAGTAACACTATAAAACATATGCTTTTATATATAATATTATATATGAATTAGAAATTTGACGCCATAAGTCACGCCTTGAAAACGTGATGGCTTCGCCGTGGCTCCTAAGGCTTGAGGCTTGGTCTCGCCGCCACGCCTCACGCCATTTAGAACCTTGATTATAATACGACATCATATTTTTTCTCATATTTACAACCAATTATAATTGGTATGTAAAATTTTATATTATGTAACAATCAACGATACTTAATACCAATCAACTAAACTAATATCATTTTTTTGTTGGTACATGTTGCCGGGGACGAACCTAGAAGCTTTTTCATACGGTGTCACCATATTTTTTCAAACGGTTTTTAGCGACATGTGTATCTTTTTTACCAACGTTCAATATCGGCCGATATGTTTTTAGCCAAATTTCGGTGTTTCGAAGGATTTTAAAATTTTTTGGCTTGATTTTAGGGATTTTAAAGTTTTTTAACGATTTTGAGACTTTTTCGGTATTTTTGGTTGATTTCAGAAGTTTTTTTCTGTTTTTTTTGTTGATTTCAAGAGTTTTTTTGGTTTTTGGTTGATTACAAGGTACGGTTGCACTTCCAAAGAATACAGTAGCACCTCCTAAAACGGTACGGTTGCACATTTCACAAAACCAAAAAAATTTACCCTTCGCCCAAGAAATGATACGCTGGCACGTGCCACCGTGTGCCCTTATAGAGGTCCGTCCATGCATGTTGCTACAGTATTGTACCAACATCACAAAAGTTGAAGTTATAAATTTATATAAATTGACGTCTTTAGTTTTTTATCAACTAGATCTAGATGCATTAAAACTATGGAGCATTCACAAATGTTCATATGTATTGTACCACTTAAGCCTACCTAAACAAGCATTCATTCATATAATACAAACACTCGTTAATAGTATACTACAAGCGGCCATTGAAATTGAGGAGCGTCAATGGACCGTCGAGGTGTGAACCAGTTACTAAAGTTGTTAGTGTTTTGACTAATAAATTCAAATAATTCTATATATCCATCCATATTATAACTTAGCAAAACTTTAAACAAGATAATTTAGAATCCCAAAATCAAAATATGTTATATTATTAATTAGACTTTAATTAATAAAATAAATAAGTCGGTTTAGCATTACCATGGTATACGAATTCTAATACCACGTATCAACCAATTAGATTAATGTCAATAATTAAATTGATAAAAGAATTGATTGGTTTGTCTAGTTACACAATTGGCATCTCGCTAGACTAGGTTGATCTCATTATATTAACCACATAATAATATACAAATCTTTATATGAAACAACTCTTCAGTTTTGGATCATATGATCTCAAAGGGCCCATATCATATGCCGTCCCAGATTTTGTTGAGCTCAAAACATCTTCTAATACATAGATCAACGGTTTTTATGTGCAATAACAAGAACACTTTGATTTGACCGAATATTTTAACATTGACTTGGTTTTGTGAAAGAATTTGAAAATGTAAGGGGCCGTTTACAAGACGTTTACTCGGGTAAGTGCTTACCAAGTCACATTAGTTTACCGGATTAATATGGCAAAGACTAAGAATCTTACCCGGTAAGAGCGGAAGCAAGGACCAAAAGTCGAAAGCAAGGACCGAGAGTCTTATCCGGTAAGTGAGTGCGACGGTTCTTACCACAGTTAGCGCTTACCGGCTAAATTGTTGCATACGATGTCATTTTGGTGGACTAAAATCTTACCCGGAAAAGTAAGTGATAGTGTTGAATTTTACCGGTAAGCACTTACCCGGGTAAGTGATTAAGGGGCCGTTTACCAACTCTTTCCGGGTAAGTGCTGTCCGGGTAAGAGTGCTGTCCCGGGTAAGTGCTGTCCCTGGTAAGTGCTGTCCGAGTAAGAGTGTTTACCAAGTGTCTTTTGGTAAGTATTTACCAACAAAAAAATTACCATTTTAACCCTTATGTGATTATATGCTAAATTAATTGTAATTATTTCTATTATAAATCATTTAATGGAAGAGAAATACAAACTTCAAACTTTAAATAATTGCTTACCAACAATATACTCTATTTTTATATAATTAACATGCAAATTAGACAACAAAATATAATTTTCATACTTCAAAATAAACGTCCGAACATATTAATAGCCATTCACATTTGAATACGAAACATTAATATCAAAAAAAATTGTTTGTTGTTTCATCCAAAACAAAATAAAAATTAATTTGAAGCATTTGAAAACAGTTGGGTTGCAATCTGATCCCGCAAATTAGCCATATATCCATTGTCCTGAGAAGCCCCCCAGTGTACTTCAACAATTTCTTCTTCACTGGCTCCTCCATTTTCCTCTTCCGCAGTAAACATGGCTCCCTCGTCGTATTCCATAAACAACTGGTCTTGGATATTACATCTTCTTATAAAATTATGGATTGCAAAACAAGCAACCACAACCTCTATTTGTATTGGAAAACGATAAGAAGCCATTTGCTTCAAAATTGGGAATCTTGCTTTCAGAACGCCATACGCACGTTCAATAACGTTTCTAAGTTGTGCATGTGCATGATTAAACTTTTCCTCTTTAGTTACCGCACGTCTGCGTCGAAAATCAGCTAACCAATACCTCGTGTTGCGATAAGGAGTCAAAAATCCACGGGTATTTGGGTATGCAGCGTCACAAAGATAATATTTATCTGCATTTATAAATACAATTAAAAAATACGGGAAAATAATAATATCTCACTATTAGAAAACAATAATACATACTTGGCGGAGGAAACGGAAATCTCGAATTTGGATCAAATGCAACTTCCCTCAAAACTCTAGCATCATGTGCAATTCCTTCCCATCCAGCCCAAACATATGTGAATATCATATTAAAATCACACATTGCTAAAACATTTTGAAAGCAATCACCTCTTCCTCTTCCTCTATATCTTGCTTGTTGATTTAGGGGCACAACTGCGTGTATCAAAGTTCCATCTAGTGCACCTATAGCCCCCTGTAAAAGAACCGCAAATTATATATGATACAATTATAAAAACTTTTCATGTTTTACAAAGTATCAAAACAAATAACATACCGGAAAAATTACTTTGAGGTTTCTAACTCTCTCTGACATGCTCAAAGTTCCATCAAAGGATGTTGGTCTTATGACTTCTCTTGCGAATTCCATCATTCCATTTAATACTTCATGAAAACATTTGTGAATGGTTCGTGTGGAATGTTGAAATCTTCGTTTAACCATTCTAAAACGTTCATTATGACCAATAATAGTTAAAAACATTGCCATCTTCTCTTCAACACTTATACAACAACTTGGTTGCAACCAATTCTTTTGTTTAAAATGGTTACACAAGAGTATATAAGCATCACGAGATAGACGCATCAATTCATGACATTGCGTACTAGACCCACGTAATAATTCTTGTGTATACGCATGTCCTGTCAAATTCGAATTGTTATCTCTAATTCTTTCTATTCTTGCTTCAGCTCTTCTTCTCAAATACCAATATGCAATCACCACAATCATCATTAACTGATTACGATCCATGACCTTGCAAATATAAAATACAAAAAAACATTATACTATATTTTCATACATGACATAGATCTTTAACATATGATTAGAACATATGATTAGAACATCAAAAACATCAAGCAAATAGATGACACACAATTACAAACACGAGTACATAACTACTTTAATTCATTAGAGGAGTTCATAACTACTTTAATTTATTAGAGAAGTTCTAAAATTACGCGATGTGTCTTTGCTTGAATCAAAAGGGGACTCTAGTTACTGAACTGACTACAACTTGGTTAGCCTTATGACATTACTAGTGAACCTGACTATGTATTTTGGCAGTTTTTTTTGTGTGTGTTCTCATCCAATTAATCTTATGGTGCTTGTATCTATAACTTCTATTGGAGAATGGCATGGGAGGTCTGCAATCAGAAAAAGGCCTTCAAATCTGATGACATCACTCATCCTTTACAACAATGTAATTTCTTTTTTCATATATGATCACATACAGCCAATTTTGATGCTTTCTTATCATGATTCTTTTCTGAAACCTTATCCTTGTATACCATTAAGAACAAACTTCTAAAAAATAACATAAAAATCTTCCTATACTCAAGAACATCTTTATCAAAAACATATGAACATCAATCACAATTTCATCCTAGAAATTTGAGCATTAATTAAAATTTCATTCTAGAACATATGAACGATTAATCACTGATTCATCCCAACAAAATGTGATACAACCCTATATAAAAAGAATCGGTTTCAGAAACAAGATTAGGACTTCTAACCCAAATTTTCAACAGTGGGTTTTAATCGGTTTCAGAAAAGAAACATAAAATCGTTGGATTAATCGATTTCAGAAACATAAATCGATTTCAAAAAAGAAACATAAATCGATTTCAGAAACATTAATCGATTTCAGAAAAGAAAAGAAACATAAATCGATTTCAGATACATAAATCGATTTCAGAAAAGAAAAGAACACATAAATCGATTTCATAGAAATCACAAAATGAAACAACAACTTAATGAACAGAGAAAAGAAAGACCCACATAATGAATCGAACGTACCTTGAGCCGACGACGACGTGGAGCGCCGACGATGGTGTGGAGCGCCGGCGATGGAAGAGGAGCGACGAGGGAGAGGAAGGAGAGCAGTCGTTCTGATTTTTTTTGACCTAATGGCAGGGGGCACGGTATGGAAAACTTAAAACTGACCCCGGTCAGCATAATTTTCAATCGGGTTCGGCCAGAGCTCGGTCAGTTTCTTAGTCAGATCTCGGTCAGATCCGAGATTTGGTAAACGCGCTGACTGCTGACCGGGTCAGATGTGCTGACCGAGTCAGCCCGGTCAGCAGCTAGTAAACAGGCCCTAAGTAAACGGCCCCTAAGATTTGATTCAAATTGAATTTTATTGTTTATAAATAATTTATAAGAATAAATTATAATAAAATTATAAAACTAATTGAACTATCTTTTTTTATTAATTGATTGTTACAAAATAAAATATATTTCAAAACATTAATAAAAATAAAGCAATGTATTTCCTTTCCAATTGTACGATCAACATGTAAAAAAGTTACATTCAACTTTAACTATTTTATTTTTACAATTCTAACATTAAATATATATATATTTTAGTATTGATCAAACATTCAATACATTTAATAAAATTCTATTTTTTCCTAAACATTTATTTTCAATAACTCTATTAATGGTGGAATATAATTAAACAACTATTTTTCCTCCTATATAGAGTTAGGGACCGTTTGTTTACCTCTTAATAGTTCCATTAAGAGGCACCCTACGAATCGTTAAGAGATGAATCTTGTTTGACAAAAAAAAGTTCTAAAACCCGCTAAATGATTTTGCATTTTGGTCTCACTACTAGAAAATTCATTATTTCCGACGGACTTAAACCGTCGGTAATAGCGACGAAAACCGACAGATTTTGGATTTTAGCAACGAAAACCTCCTGTCGGTAAACCGTCGGTAAAAATACCCTTCCGTCAGTAATAATAAAGGTTTGCGACAGATTACCGACGGACACTATAATATTTTAATTTTGATTTATTTTAAAAAAATTCGTCGGTGATCCGTTGGTAAATAATAAAAATATTTTAAAAAAACATAAATTCCGTAGGTGAACTTTGTCCGTCGGTAATCCGCCGGGAAATCTTGGTCCATCGGTAATCCGTCGGGATCATGGTCCGTTGATAATCCGTTAGTGATTCTCCACCGTCGCTTATTCGTCGTTGATCCGTAAGCAATCCGACGGTAATCAGTCGCTAAAATCCGTTGCTAATCCATCGGAAAACCAAATGCCTACCAAATACTTTGCGATGAATTTTAGCCATACTGACGGATTACCGACGGAATGAACCGTCGACAATTATTCTTTCTTTTGTAGTGTCTTTCTTAACCATTCAACACCCTAATTTCATTATGAACAATTACCAAACAACCATATTTCATTGTGCACTATATCACTAGAACCTCTTAATCATTCTCACCGCTTAATCGTCTGACACTAAGGGTTGTTTACCAAAATTTTCATTAAGTCTTGTATAGATAAATTTGTCTGTCTTATTAAATGTACCTGTCTGGATAAATTGTTGATGTTGTTTACTTTTTTTTTATCTTAATCAACAGTCTTGTAACAACCCAAATTCAATAAAACAATAATTCTCAACATTAGAACCAAAATGGTCCCAAAGTCTACAATTTACATCAACTCTACTCTAGGTTCGCAGCGGATAACACCTTCACAACTGAGATTGATAAACCCAGATCTAGCAATGTAAATCAATATCTAGTAGAGAGAATCTAGAGAGCAAATGTGTCATCCATATATTGAACAAAGATTACAAATGACATTAAGCATGAAAAGTGTTATTCTAGATTGTTATCTAACTATTGAACTAGACATGCCTATTTATACCCATAACATACAAGGTATAAAGGCAAAGCAATGCAACATAGACTCATTACAGTACATTGACTTTACAGTAAATCTTGAATACAATAATGCTCTAACAATCTCCCCCTTTGGATTCAAGATTTAAAAATATGACAACAGTCTTCAGCTCTTTGTAAAGTCAATCTTCTCCAACAGACACTCTATCAAACCATCTTCAAGTCTTGTACATGAAAAACAGATCTTTGCAGCTTTATCAGTCTTTGACAAACAGTAACTTCTCGTATCCTTCTTGTTGCAAGAACCTTAGTTCTCATATTAATTTTCTCATATTAAAAGGATCCGAAACCATCAATTCGGATGTAGGCAGATCAGAAACCAATAGAATTCGGATGTAGACAGGTCCGAAACCAAGAGAATTCGGAACAAGAAGGATGCGAAATCATCAATTCGTATCATGTAGGATGCGAAACCATGTGAATTCGGATCAAGGCAGATGCGAAACCATCAATTCGGATCAAGTTGGATGCGAAATCTCCATATTTTTGAACTTTTAGGTGTAAGCACAATCCGAGAATAATATCTCTCAGATCTAAGATAACCAAATTCAGCAACATTTCAGACTTCACATGATCCGAAACCAATGCAATTTTGAACAATCCGAATCCAGCATGCGAATTTTGGACTTCTTGTATTTTGAATGATTTCTTGAACTTAGTATCTTCATCTCTTTGAACTTGAATTATCTTCGACATGAAATTGAATTAAACATTTCTCCCCCTTTTTCGATGATTGTGAGCATCATGATCATCAAAAACCTTTTTCAATTTCAGTCGCATCTCTGAGTATCACTAACAATCTCCTCCTTAACGAATAACCTTGCTCCCCCTCAAAATAAGAATTCTGGAGCAATTTGTTTTCTCCCCTTGAAAGTATGCATATATTTCATTAAAAAAAATTATTCATTTCAAATACAGTACTTTAATGAAAACATTTATACAAGGAAAATAAAATTCATTGAACTACATTTTATAACTTCTAACATTTGATCATTTGAAAACTTTACAAAAGAAATCCAACATAATGAAATTTAACAGATTTTTCAATCAAATTAAATCAAATGCATGTGTTTGGATTCAAATACAAGTCATCATTGCATATCAAGTTAAAAATGTTCAGTTTCAACCCCTTTATTAAATCTATTTGGTGTGAAAGCATGCGAAATATGATTAGCTTCAAGCATATGCAATTCTAAAACATATAAGAATACATTGCTCTACTCACACTATTTGTCCAAAATCAGGATTTTCACAAATTTACAGGTTTATCGCGACTTTGTATTTTCCCCAAGTTTCAAGAGATGTGTGCTCATAGGCATCTTTTATGTTGTGCTCATTGGCATATTTTATTTTGTGCTCATTGGCATCTTTTAATCAAAAAGTTTAGTAAGAATAAGATACACTGTTAAACATAACTTTCTATCTGGTTCTATAGCAGGATTTGGGTCAGCCAATCCCAGACCAGTTGGCCTTAGGGGCTAGGTGTCGAGCACCCCTTAGAACTTACTTTCTCAAACCAGAAAGGCCACATCGATATACCTTAAACCCATTTGTACCAGTAAAACATGGCTTTCTATCTGGTTCTATAGCAGGATTTGGGTCAGCCGATCCCAGACCAGTTGGCCTTAGGGACTAGGTGTCGAGCACCCCTTAGGACTTAATCTCCCAAACCAGAAAGGCCACAGGTACAAACTTTCAAACTAAAAGATATATATATATATATATATATATATATATATATATATATATATATATATATATATATATATATATATTTTATTGCATCTCAACCACTTGGTTCTAAAACATAGTGCTTCCCCCATATATTCGTTTCCATCCATCATTCTGACATATAGGCTTTTTGAGCATTATATTCTATATAAGTCCAGAATTACTTAATTTTGAGCATTCAACATAATTTCATTCATGTTTTACAGACCTTTCGATTTATTTCAGAAGTGAAAGATGAAACAAATATAACTCAGATAATACAAAAACACTTGTAAAATCACCCTTGACACACATTTCATTCATTTAATGAAAATTAAAAAAAATTCATCTCATTGAATTAAATTTGTTAAGACTCAAACATTCAAAGCAGTGGAAATAAAACATAATGCAATGTTACCTTTCACCACTTGTTCCTTGAAATAGAAAGATGTGACTGTTAAGGATATCACCTGAGAAGTATGAGTTCTAAATTGATTTGTTTAGAAGTCATAGTCTTTGAAGTACGGGTCCTGGACTGAATTGTTCAGAAGCCATAGTCATTGAAGCACGGGTTTTGAACTGATATGTTCAAAAACCATTATCTCTTTACTCCCCCTTAATGGTATATACACTCTTAAAAAAAATTCACCGCTTCTCTTCTGTTTTCAATCATGTGTGTGGTATATATGTAACATTCAACACAACACATGTAGAACCTACAAAACAGATTAAGCAAATTTTGGTACCCAACGGCACTTGGGTCCTTGTGTGTTATGTGTAGATTTCTTAAAAGGAATACTGTAAGTACCGTACCAATAAGAAGTATAGTTTTTATGCACAAAATCATTTGATCCACAGTAAGAACAACAGATTTTCTTATGTGCCAACCTAATCAGATGATTTACAGAATGAATAGGATTAGGTTGAACAGAAGATTTACCTTTCGGCGCATTGTTCTTTTTGGTCACCGTCGGTGGAGGAACAGATGATTTCGGCACATCTTTCTTTGGAGGTGTTGTGCCTTTGACTCTCCATTCCATCTTCACCTTTTTGAAGACTGGAACTTCTTTAAGATTGGAAGTATTAACTTTAGGCACTTTTGAATCCTTATCCGATTTATCAAGCAAATGATTATAAAAGAGATTTTTTGAACGAATCTGATCTTTTGAGACATCAGTTGATCTATTAATTTATTTAGAAGAAATGTTTTTAAAACTCGAACTTGAAGCAGTTTTAAAAGAGCATTCAGAATCATTTGAATCAACAAATGGAGTCTGAAAGATAATATCAGGACTAACCTGCTTTGAGACATCAAATTTAAAAATGACGTCTTCAAGTTCTTTAACTTTGTTTATCAAAACATTTTTCTCTTTAAAAATTAGATCAAATTTCTTTTGGAGATCAGATTTGTTCAATTGATCTTTCATAATATTAGCTGATAAACCAGATAATCTTTTGGTAAAATTAAGAATCGCATCTTTAAAATGTTTGCGTTCCGATTCAAAATCTTTTTCCAAGAATTTTCTTTTATCAGTTATCTCTTTGAAAGTTTCCATATTTTTCTTTTTAAGGGTTTTATTTTCCTTTTCAAAGAGATTTTTCTTTTCCGTGAAATCTTTTCTTTCCCTTTCCAAAAGATTTTCTAAATCAGAGATTTTCACGGAAAGTTCAGAACTTTTAATCTCAAAAGATTTCCGTTCAGTTTCAAAATCAGCTCTTTCTTTTTCGAGCTTCTCTTTTTCAAGAAATAAAACTTTCTCAAAGTCAGAAACTTGTTTTGAAAGTTTTATACATTTCAGTTCAATTACTTCCTTTTCTTTAAGAATTTTCTTTGAAGAAGGTGACTCTCTTTCACATTCAGAAAGCTTCTTCTTCAATTCAACGTTGTAACATCTCGAATTTTCGTTGTATTAATTTGTGAAGAATATTAACTCTAAGGGTTAAGTTTGTAATTTGGTTAAAGTAAAGTTAATTGGAGATATTAACTTGAGGGTTCATTATGTCATTTCTTTAAAGTAGGAGGGTATTTGGGAAATGAGTTATGACTCATCTGATTTTAAAAGGATGAGGTGTCACACAATTAGTCATTTAATGACTAATTGTGTGTTTGTGGGAGGATTTCGGGAAGCAGAGAAAGAGATCGAGAGAAAGAACGAAAGGGAGGAAGAAGAGAAATAAGGATTATTGAAATTGTGGTAAGAAATTCTGTTTTATACCACTGAATTCTTCTTATGGATAGAAATTAAGCTTGCATTTCATCTGTTCAGAAATGGTTTAAGCTGAGAAAGTGAAGTTGGTGAATAGCACAGTGTTCAGAAAACATCCAGGTGAGTTATTCAACTCTCTTTAAAATTAAGCCATTGAAGTTGAAATAGATGGTTAAATATGTGTCTGAATGCTTTAGTATGACTTAATTGATAAATAGTAGGCTTATTTAGGAGTATTTGTGAACTGGATAAATGAAGAAGACGATGAACAGTACTGCGAAAGAGATAAAATTCGCAAGCATGGCTTGCGAATTTTGGAGAAACTCGCAACAGTGGGTTGCGAGAATTAAGAAATTCGCAGCTTTGGCTTGCGAGAATTAAGAAATTTGCAGCTTTGGCTTGCGAGAATTGAGAAATTAGCAGCTTTGGCTTGCGAAAATTGTAGCTTTTCGCTACAGTGGCGTGCGATTTTTGTGGACTTTCAGTAGCAGTTTGAGGCTTTTATGGGGAATGCAATCTGATATTTATATGCTATTTGTTATATGATTATAACTTAGATTTTGATATGAAAGCCATGTTATGAAAAATTGTAAGGGACTTATTTGTGAGTCCGATCATGTAGTTTACATTTGAGATATTGATCCCCGTACTAAATAGCAAAGAGGGGATAGTTGAGAAGTCGAGGTGTCGAGATTAATATTTTTATAGATGTATATAGAATATGTTACGGGATATAGTATATAGTGTTGTATATACTTATGATAGAGTATAATGGATCCATAGGCTCTAGCTTATATGAACACATGGAATTGACGTGAGTAATCGTAATTCCAATGCGTGTATGTTGAATGTGGAATTGACGTGAGTAATCGTAATTCCAGTATATATGATAAATGTGGAATTGATGTGAGTAATCGTAATTTCCATTTATATGAATTAAGGAATTGATGTGAGTAATCATAATTCCTGAGTGTATGTTAAATGTGGAATTGATGTGAGTAATCGTAATTTCCATTTATATGAATTAAGGAATTGATGTGAGTAATCATAATTCATGAGTGTATGTTAAATGTGGAATTGATGTGAGTAATCGTAATTCCTATTTTTCATTTTTGGGAAATCATGGGATTGATGTGAGTAATCGTAATTCCTGATTTCTAAAGAGGAATAAAGATTGACATGAGTAATTGTAATCTCTACTTCCTTTCTAATAAATAGGCATGTGTAATTGCTATTTATTAGATTTGAGCATTGGTCTAGAATCTGGGATTGATTCGTACCTGGCTCTGGTTTGTGGTAATATGACTTACTGAAGGTTAGTCATAGTTTTGAGTTTGGGTAGGTTCCCGTTGTTGAGATTGAGCACGTGTACGGTAAGATGGTTGAGAACATGTTTGATTTATCTATTGATATTTTGATTGTTAAATTTTAATTTGATTTGAATATTCTCACTAGGCGAAAGCCTAATGTTTCAAGTTGAATTTTCTTACCAGGTACAAGTTCCGGGAAGTAAGCGGGGATGTGTGATGAGGACTTTTGGAAAGATTCAAACTTAGAGATGACGGAGGATCTAGCTATTCTTTTGATATTTTGGGACGAAGGATTAGATAACCTAGTTAATCTGATTATGATGTAATGATTAGATTAAAAGGTTATTTAAGTTAGTCGTTTATGTATATAAAACCTTACTGTTGATCCTCTTGTTATATAAGTTTGACGTTATTTGATCATAACTTGTGAAATTTTAAGGTTTAAATTAGCCCTGTTTTTAGGGTGTTACAATATGGTATCAGAGCAGTAGTTTAAGAGAACTAGGTATGATTTTTGAGATACCTAGACTTAAGGTGTGATGAATTAAGTTATGATCCGTGAGGTATGGGTAGAATTGTTAAGACTGGGTAGTCTTAAGAGTCGACAGAAATACGCGAAGTTAGTACTGTAACGATGGTAATGAGGATTCTCATGTATAATATGTTCGCAATTTCAATTAGCTACTGTTATTATGAATATATTATTACACAAGCATACTTATTCCTAATTGTTACAGTGACTGATGAGCAGTAGAGTATGTTTGTATGCCTAGTTATGTATGAACCATTACTGATGAGTATTCTTTTGTGCTCATCTAGAACAATGGTAAATACTCCGCCAATGTCTCCTAATTCTTCTATAAATAGGAATTGGTTAGACGATACGGGAGAAAGACAAACTGGAGTAGGCGGAATTCAGGAGACGCCACCAGATTTTCTTTCTCTTGGAGGAATGCGAAATCGGGTACATAGAGGGGGTACCAGTACTGCCGATCACACACCACCGGATTCAGGCATGGAAGGGCGGATAATGGATAATGTGACCAGATTGATGAATGCATCAATGGAAAGGCAAGCTGAAATGATGAACACCACTATGGGAAGACAAGCGGAGATGTTTATGAAAATGTTTAATGATCGGAATGTGGAACCGAGACGAACAAGGATTGATACCAGTGTGATAAACCCAACTGGTAACACAGGTCCAGAGGTAGAAAGAAGGGTTGATAAGAATTGCTCCTACAAAACCTTTTTGAGCTGTAAACCGCCGGAATTCAAAGGAGAAGATAGCCCAGTAGCCTGTATGAATTGGTTAAGGGAAATTGAACAAGCTTTTCGAGCTTGTGAGTGTTGTGACGAAAAGTCGAAAGTTAGATTTGGGTCGCAAATGCTACGCGGTAACGCATTGTCTTGGTGGAACGTGTTATCATCTTCCATGTCAGCTTCAGTTCTGAATGCCATGACTTAGGAACAGTTCAAAGCAAAGATTCTGGAGGAATACTGTAACGAGACTGAAATGGATCGAATCGAGGAAGAATTCCGGAATCTCAAGAAAGGCAATATGACTGTGAGAAAGTATACAGAATCTTTTATGGAAAAGCTTAACTTGGTGGGGCATGTGGCTCCAAATGAAAAAGATAAAGTTAAGGCTTATTTGAAGGGTCTACCGGAAGATATGATGACAAGGGTCCGAAGTTCGAGAGCTTCTACGTTAAGAGAAACTATTGAAGAAGAGAAAGTAATAGAAGAAATGTATGTAAAGGACAAAGAAGAGAAAGCACAGGTGGGAGAGAAAAGAAAAGGGGAAGTTCGATCGGGATCATCGTATGTATCAAAGCCCTTTTCTGATGGCCCGCATTTAGAGCCGCGTCAAGAACCGAATTGGTGTTCGAAATGTCGAATTAGGCATTTTGGTCCATGTCAGAGGACCACGTTTGAATGTTATAAGTGTGGGAAGAGTGGGCATTCTATGAATAATTGTCTTATTCGAGGATCTACGTGCTATGAATGCAAACAACCTGGCCATTACCGTCGGGATTACCCAAAGTTGAAGAAGGAGGGAGATCAAAGTAAGAAAACAAACATCCCAAAGCCGATGGGCCGAGCGTATCACATGACAGCTGAAGAAGTTAATGAATCAAGGGATATCGTTTCTGGTACATTCCTCGTTAACTCCATTCCTACGCACATGTTAACTGTTGGTTATGTCCAAATCGTTTGATTTCTAGTTGGTTATATCAGTTACGATTTTGATAAGAGGATAAAGATTTGATAATTATTTAATTACTCAAGGAAATTTGCAAAATTTTCAAGTTGGGGAGCGGGTAATGTTGAAAAGATATGAGATTTATTAATGAAGAAATGAGTTCCTATTCTTTCGGGATCTTTGATTGTGATTAAGTGATTGAAGAAAGATCAATTAGAAAGTGACGAATTAATAAGAAGTGGATATGTCAAAGTGCTTATGTTACTTTAGAAACGGAGGAAGTCATGAGGAAGAGATATCCCCATTTGTTTGCTTGGTTTGATTTCGGGGACGAAATCATTTTCAAGTTGGGGAGTATTGTAACATCTCGAATTTTCGTTGTATTAATTTGTGAAGAATATTAACTCTAAGGGTTAAGTTTGTAATTTGGTTAAAGTAAAGTTAATTGGAGATATTAACTTGAGGGTTCATTATGTCATTTCTTTAAAGTAGGAGGGTATTTGGGAAATGAGTTATGACTCATCTGATTTTAAAAGGATGAGGTGTCACACAATTAGTCATTTAATGACTAATTGTGTGTTTGTGGGAGGATTTCGGGAAGCAGAGAAAGAGATCGAGAGAAAGAACGAAAGGGAGGAAGAAGAGGTTTAAGTTGCATTTCATCTTATGGATAGAAATTAAGCTTGCGTGTAGGCGTGTGTGGCTAAGTTGTTTCGGGTTAACCGTTTTCTTGGCCTCGTTGGTTTCTTTTACCGAATCAACACCACCGCCGGTGGTGGCTGCCGCCGCCGACCACCACTGCCGGAGGTGGCAGTGGGTGGTGTTCATGTGGTTGAACCTTAGATGCCTAAACTCTATTTGCGTAAACCTTAGCTTGCAAACTCAAAAACCGTAAACCGAAACCTTAATCCTTTGAAACCTCGTTTTGTTTACGTTTCGGGCGTTGCATTTTGTTAGAATGGAAACCCTAACCAATCTGGTGCACTTGCACTTCATTGGGACTGATAAGACGTAACCCCAAGTCTGAATGCATTAAGTCATAGCTTAATGAGTTGAGAAATAAAGTTAAGTCACGTTATGATTTTATGTGAAAAATGTCCAACCTGTCCCTGACTTGTAAAATTCGTAGTTTATTCTAGGAAGCTCGGATTGAGGTGAAACCAGTGCCAAAATCTCACACATTGTGTTGAGTAGGTTTCATATGTTTTACAGAAAAATCAATTCAGCCTCTAGCTAGGGTCAAATTAGCATTTTGTACAGACTGGTCCGAAACTCACAGTTTGGATAGTCGGTCTTAGAAAATTCGTATAAAATAGTAGGGACCTCGTATGAACGCGTGCGATATGTCCCTGGAAACCTAAGACATAGAACCTTATATTTATGGATTATCTTGCTGGTTAGATGGGTTTAAAGGGGGCTAAACAGGTCACGAACAGACCTGTAGTTTTAGACTAAAAACCGGGAAAGTGCACGTTTAGACTTGAAATTGTAATTTCGGTTGGGACTTCACTTTAACACTTGGTAACACTTCTTTAGGTGAAAAGAAGTGAGTTGGAGTTGACGAGCTCTTACTGCTGTCCGTGGAAGTTCTACATTGCTTTTGAGGTGAGTTCACTCACTGTATAAGATAGAGATTGTATGCGCGCTATAATAGTTCGTGTGCATTAATTGTTTTTGTTTGTATGTGGAACTAGGCCGAGCTAGTGTCTAGTATGAAATCTTTGGTTTCGTATGAATCTCGGGGAGACCGAGGACTCGGGGAGACCGAGGAATGCGTACACGGGTGAGGTATGAACTCGAGGAGACCGAGGGATGCTTACACGAGTGTTGTATGAGTTCGAGGAGACCGAATGATGCATGCATAGGGGTCCTTGTATGAGTGTACTTGTATTATTATTAAACTGCATGTATTGGTTGTTATATCTATCTGTTGATAGGGGTAGTGTCGATATGGTTGATATCGTATGCAAGTGTTTGAATTCACTAAGCTTCGTGCTTACCCTTTCCCTATAAAATACTGTTTCAGGTACGAGTGGCAGCAAGGCGTGACGGTACACACTGGCGCATTGAGAAGACCTTTATCATTTTTATTTTTAGACTTAAGTTTAGACTTAATACATTTTCCGTTGTTTTAATTATGGTTGGTGGTTTAACTTAACGAGGTTTTGCTAAACGTTTAATTGGATTTAATTTCTCATGGTTTATTATTAATAAAATGCTAATTTAAAAAGTTCAAATTTATTGTAATTTTTGGGACGTTACAAGTTGGTATCAGAGCACAGCTTGAGCGAATCGAATACATTTCGGTGTGTTTGAACTCAAGTTTGCGGCTCAGGATTATCTTTTTCCTTTTAAAATTCTGAGAAATAAAAGAGAGGAAAAGTACGTTTTAGAAACGGTGACCGGAGGCGCAGTGTGTACAGTCAGCCGATGCCAAGGGAAAAGGTAAAGTACTTAGTGTAATTTATTGCTTTCTAGAACATAGGAGTATGTATGCTAGATTGCCTGGTGCTTATTACACTGTTTTGCATGAGTGCATGGTTATTACTTGCTAGTAGGAATTTATGCTAGTCCTGATAGGTTGTTAAGTGAATGCCTTATAAGTTGTATACAGGAGGAACCAAATAGCCTTAGAATGTCTGATTTAGTTCTATTGCGCAGCTCTTGTTTGAGTCCAACCGTGGTAGGATAGAATCTTTTATTCGAATGTCTATCTGATTTCACACTGTATGCAACTGTGCATTCGCGAGGCGACTCGTCATGACTAGTGGGGATTCGTCATAGCAAGGGTAGTGGAATGGAGTGAAATTCCTAGGGAGCTAGGAAGAGTGTTGGCATATGCTGGTACGGGCATATGGGTTTAGCTGTCGGCAAGAAACTATTTGGGAACTTCGGGATGGGACTCGAAACGAGTAAGGATAGGTGTGGAAGGTAGTAGTAGAGCTCCTACTACCTGAAGCACAGGATCCGTGCTCGAGTCGGGGAAAGTCACGGAGAATCCAAGGAGTTGAGCGTGAGCGTAGTTAGCAGGATTTATTATGTGCTAGTAAATCGATGTAACTACCCAGAATGGCCATCACAAGGAGGAACAACAATGTTGAAGCAAATGCTGGTACTGGGTTTACTGTTGAGCAGATTCATGAGATGATTGCGGCTGAGGTGACGCATGCTTTTGGGGAGGTGATCCCCGAAATTATTACCGCCATTCGTGATGAGGTAGTAGTGTTGATGGAGGCTGCCCGGAGACGGGAACTTGAGTTAGAGACGCAGGCTAAGAAGAGGAAAGCGGTGCAGGCCGTGGCACCAGTATCGGCTGTTCCAAAGGAAACGAGGTTTTCGGACTCGCGCTCGAATCAAAGGAGCGGTGGGTTCAAACCCCTGATAGTAGCGGAAGGAGAGATGACAAATGTTTCAAGTTCGGACAAGCGGGACACTACGGTCGTGATTGCAGAGTACCACTAATGGTCTGTTTCAACTGCAAATAGACGGGTCACGTGAAGGCCAACTGCCCGAATCCGAGGGTTGCTGATGGGGTTGGGGCACAAAGAGTTCTTGCGGCTGCCCCCTTGCGTATTACTGATGGTCGTGTGGGCCAGGCTGGAACCGAAGCGGCCCGAGGTAGAGTTCATCAACTGAAGGTGGAGGAGGCACAGGCTACGCCTAAAGTGGTGACAGGTGCGTTCTTAGTTAACTCGATGCCTGCTGTAGTGATGTTTGATAGCGGGGCTACTCATTCTTTCGTGTCTCACACTTTTAGTGAGTGTTTGGGCCGAGTAGTAGGACAGTTAGGCTGTCCACTGGTGGTTGAGGTTGCTGATGACAGGACCTTGACGGTTACTGACGTGTATCGGGGGTGCACTTTGGAAATCTCTGGTGTGAGATTTCCTATTGATTTGATTCTGATCGCTATGCGGGAGTTGTGCGTGATTGTGGGCATGGATTGGTTGGATGTTTTCGATGCAGAGATAGTTTGTCGTCGCAAACAAGTACGAGTTTGAACCCCAAGCGGGGGAGAATTGCTAGTTCAGGGCGACTCGCCCAGGCGGACCTCAGCGATATGTTCGGCTGTGAGGGCGTGGAGGTACTTACATCACAGTGGCCAGGGGTATTTAGCGTATGTGATAGATACGCACGGCGACGAAGAGAAGAATACTGCGGAGGATGTGCCAGTTGTACGGGAGTTTGCTGATGTATTTCCCAACGGTTTACCGGGGAAACCTCCCTAGCGACAGGTAGAGTTCTGCATTGACTTGATTCCGGGTGCTGCTCCGGTGGCCAAGGAACCTTATCGCCTTGCTCCACCAGAAATGAAGGAGTTGTACACTCAGTTGCAAGAACTTCTCGAAAAGGAGTTCATCAAGTCGAGTTGTTCACCGTGGGGATGTAACAACCCAAATTCTAGTGGGTTTTAGAGTTTGGTGGTCAAAGTGGAATAAAAGAAAGTATTCTTGAGGGGCTGAATTGTCAATTGGTGAAAGAGGTGTAGGGCACAAATCCCTAGGGCAGCCCTCAATATCACAAATCAGTATTGTTGTCTTGGTGTTGGCGGCTAAGGAAGAAAGAAAGAGAGAAAGAAGAGTTTGAGGAGAAATCAAGAGAAAAGAGGATTCAAGCTAGAATCTGCAAAGATAATGCATACTAATTCTTTCTTCTGATTAGGGTAATGCTTCTCCTTCTCTTTGTCTTGAATTCTTAAGGCTGATGTTGTTGATTACTTAAGTTTTCACCATATTTCCTTGAAAATGAGTTTTATGGGTTTTGTCTTAATGAATCAATTTTAGGGGATTAAAGTTGGATTAATTGGGTGTTTGGGGTTGGTGGATGAACCCTTATGGTTATCTAATCAAACTAATGGCTAAAACTTGAGTTTTATTCACTTTTGGAATTCTGGATTCAAACAGCAGTCGTATCCGGACACCATCAGTTCGTGATGTTATGATGGTATCCGGATATGTATGCTAGTTTCCGGGTGATGTTTTATAGAAGATTCCGGATAAGGATGGTAGTTTCCGGGTGGGTGATTTTCCGGGTAGTTTGAGTTACCGGGTGCAGTAGCCGGAAGGAAGGTGTATCCGGACAGTCTGGGTATCCGGAAAGGAGGTGCATCCGGACAATCTTGGTATCCGGATAGTATGTGTATCCGGACAGTCTTGGTGTCCGGACAAGTTGGTATCCGTAAAATGTGTGCTGGACAGTAGGTTGAGCCGTTTAATCTGATCCGAATCTAATGCCCTTAGGTGTTCAACTGGTTTAGCTGGGAGGAATTTAAGAAGTGCGTTCTACAATAATCAAAGGTGAGCTCTCTCACTCCTTTTTATGACGTACCATTTTTACTGAATTTGGTTCCTTTATCGAGCATGAATTGATTTATAAAAGTTATGCATGCTTTCATGATTTACATGTTTACCCACAAACGAAAGATGTTTTATGTTTTCATGCATATGGTTTCAATGTATGTGTATGCTATGTGGAGTCGGTTGCACGGTGGGGACGGGGTACCTTGGGATCTCTGATCCCTTGGGCATATGGAGGTTAACTTGTAGGTTGGAATTCGTTTTCTCCTACATGAAGGAACGGGGAGTCCATTTGGATTCCGGCATAGACGAGAGGGTGTCTGTTAGGCCCCGATCGGAGTAGCTTATGCAATTCCCTGAACCCCGTGTTTAACCTTGGTTGATGTTATGAGAAAGATGTGAAAGTATTTTCTTTATGAAATGATATTTATAATGTGATAAATGTTTATGGAGGGAATTCACTAGACCTTTTGGTCTAACCCTCGCTTTTCAAAAACTAAGCCATTTTCAGGTAAGCGCGCTATGGGTTCTTCTAGTAAGAACTAGGAGTGACTCAAGGAGGATTTGGAGACTAGAGCGACTCCAAGATTTTGAATGATGACTATAGATAGAATCTCGGCTGTGGACGTAGAGCCTTCCGCTGTCAATTTTATTTAGATCACTTTATTGATGATGTAAAGACAAGATATTCATGTAATGTGAATGCTTATTTTCTAGATGAATGCATGTTATGAAATTGGGATGTTACAAATGGTATCAGAGCCTTAGTTTAAGGGATTTAGGTGACCATTTGGGCCTAAACTTAAACTGTAAGATGAGGAACACAGCCGAGACATAGGATTGCATCTAGGAACGATCACTATAAATGCGCTTAGGAATAAGGTGCCAAGGACAAACGTGTAAGGTAAGTTTGGGATTACACCTGGCCAGTGTAATTACGAACTTACAGGTACATGTGCGTGCTTACAATACCTTACTTATAACAAAATTTGTTGTGTCACGTCTAGCAAGGATTAACTATCGATTTCTTTCAGTTTAGCGCTATGGCTGGGAGAACGTTGAGGAATAGGTCAGCAAGATCCCTGAGGGTTAGACCGAGCTCCATTGCTTGGGGAAGTGTCGTGTAAGAGTCATTGTGATGTGATGTATGTAGACATCGTAGAGAAGAAACGTTGTGAAGAATGTTATGAGTCGTCTAGAGGTAGCTCTTCGTGGATTCGGAGAGGATGAATGTTTGAGTTTGAGTAAGCCTCCAGTTTCGGGAGAGTCCTAGTTATGGAAATTATGGGATAGATCAGTTGGGATGGTAAGATAGAACATTGTCAAAACCTTGAAAGTATCAATGGAGCCCTGACTTTTAGCCGAGCTTTTCATTGGCAGAATAAATGGAATAAGATACTTATAGTGAATTGAAAGCATGTAGAAGTAGAAAGTGAGATAGTCGATCAAAGCGAAAATAGTGTGAAATGGTTGAGTAAGTGAGATGTGGAACGCATGTACATCAAGTTAGTGCTTGATCGAGAGGGCGACCCTTGGTCGTAAGTGGAGTATCAAGGATAAGCTGCGTGAGTAAGCGGTTGACCTTGTTGACTGAGTAGCCTTCTATTGCAAATAGAGCCTCATGCATAGCGTTCTTTTATGTAACATGAAATTTTCACGATTTAAAATAAAAAACATAACTGTCAACTTTGAACAACATGAGTCAGCTTGTACGAGTACATGTTTAAAGAAAAAGCGATTTCGGTTACGTCGCACATTGAAATTTTGGGCTTAACGATTTGCAAAGTATTCCACACTTTTAATGATAAGTTAAATTGTTACAAAAATGGTCAAGAAAATGGTTACCTGCAATTCACTTATACCAAAATGCTTATTGACCTTTTGATATCATACAATTAAGTGTGAGAACCGACTGGTTTAGTTTGTGTCGGTAATTCTTTCAGAATGGTCTCATACGAAAAGATTTTCATGCAATATATTACTATCGTAATAACATTGTTCGGATTGAGCAAGATTGAGGTTCACGGGAAGATGCATGCCAACGATTCTCGAATCGTTGTGCAGGGTTTTGAAGTTATAAGAGTGATGGGGTCACGGGTACCCGAGTGTTTCTAAATGTTGTTTATTTAAAATGATAAAATGTGTAAAATGATTTATTTACTGTATTGTCATGCATGAAGGCTACGAACCCACTAGGTCGTAGAGTATTACGTCTTAAGCTAAGGAAGAACTCCGAGAGCGGAGAGGCGTTGGTCAAGTCAGGGGAGAACGTATGTAGCTTTGGTATATGTGTTTAAGAGGAGAGTTGGACCTTGGAAGAGTCGGGAATGGATTTTAGTGTCAGGTGTATGAGGGTCTGTACCTTTGCTCGATGACTGAGAACACAGTTGCCGAGGGGCGATGGTGCCCGGAGGAAGGACTAGGAGTCATCAAGGTATTGGTTTTAGCAACTCTTTATGAGTAGTGCTGTGAGGCAGGAATGAAAGGTCCATGATGTGGGTCATGAGATTCGAAGGGAGCTTGTAATATTGATGTTACATGAGTAAGTTTCGAAATGGGGGCGACGGATTATAAAGTTAACTATGATGTGTAGGGAGGAATAGGTCCCGTAAGGAACTCATGTTAAATGATAGGTTAAGGAAGTAGTTAAGAGTTGTCTTTTGTTGTTGAAGTCGGCAACGGTGTATGTTGGCCGAGGCCGAAGACTCAAACCAGATGAGTGTAAGTTGATAGAATATCTTGTAGAGGTGTTAAATTAGTAAGAGACTGTTGTTGTTGAATAGGCGTTCTATTTACGAGGCGAGGAGGGTCCGTAGAAGGACAAGGTGTGTAACACAAGCGGAGTGAGTGTAGACTATACCAGTCTGTAAGAAAATGTGTCGTGTCTAAGAAAGGACTCGGGTCATAAAAGAGCTAGTTAGGATGTTCGTGTTTGAGCTAAGTGTGAACTCGTGAGTCATAGTTCAACAAGTTGGGAGAGAACTAAGTAGCGAGACAGACTCGATTGTAGTATACGGGAGAATATGAAGGAAAGTGTGAATTATGTACGAATGACCATGAGAGACTTGGTCGGTAGTGTGATAATAGGAGTGGTGAATGTACGAATGAATAGTAGCGTCAACTGCCAAGATATCTGTGTCAGCCGGTGATGTAGTAAGGCGATGTTAGAAAGATGAAGGATTAGAAGGAAGTCCTTTTAGGATTTCGGATAGAGTGTACGTTTTGCAATCCCAGTTGTTGAAGTGCGTGGGTTGTAAGTAGGTGTGTATTTTGACTGTTATCGGAATGGAATGTCGGGGCAGATTTGGGTGATTGCCCAGCTGTGAGACCAAGCTTTGTGGTTACGTATGTTGTTAAGTATATTCTTGAAGGCAGAGTAAGTTTAAAGAAGATGATGAATAGATTAGTCAAGCTGTAGTATAGTAGATGAGACATCGTTAAAGAATGAAAATTGTTCCTTATGCGTGAGGGAATGACCCTAGAAGAAAATAGTTGGAAATTTTGGTTATGTTTAAGGAATGACATGATGATGATTGTGGGTCGGAGTAGTAGTATGATCGTTAGTTGATTTGAAATGTCATGATAGAGGTATAAGCCTTGGTTGGTTGATTTAAATTTTATAGATTTGTTAAGTAATGACGTTCATTTGTTATTACAGGATGTGTTACATTTTTAGGGAAGTGTTATTGAGATTAACACACCGATTGTTAAAGAATTATTTAAGGTAAATCTAAGTAAGAAAGCTGGGATGACAGTATATATATATCTGTCTGATTTTATGATCATAGTGGTTAGTCGAAAGAATTGTGGAACCCGAGTTTCGGGGTGTTCCTGAATTAATAGATCCGTTTGTAATAGGGAATCTAAGGGGGTGGATTATTAGAGTGAATAGGGGACGTTACTAAGGAACACACTTTGGGGTCATTGGAAGTTTAAAGAGGATGAGGGTTGTATTAGTCAGAATGTGGTGGGATTGATGTGAAATCCTTAAAGAATGTGAATTGTTGCTTATGTGTGAGAGAAATGTCTGAGAAGGTAAAAGTTGGAGATTAAAGAATGTGTAGTGACGTCGAACACTGGTCTTGTTTCAAGACGGCTTGGTTGAATGCCTTAAGATAAGATCTTGGTGCAACTGTTTGGTTATGTAAGTAATGAGAAAGCGATATCAACATGTGGAAAGGTCGGGAGAGAGGGGCAAGTAATGTTTGATGAGCAGTGCTCCACGCTAACGTGGGGAAGGTGTAGATAGTATGTCGGAACAAGTGAGTAAATTGGAAGTAGTAAACTTGACAGTATTGCCGAAAGGTACAGTATTGTGTAGATTGTCTTTGATTAGTGTGTGAACCGTTGGAAAGAATATTGAGGAAGGAAATTGTGTAAGTTTTTGTGCAGGGAAGAAGTGGATGAGACAACTAAATGAGTTAAGTTAGTGACTTTGTGAGAAATGTGTAAACGATTTGGTCGTGCAGTGTTTAAGCTAGTGAGGATAGTATGGTGTGACCATTGTTATTCCTCCCAGTTGGGTGAGGGTAACCGGAGTTATGTTTTATGACTGAACGAACGTGGTAATAAGCGAGGATTTGATGTGTTTCAGGATAAGTTTAATTCGAGTAGGTGAACACTTCAACGTTAGGTTTGAAGGTTCCTACCCTGGGTTACGTACAAGGATGGAGTGATGAAGTGGTGAGGATGTAAGAAATGGTTGACGAACTGTGGTCGAGGTGGTCCGAGAAAGGGAAATGTTATCCGAATAGTCGATCGTTGATTAGAAGAAGTAATCTAGGATTGATTGTATTTCGTTGAAGGAACTCTGGGTTGTGAGTTGTCGGGACGTTCAGGTTTGGATTTGTGTCAAGCGGTCAAGTGTGTGTCTGTCTCTTAGTAAATGAATCTCGTGTTGTGGCAGAGGATTTAGCCAAGTTCCTCCTTAAAGGAAGTGTTGATGCATGAGAAGCCTTAGTAAATCTTCTGTAGTCAAGATCGACCGAGTAGGAACAGTAGCCTACGAGTTAGAGTACCGTAAGAACTGAAGGAAATGCACCCAAGGTTCCATGTTTCGAGTTTAATGAGGTGGTTGACTGAGTCAGATATAGCTTTACTTTGGGAAGTGTCGGTTTTGATGTGGGCAAGATACCCGCATCTTTTCCAATGAGGAATTCCGGGGACGGAATTCTTTTAAGGGGGGAGTGTTGTAACAACCCAAATTCTAGTGGGTTTTAGAGTTTGGTGGTCAAAGTGGAATAAAAGAAAGTATTCTTGAGGGGCTGAATTGTCAATTGGTGAAAGAGGTGTAGGGCACAAATCCCTAGGGCAGCCCTCAATATCACAAATCAGTATTGTTGTCTTGGTGTTGGCGGCTAAGGAAGAAAGAAAGAGAGAAAGAAGAGTTTGAGGAGAAATCAAGAGAAAAGAGGAGTCAAGCTAGAATCTGCAAAGGTAATGCATACTAATTCGTTCTTCTGATTAGGGTAATGCTTCTCCTTCTCTTTGTCTTGAATTCTTAAGGCTGATGTTGTTGATTACTTGAGTTTTCACCATATTTCCTTGAAAATGAGTTTTATGGGTTTTGTCTTAATGAATCAATTTTAGGGGATTAAAGTTGGATTAATTGGGTGTTTGGGGTTGGTGGATGAACCCTTATGGTTATCTAATCAAACTAATGGCTAAAACTTGAGTTTTATTCACTTTTGGAATTCTGGATTCGAACAGCAGTCGTATCCGGACACCATCAGTTCGTGATGTTATGATGGTATCCGGATATGTATGCTAGTTTCCGGGTGATGTTTTATAGAAGATTCCGGATAAGGATGGTAGTTTCCGGGTGGGTGATTTCCCGGGTAGTTTGAGTTACCGGGTGCAGTATCCGGAAGGAAGGTGTATCCGGACAGTCTGGGTATCCGGAAAGGAGGTGCATCCAGACAATCTTGGTATCCGGATAGTATGGGTATCCGGACAGTCTTGGTGTCCGGACAAGTTGGTATCCGGAAAATGTGTGCTGGACAGTAGGTTGAGCCGTTTAATCTGATCCGAATCTAATGCCCTTAGGTGTTCGACTGGTTTAGCTGGGAGGAATTTAAGAAGTGCGTTCTACGATACTCAAAGGTGAGCTCTCTCACTCCTTTTTATGACGTACCATTTTTACTGAATTTGGTTTCTTTATCGAGCATGAATTGATTTATAAAAGTTATGCATGCTTTCATGATTTACATGTTTACCCACAAACGAAAGATGTTTTATGTTTTCATGCATATGGTTTCAATGTATGTGTATGCTATGTGGAGTCGGTTGCACGGTGGGGACGGGGTACCTTGGGATCTCTGATCCCTTGGGCATATGGAGGTTAGCTTGTAGGTTGGAATTCGTTTTCTCCTACATGAAGGAACGGGGAGTCCATTTGGATTCCGGCATAGACGAGAGGGTGTCTGTTAGGCCCCGATCGGAGTAGCTTATGCAATTCCCTGAACCCCGTGTTTAACCTTGGTTGATGTTATGAGAAAGATGTGAAAGTATTTTCTTTATGAAATGATATTTATAATGTGATAAATGTTTATGGAGGGAATTCACTAGACCTTTTGGTCTAACCCTCGCTTTTCAAAAACTAAGCCATTTTCAGGTAAGCGCGCTATGGGTTCTTCTAGTAAGAACTAGGAGTGACTCAAGGAGGATTTGGAGACTAGAGCGACTCCAAGATTTTGAATGATGACTATAGATAGAATCTCGGCTGTGGACGTAGAGCCTTCCGCTGTCAATTTTATTTAGATCACTTTATTGATGATGTAAAGACAAGATATTCATGTAATGCGAATGCTTATTTTCTAGATGAATGCATGTTATGAAATTGGGATGTTACAGGGGAGCCCCGATTCTGTTTGTGAAAAAGAAGGACAGGTCCCAACGGATGTGTATAGACTACCGCGAGTTGAATAAGCTTACGGTGAAGAATCGTTATCCTCTACCAAAGATCGATGACTTGGTCGATCAGCTACAGGGAGCCTCGTGGTTCTCTAAGACTGATTTGAGATCGGGGTATCATTAGATGCGGGTGAGGAGTGAGGATACGGAGAAGACGGCATTTCGTACACGTTATGGCCATTACGAGTTTGTGGTGATGCCTTTCGGGCTCACCAATGCACCAGCAGCGTTCATGAACCTTATGAACAGGGTGTGTAGCCCGATGCTGGATCGGTCGGTGATTGTGTTCATCGACGATATTCTTGTGTATTCGAAGTCGAAGGAAGAGCACGAGACGCATTTGCGAGAAGTTTTGGAGATTTTGAGGCGGGAGAAGCCTTATGCCAAATTCTCCAAGTGTGAGTTCTGGTTACGATAGGTCCAATTCCTAGGACATGTCGTGAACCAGAAGGGTATTATGGTCGATCCGACCAAGTTTTCAGCAGTGATGCGGTGGGAGGTGCCGAAGACTCCCACTGAAGTACGGACTTTTCATGGGTTAGCAGGGTACTACCGGAGATTTATTCAGGATTTCTCCAAGATTGCATTACCTATGACCCGATTGACGAAGAAATCTGCGGCTTTTAGTTGGGGTGAGGAGCAGCAAAGGGCTTTTGAGGAGCTGCGCAGACGTTTATGCGAGGCTCCGGTGTTGACTTTGCCTGAGGGTATGGAGGATCTGGTAGTGTATTGTGACGCTTCTCACCAGGGATTGGGCGCCGTGCTCAGGCAGCGCTGTAAAGTTATAGCTTACGCTTCGAGGCAGTTGAAGCCTCATGAGGCGAACTACCCGACGCATGATCTAGAGTTGGGAGCAGTGGTGTTTGCCCTCAAGATTTGGAGGCATTACTTGTATGGCGTCAAGTGTACGATATACACTGACCATAAAAGCCTCAAATACTTGATGGACCAGCAAAACCTCAACATTCGTCAGAGGAGGTGGCTTGACGTAGTTAAAGATTATGATTGTGAGATACTTTACCACCCGGGTAAAGCGAATGTCGTAGCGGACGCACTTAGTCGACATCTGGTTGGTGAGCCACTGCGGGGTTTGTGAAAACGGTTAACCCGAAACAACTTAGCCACACACGCCTACACACGACCTAACAGCCACCCTCCCGCACAAAACAACCACCGAACTGGTGGTGCACGGCGGCGCCACCGACGGCAGCCATGGCTGCCGCGGCGGTGGTGGTTTTTCTCGGTTTTGGTGCAAGAAGGAAAGGAACGAGATGTGGCATACCTCACGATAAAACGCAGCAGCGATACCTCCTCTCGTCGGCTTCCTCTCTTCCCGATCGTCTCTCCCGCTCTCTCACTCTCTCTCGCTGTTTCCCCTTCACGCCGGCAGCCGCTAGCGGCGGTGGTACTGGTGGTTTCTCACGGTTGGCGGTGGTCTTGCGATGGCAGCGAAGTAAAGGAGGGGACGAGTAGGGTTTGCGTGCGGCTGTGATTGTGTGTGCGTCGTGAGCATAGGCAAGAAAAGGGAGAAGGGTCGGTTCCTATTATGGGCCAACCCATGCATGAATAAAACCAAAATTTCACCTTTGGTCCCCGGGTTTTCAATATAGTTCCAATTCCGCTCAAAAGTTAGGATTTTACCAACTAAAACAATTACAACCAAATAATTTCATTTTTGGTCCTAGACGCCTAATCCCGTTTAATAAATTCATTTAGAGAGAAAAAAACTAATTAAATAAATAAATAAAAACATACCGGAACACGGGCTTTACATATACCCATAACATACAAGGTATAAAGGCAAAGCAATGCAGCATAGACTCATAACAGTACATTGACTTTACAGTAAATCTTGAATACAATAATGCTCTAACAGAGATGCTATAGGAAGCCCGGTGGTAATCTACAAGTCTTCACTAGACTTTAGCTCTTCTACAGCGCCACATCTTTCCATCTTCATCAGATGAAATCCCAAACAAGACTCTAACCTGAAAATGGTTTTGGTTTTGGAAAAAACGAGGGTTAGACCATGAGGTCTAGTGAATTCCCTCCCAAAAACAGTTTAACAACCAAATATATCAATATACAAACCGCCTTAAAGGCCCATCAAAAACATTTCGACCAATCGACATCACACATGAGTATTTGCACAGTGTTCATAGACAATCTCTACCACACGGTTGTATCCACGATCGGGGCCCAAGCCGACTCCCCTTTCGCCTACGGGGCCCAAACAGACTCCCCATTCCCACGTACACAGGAAACGGATTCCATACATACGGGGTGAATAAAACAACTCCCAAGGGATTTATGATATCCCGAGGTACACTACTCCCACTGTGCAACCCGACTCCAAAACATCATGTCAAGTAATGGATAATATCACGTAAGCCAAACATGTCCATTTATAAATATTTCCATAACATGCGTGTATTTATAAACATTCCCAATCATGTAATAGCAAAGCTTTTCATAGTGTATAATCATGCCATCATGCTCAATACCAAATTCAGTTATGAAAACTTTAGGAAAACATTTCATTTGCACAAAAGAGTTAAGGGAACTCACCTTAGCTTTAGCAAATCGACACACGCTCTGAAACTCACTTTAGCTCAAACCGAACACCTGAATTGGACGCCATAAGAATGGTGTTAATCCATCTAATTATATCCCAAAACATCCCTAATAAACCCCAAAACAACCCTTAAATGATACCACAGTCATATCCTCAAACAGTACGCGAAACAAGAGCCGAAAACACGCGACAAGGCTTCGAGTTGATGCTCGCGCTAGTCCACTCGCTCCTAGAACCGCACAAAGCACTAGACAGACCTTGGCGCTACTGCTCGCGTGGGTGGACCCGCGCCGCCATCCGCACGGAGCTCCTGCACTGATTTTTCAGCCGAAAACTCACCCTTTTCCAATCCCAACTCATCCTAAATCGATTTTAAGCCTCTTAAATGAGATAATTGAAGTTCCAAACCTTTCCCCTCAATTTCCAAGCATTAACACATCATTTAATCCAATGCAACCCATCCAAAGTTCATCTTTAATAACCCAAAAACTCAATAACTCAACCAAAGCCATTTTTAGAGATTTCCATGAAAAATGATGAAGTTTCTCAATGGTTTAACCAAAACTCATGAGGAATCAATCCCCAAACATCAAAACACATAAATTCCATAGAAATCCATCTAATGATTCATCCTTTTCATCCCAAAATCCACATTCTTGACATAACTTATTTTTACCATTGAAATGGTGAATGATTCTTAAAAAGAAGTTAGTAAACCAATAGAAAACTCATCAAGCATTCCATTTCCATGGAAAACAAACTTAAAACTTCCTAATGGTTTACTCAAAAGATTTCAAATCCCAAATTTCACTAAACCAAGCAAGAAGATGAAGATTGGAGATGAAACATACCTAGAAGATGAAGTCCTCAAAGCTCTTGAGGACATTCCTTCCACCAATCCCCCAATTAGGGTTCTTGATCTCAACCACTCCTCTGTCCATGTATCAGCCGCTTCCAAGGATCAAATGACAAGGGTTTAGGGGTTTTACCCCATTTTATATCCCAGATTTGCTATCTAGCCCACAACTTTCACTTTTTCACACTTTGGCCCCCAAACTTCCAATTACTTCATATTTGGAGGACATGAGGTGTTACAATACCTCCCCCTCAAAAGAATTCCGTCCTCGGAATTCCATTGCCGAACAAACCCGGTTATTTGGAATTAGCTCCTGATTCCAAATCCTACATTGTCTAACAACTTTTAAGAATTGCAATTGTACTTCCACATGACCAACTTCTTTGTATCTCAACTTCTCGATTTTTCCAGTTGCATGATCGTTTTCGGACCTACCACATCTCCAACTCCTCAACTAATCGCGTTGTTTGCAGAAAATACGACATACCGACTCCCAACACACACTCCCTAAAATTAGGGACGTGAAACACACTATGAATTCTCCATAACTTCATCGATTACATTCAATCTATCATTATCTCCTCAACTCTTTCGATAACTGCCATTGATCCACTAAAACGTGGTCCGCTTTACTTTACTTTCCTCACGAAATGCACTACTCCATTCTATGGGGATGTGTTCCGCTTCCAGCTGTCCCCCAACTTGAGACTCAAAGGACTCATGCTTTTCAATCCAATCATCTTAGTCCCATTCACCTACCCATACATTCCTGCTCAGAACCGACAACATACGACATCCCCTTGAAATCGCCCCTCGATTAATCACCACGTTCTTACGTCGGTAAATTGCAAAACATACACACTTGCAATCTCCTCGGTCAAGCACACATCAACCATCACGCTATAACCCGATTCCATACATAATTATATGAAGAAGACTTGCGCAGATTAACATCCGTATAATCCGCTCACTCAAGTTGATCCGATCTTACAGACACATATTATATTTCTCACAAAATCCACTAAATGGTTCCACTATTTAGGAATTACCTCCAAAATTCCTTGCCCTCCCACAAGGAGGAGTGACCAAGCTCACTTAAACTATTCCAATTGTTCGAATACTGAACGACACATTCACGTGAAACATTTTCCCCGACAATCCCGAATCTAACCCAAAGGTCTCTCAACCAGGGTATCACATTCGACCACCTGTTTCCATTCCATTTTGAAAACATCGAAGATGCTTCAAAAGAACGGCTCGCTAACATGTGTCAGTTTTTAGGCCGGTCGCACGAAATTAGATTTCTCAACTCTTTAATCATGACATACACAATGATTCTTTTTCTCATGTCCTTCAAAAGTTCAAATAACAGTTCCCTAGTCATAGTCCCACCTTTCAGTGTCTCATGACGTCATCTTACCTCAAGTTTATATACTTGATCTGGCATACCATCTTCACTTCCTCTCGCGCTTGCACGGAACACCCAGCACACGTCGCTACGTGCCCAAACGGACGGTTTCACCATAATCCTCAGTCGAGACCTTTAGCCAAGTTCTCACAAAATACTTAACACTGTGAACTACCACGAATTTCTAACTCTTCAACACAGTCGACTCACTCATTGTATTTCTTTACACCCACGGAATGCTTCAACGCTCCCAAATAAACTTCATAACAAAGCACCGCAGCTTAACGGATACAACATCCTCTTCGACATTCAAGTGTGTTGGACAACCTAAGGGGGGGGAGAGGTTGTATTTTAAATCTTTTACTTTCAAAATTTTCTTTTTACAAATAAATACAGAATAAATAAAGCAGAGTATAAATAAATAAGTATACAACAATTATATAAACAGATATAATTTAAATGCACAGCGGAAATGTAAATAGATAAGGGAAAGAGAATACTTGACAACGGAATTTTTAAAGTGGTTCACCAAACACAAAGTTGGCTAGTCCACCTCGAGAAAATAACACTTCTCGGAGATCCAATACGAAACGTGTTCTTTACGGTAGAAACACAAACCTTAATACAACAAACGCGAATCACTCTACTTTGAGAGATTAATGTGGATCACTCACTCTTATTCAAACACTTACAAGAGGGTATAATTTTAATATGAATAATCACTCTTGAATAAGGTTTATCACTTGGATATTTTTAGAGAGTTTGATCACTTGATTTGTGTTGCTGATTCAACTAATCGAGAGATTTTAATCTGCTATCAACTCAAGATTTCTTACTCAAAAACGAGTTTTATCAGTTTAAGTGATTTAGTGTGAGTAAGAAGGCAGCAGAATAATAATCAAATGCTGAGGGAGAATTTATTGCTGAAGTTGGTGTATCATTGAAGGCTGGTGGTTGCATGATATTTATACTGGATGAGCAACAGGGCAGAAGCTTTCGCGGTATACCGGCTTTCCATCGCGGTATACCTGCGTCAGAAAAAAGTACACTGCAGAGGAGAAGGTCAACCCTGCAAAAACAAACGGTATATGGTACCCGCGGTATACCGCGTTGCACACGGCGGTATACCGTCTGAAAAGGTTCCTGACAAGAGAAGCTTCATATGCAGAAGAACTGATGGGTGAACAGTATCGCGGTATACCGCGTGGACCTTGGCGGTATACCGCCTGACAGTCGTACAAAAGGGCAGTTGCGCTGGAAGACTTCTTTCGGCTGAACACTCTTTGCATTTAATGATGAACAGTAGCAGAGATTTGATTTTAATAAAATAACATATATATATATATATATATATATATATATATATATATCATGCGATTTATATATATATTTAATAAAAAAATATATATATTATATATATATTTGATTCAAATATATTTATATAGATACGAAATATCCAAGTGATAAAATATTTTAGGGTGTTTATCATTTTAAAATAAAATGACGAAACTCTTCAGACTTGGATTCTTCAGATAAAAAATTTATCGAGATCATTTAAATATCTGCACACTCAGATAAAATATTAGATAACAAATAATGCGGTGTGTTTTGTAATCATCAAAATAAATATGGAGATGTGATTTTATGTGTACCAAAAATATATCACAATATTTAAAGCTGGGTACACTTGCACCAACAATCTCCCCCTTTTTGATGATGACAAACACAACGCTAAACACGAGAGCATACTCGGTTTCTCTCCCCCTTTTGTCGAAGCAAAAAGGGTTTAAGAAAGTCGCTTATGCTCCCCCTCAAAAGATGCTCCCCCTCAAAATATGAAATATTTGAGAGTTAGTATTTATCAAGGGTTATACTCAAGCATGCCTAAACCAAGTCTTAATTTAAAGAACGCCTTCTTGTTTAGAGCTTTAGTGAAAATATCGGCCAAATTATCTTCCGAATCAACCTTTTCAAGCACGATTTTGCCTTTTTGAACATTATCTCGTAAAAAGTGATGTCTCAATTCAATATGTTTGGTACGAGAATGTAAAACAGGATTTTTACTTAGATTTATGGCACTTGAGTTATCACACATAATTGGAATTTTGGTTAGATGTACCTCAAAATCGGTAAGTGTGTGTTTCATCCAAAGGACTTGAGCACATGCTCTTGCGGCGGCTACATATTCCGCTTCGGTTGTAGACAAAGCTACGGATTGTTGTTTCTTAGAGAACCAAGACACAAGTGAGAGACCTATAAAGGCACATACCCCACTAGTACTCTTTCGGTCAACAATAGATCCACCAAGATCGGAATCGGCGAAACACGTTACTTCTAACTCGGGTTTCTTTGCGTACCATAAGCCAAGATTAGTAGTACCTCGTAAATATCGAAAAATACGCTTGACAGCTTCATAGTGAGTTTGTTTAGGTGAAGATTGAAAGCGAGCACATAAACATACACTAAACATAATATCAGGTCTACTAGCAGTTAAATATAATAAACTACCAATCATACCACGATAAATCTTTTCATTAGAATCGTTTCCCTCCTCGTCACGAGATAATTGAAGGTTTGTGGTCATTGGAGTTTCAACGGGTTTGACATTTTCAAAGTTAAACTTTTTCAACATATCTTTACAATATTTAGATTGACTAATAAAAATACAAGTTTCACATTGTTTTATTTGCAATCCTAAGAAGTATTTTAACTCTCCCATCATGCTCATTTCAAACTCGCTTGTCATTTTCGCAGAAAATTCATTACACAGTTTTTCATTAGTGGAACCAAAAATAATATCATCAACATATACTTGCACAACCACAATATCATTTTGAACATATTTCACAAATAAAGTATTATCTATTTTACCCATAATATAACCACTAACAATTAGAAAGGTTTTTAATCTATCATACCACGCACGCGGAGCTTGCTTTAAACCGTAAAGCGCCTTTTTCAATTTATAAACATGTGTCGGGTTTTCAAAACTTTCAAAACCGGGAGGTTGAGAAACGTATACCTCCTCATTTATAATACCATTTAAGAAAGCACTTTTAACATCCATTTGAAATAATTTAAAATCTTTAGCATTTGCAAAAGCGAGAAGCATTCGAATAGACTCCAACCTTGCAACCGGTGCAAAGGTTTCGTCATAATCTATACCTTCTTGTTGACTGTACCCCTTGGCAACTAAACGTGCCTTGTTCCGTGTGACTCCACCGTTCTCGTCTACCTTGTTACGGAAGACCCATCTTGTGCCAATAATGGTTTGACTACTAGGGCTAGGCACTAAGTCCCACACATCATTCCTAGTAAATTGGTTTAACTCTTCTTGCATGGCCAATATCCAATCCTCATCACCTAAAGCTTCATCTATGGTTTTAGGTTCTATGGTTGAGATAAAGGCATGGAAAGCACAATGGGTATGGATTTGTGATCTAGTTGTCCTTTGGTTTAGGTCACCTATAATTTGGTCTACGGGATGGCCTCGAGCGGTTCTAAGGTTAGGATCATCTATACCTTGTGGAATAAAGCACGGAGGGGCATCACTAGATTCAATATTATTTGTGGAAGATTGGGTACCTAAATCCAAGGTACTAAGTTGTTGGGCTAAGACATCTCCTTCACAAACATTGTCATTTGCTAAGGGTGCACTCGGTTTGGGAGGACTCTCGTCAAAACTAACATTAAGGGATTCTTCCACTACAATGGTTTCCTTATTTAGGATTCTATAGGCTTTGCTATTCCAAGAGTAACCTAGGAACACTCCCTCATAGGCTTTGGGGTCAAATTTGGTTAGGTAGGATTTGGTGTTTAAAATGAAACATTTACAACCAAAAACTTTCAGGTGAGCTAGGGAAGGTTTTCTACCACGGTAAAGTTCATAGGGTGTCTTATTTAGGATACCTCTAATTAGGACACGGTTAAGCACATAGGTCGCGGTAGCAACGGCATCACACCAAAACTTTTGGGGAACTTGATGTTCGTTTAGCATGGTTCTACTCATTTCTTGCAACGTTCGATTTTTCCTTTCAACAACCCCGTTTGACTGAGGAGTTCGAGGAGCCGAAAAGTTATGAGTTATACCATGTTTATCACAAAAGACACCAAATTGTACATCATTATCGAATTCTCGTCCATGGTCCGTACGTATGGAAACAATCGTACAACCTTGTTGGTTTTGAATTCGTTTTCCTAAAATTTTAAACTTTTCAAAAGCCTCATTTTTATGTCTCAAAAATAAAGTCCAAGTATAACGGGAATAATCATCCACAATAACCAAAGTATAAAAATTTCCTCCAAAACTTTGAATAGCCATCGGGCCAAAAAGATCCATATGTAAAAGTTCTAAAACTCTTTGAGTAGAAATAACATTTTTTGATTTATGAGAAACGTGATGTTGTTTGCCGACACGACAAGCATCACAAAAATGATTATCAAACTTTAATTTTGGCAGGTCACTCACAAGCTCCTTATTTTTTTAAGTTTTGCATTAATCTTAGATTAGCGTGACCTAAACGCCTATGCCATAAAGTAGAAACATCATTAATAGAAGATAATCATACATTTTCAGATACAACAGTTTTACAAATATATAAATTTCCTTTTACAAAGCCATTTAAAAGAACTTTGCCATTTTTTATGATTTTGCACGAGTCTTCTTCGAAGACAACAGTTATACCATTTTTACACAATTGGCGAACACTTAACAAATTAAAATGTAGATTGTCAACATGATTAACATTAAGAAATTGAACATTATTGCAAGAAACTGTACCTCTACCAATTATATTTCCTTTGGAGTTTCCTCCAAAAATTACCTGTCCACCATCACATGACTTATATGATGAAAAGAGATTATTGTTTCCGGTCATGTGACGTGTGCAACCACTATCGAGTATCCAGTCCATATCAAGGTCAATCTACAATAATGAAGATGTAACTTTTATGGTCCCCATTTCTCGTGGGTCCTTGACAATTAGTTTCAATGTCAACCAACATGCATATATATAAAGTCAAACATAATATATATATATATATAATACATTACACAATATTAATATATATATATAATACATCAAACCATATTAATATATATATATAACACATATCAAGTAAGACAAAATATATATAATATATTAAACAACTTTAATATATAATACATCAAACACAAATATATATATATATAACATATTAAACAGACACCATATATATATATATGTAATACGTATATATATATAAACAAACAGTACATAGTAATATATATTACTTATATATATAATATATACAACAAATTATATTTAAACTATATATATATAACATATATACATAACACATTTAAAACCATAAACGCATACCACCGGGATTATCATTACTAAACATTCCTTTTGGAATCCATTTATTTACCATTTTAATTTTGCGATTATATTTATCATACACATAAAAACAAGCATTTACATTCGCATTATTATTAGGTTTAGAATATTTATCATGGTACATGCGAGCATACGGTTTTCTCGTATTATAATTTACATTATTTATTTTACGCACATACGGAGGTTTTTGCACATATTGATTTCTTGTATTTACTTTAGGTGATTCATAAAATCTTTTGATGGGTTTACATGAACATTTATCAACACAAGTATTGGAACCAATGCCTTTTCTACATTTTATACGGTTAGGCATATTTAGCATGTTAAGGACTTTCTCATTACTACTTTGAAAAGCTTTTGCTAATAAATCATCCTTTTCATACGCATCACATTTTGCTTTTAAACATGCAATCTCATTCTCAAGAATATCACATTTTGTACAAATAATATTTTCATGTGATTTTTTATTTAAGCATGCAATTTCTTTATTTAAAGTATCACAAGATTTACAAAAATCTTTTTCTCCTAATTTAGTTTCTAATTTAGCAATTATATCCATATCATTTTCAGATTTTTGTTTAACATTATTTATTTCCTTTTTACATGCATTTACAGTTTCTTTTAACATAGCATTCTCATCTTGGTAACGATTTGCAAGAGCGGCCATTTTATGAAAAGATTCATATAATTCTTCAAGATTATTTTCATTATCACTTTCATAATCACTATCGTAATCCGAGTAAGAAGATTTTACCTCGTCGTCGCTTTCGGCCATAAGACAAATGGCTTGATAGTCATCTTCTTCTTCACTCTCGCTCCACGCGCCTCCAATGAAGGCTTTCTCCTTCTTCTTTTGGAACTTGTTCTTTTTCGGACATTCATTGGCGTAGTGGTCTTTGTCACCACATGAGTAGCAAAAGCCTCTCTTTGGCTTAGCTTTATCGTCTTCACTCGAGTCGCCATTTTTCTTAACTTTTTCGTCTCGTTTATGGAACTTACGACTTCGATTTTCACCACCACGACGGTAGTTACCGTTTCTTTGAAATCTGCCATTGTTAGAAAATTTATTATTATTATTAAGAAATTTGGAAAAGTTTCTTACCAACATGGCGACTTCATCGAGAGTTTCGGATGGATCTTTCGAGGAGCTAGCTTTCTCCTTTTTCTTCTCAACTTTTGGTGTTGAGACATTGAGAGCGATTGACTTCTTTTTAACTTGCTCCCGATCTTTGTTTCTTTTAAGTGCAATTTCATGCACTTTAAGATTACCGATCAAGTCATCTATCTTCATTATGGAAAGGTCACGGGAGTCTTCTAAAGATGTTATCTTTTGCATCCACTCCGAAGGAAGGGCTCGTAGGATTTTCCTTATATAGTCCTCGTTAGGATAAGTGCGATCCAAACCTTTCAAAGTAGTCACAATAAGGTTAAATCTTTTAAACATTGAGTCAATTGACTCATCTTGTTTCATTTCGAATAGTTCATAATCGTGAACTAAAATATTCACTTTACTAGATTTAACCTCCGTGTTTCCACGATGAGTATTATTTAAACTTTCTCATATTTGATTTGCAGTTTTATATGTATATACTCTTTCAATTTCATCAGTTGTTAAAGCAGCATATAATATATTCTTAGCTTCAAAGTTTAAACAAAAATGAGTTTCATCAGAAGTAGTCCATTCATCTATAGGTTTATCAATATAAACATCATCTTTCACAATGGTGGGTTTAAAATTCCCTTTTTCTATAATATTCCAAATCTTTTGATTTTTGCCACGCACGTGACATTCAAATAGCTCGGCCCAAATGCCAAACTTTTCAGTATCTATCAAAGGAGGTTTTGAAAACACGATATTAGTTTGTTGAGCCATTTAGAAGAATAAGAGAAATTTATGCAGAATATTTTTGAAAGACCTGCTCTGATACCAAATGTTGGACAACCTAAGGGGGGGGGAGAGGTTGTATTTTAAATCTTTTACTTTCAAAAATTTCTTTTTACAAATAAATACAGAATAAATAAAGCAGAGTATAAATAAATAAGTATACAACAATTATATAAACAGATATAATTTAAATGCACAGCGGAAATGTAAATAGATAAGGGAAAGAGAATACTTGACAACGGAATTTTTAAAGTGGTTCACCAAACACAAAGTTGGCTAGTCCACCTCGAGAAAATAACACTTCTCGGAGATCCAATACGAAACGTGTTCTTTACGGTAGAAACACAAACCTTAATACAACAAACGCGAATCACTCTACTTTGAGAGATTAATGTGGATCACTCACTCTTATTCAAACACTTACAAGAGGGTATAATTTTAATATGAATAATCACTCTTGAATAAGGTTTATCACTTGGATATTTTTAGAGAGTTTGATCACTTGAGTTGTGTTGCTGATTCAACTAATCGAGAGATTTTAATCTGCTATCAACTCAAGATTTCTTACTCAAAAACGAGTTTTATCAGTTTAAGTGATTTAGTGTGAGTAAGAAGGCAGCAGAATAATAATCAAATGCTGAGGGAGAATTTATTGCTGAAGTTGGTGTATCATTGAAGGCTGGTGGTTGCATGATATTTATACTGGATGAGCAACAGGGCAGAAGCTTTCGCGGTATACCGGCTTTCCATCGCGGTATACCTGCGTCAGAAAAAAGTACACTGCAGAGGAGAAGGTCAACCCTGCAAAAACAAACGGTATATGGTACCCGCGGTATACCGCGTTGCACACGGCGGTATACCGTCTGAAAAGGTTCCTGACAAGAGAAGCTTCATATGCAGAAGAACTGATGGGTGAACAGTATCGCGGTATACCGCGTGGACCTTGGCGGTATACCGCCTGACAGTCGTACAAAAGGGCAGTTGCGCTGGAAGACTTCTTTCGGCTGAACACTCTTTGCATTTAATGATGAACAGTAGCAGAGATTTGATTTTAATAAAATAACATATATATATATATATCATGCGATTTATATATATATTTAATAAAAAAATATATATATTATATATATATTTGATTCAAATATATTTATATAGATACGAAATATCCAAGTGATAAAATATTTTAGGATGTTTATCATTTTAAAATAAAATGACGAAACTCTTCAGACTTGGATTCTTCAGATAAAAAATTTATCGAGATCATTTAAATATCTGCACACTCAGATAAAATATTAGATAACAAATAATGCGGTGTGTTTTGTAATCATCAAAATAAATATGGAGATGTGATTTTATGTGTACCAAAAATATATCACAATATTTAAAGCTGGGTACACTTGCACCAACAAAGTGGAGTATGATAAACTCACCCAAAAATCCAATGGAATCGAGAAGAACAAGGGTTCTTCTCTTAGTCAGTCACCAACCACAACTCAATCTCTTGATCTCAAAATAGCATTAACGTACACCGCCTGAAAATCCATACACCTCAATCGAGCATACTTGCCACCTTTGAATACTTCCCCAACTAATCTCCAAACTAGGTTTTACACCTACTCTTGACCCATATTACAACACAACAATACCTCAATAAAACGGCAAACCATCATTACATCTTTGACTTACACATTCCCTCGGTACAAAGTGCTACCAACTTTCCTACACCACTATCACACCCCGAGACCACATTGCAAACAAGCTATTCATGATGCCTTAACACACACAAAAGGTATTACTTCCTTCCTACCATCCATAACACAATTACATTTGAAATAAAGTCATACCGTGACTTTGTCTTTCTCTGATTCAGATGAACCATGAAATCATGAGTGTCGAATTCACTCACACAAGGCGGTCCAACATCACACCAGGTGCACACACATTTATCTCGACGGACCTCTTACACCCTTGAATAACCTCGATAACATGACCACGCCAGATTTACTTCTCCGATTCCAACCTTCAGATAACGACCCCAACAGGTCGTTGATTTCTACATCGACAGTCGACATGCCAATGCCCAGCCACTTCACGACAGACAAGGATTTCCGAAGGAACCTACTTCTCCTAACTCCTCATGAACATCTATGGATCCCACAATCCTCTCTGGTTGCAGGCACAAGGTTTACTTGGTACGAAGTCTAATGACAAGACCACCCCAATACTCAAGCTCAACGCCTATAACCTTGCACCAAGGTTCCACACACCACTCAATAGCATGTCACTACTAGAAGCATCCCATCAACTTTGAACTTCACCCCGAACATAACCATCCTCAAATAACCAAACAAGAGTCTAACTACAATCATACTAACATTCCGAATTCATTGTCCTAGACTCCTGGTATTCACCAGCCTCCTCTAACGGAAACACTAGGATCATAACTCAACCATATCCCATTCAACTGACAATTCAACTCCCAGAGCCTTTCATTATTCTCAATAGAATATCCTCCACCACCTAGCGAGTTCATAGTCTTCATGCATGATGATACAACGATTGAAATCATTTTGTACGTTTGAAAATTTAATAGATACAATATCATAAAACGAGTTTGAGGATGCAGGACACACCACCACTCAAGTTGAATAATAAGACACACCAACTTCAAGGATCACTAGCACGCAACCCTACGATAAATCACAAACCTATGTCCAACAAAATCGATGTTGGCACAACAAAATATAACCAATGAAACCTTTCAAATACGACTACAACAGTTCTGAACGAAATCACTTACATCAAGTGGGTCAGTCTACTCCAACACTCATTATATGATAATAGCGTGTCACTACTCATTTTGGTTATTAAAACTTTGCAATTATACGTTTCTATGATTTTCGCAACGAAATTCTTCCAACGTGGAAAAAGCGTGAAATAACTCACAAATCACTAAGTTCAAAGTTTTATCGTACAGTGAAAACAAGTTTGTCTTTTACTTTATAAAAAACACACACTTGCGCGCGTCAACTTATTTCCCAAAATAAGAAAATTTGTTATGCACGTACATGCTTTTAACATGAAAGAACTCGTGTAACACATTTAATGACATAATGCAATTGAAGGCTATTCGCTCTAACCAGGTCAACCGTTGTACTCACCTCAACTCATCATTGACACCATACTATGACCAACAACCACTTTCTAACCCTTGCTACTACTTGTTGTACAAGTGCTTCACAACCCACCTGATCGGCCACTCAACATGGTTTACAAATTGACCAATTATCTCACCTTCTACTCTTATGCATACTTCAATACAACACTGATATCTTTCATTCATTATCCTTGCCACTAAACCGACTGACTAAAGAGTCAAAGGCTAGATTCCCTCACTCGATCTTGAATTGAAGCTTTCAAGATTCCAACATAGTCCTCACTTCCTATCCCAACTGATCGACACATCAATTCCAAGAGTGGAGACTCACTAGAAACTAGGAGTTTGCCCCTAACCAACCATTCATTCATTTTGAATCCCATAAATTATACCTCTAGTCGGCTCATTAATATTTCAAACAACACTTCTTCTAGAAGGTATAAACATCACATCACAAGTGATCTCCCAAGACACATCGACCCTTTGCTATCAATTACAAGGTTAGAACTTTCAACATATTGTCGTTCCCGACAATCATCCCAACAATAGAGATCGGGTACACCCATGCACCTGTAAATTCATGATAGCATTGGCCAGATGCGATCTTAAATTTACCTTACATGAGGGTCCTCCCTACCATTGTTTAGATTCTCTATGCTTAAGGTCTTTCCTATTGGCTTCCTATATCTCAGTTGTGTCCCACTCTACTCCACAGTTTAAGTTTAGGCCCATCCAGTCACCTAAATCCCTTAAACTATGGCTCTGATACCATTTGTAACAACCCAAATTCAATAAAACAATAATTCTCAATATTACAACCAAAATGGTCCTAAAGTCTACAATTTACATCAACTCTACTCTAGGTTCGCAGCGGATAACACCTTCACAACTGAGATGCTACAGGAAGCCCGACGGTAATCTACAAGTCTTCACTAGACTATAGCTCTTCTACAGCGCCACATCTTTCCATCTTCACCGGATGAAATCCCAAACAAGACTCTAACTTGAAAATGGTTTTGGTTTTGGAAAAAGTGAGGGTTAGACCATGAGGTCTAGTGAATTCCCTCCCGAAAATAGTTTAACAACCAAATATATCAATATACAAACCGCCTTAAAGGCCCATCAAAAACATTTCGACCAATCGACATCACACATAGGTATTTGCACAGTTTTCATAGACAATCTCTACCACACGGTTGTATCCACGATCGGGGCCCAAGCTGTAACCCCCTAAAATCAGGGCCAATTTAAACCTTAAAATTTAACAAGGTAAATCATGAAATCGTCCAACTGTTATACATAAGTAAAGAATTAACTATGAGGATTCATATATACAATTCGAATTCTCCAAAGCAACCTATTAATATAGTCTTGTCAACTAAGATAAGATTAAACTAGTTGTCTAAGTCATTCATCAAAAGCATCCTCGTATCGGCTAACTTCTCCACTTAACATCAACAAGTTGAATACTCAAAAGCATTCGTCCCTCTTCCCTTTACTTCCCCGTGCTAGTACCTGGTAAGAAAATTTAATTTGAAACGATTAGGCTTACGCCTAGTGAGAATATCCCATTTTAAATTAAAACATTAACAACTTTGAAACTCAGATATTCAAAGCATATAAACAAACCTGGTTTGCCACCATTCTTACCGTACTCGTACTCGTCTCATAATGACAGGAACATACCCGATCTCATGAGTATGACTAACATTCAGAAAGTCATATCCTCATATTTGAGAGCCTACTACGAATCATTGCAGATTCTAGATCATCGCTCATATCCAAGAAATTACAAGTTACTTTATGCCTATTTCTTGGAGTGGAAGTAGAGATTACAATTTACTTTATGCCTATCTCTTACCTTCCCATAGAAATCAGGAATTATAATTTACTTTATGTCTATTCCTCGATTTCTACACTACGAAATGGGAATTACAATTTACTTTATGCCTATTCTCCATTTCCATGTAAACGGGAATTACAATTTACTTTATGCCTATTCCGCGTTTTACGTCACACTATGAAATAGGAATTACAATTTATTTTATGCCTATTCCTCCTTTCACAACACCTTTACGAAACGGGAATTACAATTTACTTTATGCCTATTCCACATTTCAGGTCAACGGGAATTACAAATTACTTTATGCCTATTCCTCGTTACAAATACTATCACTACCTATGGATCCATTACGCTTACTAGTGTATATGTATAATAACATATCACACTACATTCCATAACACTTTCAATTCTAAGAATACCGGATAACTTATTGTATCCTATTCTCAATTGTTCCCCTCCGGAAACTATATACCAAATAGTATTTCGAACTCCAAGTCCGGGACTATTCGAATCCAGATTCTAAATTTAACCCGGATCCCTAACTGAATTCTAAAAGAAATCAGACTTCATTCCGGATCCCCACCAAAATCGAATCCATTCCGGATCACATACGGTTCCTTTCACAATTCCGGATCTCGTACCGGAATTAATTAAATCCGGAACTCATAATTCCTAAGCCAATTCCGGAACTCCCACATACAGCCCAATTCCGGAACTTACAATTCCGGATCCTAAGGCCCACTTCCGGAATTTCTCATTTCCGGATCCTAAACCCAATTTTCCGGAACTTCTCATCCCATACCGGATTACCCAATTCCGGAATTCCCCAATACCGGATCCTATGTCCAGTTCCGAAATTCATCATACCGGGACTACGATACTGTGTATTCGATTCACGTCAAAGTGCTCTAAAACTGATAATTCAGACTGTTTATATACAAACTCTGATTCAATTTCAACTGATAATTTTTAGATGAAAGGGATGAACTCACCTGATTGAAGTTTTAACACAGCAATCCAAAACCTTCCTTCTCTCTGATTCAACAATCTTCAAGAAATCAGTTCTTGATTTTCTTCTTCTAATTCTCCTTCTTTCTTTCTCTCTGAATTTTAGCCGACTCCAGCAATACTGAATTGAGATAATATCTCAATTCAGCTTACCCCATTCTTAAGCAATCTCAACTTTCAAGGAATGACAAAACAGACCTTCAAGTTAGTTTTCAATACTAACTTTAAGCTTTGGTCAAAATACAAAATCAACCCTGGAGTTAATATTTACAATTAGTCCACAAACTTAGACTAAATTACAAATAGACCCAATTTATATTAAATATAATATTATCGAAATTTGAGGTGTTACACAAGCCGACTCCCATTTCGCCTACGGGGCCCAAGCAGACTCCCCATTCCCACGTGCATAGGAAACGGATTCCATACATACGGGGTGAATAAATCAACTCCCAAGGGATATATGATATCCCAAGGTACACTACTCCCACTGTGCAACCCGACTCCAAAACATCATGTTAAGTAATGGATAATATCACGTAAGCCAAACATGTCCATTTATAAATATTTCCATAACATGCGTGTATTTATAAACATTCTCAATCATGTAATAACAAAGCTTTTCATAGTGTATAATCATGCCATCATGCTCAATACCAAATTCAGTTATGAAAACGTTAGGAAAACATTTCATTTGCACAAAAGAGTTAAGGGAACTCACCTTAGCTTTAGCAAATCGACACATGCTCCGAAACTCACTTTAGCTTAAACCGAACACCTGAATTGGACGCCATAAGAATGGTGTTAAATCATCTAATTATATCCTAAAACATCCCCCAAAACAACCCTTAAATGATACCACAATCATATCCTCAAACAGTACGAGAAACAAGAGCCGAAAACACGCGACAAGGCTTGGCGTTGATGCTCGCGCTAGTCCACTCGCGCCTAGAACCGTGCAGAGCACTGGACAGACCTTGGTGCTATTGCTCGCGTAGGTGGACCCGCGCCGCCATCCGCACGGAGCTCCTGCACTGATTTTTCAGCCGAAAACTCACCCTTTTCCAACCCCAACTCATGCTAAATCGATTTTAAGCCTCTTAAATGAGATAATTGAAGTTCCAAACCTTTCCCCTCAATTTCCATGCATTAACACATCATTTAATCCAATGCAACCCATCCAAAGTTCATCTTTAATAACCCAAAAACTCAATAACTCAACCAAAGCCATTTTTATAGATTTCCATGAAAAATGATGAAGTTTCTCAATAGTTTAACCAAAACTCATGAGGAATCAATCCCAAACATCAAAACACATAAATTCCAAAGAAATCCATCTAATGATTCATTATTTTCATCCCAAAATCCACATTCTTGACATAATTTATTTCTACCATTGAAATGGTGAATGATTCTTAAAAAGAAGTTAGTAAACCAATAGAAAACACATCAAGCATTCCATTTCCATGGAAAACAAACTTAAAACTTCCTAATGGTTTACTCAAAAGATTTCAAATCCCAAATTTCACTAAACCAAGCAAGAAGATGAAGATTGGAGATGAAACCATACCTAGAATATGAAGTCCTCAAAGCTCTTGATGCAATTCCTTCCACCAATCCCCCAATTAGGGTTCTTGATCTCAACCACTCCTCTGTCCATGTATCAGCCGCTTCCAAGGATCAAATGACAAGGGTTTAGGGGTTTTACCCCATTTTATATCCCAGATTTTCTATCTAGCCCACAACTTTCATTTTTTCACACTTTGGCCCCCAAACTTCCAATTACTTCATATTTGGAGGACATGGGGTGTTACAAGTCTGAATAACATAAATGACCGATTTACCTCTGAGTCTGAATTATAAAATGTTTTATATATTGTGTTTTTTTAAACCAAATTATATTTCTAAAACACAAACACTTCAAATTTAAACATTGTTAACCAAAGTATTTGCAATTCCATCACGCAAAGTATCCATATAATGAGTGTTATTAGCACCCATTGAGATATATCCATTTTTTCTTCTCCACTTCCTTCGACTTCTTCTTCGTTGTTAAATACGCTGTCAAAACAGCCCAACACATTTTTGTTCCATACCTAAAACAACACATAATCACATCATTTTTGAGAAAAAAACACATAAATCACACCACAATTGCAGATTACATATTGCATAAAAAACACCAAAATCTTATCTAAACACATAAAAACATCAAAGATTGCACATAAATCACAGATATGTCCTAAATAGGGGTGGAAACCAATCTGTCCAAAAAAGAAAAAAAAACATATACGTCCTAAACAGGGGTGGAAAACCAAGCAAAAAAAGGAAAAAAAGTATTTCGTAAACAAGAATTTCATAAGCAAAGCATAACAAGCAAGTATTTCATAAACAAAGCATAACATCTCTTTTTCTAATTACAAAACAAGAATTTTCTGTTACAAAACAATAATTTTTACTTCTCATCTTTTTCTAATTATATGCAACAGGGGCTGGAAGAGAGCAAAAACCAACCAAAAAGTCGAAGAGAGCAGTGGAAGAGAGCAAAAACGAAGCAAAATCGAAAAAAAAGGTACGAATCTGCGTCGCCGGAGAAGAGTGGAGATGGGGAAGGGTGTGGTGTGTGGGAGAGTGGCGATAGAAGTGAGGCGATGGGATGGTAGGGTTTTTAGTACATGCGTTTTTTTCAAGGGTATAATAGTCATGTTTTCATCTTAATGGGGACAACACCTCTAAATTAGATATATAGTGAGAGAGAGAGAGAGCAAATATATGTTCTTTAAATAGTAGAGTTAGATTGAGAGAAAAATCATATAAAACGATGCATTAAGGTCAAAGTTGTTACAAGTTATAATATATGAGGTTCTCATTTGATTATTCCCTATACATGTATATATTATGGTATAACATGGACATATTCAAATAAAAACAGTAAATATTTTTATAACCTATGAACGAGCTAACGATATAGTTTATCATGATCAATGTCGTATAGATGTTCATGAAAAAAATTATTCATAATGAAAATGCATGATATCAATGATAAAAATATATGATATCATTTAGTATGAAAATACATGATATTTATGATCATTCCTTATAAATAATACATGAAATAGTTGATTGTTAGGTTATCAAAATATTTATGGTTCTTATTTGAACTTTATATACCTTTTTTGGTGAGAATATATAGAAACCGTTGATCTCTTTTAATCCGGTGAACTTTCACGACCTTCACCCATCTACATCACCACCCCTTCTTCCCCACTTCCATTTACTTTCGCATACCTACTGTTGGAGATTGTTTTGCAGAAAATCGAGGGAGAAAAGGAGTGATTAGTACTTGGATAAAGAATGTGAGATCGCGTGAGAGCTCACTTTCCTTAAGTGATATTTCGACCCTATTCTGCCCGGGTATCACGAAATTCACTCGAGGATAATCTCAATTCTCGGTTTCGATTTAGGCAGAAATCGATCCTATTTAAACACCTTGAGAATCGTAACCGACCCTATATTAATAATGATAATAATATCTCATTAAGTGAGATTGATTGTGGACATTAATGTTGGCAGTTACTAGTGATGGACATTTTACCCATCGGGTCGGGTATCCACGGGTACCCGCCCCTAATGGGGCGGGGATTCCCCGGCTAATCGGGTAACGGGGCGGGGACGGGTATTGTTTTCATACCCGAAGCGGGTTCGGGGTCGGGGTCGGGGATGGTGTTACCCGCCCCTAATAATACCCGATATATATTTTTATATATAATTTAATCAATTTCTTATTCGTTGTTTGATAATTTTATACTTTAAAATTTGTCATGAACTATGATTACACATGGTTGATTATATCATTATAGGTTTTTGAAACTTGAGGTTTATTTATTTGTTTTAAAAATTAAAAACTCACTAATTTTATTTTCTTTAAAAATAGTTTAATTATTTTTTTCGTAAACGGGTTCCCCGTACCCGTCGGGGATTTTCTCCCCCGAACCCGTCGGGGATTAGTCGAGGCGGGGGCGGGGGGGCTTAAACGGGGGTCGGGGACGGGGGATGCATTACCCGCCTGATACCCGCCCCGTTTCCATCCCTAGCAGTTACAAAAGGTGAAGGAAACATTCTAGAACCTGACGCCAGTCTCCGCGCCAGTCAACTGGTGCCACAACCGGCCCCGAGAACGACTCCAGAAGCTGGCGCCAGTCTCCGCGCCAGTCAACTGGCGCCACCATCCACGCCAGCAAACTTAACAGAACCTGGCGCCAGTCTCCGTGCCAGTCAATTGGCGCAAGTACTGGCCCCGACTCCCAGTTCATTAAAACTTCTAGTAACTCGCCAATCATAACCATCCAACAATCTCGGGTTCTAGTTAGCTTACACGAGTGTGCACTCCATACCACCTAACTTATGTTATAGCTTAGCTACCAACCCCATTATTATCTTTGTGAATCCAATTACATAAAATGAACCGATGATTTCACTAAAATCACCAACATTCCTCCCCATTTTAGTGCAATCCTTGATTCACAAAAAGAAATATCCAATATAGGAAAACAAACTCATGCATAAATAAAAATATCTAGAAGATTGAATTTCCATCTTAGTACATTACACATTTCAAATACTCGAGAATCCGGGTGTCATATGGATTGAACCCTTCAACCCATTTGAGTACCAGAAGATAACATACACATGAATTTAAATAATTCTCTAAAGTTTAAACTTGACACTATACAGGCCATATGTCCTTATCCATTTGTGAGTGCATCAAAGCCAAGTCCAAGCTTCTTGAAGCGGCCACACTTCACACTCATATAGGTAGTTCCTTTCATCATGCACCTGCACATACATTTTACAAAAGAACTATTACGTCCTTCACTTGCAGTACCGAGCACATACCGTGGGATGATCATCTTGTGCTCCAATCCCTTAGAGTGAGCTTTCCCATTGAATTCAACTTCTAACGTTGTATTATAAGGGAATTGGGTATCTCACCGTTAGAGATTTAGATGGACTTTAATCCCATCCCTATCACCGACTTGTGAACCAAGTCCCTAGCTAACCCCTTCGTCAAGTGGTCCGCTAGATTTTGTTGCGACCGAACAAATTCAACCGAAATCACCCCATTCGTGATTAGCTCGCGAATCATGCTATGTCTAACACCTAAGTGTCTAGACTTGCCATTATATACTTGACTATAAGCTTTAGCCAAAGTAGTCGCGCTATCACAACGGATAGAAATGGGTGATATTGGTTTCGGCCATAACGGAATTTCATGGACCAAATTCCTTAGCCACTCCGCCTCTTTACCGGCAGCGGCTAATGCCACAAATTCTGACTCCATAGTCGAACTCGTGATGCAAGTTTGCTTCTTGGAAGTCCATGAGATGGCACATCCCCCAAGCAAATACACCCAACCACTCGTAGAAGAGTGATCTTCTAAGTTGGTAATCCAACTTGCATCCTAATATCCCCCCAATATCGAAGGAAACCCAACATATGACAAACCATAATCAATGGTTTTCTTCAAGTATTTGAATACTCGTCTTATCGCTTGCAATGATGAATACTAGGATTACTAGTAAACCTACTCAACTTTCCTATGGCAAAAGCGATATCCGGCCTAGTGCTTGTCATGGCATACATCAAGCATCCAATAGTCTTTGAGTACTCGAGTTGTGACACCTCTTCACCCGAGTTGGGCATAAGTTTCACACTCGGATCCCATGGAGTACTCACCGGAGAACAATCAAAGCAATTAAATTTCTTTAATACTTTCTCAATGTAATGAGATTGCGTAATTGCAATCCCTTTGTTCTCACGCTTGATCCTTATTCCAAGGATCATCTCCGCCTCTCCCATATCTTTCATGGAGAAACTCGACGACAAAAACTCTTTGGTTTTTCCAACTTGATTTTGGTCGGTGCCAAAGATCAACATGTCGTCAACGTATAAGCAAATGATTACACCGTTACCGGATGTGTCAAATTTGCTATATACACACTTGTCCGCTTGGTTTATCATAAAACCGTTTGACAAGATAACCTCATCAAATTTTTGATGCCATTGTTTAGGTGCTTGTTTCAGTCCATACAATGATTTTACAAGTTTACACACCTTATGCTCCATCCCGGGCATAACAAAACCTTCTGGTTGTTATATGTAAACTTCCTCCTCCAAGTCACCATTCAAGAATGCCGTTTTGACATCCATTTGGTGAATCACTAAATTGTGGATAGCTCCTAAGGCTATCAACAATCTAATCGTGGAGATCCTTGCTATCGGGGCATAGGTATCAAAATAATCGATGCCTTCCCGTTGCCTAAAGCCTTGGATTACTAATCGGGCTTTGAACTTGTCTATTGATCCATCCGCTTTCATCTTCCTTTTTAAGATCCACTTGAATCCCAAAGGTTTACAACCCGGTGGCAAGTCCGATAATACCCAAGTATGATAATACCCAAGTATGATAATACCCAAGTATTATTTATTCCCCATGATGGAGTCCATCTCACCATTTATTGCTTCTTTCCAGAAAGCAACATCTTGAGACTTCATAGCCTCATCAAATGATTTTGAATCCTCCTCAATACTATAACAGTAAAGGAATTGAGATCCAATCTCATCTCTTGATCCCTCTACCAAGTATACTTGGAAATCGGGACCAAAGGATTTTTGAATCCTTCCTCTTTTGCTCCTTCGAAGCATCGGAGATTCGGTTGGAACAATTGCTTGTTCTTCAACCTCACTAGTTCCACTAGTACTTGGAACTATGTCCTTCGGCCTAGGTATTGAAGATAATCTAGTCTCATCAAGTAATGCATCTCTCGATTCTATAACGGTGTGAATCGCTATAGAATCATTAGGTTCAATAACATAGAACCTATAGGCTTTGGAATGCTCGGCATATCCAACAAAAATGTAATCAATACCTTTCTCACCCAAAGTTTTCCTTTTGGGTTCAGGTAGTCGAACAACCGCCCGACAACCCCAAACTCGAATATAACTCAAGTTAGGCCTTTTCTTGAACCAAAGTTCATATGGGGTAATCTTGTTCCTTTTATTGGGAACTCGATTCAACAAGTAACAAGCCGTTAGCATGGCTTCACCCCAAAATCCATCACTCAATCCCGAGTATGACAACATAGAGTTCACCATTTCTTTGAGAACTCTATTTTTCCGTTCCGCCATACCATTTTGTTGTGGTGTATAAGGCGCCGTAGTCTCATGAATGATTCCTACGGATTGGAAAAACATGGGGTCGTAATACTCCCCACCACGATCGGTGCGTATACATTTTATAAAGCAATTCATTTGCAATTCAACCTCCGTTTTATAAATCTTAAATTTGTCCAACGCTTCATCTTTTGAGTGTAACAAAAATACATAGTAAAACCGTGAAGCGCCGTCAATAAAAGTAGCAAAATACCTTTTATTACCCAAAGAAGGAATTGAATGCAAATCACAAAGATCACTATGAATTAACTCAAGCACCGACGAGTCCCTTTTCACGTTAGGAAAAGGTTGCCTAGTGATCTTTGTTAACATGCAAGTTTTACATTTTTCGGTTTTAATATCAAAGGCCGGAATAAGACCGTCTTTTAACATTTCAACCATTCGTTTAAAATTCACATGACCAAGCCTTGCATGCCATAAATTAGAATCAACAAAGTTTTCATTTGCAACATAAACAGAATTTGAAACAAAACTCTTTTTATTTAAATTTAACATAAACATATCATTCATCAAATAACCGAATCCTACAAAAGATCCACCTTTTGACAAGACAAACTTGTCGGACTCATAAACTTGCCTATATCCTAACTTATTCAAGATACTACCGGAAACCAAATTCTTTCGAATTTGTGGTACAAACAAAACGTCTAAAAGTTCAATTATTTTGCCAGAACTAAACTCTAGCCTAACTAAGTCGCGTCCAAGAATGGGAGTACTCGAATCGTTCCCCATGTGTAGCATGGATCCGTCTTCAACCGGTTCCAAAGAGGTGAACCAACGGCGATCCTTGCACACATGACTCGTAGCACCCGAGTCGATCCACCAAGCAACATCATCATCCTGCACGTAAAATGATTCGGATATTAGTGGCACATAATTCAAATTCGAATTAAAACCAAAGTCAAGAAACTGACCTTGCCGTGGGTTTTGATCCTTGGATCCTTGCCCACCACCACTTGTGTTTGCTCCACTCCTATTCTTAACAACCCGACAATCCCGCTTGAGATGGTCGGTCATACCACAGGTCCAACATGTTAATTTAACCTTTTTATCGGGCCCTTTCTTGGCTTCATTAAACTTTCGTTTTCCCTTGAAGTTGTTGGATTTTCCCTCTTCCACCATGTTCACCGAAGGGGCAGAAACCTCTTTTATCTTAGGTTTCTCAGCCTCTTGCGCCCGAAGAGATTCCTCTATGTGCAAGTGACTACCGAGTTGTACAAGAGACAACTCTTCCTTCTTGTGTTTCAACATGTGTTTGAAATCTTTCCAAGAGGGGGGCAATTTATCAATTATGCTCGATACAGAGATGGATTCGTCCATCTTCATATTATGTTGAGCATATTGGTCGAGAATGCGTAGGAGCTCATTATATTGTTCCATCACAGGCCTTGAGTCCACCATCTTGTAATTGTTAAAATTACTAACGAGGAACTTCTTACTAGAAGCATCCTCCGCCATGTATTTGGACTCAAGAGAGTCCCATAGCTCTTTGGCAGACTCAACATTTTGATAAATGTCAAAGAGGGAGTCACACATACCGTTTAAGACGTGGCCACGACAGATGTAGTCGTCGTTCTCCCATTTGCCGCGACGTCGGGTCATCTCCAACGTCTCGTCTTCCATCACCTCCGGCATCGGAGTGCTTCGCACGTACACGACCTTCAACGTTGTCAACAAGAAGTGCATCTTCTTCTGCCATCTTCGAAAATCAACGCCTTCGAACTTCTCAAGTTTGGTGAACTTGGTCGTCATATCTCTCACGGATTGATCACTCGCCATCTCTCTCACGATGAACGGAATATCACTTAAGATTGTTGGGGATTGTTTTGCAGAAAATCGAGGGAGAAAATGAGTGATTAGTACTTGGATAAAGAATGTGAGATCGCGTGAGAGCTAGCTTTCCTTAAGTGATATTTCGACCCTATTCTGCCCGGGTATCACGAAATTCACTCGAGGATAATCTCAATTCTCGGTTTCGATTTAGGCAGAAATCGATCCTATTTAAACACCTTGAGAATCGTAACCAACCATATATTAATAATGATAATAATATCTCATTAAGTGAGATTGATTGTGGACATTAATGTTGGCAGTTACAAAAAGTGAAGGAAACATTCCAGAACCTGGCGACAGCCTCCGCGCCAGTCAATTGGCGCCACAACCGGCCTCGAGAACGACTCCAGAAGCTGGCGCCAGTTTCCGTGCTAGTCAACTGGCGCCACCATCCGCGCCAGCAAACTTAACAGAACCTGGCGCCAGTCTTCGTGCCAGTCAACTAGCCCCGACGCCCAGTTCATTAAAACTTCTAGTAACTCACCAATCATAACCATCCAACAATCCCGGGTTCTAGTTAGCTTACACGAGTGTGCACTCCACACCTCCTAACTCATGTTATAGCTTAGCTACCAACCCCATTATTATCTTTGTGAATCCAATTACATAAAATGAACCGATGATTTCACTAAAATCATCAACACCTACTTGTATCACCATAACTGAAACCTTATCGGATTAAGGCATGTGAAAGTGAACGAAGGTATGTAAAAGTAGATAAAGATGAAAATGTGTGACAAGTCAATGAAGGTTAATCTCCCATACAACCATGCCACAAAAGTTCTTTTTATTTACACAAATTCCATTGCGTTTTTGTAAGCCATAACGAAAACCCATCCTACGTTTCAAAGGTTTATGGTTCTCAGTTCTCATCAAACTTAAGTGTTCTCACGTGATCCTAACTCTTATCATATATATGATTTTACTTTGTATAAAACCTTGACGGGTTCAAATATTTTACCCTTTTTTATTTGATATTTTCTTTAAATTTAGTGCTTGCTTCGTGGTTGCGTTTGAAGTATCCCTACATCGCTTACGGAGCATTGGCGTCCTCGGCTCCAATCCTCTATTTTCTTGGACTCACTCCTGAAAACGGATACGATGTCATTGTTTCAAAAGACTTTAATGTAAGTAGAAACCAAAGAATTTATCTGAGTCTTTGCGACAATATTAGCCGACATAAATGCACCTAAATCAACTTTTTATGCACAGAGTACAAGCACTAGTTGCTACAACACCATAAGAGAATCTTGGACGGAAATCGATAGAGTTGCTCTTCAACCCCATGGTCTTTCGAACCTTTCCCAAATGTTCAACACATGCTTGTAACAACTAACTTTTATCATCATATTATTCTGCTAAGATATCTTGACGTTTTTCTAAAAGTATGATCGGATTTTGAAGGCCTTTGAACACAAGTCAAGATCTAAAGGACAATTTGGAGGACCGATACGATGTTATGGCACAATATGATAACCCTGCAGATAATTATTTACAAACTTTTTGCAATGCAACTGATGGAGCCGGAGACGAGACTTATATTTTCGACAAAATATTGGCTGGATTTGATCCGATTTATGGAACAAGTTGCTATAAGTTATCTGATTTAAGAATCGACAAAGATTACGGATGGGATTGGCAGGTACGGTTTTTACTTAACAAATAAAATATAGCGACACCTAACTCTGTCGCTATTAGTATACAAAATATGGTGCATTTGCGACGCCTTTTGCCACACGCAAGTTGAAAAAGATTTTTTTTACTACATGAGCTTCAAACCCCGTAAATTGTTGTATTACAAAAGGATTTTTTTTATGCCAAGGGCATCGCTAATGCTAAAACCATCCACAAACACAACAATTTTGCGACATTTGAAGTAGTCAATAGTGCACAAACACATCCTAAACGAGTCAATTACGCACCAAATGCGTGTGACATGTTACTTGTTTTCCGTATGTTACAAGAACTAGAAAAAAACAACATTTGCAACGCCAATTTGTGTCGCTAATACCCAACATCATGTCGAAAGTTTTACAATTACATGATCTGATTAGTTCCTTTTGTTACAAAGTCATGCACCGAAATGGTAATGCCAATGGGACGTGGAGAAAACGACACAATGTTCCAAGCGGATCCTTTCGATTTGGACAAATACTCCAAGGAGTGCGAACAAGTGTTTGGCGTTGCCCCAAGGCCTTATTGGGGCCCGATAGAGTACGGAGGTTATGTATGTTGATTATTTATATGATCATTAATTATATTTTTCTTAAATACAAGTATTGATTGTATGATTAATGTAACAAGGGTATAAAAACTGCGCTTGAAAACTTCGCAAGCAACATTATCTTTAGCAACGGATTACGAGATCCATACAGTGCTGGAGGGTAAGTTTTATTCGACCTCAAATAATTCTATCTAAATCTCATTAGAATACTAAGTTTTTTTTTCAAACTGCCAGAGTTCTACAAAACATATCAGATACAGTTGTAGCTTTATATACCCAAGAAGGTAAGTATTTTATAATTTTATGTTGTTTATTTACAAGGGTTAATTTTTTTTAAGGGAAATTGACTTAAATAGTCATTTTAATCAACAAAATTGGTCCTTTTTTGTATTTTTATATTTGTTTTGAATAAAATTATTGAACACAATGGTTTGAGCATTAAGTCATTTTTTCTTACATTAAAGTAACTCTCATTGGTGTTACTTATGGTTTATTCCATATTTTAGGACATCATTGTTTGGATGTTAGCACTCCAATGGCTACGGATCCAGACTGGTTGGTCGCGCAACGAGACACCGAGATCAAGATTATAGAAGAATGGCTATCAAAATATATTGTCCCTAATGTTAACTAGGGATATATCAATCTGTCTTCTTGTTTTTCTTCCTTTTGTTAGAAGAAAGTACTAACTTTTTGGCTTCAATTTTAACTTGATTGTTCTATTTGTAGCGTTTATGCTCAATCCAGGTTCTAATTGTAACTTGATTGTTCTGTTTGTTGCTTCTCCTCCACTCACCTCTTACTATGTTTACCGTTAATGAAAAGTGCAATTGCGTTCAAATCATCAATTACTTGTTGCCTTGAAGTTGTCGGTGTTGTCAGTGACTTGGGAAGCTCTTTGGAAGAAAACACAAGAAACTTGTTTTTGTTTTGATTCGGGATTTTAATCTTCCATAAAGTCCTCCCCCCCCCCCCCCCCCCAATCCCACTCAGTAGGTAAAAATTCTGGATTTGTCACTATCGTTGTCGATGCTAACGTCTTGGGCAAGGATAGGGGTTTGGGGTTATTAATTTTGTTTTTGTTTTTAGTTTAATGCAATAACCACTTGTTCATATGCAGTTAAAATCTTGTACAATAATAATAACTACTAAAAAGAAGTGTAAAAAGACTAAACTAACCCCACGTGCTCACTTAGGAGCAAGGACCGTAGCATTAACAAAAATGCAAATAGGGAAATTAATTAAAATACCCTAAGTTTGACCAACTGTTACCAAAATACCCTAAATTTTTTCAATTTTGCAAAAATACCCAAAATACCCGCGATGAGGTCCCGCGATCGCGGGATACGGTGACGTGGCACGTATTTTGGCCCCAAATGCCCCGCGAAGCCCCTCAACTTTGGCCGTGGTGCACTTTTGGTCCCTGCCCGCGATCGCAGCCCGCGATGGCCCGAATTTTAAACTTTTGGTCCCTGAAAATTTACACTTTCAGCCCCTGTACTTAGACGAATCTTGCATGCTTTTACTGTTTTTTTTCACAATTATTGTACTTTGAAGACGGATTTGTGGTTGAAATTCATTTGCACTTTTGAGATTTCATCCATAAATATCAGTAATATGCAATTCACAATTCACACTTGTTTCTTGCTTTCTTTCTTGATTTCTCTCTTGCTTTCTTTCTTTGAATTGCTTTCTCTCTTGATTTCTCTTCTCTCATTTCATCCACAAATGGCATCGTCATCAAACCCTAAGTCTACTCCTGAAAAAATGCCAGCTAAAATCGAGGTCGCCATAGCAAAAAAAGAAAAGGAGATAGATGAACTAACAGAAGAGTGGAAAAAAATGATGGACAGGAAGGCAGTCCATTTGAGAAAGATCGAAGAGGAAGACAGGGAGATTAAAAGGATGAAAGGGGATATAAAAGCTCGGGAGGCTCGTGTTTGTCGAGAACAAGAAGCAATTCACCATATTATGCAAGACTTCGCAATTATTCAAGCGAAGGTAAACGAGAAGCAAGCTTGGATTGATGAAACTAAATCAATTTTTAAGTAGGTGGTGGTTGTATTTTATTTTTTTTGTATTTTTTTTACTTGTTGTTGTTTGTATTTTGTTTATTGTGTTGTTGTTTTGTATTTTTTGTTGTTGTTAATTTCTCTGAAAAAGTAGTTTTTAAGCCGCTGAACCACGGTTAGGTTGGATACATCATGCAAGGTCAAGTCAGAGGTTACCTCATTCGTGGGCCTACTCCTCTTGTAGAATATATGACAACCCTCAACTCATTTGCTAAAGTGTGGTTGTGGTACACAATGGCCATACGTGGTTGCAAAAGCAGAAGTCGTTGAAGAAGGGTCAGAAAGATTGAAGATGAAGAGCATGTTGGATGGAATACAAACTAACTGTGTATATATATCATTTACAAATCAGTGTTTAGATCAACAGTATCATATGGGTTTGTTCCATATGGTTCAAGCTGTGACGGGCCCGGGGTGTGACTGACAGAATGTCTCCTTGGCACGGTTGAAGGGGCGGGATTTGGACACTCTCCACGAGTGTGTCCTACGCATTGGCACCGAGTACATCTTCGTTGTATCGAACTTTCACCACGTGATGGACGTCGGTCGTTCTTTCTCGGTCTCCCGGCCCTATTCTTATCCATTAAAGGTGGATAGCATGGTGGAAGCGGGTCGGGTGGATACACCCATGCTGCAGGGGGTCCAGCTGGGTTTATTACCTCCACGTATGTTTTCCGGTAATATTCGGACGTGAAGAAAGGTACAACCAAGTCGCTGCAATCTGTACGACTCATATATCTTGCTGCAGCGATGGCATGGCCGCACGGTAACCCAGATTTATCCCATTCGCGACACGAACAAAGGTGGTCTTCCATATTCACAATCGCGTGAATATAGTCATCATGCACCTCGTACTTCCCATGCCCGATTGCTCTTACCGGCCATGTCGCCGCACGACGCGCCCTGTACTGAACGATATTCTTCGTCGTTGGTGTGAGTGCATTTTGCATCTCAGCTCCTTTTAGGCGTCGAATTTGGTACCACTCTTGTTGAAAGGCCCGAAAGTAGTCCATAAGATTTACAATCGGACATCTACGCGCAAAACGAGAGAGTGCATTCACAGACTCTGCACTATTCGAGGTCAGAATGTCATACCGTTGTCCAGGAAAATGGGCCGTGGACCACCTCTCCGGTCCAGCATCGTCAAAGACTTTGGCTGCTTCCTTGACACTGTATCGTAGCATATTCATGTACTTGTTAAACTCCCGATCCGTATATGCTCTGCATACCGCCCAATAGACATCCTTGTAGGTGGTAATACGTTTGTCCTTGGATTTGGCGTTCATCTCCAAATGTCGACAGCATATGGCGTGAGGGGCATTTGGGTACATGGCAGAGATTGCGGCGCTTTATGGAAGGAGCCCTGTCAGACATAAACACCAACCCTTGCGGGTCTCCGATAGTTTGTCTCAACATGGACATAAACCAAGTCCACTCGTCCCCGGTTTCAGACTTGCCTACGCCGAAAGCTACTGGAACGATGGAGTTATCCCCGTCCATGGCAACCGCCAGGAACATCATACCCAAGTAACGGCCCTTTAAATGGGCTGCGTCTATTATCAGGACACGACGTAGATTTGCCAGAAATGTGCGGATCTGCAAAAACATAGGTTAAAATGTTATAGTTTATAATGTGTAAATGTTATAGTTTATAATGTGTAAACATATGACGTGTTAAAATACGTACCGCGGGTCCAAGGGCCACGAAGCACATCTCAAACCGTCCACGTGAATCGGTCCGTAGCTGCGTGACAGTACCAGGGTTCTGCAGCTGCAAATTATATAAATATGTCGGGAGTCGTTCATACGACTCCTCGAACGTGCCTCTCACCATAAACAGTGCATGGCAGCGCGCACGCCACGCTTGGTGGTAATCAATCGTGACGCCGAACTGCCGGTGAACGTCGTGGACGATGTCCTTTGGACGCAATGACCTGCTAACATCAAGAAATTTGTTTTTCAGGATCGCACCCAAAGTCTTTTTGCCGGCTTGTTTGTGGTGGGGATTAAGTTGCGTCCTCGTACAAGTGTGTACGTCGTGCAACTTTCTAATCATTATCGCCCCTCCTTTAGGACCCGTGTGAATCGCGTACAACCTCCACTCACACTTTTCTCTAGCACATTCAACTACGTATTTGCTTTTGTCAGATGCCCGCACGCGACTTTGGAAACCCTCTTCCAAGAACTTGAGTCCGATCTGACTTGCTAAGAGATCATTCGAATCGAATATTTGACCTGCTGTTAAACTTTCACTGCGAATATAAGGTGTATGTTCGTAGCTTTGTGTCTGGGTATGGGAGTCTGGAAGAATTGGGGGCATATCAAAAAAGTCATTTATCTGACTACATGATTTTCTACTAGGGGTATATTCTTCGTGATCATCATTATCGGTGTCTGATCTGTCTATTTCAGAATTACCCGTTCTGAAAACGTGGGTTTCGTCATCAGCAACTCCAGCAGTACGCCATTCGTGTGGTTGTGGTGGTTGTTGTTGTTGAGAATCAGGCTACTCTATTTGGAGGTCTTCGTCGTCGTCACCCTCCTCGTCACCGTCGTCGTCACCGTCGGATACGTCGGGATACACAAAGAGTAATGGGGGTCTTTCTGAATCGACTGCAAGGTGCAGAAAAGTAGAGATATCCCCATCGTTGGATAAATCCACAAATGACCCATCGCCATTTTTAAACACTAACTTGCAAACATCAGAAGAGTTGATTCCACATTTTTGCATGGCGTATGCAACAAACTTCTGATAAGTATAGTTTACTGACACTTTTACACCATGCTTAGATTTATAAGCAAAATTTCACTCATTGTTATCTTGCACCCATTCACCATCAAAACAGAAATATAGCTTAGCTTTTGCAACAGATGAACTCATTTTTTCAGTAGTATCTCAAATACAAAATATTGCAGAAAGAAATATTGCAACAATGAAATCGTTGTGTGGGGATTATGGCTTGCATTTTACGTCTATTTATCAATGAAACAACCAACATATCAGAAAACCAATCTCTCATTTCATCCACAAACTGGTATTCCAAAAACATTGATTTAACATTGATTCAAACATGCAAATGAATTTCAACCACAAATCGGTCTTTAAAGTGCAATAATTGTGGAAAAAAACAGTAAAAGCATGCAAGATTCGTCTAAGTTTAGGGGCTGAAAGTGTAAATTTTCAAGGGCTGAAAGTGTAAATTTCAGGGACCAAAAGTGTAAAATTCGGGCCATCGCGGGCTGCGATCGCGGGCAGGGACCAAAAGTACACCGCGGCCAAAGTTGAGGGGCTTCGTGGGGCATTTGGGGCCAAAATACGTGCCACGTCACCGTATCCCGCGATCGCGGGACCTCATCGCGGGTATTTTGGGTATTTTTGCAAAATTGAAAAAATTTAGGGTATTTTGGTAACTCAATGTTTGACTTAGGGTATTTTAATTAATTTCCCATGCAAATAATAAGAAAAAATTTGTTATTTTTAAAGTGTCGGGACTTTGGTAGAACTTTTGTACTAAACACAGGGACAATTTATGTATTTTACTCTAAATTTTGTTAAAATTTTCTTTTAATTAAAAACACTATATAAAAAACCATTCAGAAATTGCACATCGCATGGAGTATTAAGTCATGTATGCAGGGTTCAATAGTTATCTTGTATTTGAATGTATTTATCAGTGGGTAATTAGTTATTATTATGGATTTTAAAGATTTTTAAAAAATTTATGCATATCGCAATTAATTTCTTGAAAATTAAGAAATTTTTACATTACTAGGTATATGTTGTTTTTAGAAATTTTATCTAAATGTTTTATAGTATAGATATTATATATAATATACACATAAATATACATTATATATACATCAATTCATCACATCTCAATTTATGTATAAACCAGTTAAAAGTTAGGCCAAAATAAATTATCAAATCAAATAGAACAAAATACTAGTTTTGTTATATAATTTATCTAATCAAAATTCTAATTATGTTTAAAATAACTTAGTTTAACTTAAAAAAAAGGTAATCCATTTTTATTGTTATATAATTTGTCTAAGGATCTTAATAATACATTTAAAATTGATAAATATTAAATTATTATTATAGAGATGACCACATTTCAAAACAAGTTTGTTGGTTTTAATTTAATTATAATGATGATATTAATATATAAAAGGAATTAAAATATTTGTTTATTGGATAAATCTAAGTATCATAAACAACCAACTACTAGGGAGTAGGGATTATGAATTTTTAATTAACTATATTGGCTTTCGGTGAGAAGTGTCACATTTGGTGGGAAGCGTGAGAAGTGGTTATCAATCGTTGGATGAAGAATGTACGAATATTATGATAAGATGCATCAGCCATCAAGATGCACCGGATCAGTTCTCTTTTAAGCCGTAATTCATGAGATAATATTTAATTAAAAACGATCAACGATTTAAGAGTATTTTTCATACATCTCACAAAAAAACACTTCTCACATGACCGTATACCTACATGTATAATACTGTGTATACATATACACACATAATTGACATAATTTCGATTCAAACCCTCCCCCTAAAATAAATAAATAAACCCACACACAAAGTGGTCCAAAAATATGCAATTGGCCGTGATATTGCACGAGTCAGTTCACACTTCCACTAAAATAATTTACATAAAAAATAGACATAATAAAACACGTATTTTTAATTTCATTATTTTCAAAATAACTTATTTTTTCAAAAAAAAAACAGTTTTAATTAGATATTAAATAAGGTAAAGTTGATGTTGAACCATAACTAATTTGTTTATATTTTCCACCCTAATTTTTCTCCATTAACAATTTAAACTTCAAATTCATATATATCTTAATAAACTAATTATACCTTATACCTTGATTTTAAATCATCATTTTCTAAAAGATAAAGATAAAATACTTCATTATATATATAGTAGGAATTCCTTGAATGAAAGTTTATATTTATCATTGAAAGTTATACTCCAAAACTCAAACAATGATGTCACTTGTGTTCCAATGGCTTCTCCTCTTTGTTGCCACCTTCACCACCACCACCTTGGGTGCACCCCACAGGCTGAGCCCTATCGATCCGTTTTTAAAGGATTCAAACGTTGGTTTTGCGAGCGTTGATCCTTTGAAAGACGTTGAAACCTTCTTCTATAACCAAACGCTCGACCACTTTAACTACAAGCCGGAAAGTTATACCACTTTTCCACAACGGTATTACGTCAACTCTAAATGGTGGGGTGGTGCCAAGAAGAATGCGCCCATTTTCGTTTATCTTGGTGCCGAAGGACCCTTAGATCGTGACATTCCGATCATTGGATTCCTCACCGATAACGCCCCTCGTTTCAAGGCTCTTTTGATCTATCTAGAGGTACGTTTAATTAATTGTGGTTTTTCGAATAATTATCATTCAAATCTTGTAATTGTACATTTTATTGTTTCTTTTTCTACTAGCATCGATTTTATGGAGAATCAAATCCGGTTGGGTCGATGGCAGAATCGGTAAAAAACAAGAATATACGTGGGTATTTTAATTCTGCTCAAGCATTGGCGGATTATGCAGAGGTTTTGTTGCACATCAAAAAGAAATTACGCGCACATAATTCTCCGATTATTGTTGTTGGAGGGTCTTATGGTGGAAGTAAGTCGTCTTATTAACCTTAAAAAGCTATATTATTTTAGGGACCCACAATCTTAATTATTCTTTACTCGTTATTTAAAGTCTTTTTAGATCTAATTTCTTCTGTTTTTTTTTTTGGTAATTGTTGATGATTGTGATAGTTTGTGTGCTTCTCGACTGATTTCATGAAATTTTTTCAGTGCTTGCCTCATGGTTTCGTCTCAAGTATCCACATATTGCGCTTGGTGCTCTTGCTTCCTCGGCTCCTATTCGTTACTTTGATCATATCACTCCTCAAGATGGATATTATTCGATCGTTACCAAAGATTTTAGGGTAAGAATTAATATTTTTTGAATTTCTTTTTTCATATTTCAAAAGATCTTGAAATTGATATGTCCGTTTATATATATATATACAGGAAGCTAGCGAAAATTGTTATATGACGATAAAGAAATCTTGGAATGAGATTGATAGAGTTGCTTCGAAGCCGAATGGCCTTACCATTCTCTCGAAAAAAATCAATACTTGCTCGTAAGTAGTATTACTTTTTATTTTTGTTAAATTATTATGCGTTATGTAATTTAATTAATTAATTTTATTTTGTTTTATTGTTAAGGCCGTTAAAGAATTCGCTTGAGCTCAAGAACTACTTGGATTCCATGTATGCTACCGCAGCTCAATATAATGCTCCACCATCGTATCCAACAACCCGAATTTGTAAAGGCATCGATGGAGCAAGCAATGCCATTGATATTCTTGATCGCGTATTTGCTGGTGTTGTTGCGAATTCACCGAATAGTCCATGCCACAATACAACACCCGCAGTCAGTCAAACTTCTATTGGTTGGGGATGGCAAGTAAGTAATTTTGCGTATTTGACGACGTAACGATGATACCAAAAATTATATATAAAAAGAAGTGCGATTTATAAATAGATTATCGTTTTTTGGTATTTTTTATTTTAGTTTCTTAACGAGATGAAGTCGATCTTTACGTTTGGATGAGAACTGACTTTTTTTAATTTATTTTGTTTATTTGATTTAATTGTTTGACTGAAAATTAAAAATAAATAAAGTCAATGTGAACAAATGAAAAGAGTATACAAATAAAGTGCAAAAGTTGAAATAAAGCCCATCAACTTTGTGGTTAGGAAGGCTTTTAACATTTTTAGGGAACCACTTATTATCCATCATGAACATTAGTACGTACTTCTCTATTTTTTAGAATCCAACCTTAATTAAAATATTAAAATATTTAATTCATCTATTAAAATATTATTTCTCTTTTTATATATTTATTTTTAAAGTTTTCTATTGGTCATCTCACTTGGTAATCATTTTTGGAGTGATCTCCATATTTGGAGAAAAAAACCTTCTCTCTTCAACTTTCTCCATTTTAAGGATAGTTTCGGGGAAACTGTTGGAGCAAAATATTAGCCCAAAATCCCAATTTTGGGGAAGCTGTTGGAGATGCTCTTATGTTTTTTTATTTGATTTTTATGATTATGTTGATAACTGGTTTATTTAATTATATGTAGACCTGTAGCGAGATGGTGATTCCCATTGGTATAACCAGTAACGTCAGCATGTTTCCGAACCAACCTTATAGCCTACAAGAATTCATTGACAGTTGTAAGAACATGTATGGTGTCACACCTCGAGCTCATTGGGCCACAACTTATTATGGTGGTTATGTATGTACCTTCTTTATCATCTAATTTATTCTTTTTATCGATGTGTGTGGTTTAATGTGTGTTTTGCGTGTAACATTGTAGGACCTAAAGTTAGTGCTAAGCAAGTTCGGTAGTAACATCATCTTCTCCAACGGCTTAAGAGATCCATATAGCAGCGGAGGGTATGTAGCAACGCAAATAAAATTCTGGTTTTAATTCGAAATATTGGCATTGTGTTATGTCTCATAAAAAAGCATGAGACAAGTCGATGCATGCCAAAAAAGACCAAGTGAAAAGCTACGGTCAAAAGAGTTCATCAACCATTGAGTGTAAATCATTATGACTGCGTTTGGTACGCTGGACAGGGCAGAACAGAACAGAACAGGGATCACTGTCCCATGTTTGGCAGAACTTTTATGTGAAACAAAGTGGAACAGGCCTATTCCACCCCCACTCCATGGAACAAGATGGAACAGACTTGTATTTTACCAATATAACCTTAAAATAAAGTCAATTATCTTCTAAAACATCAAATACACGTTCTATTTTTATCTAATGTTATCTGTTATGTTCTGTTCTGTCTACCAAACGTTGAACAACTGTTATGTCATGTTTTGTTAATGTCCTATCCCATCCTGTCATGTTCTATCATGTCTGCGTAACAAACGCACCCTATAAGTTTATCTTCTCTTTTACGTTTCAGGGTGTTAGAAGATATATCTAATAGTATCCTTGCTGTCTCCACCACCAATGGTATGTTTTTGTGCATGTTTTTTTGATATTGTTATTTTTTATGCAATATTATATGTATATATATATATATATATCACCAATTTGAAGATCGTAATATGTTTCTTATTTGTTTGATTGGCTTCATAGGTTCACATTGCTTGGACATATTGACCTCGCGTAAAACTGATCCCGAGTGGTTGATTAAACAGCGAAACGAGGAAGTGATGATCATTAGAAGATGGTTTAGAAAATACTACCACAATCTTCGTCTATTGAAGCAGTAAACTATATTATAATATGTTTGAAGACGATTGAAACAAATAATTTGGTAGTACTCTATATTATTTACGGAAATTTTGTCAAATTCATTTATAGTTATTGTCGTTATTTACTATTTGCATTATATTTTTGTGGTAGAATTTTTTAAAATAACATTTTTTTTACTTTTTTCCAAACAAACTAACCATTGTTTTTATGAAAATATTAAAAAAAATTAAAATCAATACAAAAAAAACATATTTTGTAGTTTTCCTTATAACTTTTTAGCCTATAAATGTGAAAAAAAAAATTTATAACATATAATAATTTATTTATAAAAATAAAAGCAATAACAAGCATAAGGTAGTGGACTATGCTTGAAAGTCCCCATTTGATAGTGGGTTGTGTTTTGTTATTAAAGCCATTGTGAATTATGAGGCCATGGAGTGGTGGTCTCATTTCTCCAATAGCATGCATCTTTTCTCACACACACACACATATATATATATATATATACACACACACAAAACTTATTAATGTTATGGGGTTTGATTTTATGAATATAATTTTTTTTATCTTAAATTAGCATGATAAATATGTAAATCAATTTTATTTTACAAAGTTAAATATTAATGAAAACCAAAGTAGAAGAAAATTGTTGCGTTAATACTTGTGCGACATGGATGTCGTGTTTGTTTCTACTACTACTCCCTAAAAGATATCGTTTTGCATGTTAAAATGTATTGAACTATTTATTGGAACGAAAGTTATGTGTCGGGTTGACTTTTCTAAACGAAATCGTCCACTCCTCGATCACGAACATTTATTCAATTATTCCTAATGGTGGGGCCATTCTTTATAATCCTTCAAAACTCATGGTTAAGGAAGGAACTTTCAGAACAAATTTGTTTTGATCGATCGTACGTAATTTAATGACAAATCATGTTATATCATGAAGAAATAGATTAAATTGAATTTAACATCAGATATCAATCTACGAAGTAGTTGTTAACATTGTTAACCAAAAAGATATCATGGATCGTGTTTTTGACATGAAATTTATCTTGCAATGAAAAACCGAGTTAAGAATTTGCGAGCTTCATAATCTTAAGCCGGTAAATCTTATCGATCAATTTTAACCCTTGTGTTTAAGTGAAGTACTTGAGGGCTGAGGCCCATATTAAATGGATCTCTTCTAGGCCCAGTAAACCCATATTAAATGGGCCTCATGGCAGACCCAATAAACCATGAGTTTATGAGTTTCTTTTAGATTAATTTTTTTTTTTACAAAAAGGTTGATACCGGCAATTCCAACCGGCCCACAATCGGCTGCCTATCCATAATGTGGGGGGCATACCTGACTCACTCAGCGGTTGTGGCTATGGGGGTGTTTTGGGATCGAACCCGATACCTTCTGCTTTTTGTACAAAGATGTCACCACCCATTATCAACTGAACTACACGCCATTGACTCTTTTAGATTAACTACTTTCAATTCAAATGTAGAAATAAATGAAAATATTATTATATCTTGATTAATTGTCTAAATAAAATATATTAAGTCCATACTTATTCTTTCATGATTTTACGTATCATATTACATATAATATTTGATGTGAGTTTTATATCGTAGCAAAATTAAATGTTATCTGATGACACCATTTTCTTTCAAAAATATACAAAATTCATATTTCTAGTTATATTAAAATCAAACAGTCAATACATGGTCTTATTGCATGTATATCGTTATAAAATGACTTGAGATGATGTGAGATCAGTTTATTTTCGTGAGACCCATGAGACATAAATATAACACTAAATATTCACAGCAAAAACACTGTTACTTTTTGCTTATTATTTTGTTTTTCGTACATTCACAATGAATCACTGTGAAGTTTCAGTGTTATTTTTTGATCTTACAGTCTCACGAAAACAGGTTAGTTTCAGAACCTAACCCGTTATAAAATATATGCTAATTGTGGTGTTTGGCATATATAATTGTGCAAGTTAAACATCTCCAGAAGGGTATAATAGTGATTTGATAAATATAAAAAAGGGAAAGTTGAAGCTTAGAGAAAGCAAAAGAAAAGCAATTATTTTTGCTTTTTATTTTGTTTCTTTTTATAAAGCCAACCCACCAATTCATATGAACTTGCCACTTTGCCTTTCAAACTCTGTTGCTAGTGATCATGTTGTCAAATAATTGTCACAAATATTTATAAGAATCATTTATATTGAGAAAAATCTATTTATTAACCCTAAATATGTTTATGAACTGTAAATATATTAAAAACTATGAATTAAGAGTGTAAACGAGTTGAGTCGAGTAGCAAGTTATTTAAGCTCGTTTGAATAACTTTTTCAAAGTCGTTTGAGCTTGAGCTCGAACTCGAGATCAATTAACTTGTTTATTTGCTCAAACTCGATAATTTTTATATTTTGATTATATAATTTATAAACATATAAATATGTTTGGTTTGAAAAAAAGGTATGCCTGAATGGGTCAGCTCGACTCGACTCGACTCATAAAGTTTAATCGAGATTTCGAACGAGTAAAGTCGAAATACTGGTGTTGTTATGGAGTTCGACTCGTTATGTTAATCAAACTTTATTTGTGTTTGAGAGTAACTAGAATTCAATAACTACTAAGCTTGAGCTCGAGATAAAGGAAACCTAGCTCGAGATAAACTAGATCGAACTCGAATAGCTCGTTAAAAGCTCGAACATTTGCACCACTAGTGAAAATCAACTATCATGAGTAGTTGGTTTTTACGGTTTTCAAAACACTTACGGTTCTCAGATTGACATGACTCTATACATACATATATATACACATATAAAAGGAAAATATTCATATAGAGTTGTATTGTATATAATATTTGATCATTGAGATATACGTAAAAAAAATAAAAAATTGATTATGTAATTATATGACTATTCTTCAAACTTTTTAAAGCATCTTAAATCATTTTCTCAAAAAGATTTAAAGGATTAAAGGGTATAATAGTAATTTGGAATGCAAAAGTTTTGAATGGTGAGGAATGTTGTGGCATGGACCCATCCATATTATTCAGGGACAACCCACCATACGAAGCAAATATATGTGGTGATGGATAAAATTTTAAGTATTTGAGTTTGGAATTTGTTTTTTATTATTAATTTTCTTTAATTTGTCGTCACTTAGTTTAATAAAAGAAAAAATGACTTTTTTACCCCTCACATGTCACGCACGTGATCGACTTAACAGCTGAAAAAGAAACGGAGTTAGGGGCAGGGACTGGATCCATAACAAAATGACAACCACGGTGATGTTTGGTTTACTTTTTTCAAAATAGGGACCAAAACCATATTTGGACCAAATCACAGGAGCCATTTATGTAATTTACTCTAAATATTAGCTCTGAATTTCATATGTACTATTTATCTTTTTAAAATATCTTAGGAAATATATATTTAAAAGGGAAATTAATTAAAATACCCTAAGTTTGACCTTACCAAAATACCCTAATTTTTTTCAATTTTGCAAAAATACCCAAAATACCCGCGATGAGGTCCCGCGATCGCGGGATACGGTGACGTGGCACGTATTTTGGCCCCAAATGCCCCGCGAAGCCCCTCAACTTTGGTCGCGGTGCACTTTTGGTCCCTGCCCGCGATGGCCCGAATTTTACACTTTTGGTCCCTGAAAATTTACACTTTCAGCCCATGTACTTAGACGAATCTTGCATGCTTTTACTGTTTTTTTCACAATTATTGTACTTTGAAGACGGATTTGTGGTTGAAATTCATTTGCACTTTTGAGATTTCATCCATAAATATCAGTAATATGCAATTCACAATTCACACTTGTTTCTTGCTTTCTTTCTTGATTTCTCTCTTGCTTTCTTTCTTTGAATTGCTTTCTCTCTTGATTTCTCTTCTCTCATTTCATCCACAAATGGCATCGTCATCAAACCCTAAGTCTACTCCTGAAAAAATGCCACCTCAAATCGAGGTCGCCATAGCAAAAAAGGAAAAGGAGATAGATGAACTAACAGAAGAGTGGAAAAAAAACTATGGACAGGAAGGCAGTCCATTTGAGAAAGATCGAAGAGGAAGACAGGGAGATCAAAATGATGAAAGGGGATATAAAAGCTCGAGAGGCTCGTGTTCGTCGAGAACAAGAAGCAATTCACCATATTCTGCAAGACTTCGCAATTATTCAAGCGAAGGTAAACGAGAAGCAAGCTTGGATTGATGAAACTAATGGCATCGTCATCAAACCCTAAGTCTACTCCTGAAAAAATGCCACCTCAAATCGAGGTCGCCATAGCAAAAAAGGAAAAGGAGATAGATGAACTAACAGAAGAGTGGAAAAAAATTATGGACAGGAAGGCAGTCCATTTGAGAAAGATCGAAGAGGAAGACAGGGAGATCAAAAGGATGAAAGGGGATATAAAAGCTCGAGAGGCTCGTGTTCGTCGAGAACAAGAAGCAATTCACCATATTCTGCAAGACTTCGCAATTATTCAAGCGAAGGTAAACGAGAAGCAAGCTTGGATTGATGAAACTAAATCAATTTTTAAGTAGGTGGTGGTTGTTTTAGTTGTTTTGTATTTTTTTTTTTGTATTTTTTTTACTGTGTTGTTGTTTGTATTTTTTTTACTGTGTTGTTGTTTTGTATTTTTTTGTTGTTGTTAATTTCTCTGAAAAGTAGTTTTTAAGCCGCTGAACCACGGTTAGGTTGGATACATCATGCAAGGTCAAGTCAGAGGTTACCTCATTCGGATAAACAAACATGGGGTTTTGTTTGTTAATGATGCTAGATTTTGGTAGCCGTACTCTATCCACGTGGGCCTACTCCTCTTGTAGAATATATGACAACCCTCAACTCATTTGCTAAAGTGTGTCCGGGTTGTGGTACACAATGGCCATACGTGGTTGCAAAAGCAGAAGCCGTTGAAGAAGGGTCAGAAAGATTGAAGATGAAGAGCATGTTGGATGGAATACAAACTAGCTGTGTATATATATCATTTACAAATCAGTGTTTAGATCAACAGTATCATATGGGTTTGTTCCATATGGTTCAAGCTGTGACGGGCCCGGGGTGTGACTGACAGAATGTCTCCTTGGCACGGTTGAAGGGGCGGGATTTGGACACTCTCCACGAGTGTGTCCTACGCATTGGCACCGAGTACATCTTCGTTGTATCGAACTTTCACCACGTGATGGACGTCGGTCGTTCTTTCTCGGTCTCCCGGTCCTGTTCTTATCCATTAAAGGTGGATAGCATGGTGGAAGCGGGTCGGGTGGATACACCCATGCTGCAGGGGGTCCAGCTGGGTTTATTACCTCCACGTATGTTTTGCGGTAATATTCGGACGTGAAGAAAGGTACAGCCAAGTCGCTGCAATCTGTACGACTCATATATCTTGCTGCAGCGATGGCATGGCCGCACGGTAACCCAGATTTATCCCATTCGCGACACGAACAAAGGTGGTCTTCCATATTCACAATCGCGTGAATATAGTCATCATGCACCTCGTACTTCCCATACCCGATTGCTCTTACCGGCCATGTCGCCGCACGACGCGCCCTGTACTGAACGATATTCTCCGTCGTTGGTGTGAGTGCATTTTGCATCTCAGCTCCTTTTAGGCGTCGAATTTGGTACCACTCTTGTTGAAAGGCCCGAAAGTAGTCCATAAGATTAACAATCGGACATCTACGCGCAAAACGAGAGAGTGCATTCACAGACTATGCACTATTCGAGGTCAGAATGTCATACCGTTGTCCAGGAAAATGGGCCGCGGACCACCTCTCCGGTCCAGCATCGTCAAAGACTTTGGCTGCTTCCTTGACACTGTATCGTAGCATATTCATGTACTTGTTAAACTCCCGATCCGTATATGCTCTGCATGCCGCCCAATAGACATCCTTGTAGGTGGTAATACGTTTGTCCTTGGATTTGGCGTTCATCTCCAAATGTCGACAGCATATGGCGTGAGGGGCGTTTGGGTACATGGCAGAGATTGCGGCGCTTATGGAAGGAGCCCTGTCAGACATAAACACCAACCCTTGCGGGTCTCCGATAGCTTGTCTCAACATGGACATAAACCAAGTCCACTCGTCCCCGGTTTCAGACTTGCCTACGCCGAAAGCTACTGGAACGATGGAGTTATCCCCGTCCATGGCAACCGCCAGGAACATCATACCCAAGTAACGGCCCTTTAAATGGGTTGCGTCTATTATCAGGACACGACGTAGATTTGCCAGAAATGTGCGGATCTGCAAAAACATAGGTTAAAATGTTATAGTTTATAATGTGTAAATGTTATAGTTTATAATGTGTAAACATATGACGTGTTAAAATACGTACCGCGGGTCCAAGGGCCACGAAGCACATCTCAAACCATCCACGTGAATCGGTCTGTAGCTGCGTGACAGTACCAGGGTTCTGCAGCTGCAAATTATATAAATATGTCGGGAGTCGTTCATACGACTCCTCGAACGTGCCTCTCACCATAAACAGTGCATGGCAGCGCGCACGCCACGCTTGGTGGTAATCAATCGTGACGCCGAACTGCCGGTGAACGTCGTGGACGATGTCCTTTGGACGCAATGACCTGCTAACATCAAGAAATTTGTTTTTCAGGATCGCACCCAAAGTCTTTTTGCCGGCTTGTTTGTGGTGGGGATTAAGTTGCGTCCTCGTACAAGTGTGTACGTCGTGCAACTTTCTAATCATTATCGCCCCTCCTTTGGGACCCGTGTGAATCGCGTACAACCTCCACTCACACTTTTCTCTAGCACATTCAACTACGTATTTGCTTTTGTCAGATGCCCGCACGCGACTTTGGAAACCCTCTTCCAAGAACTTGAGTCCGATCTGACTTGCTAAGAGATCCTTCGAATCGAATATCTGACATGCTGTTAAACTTTCACTGCGAATATAAGGTGTAGGTTCGTAGCTTTGTGTCTGGGTATGGGAGTCTGGAAGAATAGGGGGCATATCAAAAAAGTCATTTATCTGACTACATGATTTTCTACTATGGGTATATTCTTCGTGATCATCATTATCGGTGTCTGATCTGTCTATTTCAGAATTACCCGTTCTGAAAACGTGGGTTTCGTCATCAGCAACTCCAGCAGTACGCCATTCGTGTGGTTGTGGTGGTTGTTGTTGTTGAGAATCAGGCTGCTCTATTTGGAGGTCTTCGTCGTCGTCACCCTCGTCGTCACCCTCGTCGTCACCCTCGTCGTCACCGTCGGATACGCCGGGATACACAAAGTGTAATGGGGGTCTTTCTGAATCGACTGCAAGGTGCAGAAAAGTAGAGATATCCCCATCGTTGGATAAATCCACAAATGACCCATCGCCATTTTTAAACACTAACTTGCAAACATCAGAAGAGTTGATTCCACATTTTTGCATGGCGTATGCAACAAACTTCTGATAAGTATAGTTTACTGACACTTTTACACCATGCTTAGATTTATAAGCAAAATTCCACTCATTGTTATCTTGCACCCATTCACCATCAAAACAGAAATATAGCTTAGCTTTTGCAACAGATGAACTCATTTTTTCAGTAGTATCTCAAACACAAAATATTGCAGAAAGAAATATTGCAACAATGAAATCGTTGTGTGGGGATTATGGCTTGCATTTTACGTCTATTTATCAATGAAACAACCAACATATCAGAAAACAAATCTCTCATTTCATCCACAAACTGGTATTCCAAAAACATTGATTTAACATTGATTCAAACATGCAAATGAATTTCAACCACAAATCGGTCTTTAAAGTGCAACAATTGTGGAAAAAAACAGTAAAAGCATGCAAGATTCGTCTAAGTTTAGGGGCTGAAAGTGTAAATTTTCAGGGGCTGAAAGTGTAAATTTCAGGGACCAAAAGTGTAAAATTCGGGCCATCGCGGGCTGCGATCGCGGGCAGGGACCAAAAGTGCACCGCGGCCAAAGTTGAGGGGCTTTGCGGGGCATTTGGGGCCAAAATACGTGCCACGTCACCGTATCCCGCGATCGCGGGACCTCATCGCGGGTATTTTGGGTATTTTTGCAAAATTGAAAAAAATTAGGGTATTTTGGTAACTCAATGTTTGACTTAGGGTATTTTAATTAATTTCCCTATTTAAAAAATAATTAAAAGATCAAATGAATTGCTTTATGAAATAAACACCATTATAAAAGTGTTTTGTATATTTTACGTTTTTATAGTTTACAAAAAGACCCCTTTGAAATTTGGTAACCTGGCATATCCACTACTTCATTTCACAAGACAACACATCTATAGTTTAAAGGGCGTGTTTGGTTTATTTTAACAAATGCTAATGAAAATGGAAACGAGAATAAGAATAAAATTTATATTCCCCCTAATTTGGTTACTTATGAAAATTAATGGATTTTGGGAAAATGGATCCACTATATATTTTTTTTTGAACAACGACAATTTTTTTAACTAGCAAGGAAAAACAATTACAAAATAGAGCTAACTAGCATGGGATTTTGAAGCGAACCCAAAACAGAGCTAACGAAGCTAACTGTTTTGGTGGCGTAACTTTCAAGTTGCTGACTACTTTGTCAATTATCAGATGTTCTAGGAACTTGATTTGAAATTAAAAAGATCTATCATAATGTTATAAGATAAACAATATGTTATATTTCATATGCTTCAAAAAAATACAACATTTTCTAACTTTATTTTATATTATATGTAAGAAAAGTTTCTTCTGTTTATGTGCCAAATCATGTATTGTATATGTTTTAGACAAAAATAACATAAAGTTATGAAAATATATTCAATGTCAAAATCCCATATTTTAAAGAAAAATGAAATAAAAAGAAACCAGTAATTCCCTTGAACCACATATGAGTGGGTGTGTAAACGATATCATTTTCAGTGAAATTAAAAAGGTAATATACATGATTACATGAGCCACCAACATAAAAGCTTTACCTTTGGAATGTGGTTTTTGGGATCTTTCTTAGCAGGCGTTTGGTTCAAAATATGAAATTTGGTAGAATTAGAATTCATCAAATAAGTTTGACTTTGAAGGAATGGAATGGAATTTGACCACATGTTTTGATTGTGTTTGGTTGGATAGAATTGAAATGAAATCTCTAAAAATAATTGGAATCTTCATCTTTGTTTTGGGGAAGGGTGGTAGCTGTGAAGACGACAGCTACCCCCAACTACCATCGCCCCACCCCGACCATTATGTCTCTATTGCATCGTCATAAATACCACCCCACCCATCCTCGCCCCAACCTCATAACCACCCACCCTAGTGGTATTGAGGATGGGTGACTCAACCTACCCTGCCCTCATACCCCACCCACTGACCATCATGTTATTATTGTCGTCGTCACAACACCCACCATATCCACCCCACCCCAACCACACCCTCCCACCCCATGGGTTGGGGTAGGGCAAGAAGGGTGGGTGAAGGTGGGAAAGGTGGAAAGTGGGTAGTATAGGACATGGTGAGGGTGGGTAGGGATGGGGAAGAGTAACTATAGTGGCATTGTCGTGGTGGGACATAGGATGATCGGCGTTGGTTTAAATGAATGCAAAATGATGGAATTCAATTCTTTTCCATGAATGATGAATTGGACCAAACAAAAGAATCATAATTTGGTCAAATAAAGTCATTTCAATTCCATCGAATTCTTCCACAAACCAAAACAACCTCTAAAGTCTAAAACATACATTGAGTCACTAAATCTGTGAAAACCATAAGTGAAAGGACTATTATTGACATTTACCAATCACCAATTGAATCTCCATTCATTCATCACTAATAATTACAAACCGAACGTGATTAGATTGGTTTCAACTATTCATACGATATTCCAACGTAATCCATGTTTTCAAATCTTCTTCAATCTTTCTTTCTTCTTCTCCATTCCAAACGGTCTCCAACAAAGAATCAATCCCTCCTTGATTTCTGGCCCCCCTCATTCTTCTTCAATCCTTCTTGCTTCCGCTACTTGTTGCATTTTAAACGTATTGAATTCAGGGGAAATAGAAAGAGAAGTAAAAGGAATGCGGGCTTCTTTTGTTGCCGGAAATCCGGTGAAGTTGACTATAACCGCCACCGTCGCCGCCGTAGTATTGCAGGCTTTTGTTCTTTGTGGGTTTCCCACCACTCTTAAATTGGAAAGAGCTTTCCCAACGACGAACCATGTGCTTGAATTGAATCAACTCAGATATAGAGATAGTTTAAGACACCATAGAATCTTGCAGCAACAATCTTCTGTAGCAAGTGTTGTTGATTTCCCTGTTCAAGGAACTTATGATCCTTATCGTGTTGGGTAATAATAATCATTTCTTGATTTCTTGATTTCTTTTTCACTCTTCATTGTTCATTTAATCCAATTGCAGAACTCTAAATCTTCCAAAAACTTACATGGGTTAGGTTTAAATTTTCACAAGTTTGCTTTTTATTCAAGCTGTCTTCTTATAATTTTTATCATAATCATGTGTTACCCCAATTTAAAACCATAAAGTATCAAGATTCTTGCATTTTGCTTGCTTCAGTGTTTGGGTTTTTCTTAAAATTCAATCTTTTTCTTTGTGTAGATTCAAGTTTTCTTTAATTTCTTGTTCTTTATTCTTATCATAATCATGGATAATTACCCAAATTTAAAACCATAAAAGTGTCAAGATTCTTGCATTTTGCTTGCTTCAAGTTTTGGATTTTTCTTAAAATTCAATCTTTTTCTTTCTTTCTTTTTTCTTTGTGTAGATTCAAGTAAACTCTCAGTATTCTTTAATTTCTTGTTCTTGGATTTGTAGGCTATATTTCACAAGAGTTCAATTGGGTTCTCCACCAAAGGAATATTATGTACAAATAGATACAGGAAGTGATGTGTTGTGGGTCAGTTGCAGTTCTTGCAATGGTTGCCCTAGATCCAGTGGACTCCAAGTACACCATTTCTTGATATCATGATATGATTCAATATAGTTACTTAAATCAAGAATCACTTAGATTAATTAATGATCCTATCTTTCTTTTTTTGTATTCTCTTATCCTATCAACAGATTCCAATTCAGTTCTATGACCCTTCAAGCTCATCAACAGCTTCTTTGATCTCTTGTTCAGACCAACGATGTTCATTAGGAACCCAATCGTCTGATTCCGGCTGTTCAGGTTCAGACAATCAGTGCAGCTATACATTCCAGTATGGAGATGGTAGTGGGACTTCTGGTTATTATGTATCTGATTTAATCCATTTGGATACAATTGTTGGGGATTCAACATCATCAAATGCTTCAGCATCTATTGTATTTGGGTGAGTTATGTATGAGTTTGTTTGTTATAATCCATTTTTTAAAGATTTCTTGGTAAAGTAAAGCCTTTGTTGACTTGTTAAGACTTATGAAACAGTTGTAGCACATCTCAGACTGGGGACTTGACGAAATCTGATCGAGCCGTTGATGGGATCTTTGGGTTCGGTCAGCAAGGCTTATCTGTAATCGCGCAACTTTCATCACAAGGGGTGGCCCCGGATGCGTTCTCACATTGTCTTGTTGGAAATGGTGGGGGAGGTGGTATTTTGGTTCTTGGACAGATAGTCGAGCCGAATATGGTCTATACTCCACTTATTCCGTCACAGTAAGTTGTCTTTTGAGTAGAATTTGATTCATGAAGACCTGTTTATTCTTAGCATCCGGTTTTAAGTGTTTCCTAAAAGCAGATGATATCACCATATTGGCATTATTCTGTCTATTTATGTCCTAATTTTAGGGGATTCTTTGATCTTTCTAATCCTTTGATCTTTGTTCTTTCCTTGTTCACATATGAATACATGGCTATAGGCTCGATCATAAACAAATACCATCTTTGAAGTTACTTTTGCATCAAAATTTTAGGGGATTCTTTGATCTTTCTAATCCTTTGATTTTTTTTTCTTTCCTTATTCACATATGATTATACACGGCTATCCGCTTGATCTTTTTAGGCCATATCTTAAAACAACTGGCTCATCATAAACAAATACCATTTTTGTAACTTACTGTTGCATCAACTTATAGTGTCATTGTCTATATTTGGTGATTAAAATTTAAAAGAATTCATAACTTATCATACACCTAGCACAATTTAATCACATTCTTGCCCTTTTTTCACATTGCAAGATATGCTCAATTGAGGCCTTCTACACATACTGATTATCTATAAATGATTCACATCGATCGTTGTCTTCATGATCTGAAAGGAACCCATGTCTAAAGCTATATCTTTGACCTTTATTCGCTAAAACCTTCGATGGGTATGCTATGGTTTTGACCGTTACGCCCTTCATATACAGACAAGCTAACACGGTATTCATATGTATGTGCATGCATCCAGGCCACATTACAACTTAAATCTACTGAGCATTTCTGTCAATGGACAAACATTATCCATCGATCCTTCAATGTTTGCAACATCAGGCAGCCGAGGAGGAACCATAATCGATTCTGGAACTACGCTTGCATACCTTGCTGAAGAGGCTTATGATCCTTTCGTGAACGCTGTAAGTTCAAAAGGGCTGCGAAAGTTTTATAAAAATTCATTTTCACTTAAAATCTGTAACTACTTCATAAGAGGGTATTTTGGTAAACACTTGCATTCCTGCAGATTACACAGTCTGTTTCACAGTCTGTTCAGCCTCTTATATCGAAAGGGAATCAGTGTTATCTAATTACCGCAAGGTTTTCTTCAATACCCACAATTCCGTTAATCGTTATTTAGATTTCCATGAAAGTAAAACGGAAGTTTTTGATCATATTTCAGTACGCCTGAGATATTTCCGACAGTAAGTTTGAACTTTGCCGGTGGTGCTTCAATGATCTTAAGACCACAGGACTATCTACTACAGCAGAATTCTGTGGTAAGTTTATGCAAAATCATCGGTTTTCGTGGGTTTTTTAATCTTTAAAAGCAACTAATGTTGGGATTTCGGTTTGTAGGGTGGGGCCGCAGTGTGGTGCATTGGCTTTCAGAAAATTCGAGGCCAAGGAATTACAATTCTAGGAGGTATAAACAGCCGAAAATGGCAACGAAATTCGATCACTATTTCATTGTTTTTTAACTTGATTTTGTTATTGAAATGCAGATCTTGTTTTGAAAGACAGGATTGTTGTTTATGATCTGGGTGGTCAACGGATTGGTTGGGCGAATTACGACTGTAAGTCTTAGGAATTCTTCTAATCTTTTGAGTTAAAGATTCCGTTTGTTCAACCCCAAAAAGATTCGATTTTGATCAAAGATTTGAATAATATATATTCAATATAGTAAGATTCCGAATTCGGAATCAATAAATCTTTAAAGTAAAAACATTCTAAAAAAGGAAATTATTGTAATGGATGGATTTATATATATATATAGCGTTGTTTCTTGATGTTGTTAGGTACGTCATCTGTAAATGTGTCGACGACCTCAAGTGGTGGCAGAAGTGAATATGTGAATGCCGGTCAGATTGGCGGCAGCCGTTCGTTGCGAAATACCCGTTATGAGCTCATCCCGATCGCCATTGTGGCTTTCGCGCTACACTTATCTGTAATTGGTTGTTTTTCCTAGTGAACACTTAGATTGTTGATTGACAAAAAATTTCTAGAGTTGCATTCTTTTGTATGTATAGTGGAAAAAGGGAACTAACTACCCAATAACATTATTGGAATTGAGATTTATACATACACGTATATACGCCCTTGTATGTTGTACTCGTGTGTGTGTGTGTGTGTATACACACACACACAAGATGTATGTGTTCAACAATACTTTGATCGTATAGGCACTTTAACCGTAAATTTTAACTATCTGAATGTAAAACGATTTAAAAATGTTTGTAGATTGAATTTTTCATTTTTCTTGATAAAATTGTTTATTTTGATGAAAGTGTTTCATATAATTCATTTCTTGATGAAATTGTTTCATTTATTTGTGACGTAAAAACGAAAAAGTTTCATCAAACTGAAAAAATATATGAAACAGTTTCATAGGAATGAAAAAAATATATGAAACTACATAAAAAAACACAAATATATGAAACAATTTCATTAAGAAATGAATGATATGAAACAATTTCATCAAAAAAAACCTATGAAATCCACAGTTTACACGAAAAAAAAAATTTACAAAATAATGGACCTCTATAATATATATTGCTAGACACATCCCTTTTTCCACTATACATACAAAAGAATAAAGAATGCAAACTCTAGAAAAATTATGTCAATCAACAATCGGAGTGTTTACTAAGAAAAACAAGCAATTACAAACAAGTGTAGCACGAAAGCCACAATGTTGATCAATATGAGCTCGTGACGGGTATTTTGCATCAAACAGGTGCCGCCAATCCAACCGACATTCGTCGTATTCACTTCTGTCACCACTTGAGATTGTCGACACATTTACAAATGACGTACCTAACAACATCAGGAAACACACACACACATATATATATATATATATATATACCAAAACCGATGATTTTGCATGAACTTACCACCGAGTTCTGCTGTAGTAGATAGTCCTGTGGTCTTAAAGATCATCGAAGCACCACCGTCAAAGTTCAAACTTACTGTCGGAAACATCTCAGGCGTACTAAAATACAATCAAAACTTCCGTTTTACTTTCATGGTAATCTAAATAACGATTAACGGAAGTGTGGGTATTAAAGAAAACGTTGTGGTAATTAGGTAACACTGATTCCCTTTTGTTATAAGAGACTGGACAGATTGTCAAACGACTTTGTAATCTGCAGGAATGCAAATGTTTACCAAAATACCCTCTTATGTGGTTATAGATTCTAAGTGATAATAATTTTTAATAAAACTTCGGCAGGGTATGCCAGAGTCGTTCCAGAATCGATTATGGTTCCTCCTCGACAGCTTGGTGTTGCGAACATTAAAGGATCGATGGATAATGTTTGTCCATTGACAGGAATACCACCGAGCTTGTGTAGGTTTGTAGTTCATGGTTATTTGTTTCCACACTAATATTTAGGCTATGTTTGGCAAACTAGCTGATAAGCTAGCTTATGACTTATAAGCTAGCTGGTAGCTGATAAGTAAGCTGTTGACTGATAAGCTAGCTGATGAAAAAGTCACATTTGGCAAAAAGTAGCTTATAAGCATTTAAATGAGCAAAAATGACATGTTAAGCGTTCCACCATGGCCATCCGAAACAGAGTTGTGCACATCACATCACAGGTAAGATGGGGGCGGGAAAGTGGTGTTGGTTTGGACATGGATATTTTAGGTAAATATGACAACAATGTCCTCAGATAAGAGATGCTGAAAACGCATGATTAGGGTAGCTAACTAGGGACGAGAATCGTTAGCTAGCTTATAGGATTCGTTTGGTGCACGCATATATGATAGAACATGACGGAACAGTATAGTTGTTAAGCGTTTCATAGACAGAACAAATAAAACATTAAATATAATATAATAAATAAATTTTAAAGAATAAGTAAAATATAAAATAGAACGTATATTTGATGTTTTAGAATAGAATCAGGAGTTGTTTGGTTCATTTTAAGGAATAAGAATAAAAATAAAAATAGGAATGCATGAGAATGGGAATAGAAATGAGCATTTCATTGATGTTGTTTGGTTAAACCAATATAATTAATAAAAAATGTTTTATATAATATTTTTGATACAAATATGTGACGTTCAACATGAGAATAAAAAATATTTTCCATTCAACATCGTGAAATGAAGGGAGACATGAGAAAAAAATGACTGAGCAGGAATAAGATTTCTTTTCCCCCCAACTTGGTCAGATATGGAAATTAATGGATTTAGGGTAACGAGTCCATTATATTATATCAAACCAAACAACAGCTTTCATTACAATTCTCATTCCTTTTACCCTTCAATACCCCCAACCAAAAACACCCTTAGATTTTATTTTGAGGTTATATTGGTAAAACATAAACCTTTTTCACATTGTTCGTATATGCTCCACATAAAAATCCTGCCAAACATAGGGCAATAATCCTTGTTCTGGTATGTCATGTCCCTATACCTAGGGGTGTCAAATTTGTACCGAGACAAACCAACCAATTATATACCAACCGTACCAACTAAATTGGTACCAATTTACCAATTAAATTGATACCAACTAAATTGGTTGGTACTACCGTACCAACTTCACACACTTGATTGGTACGTGGTACTGAGAATCGAATACCGTACTGTACCATACCGACTTTTATATATATATATATATATATATATTATTTTTATTTATTAAAAAATAAAAGATATTTAATGAATTTATTCAGCTGTATATATTTAAATCCTATCAGTAGTTGAATTAATGATCAGCTCATGTTTTGTTTAGTGTTTAGCCTTTGAAAATTTGTTTTACTGGACTGGGCCTTTGGTACTCTTGGAGTCTTTGGTACTCTTAGAGTCATATTAGATGCGATTTTAGGACTTTTTGAACGATCGAAGAAACTAGTTACAACTTGCATAGATAGTTAGATACGATTTTAGGACTTTTTGAACGATCAGGTTTGTTTCAAGTTTCAATAGCAGATTTGTATTATTGGTTTATTTCATTTAATTGTAACCATTTTGAGATGTTGGTAGAATACCGTACCAACATGTACCAACCGAAAAATGTTGGTACCAATTATAATTGGTTGTAGGGGTGTTATTCGATCGGTTAAATCGGTTTTCGGTTTATTCGGTTCGGGTTAATCGGTTTTTAAGTTTTTATAAAACTAACCGATAACCAAACCAAATAAGGTTCGGTTTAACCGGTTTCGGTTTATTCGGTTTCGGCTAATTCGGTTCGGTAACCGGTTAAACCGAATAAGGATTTATATTTTTTCGTTGGACACTTTCTCAAATAATTTTCTCAAATTAATTGTCCGTTGCTTTTAATATATTATTGTATTATACAATAATACTCGGTAAAACTTATTATATAAGTAAAAACGTCATCTATCAACCAATATCTACCGAATGATATATATATATATATATATATATATATATATATATATATATATATATTCAATGCGACGTGTAAATAAAAGAAAAAAACGTAATCTAACAAAAACCTTATCTACTATCAATAAAAAATATTATACAGCAATAAAAATATGTAAAATAATAATAGTATAAAATGTATTTGATTATTTTTTATAAACATGAAATATATAAAATATTAGTAGAGTGTGATATTCGGTTAACCGAACCGTTTAACCCGAAAACCGAAAACCGTATTAGAAAAAAATTAACCGAAAACCGAACCAAATAAGAATTCTTATTCGGTTAACCGAACCGTTTAACCCGAAAACCGAATAACCCGAAACCGTTTAACCCAAATTTCATTTGGTTCGGGTGGGTTATTCGGTTTCGGTTATTTTTGACACCCATAATTGGTTGGTACACGGTATAAATTTTAGTGTACCAATTATAATTGGTTGGTACACGGTATTCGGAAAAAAAACATGGTACCGTACCATGTTCACCCCTAACCAAAGGCATAACAGAGTGGACGTGTGTAAGTAGATCTTCCTACTTTGGTTACGAGAATTTAAACCTAACCGATGAAATATATAAAATACACTTGAGACTAAATGACAAATATAAATCAAGAAATTACCCAACAGGATAAGGATCACAAGTGTCTTGAAAAGGAAAATAAACAACACTTCCTACACAAGACTGTTGCTGCAAGATAATATGGCACCTTGGATCATCTTTATCTCTCGGTTGATTAAACTCAACAAGATGAGTCGTCGGGAAATCTCTACCAACGCAAGAATCGTGGGAAAACACATAAAGAAAAAAAAGCCGCATGCAATAACAGGGTGACGACATTGTCGACTATCAACAATGTTGTCGTATTTCCTTCTCTGCGGTGCAAGGACAACGAGGTAGAGGGGGGGGCTTGGTCAATATGACGGAAATAAATAAGAGATAGAAAAGAAATAAACCCAAACACGTTTGTAATTCGGAAAAAGATAAACCCAAACTCTCAACGGAACAATAATCAACCACAAACAATGATGTAACTTAGGCGTCAGTATTCTGTGGTCAGGCTTAGTCTCAGACGGCCGCTTTGTTTGTTTGTTTCCAAATTGCCAAGGATGTAGTCTAGGCAAAGCCTAGATGAACCTTATCCAAAAAAAATGATGTAACTTGACAGAAATAAATAAGAGATAGAAACAACAACGAAATTACATGGAAACCCAATACATTGGTAACTTGATATCAAATATACAAGGCAATCATACTTTATATAAATATATAAAAGTAAAAAACCATAACAGATTAACAGACCTTGAGTATGACCTTGGGTAACGTGCCATACTGCAAGTCACACTGCACAAATCCGTGCCACGGGGTTTAACGTGGTGGCATGACCATGCCTCAACGTTATGGCACCCCATAACCCCTACAACTGTGTCTTTTAGAACCTTGGTAAAAAACATACCTCACAATCAGGAAGAATGTTGAAACGTAAAACTTTGGTCACCAGGTACAGTTGCCTCTTTAATTTCCTGTGATTTACACTTGTTAAGAATAAAGTAATCTCAACAATTTTTACTGGAAATTCGTCCAGATGTGCTACTGACCATGAGTGGCACTCGATTCAAAAGAACATGCCATTCAAGCATTTCATCAAACACTTAATTAGCAAGTTAAACAACATACGTGTTCTAATAAGTGTTCTACAGGGCTCTTCATGACATGGCATGGCATATGAGATGTTTTTGTACGGAATTAGTTGATTTGTTTGACATTTTCATACATTTAATATATAGCCTAATTTAACTTGTTCAATATCGTTGACAGATTGTGCTATATAACCAAATATGTGATTACAAATGTACCGCCAAAGTTCAAAAAACACTTCGTGGACTCCTTGAGGCTTGACCTCACAGTCACAAGCCTCCCGCTATTTAGAACTTTGGTTCTAATCATACGAACATAACCAAAAATGGAGATAACACTTGATACATAGACAGGAAGTTGAGTAAAAAAAGCAGCACATACAAGGATTGAGGGTTGATTCGTATCTGCTGCTTCGCTTCGAGAGGATCGAAGGAGTAGCGTTGGACGATGTGTTGGTTAGAAATAAGAAACGACGAAATAAAGTCAGGATTGGACGATCGTCTCATGGATAAGCTTGATCAGAAGTTTATTGAAGCCTGGAAGAGACCAGCGTGAAGGCAACGCCATCACCGCGAGAAGGCAGCGCCTCGATGAGGAATTCCAGACGGAAGGAGAAAGTACGGCGCGGCGTCGGCGACGGAGAGAGGACGGAGGGAGTGGCGGCGACAGGCGGAGGAGCGGTGGAAGAGCGGCAGGAAGTCAGAAAGAGAGACGGGGAGGGTAAGGAAAACCCTCGGCTAAATGAAGCCATCGATTAAAATGCACTAGCCCGAGGCCTCTATTTATACAAGAGTAAGTTACGCTTTTGGTCCCCGTGGTTCGTCAAAATTTAAAATTTAATTTACAAATTTTGTCCTTGTGGTTTCATGTTAGTTACAAAGAGGGTTCCTAAATCCTAAAATTCATAATTAGGGTCCTCAAGGTTTCATTTTCATTACGTAGGTCTTTTCACAATAACTTTATAATTATTAATTTTATTATGTTACTTTAACGATGTTATAATTCATATTTAATTATGAATTAAATTATCAAATACTAAAGAAAAAAATCTTAAAAAAAAAAACTCAACGAAATATTCAATTTTGCATCATCAAGTCCTTAAACTATTTTTTTGAATGAAAAAAATTATTAAATTTTTTCATTTTAATTAAGTCCCTAAACTATATTTTAAATGAAAAAACCATTAAACTTTCTCATTGTGAATGATCAAGTCCCTGAACATTTTTCTTAAAATATAAATCACTGAACTTTTAAAAATTCCTATAACCGACTAAAAATGTTTTAAAATTAAAAAAAAAACTAAATCAAATTTACCGTTTCCAAATCCTACATCATTCAGACCCAACGCAAAAATCGAGGTCAACAGCTTGATAGATGATATGGAGAATAGAGAACAACAGGGAGTTTCCGAGGAGTTTGAATGACGTACAATTTGGAAACGGTAAAACCGATTTAGATTTTATTTTACTTTAAAATTTTCCTAGTTGGTTACATGTAGTTTTTTTGTTGTTAAAGTAATGCACGTAACCAATTTTAAAAGTTCGATGATTTATTTATTAAAAAAATGTTCAAGGACTTAATCATTCAAAATGATAAAGTTTAATGGTTTTTTCATTCAAAGTAATAATTTTTAATAATTTTTATTCAAAAAAATAGTTTAAAGACTTAATCATTCAAAATGAGAAAGTTTAATGGTTTTTTAATTCAAAAAAAATAGTTTAGCAACTTAATCATTTAAAATTAGATAGTTCGTTGGGTTTTTTTGAACTTTTCCCTATACAAAATATCTATTCTCCTTTATAAAAAGAATAGTAGACTTTGGCGGTTATTTTTTCAACAATTCAGCCAGCAGTTTTTTTTAGCCAGCAGTTTTTTTCAGCCAGCAGTTTCCTCTCCTCTCCACCCCTGATTTCTCTCCCCTTCTCCTCTATCGTCTAAACCACTCCCCTAATCTCCTTATCCTCCATTCTGCAACCTCGGTGATTCGCGGAGGAGGTTGCGTTTTAAGCTGCCATCATTGTCGCCGTCGCCGGCGGTGGAGATCGGTTCAGTTAGAAAAGTTATATCAGGAGATCGAGATGAGAATGAGATATCGGTAACTAGAGAGAAGCTGAACCTAACTCTCCGCCTGTAAATACAAAACCTAACCAAAAATCGACATTCAACGCACCACCGCCGGACGGTGAAGGTGGCGGCAGAGGAGGAATCAATCCAGAGATTGTTGTTGTTGTTGATGATCCGAAGAAATCAACACGGCCGAAAAGGAACCTCGAGAAGAAGGAAGAGAAAGTTAGGTTTTCAATTGCGTTATCACGAAAGGAGATCGAGGAGGATTTCATTGCTATGATTGGGAAGAAGCCACCACGAAAACCTAAAAAGCGGCCTAAAATCATTCAGAATTAACTCGATGTATGCATTATTTCTTCATCCAAATTCATAAATTCGATCAACTCTGATCGGTCAAATCAAAATCAAAGTTGTAATAATTGTTTTCCAATTGATTTTATGTAACAACCCAAAAACACATCACATAATATTAAAGCCAAAAGCCCATAAGGGTCCCAAATACATCATAAACTCCAATATCAATTACATTGATTAAGGTCCTCAAGCAAATACAACCGAGATGCTAACTAAACAAAAACTGGAACTTGACGGTCTCTAATCTCGCACCTCCGTCTCAAGCCTTCTCCTTTCCCTTGCAACAAGCACCTAAGCCACCCTTTCCTGAAAATGGTTTTTAAGTTTTGAAAGCGAGGGTTAGACCATAAGGTCTAGTGAATTCCCTCCTTAAAAGCGTAACTGCAAAACATTTAAAAAGCACTTTTCCATACACATAACACTTGACAAGTTTGAGCTCAAACAAGGGTATACACAGTGGTACGGACCAATAACACCTTACAAAGCCAGGCACGGCAACTCAACACCTTACAAAGCCAGGCACGGCAACTCGACACCTTACAAAGCCAGGCACGGCAACTCAACACCTAACAAAGCCAGGCACGGCAACTCGGGGGTCCTCCACTGTGCAACCCGACTCTACCACAAGCATAAACACTTAAAACATGCTTTAAAACTTACTCGAGGAATATCCTCCTTCCACTTGTAAAACAACACTTTTCATGCATGAGAAAACATAAGATTCATGATAAACAAGTAAACTCATTTTCAGACATATCAATTCTTCGCAATTTAGTTTAAAAGATAGAATTAATGCATAAGGGAACTCACCTGGTACTCGGTTAAAAGACACCCTACTCAAAGCTCACTTAATCACCAAACGATCACCTGAATTGGGTTTAACAAATGAGGTATTAGACTCCCCATTTATGTTCTAAAACATTCCCCATACTGTCCTAAGACAATCCCCTAAACCAAGCCTCGAACCCAAGCCCAAACGACCAACGAAGCAAAAACGTAAAATCACGAAACAGAGCCTGGCGCCGATGCTGGCGCCAGTCCATCGGCGCCGCCATCGGCGCGGACCTCTGGACAGACTTTTTCCTGCACGAGAATTCTTTCCAAAACTCAAAGATTTCTCAATCCCAATGATAACTCTATTTTTAGAGTTATTATTTCCATTTATTTTCCACTTTATTTTGTCAATTTTAGCCATTTCACTTCTAAAAACCCCCATTCTTGGTATGATTTACGAAAACGAGCAAAAGGAGTGAACCATGGTCTTTAATAAATTATTTGGGGAAGTTTTGGGTGTTTTCTCGATTTTTCATCCGCAGTGACGTATACAGTGCCCACTCCGGTTCCCCACTCTTCGAGCTGTTCAAAAAGAAATCAAAAAGAAACTTTTAGTTGGGATCTAATTTTCTGGAGGAGGAAGGTTCATATGGCAGAGAAATGGCTGGAGAAGTACAAGGTAGTTCTCATTGAAGATAGCATCAAGTACACCTCTTTGTACTTGGAGATTGACTTGGAGAAGGGACCATTGGATAAAAGAATTGCACAAGGAGCTGAATTCTGCCACAACTCAGCAGTCTTTACCCATTGGAAGACCCACCTCTTTTGTGTAATACCCAACTCCTTCTCCTAGTATATAAAGGAGCACTTGGGTGCCATTAAATGCATGCTTAGTTTTCATCCTTGAATACTTTTAGTCTCAAATTCTCTCAACTACCACATTAGCTTTAGTCTTTTATTTACTGCAGTAACTAGCTTTAATTTTCAGTAATTTACTTTCTTAGTTTAAATTGTAGTTCGTATTACACAGTGCAGGGACGACTTCTCGTTCCCCACTGTGAGCAGTTAATTCAAATCACTTTCAGTTTTATTATGTGCAAATCTTCATCTTTTGTTTTCTTTACTTCGGAAATGTTAGGCTAAACATCCTTTGGGATGTAGGAAGGAGAAGTACCTGGATTTTATCAAAAATGCTTGAGTAATCTTTATACTTAGAATATTTGTTGTTTTGGTCTTTCATTCTCAATATTTACCCAAGGATGCGAACAAGCTGATCACTTGCAAGGATCTAAAGTCTAGTTCTTAACTTAGAAATAAGTAGAGCGCAGTGACACGAGCTTGAATGATGCTAGGGGATTCGAAAGAATTCTTTTGACACTTACGAAAGTGAGGTCGGCACAGTGAGTTAATCTCTGCCCACTGGAGTAGTAGGCAAGCTAATTTGTGTATTAAAAACACTTAGAGTATTTGTCTCTACACATTCCATCGAGGCCTGAAAAGGTCCATTTAGAGATCACCATTGACAAAACAACAAGTACTAAGAGTATGGGATTTTTATCTAACGGTGTGAGTATTTTGTAACCGGGCTTTTCTAGCGAAAATGTCCACCACGAATACGAGGATCACTCTAAGGACCGAGTATTTGAGATAAAATTTAGGGAAAATCCAACCTACATTCCTCCTTTTTAGCATTTAGTAAATCGTTTCAAGTAGCTATTTTACCAAACCAAACCAAAGTATTATTTTCCTCTCTAGTTGAAACTTGTAAAAGGAGCTCATGAGAACCGTATTGTCTTGATTGTCCAGTCTCTGTGGATTCGATTCTGGTATTTTACCAACTATTACTTGCTGTGACGATCATAGTGGACAGTGTACACTTGCACTTCCCACTGTGGACAGTTTGCAACCCACTGCGATTAAAACACACATTTCGCACGTACCAAGTTTTTGGCGCCGTTGCCGGGGACTGGCGTGATTTTAAATCTCAAGACATTAGTTTTTGTTCGAGCCCGAGTCACTAGTTTTTCTAAGCTGTTCGTATTGTATGCCACGGCGACAACTCGAACATTTGGTTCCAATAGATCTCGAAATAGAAAAAACGTTGCGAAAAACACGAAGAAGCAAGAAAACAAATCGACAACCTCCTGTGATCCCCACTGTGAACATGGCTGCAGTACCGCCACCTATAGTGGAGACCACAATCACGATTGCCGATAACAAAGATCGAAAAATACGGGACTATGCTACTTCCGGAGTTGGTGATTTAAGCTCCGGAATTTTGAGACCCAATATTGTTGCAACGCATTTTGAACTCAAACCGGTGATGTTTCAAATGATCCAAGCCATGGGTCAATTTGGAGGATCGCCATCTGAGGATCCGCACTCGCACTTAAAATCGTTTTTAGAAATGACCGATTCCTTTCAATTGCAAGGTGTTAGTGATGAGGCATTAAGACTAAGGCTTTTCCCTTTTTCATTAAGGGACAAAGCAAAATCTTGGCTGAACGCACATGCACCTCACTCGATAACCACTTGGCAAGAACTTGCCGATAGATTTTTGCAAAAATACTTTCCTCCAACAAGGAATGTTAGATTTCGAAATGATATAATTTTATTTAGACAAGAGGAAGATGAGGCTGTTTCGGATGCATGGGAACGATTTAAAGATTTACTTCGAAAGTGCCCACATCATGGCATCCCACATTGCATCCAATTGGAGACCTTTTACAATGGTCTTTCCAATGCAGCCAAAATCATCTTAGATGCAACAGCCGGTGGAACATTTACGAGTATGACTTACAACGAAGGATATCAAATCTTAGAAAAAGTGTCCAACAACAATACCGAATGGTCAAATCCGAGAGCACCCATGTCTAAGACCAACACCATAGATTCCGAAGCACTCAAAACCATGAATGCACAATTAGTGGCCTTGACAAAAATCGTTTTAAATCAAAATCGAGGCCAAGTCAATTCCGCAACCCATCTCGCTGATAACTGCTCCCTTTGTGGAGAGGAGCATGTTTTCGACTATTGTCCAGCAAACCCCGAATCTGTTAATGTCATAGGGACCAACCAAAGGAACAACCCTTATTCGCAGACTTATAATCCAGGTTGGAGAAATCATCCGAATTTCTCTTGGTCCGGTAATCAAGGACTCCAACCCCAAGGACCGAGTCACATCCAGCAAAGACCATACAATCCCCCGGGATTTCAGCAACATCACAGTGGGCAATCCCCACATCACAGTGGGCAATCCCCACAACCATACCAACCACGATCCAACCAACCAGCTGAGGCTCAACAATCGATCGAGTCGATTCTCAAAGGTTTTATGAATCAAACCCAAGCAGCCATTAGGAATATAGAGACCCAAGTAGGACAGCTAGCCGTTGAAGTTAAGAATAGACCACCAGGAACGTTACCGAGTGATACCGAGCAAGCTAGAGTGATAGGAAAAGGACCAGAACATGTCAAGTCCATAACTTTAAGGAGTGGAAAGGATCTGAAAAATATCATTTTTGAATCTGATGATTCGCCTCAAAAACCCACTGTGAGCACCACAGTGGGCACTCCTCAAGTCACTGTGATCCCCACAGTGGGGACCGACATCCCTGACCTTCCCACTTTTGGACCTGTCCCAAAGACTACTGTTCCAAAGCCAATACCACAGCAAACTCAGATTGACCCACGAAACATTCCATTTCCTCAAAGAATGAAGCCTAAAAATGTCGATGTTCAGTTTAAAAAATTCTTAGACATTTTTAAGCAACTTCACATTAACATACCCTTGGTAGAAGCTCTCGAGCAGATGCCAAGCTATGTTAAATTCTTAAAAGATATTTTGAACAAAAAGAGGAAGTTGGGTGAATTTGAAACTGTGGCTTTGACCGAAGAATGTAGTGCCCTCCTAACAAGCAAGATTCCACCTAAGTTGAAAGACCCGGGTAGTTTCACCATTCCATGCATTATAGGAGGACAAGAAGTAGGCCAAGCACTCTGTGATTTAGGAGCTAGTGTCAACTTGATGCCTTTGTCCATTTTTAACAAGTTAGGGATTGGAGAGGCTAGACCCACAACCGTGACATTACAACTAGCCGACCGATCCATTGCCTACCCCAAGGGAAAAATAGAAGACGTTTTGGTCCAAGTGGATAAATTTATCTTCCCCGCCGATTTTCTTGTTTTAGATTATGAGGCCGATAAAGAAATCCCAATCATCTTAGGACGTCCGTTTCTTGCAACCGGACGTACTTTGATCGATGTGCACAAAGGAGAACTCACGATGCGAGTTAATGACCAAGAGGTAACTTTTAATGTTTTCAAATCTCTCAAATATATAGACACCGAAGATTGTTTTGCCTTAAGTTCGATTTATGAAACCCACAATTTTGGCAATTTGCCCACAGTGGGGAGTACAGTTCCCACAGTGGGGATTGACAGTGAGCACTCTGAATCAGAGAGTAATGACACTTTTAAGGATGAGTGTAATAAGATGGTTGCAGCTTTTGAACCTCTGGACTTCAAGGATAGAGATGTTCAATCCCCTTCAATAGAACAACCTCCCGAGTTAGAGCTTAAACCATTGCCTTCCCATTTAAAGTATGCTTATCTCGCTAAGGATAATAAACTTCCCGTCATTATCTCTTCCAAACTTAGTGAGAAACAAGAACAACTTCTGATTGATTTGTTGATAAAGCATAAGGGAGCAATTGGTTGGACCATAGCGGACATTCGAGGGATTAGCCCCTCTTTATGTCAACATAAGATTAACTTGGAGAATGACCACCCGGGGAAAGTCCAACCCCAAAGAAGGTTGAACCCCATCATGAAGGAGGTAGTTAAGAAAGAAGTCTTGAAATGGTTAGATGCCGGTATTATCTATCCCATTGCCAGTAGTAGTTGGGTGAGCCCCGTTCAATGTGTCCCTAAAAAGGGAGGAACAACAGTGGTCAGAAATGAAAAGAACGAACTCATTCCAACTAGGACTGTTACGGGATGGAGAATATGCATGGATTATAGGCAACTGAATCTAGCAACAAAGAAAGACCATTTCCCGTTACCTTTTATTGATCAAATGCTTGATAGATTAGCGGGAAAGGAATTTTATTGTTTTCTAGATGGATACTCCGGATATAACCAAATCCACATCGCACCCGAAGACCAAGAAAAGACCACCTTTACTTGTCCATATGGTACTTTTGCATTCCGGAGAATGCCTTTTGGTTTATGTAATGCTCCCGCTACTTTTCAACGCTGTATGATGGCCATTTTTACTGATATGATAGAAGATACCATAGAAGTTTTTATGGACGATTTTTCTGTGATCGGCACATCATTTGATAACTGTTTGAGGAATCTAGAAAAAAGTTTGGTGAGATGTGAAACCCACGACCTTATTCTAAATTGGGAAAAATGTCATTTCATGGTCGAAGAGGGCATCGTTTTGGGTCATCTTGTGTCGAAAAAGGGTTTGGAAGTTGATAAAGCAAAACTAGAAGTAATCTCCCAACTTCCCGAGCCCACAACGGTAAAAGGCATTCGCAGTTTTTTAGGTCACGCAGGTTTCTATAGGAGGTTCATAAAAGATTTTTCCAAAATAACTAAACCCCTATGTAACCTGCTGCAACATGAAAGAGAGTTTGTTTTTACCAAAGAATGTAGAAACGCATTTGAAATAATCAAAAATGCCTTAGTTACTGCACCCATAGTGACCACTCCTGACTGGTCACTCCCATTTGAAGTCATGTGTGACGCCAGCGATTGGGCTATAGGTGCAGTACTAGGCCAACGAAAAGATAAGATTTTTCATCCAATATACTATGCAAGCAAGACTTTGATCGAGGCTCAAATCAACTACACTGTAACCGAAAAAGAACTACTTGCAGTAGTTTTTGCTTTTGATCGTTTCAGGTCTTACTTAATTGGAGCAAAGGTCATAGTACACACCGATCACGCAGCCATCAAATATTTGATCAACAAGGCTGACTCTAAACCGAGGTTGATCAGATGGGTGCTGTTGCTGCAGGAATTTGACCTCCAGATCGTCGACAGAAAAGGAACAAGCAATCAGGTTGCTGATCATCTGTCCAGGCTCGAGAAGACAGTGGGCACTGTTGACCCCACTCCTGACCCCACTCCGGTAAAAGAAACTTTTCCCGATGAACAATTATTATCTGCGCAACATCATAATGAAACTCCTTGGTATGCTGATATTGCAAACTTTTTAGCAAGTGGATTTAAGCCCCACGGGATGAGTGGACAACCATTCAAGAAATTTTTACACGACACACGACAATACGTTTGGGACGATCCCTTCTTGTACAAGATAGGGGCGGACCAAATATTAAGGCGTTGTGTCCATGGGAGTGAACAACATCAAATACTCCATGGTTGTCACACATCCCACTACGGTGGCCACTTCGGTGGAAACCGTACCGCAGCAAAAATTTTGCAAAGTGGATTCTTTTGGCCCACTGTTTTTAAAGACTCATTTGAATTCGTGAAAAATTGTGAGCAATGTCAACGTACGGGGAATATATCGCAAAGAAATGAAATGCCTCTTAACAACATTCTAGAGGTCGAACTTTTTGATGTATGGGGGATAGATTTTATGGGACCTTTTCCAAATTCCAACAATAACTTTTACATCTTGGTTGCGGTAGATTATGTTTCAAAATGGGTAGAAGCCATTGCTTGTCACTCCAATGATGCTAACACTGTGGTGAAGTTCTTACACAAAAATATATTCACTCGCTTCGGAACACCACGAGCATTAATTAGTGACGAAGGCACCCATTTTGTAAACAAAGTCATGGCCTCGGTTCTTGCTAAATATGATATTCATCATAGAGTGGCCACCGCATACCACCCACAAACCAATGGGTTGGCCGAGCTTTCAAATCGTGAGATCAAGGGAATTTTGGAAAAAGTTGTTAAGCCACACCGTAAAGATTGGTCAATCAAACTCGATGATGCTCTTTGGGCCTATCGAACAGCCTATAAAACTCCTCTGGGAATGTCTCCATTCAAATTAGTTTTTGGCAAAGCTTGCCATTTACCGATTGAATTAGAGCACAAGGCGTTCTGGGCCCTTAAAGAGCTTAACATGAGTGAGGATGCCACGGGAATCAAAAGGAGTCTGCAAATACATGAGCTAGAGGAGTTGCGATATCACTCCTATGAGAATGCAAAGTTGTACAAGGAAAAGACCAAGATGTGGCACGATCGTCGAATCAACCATAGGGAGTTCATGGAAGGACAACAGGTACTATTGTTCAATTCTCGTCTCAAACTCTTTCCAGGTAAACTTAAATCAAGATGGACGGGACCATACACCATTGTCAAGGTGAGTCCTTTCGGAACAGTGGAGTTGAAATCCCCACAATCGGGTCAAACCTTTAAAGTCAATGGGCAAAGGGTAAAGCATTTTTTGCATGAAAGTGCCCACATCCCTGCCCACTCTCCGCCTCGCTATGGTTAAGCAATGTCACAACCGTTTGTAAATATTTTATTTCAGTTATTTGCTGTCTTTTTATTATTTTTGGTCTTTTTAATTCTGCATGGTAGTTTGTTTTAATGTGTGTAGGAGAAATTGCCGCTTTTTGGAGGAAAAATCAAGAAAAAGCTTCGCAGTGGGGAGATGCATGTCCCTGCGTTCCTCACTCTCGGTCTGGCATAGGAAAAGACGGTTTGGGAGGGACCCACGGCTGACGCACATCATGCTTTTTCTTACAAACATCAACTTTTCCTGCCACTTGTCAAAAGCCCACCTATTCCCAAGATAAACCATCATTATCTTTTTCTCTCTCTACTAACCGTCCCCAATCAACTCAAAAACCATCACCCTCAAATCAGATTTTTACTTTAACTTCCCTAAACACACCAAGTTTCTTCATCTTCTCCATTTCTCTCTCAAAGAAAACCCACAAACCTAAAACCCTTCCTAAAACCCTAAAAATGGCAAGAACCAAGAGAATGAACACCAACCCCGATGCACTCACACGTGCGGCCGTCCGCCGCAGGACCGCCGAGGAACAACCACCGGAAGCCGTCACCAATGACCTGAACGAACCGCCACCGGTCTCCGGCGAAAACCCGATCATCTCCGGTGCAGCCGACGAGGGTTCTTCAAAGCACGAAAGCCCAAAAGCTACTTCATCATCGCAAGTCTCAGACAACAGTATCACCCATTTCGAGACCGAGACACTTCTAGCCGAAGAAGAAGAGAGACGGTTAGCAGAGGAGTTCAAACAGAAAATGGAAGCCATTAGAAAAAGAAAGGAAGAGGTCGAGAGGAGGCGTCGAGAGGAAAAAGAAAGAATCAGAAAGGAAGAAGAAGAAAGAATCAAAAGAGAGGAGGAAGAGAGATTGAGGAGGGAAGAAGCCGCAAGATTGGCTAGAGAGGAGGAGGAGCGATTGAAAGAGGAAGAACGAAAGAAGGATGAAGAAGCAAGGATATTCGAGCAGAAAAAGAAACAAGCAGAGGAGGAGTGTTTGGCTCGTGAGGAAGAAGAAAGACAGAAGAAGATTAAGGAACAGACTCAGACATTAGACATTCCCCAGAACAAAAATGCTGATAGTGTGGAGGATGTCCACACCACTGCCCACAGTGAGGAAACCCCAACCAGAGCACTCCAGAGGAATAGGGGAATGGTTACACGATCTGGTGCATCCAAGAAGGCATCGTCTGCAAAACCAAAAAGAAAAGCGTCGAGGAAAGGTAAGGGTATCGAACCCTCTTTAAGTTCTTCTTCTAGTGATACTAATACGGGAAGTGAACAAAACCTTTCTGAAAATCCACATCTGTCCACTGTGGGGACTGCTCATGCCCCCAGTGGGATACCGAGGCAATTCACTTCCCCAGCTGCTAGAACCCACTTTGAGTGTATTTATACTCGGAAGTTGAATTTAGAGAGGGGTTTCGACCCCGACTTTGTAGAAGCAAATCCCTTTGTCAAAGATAAACTTGTAGCGCAAGATTGGGCAACCATTGCCACTGCCAATCGCCGCGCTAATGCATCATTAGTCCGAGAATTTTATGCTGAGGCCTCCCAAGCCAAAGAATCATTTGTTAAGATCAGAGGAAAGGTTGTGGACTTTACTCCAGGCAATATAAACCGAGTGTTAGGTAGAGGAGCTCCGGAACCTTGTGCTTTCGGACAGTTCCTGGCAAAGATGACTCCGGCTGATGAGGAATTGATTTTAAAAGAAATAGCAGTTGAGGGAAGGCCATGGAATCAGGATGGCCAAAGAAGGTGTCTATATGCTGGCAGCCTCACCACTGAGGCTGCTGTGTGGTTCCAATTCCTAAGGGCCTCGGTGGCCCCAACATCGCACGACACGACTCTCTCCATGCATAAGTGTGCCATGCTTTACTGCGTTCTCACTAAAAAGAAGATCAATCTGGGAATCATAATGCATGGTGCCATCCATCAGGCCAGAACACGAACCAAGGTAATCCTACCCCTTCCTTGCCTTATTACACTATTGCTAATAGATGCCGGAGTGCCCACAGCTGAAGAAGACCAGTGGATCATTTCCACGAAAAACATCAGTATTCAGACAATTAAGAAGATGAGAAGAGAGATAGGAGGCCCGTCTGTTGAGCCTGCCCAGGTACAGCCCAATGTGCGAATAGCCGACGAGCACATAGTGGGCACTGAAGTGCCCACTGTGGGGAAGAAGGGTACCCCACTCCATTCAACCGAGGCCGGATCATCAAGCAACCAAATGGGAGAGATTTTGGCAGCTTTAAAGAAGCTCACATACAGGATCGAGTTGCTGGAAAGTGAGCAGCGATACCAGAACCGGGCCACGCAGAAATTTTGGATGTATACAAGAGAACGAGATGAGGTGACGGGCCTGATGATGAAAGAGGCCAACCCAATGCTAGCTGCTCAGCTACCAGAATTCCCGAAAGATATCTGCCCGGTTAATGACAGTGAGGATGAGTTCGATGATGATGATGCGGATCTGTCACCGCAAGCCACCCAAACCCCGTGAATGGTTTGTTTTTAAAACAATGGTTTCGCTCTTTTGCTCACCAAAAACAATTTTATTTTGTTTGGTTGATCTTTTTGTGCCTATGGCTAGGCATTGACACTATTTGCTGTTTTAACTTTTTAAATATCGATGCATGAAAATCCTACCGGTAGGTAGGTACTTTTGGGTACTAACATATTGATTGTTTGAATGCTTGTTTGACCTCGTTTCCATTTCAAGGTACAACTTTCGGCTTCCGACTTAAAAGGTCACTTTTGTAAGTACAAATCTCAACTTGTCCCGTGAAATGATATAGGCCATTTTTCGCATCCAAACACGATCCTTTTTGTACCCCCAAACCACCACCTTTGTTCATTAATTCAATGTCACAGTGGGGACACTGTGAGATTTTAAGTTTGAGGTGGGAACTTCCAGAGTGACCTCCAGTTTACTCACAGTGAGGACACTGTGAAGTCCAAGTTTGAGGTGGGTAAGCCGTACCCCCCTCCAAAAAAAAAGAGAAAACACAAAAATACAAAAACAGAAGAAAATAGGAGTAGCACTAACAAAATTGATGGTGTGCCTTTTCTGGACCATCAAAGTGCTCACTCCCAGAAAACGATGGTGTGCCTATTCTGGACCATCAGAATACCCACCCTCACAAAAAAAAAATAGCCATACTCATTATACCCAAATAAAGCCTGAAAGTGTACGTTCTTATCATAGCAAAATACTAAACACCCACTTCTTGAAATAAAAATCTCAAAGCGAGATCTTCGGTCCATGTTTGGAAATTTTTGCCAAAACCCTTGGGAAAAGATTCAAAGCCATAAACCCTTCAAACCCAAGAAAGCCCTATTGATCAAAAGGTAAACAAGGGAAAGGTTTCGTCAAACACAAAAGTGAAATTTTCAAGTTTGGAACCGAAGGAAGTATCGAAGGAAGGAGATCAACGCCCATTCAAGTCAAGAAATATGTAAGTCCATCAAAGACCTTTTATGCATTGTGTTTCATTTTATTTCTTTCTTTTTATTACTTGGGGACAAGTAATGATTTAAGTTTGAGGTTGTGATAACTCTATTTTTAGAGTTATTATTTCCATTTATTTTCCACTTTATTTTGTCAATTTTAGCCATTTCACTTCTAAAAACCCCCATTCTTGGTATGATTTACGAAAACGAGCAAAAGGAGTGAACCATGGTCTTTAATAAATTATTTGGGGAAGTTTTGGGTGTTTTCTCGATTTTTCATCCGCAGTGACGTATACAGTGCCCACTCCGGTTCCCCACTCTTCGAGCTGTTCAAAAAGAAATCAAAAAGAAACTTTTAGTTGGGATCTAATTTTCTGGAGGAGGAAGGTTCATATGGCAGAGAAATGGCTGGAGAAGTACAAGGTAGTTCTCATTGAAGATAGCATCAAGTACACCTCTTTGTACTTGGAGATTGACTTGGAGAAGGGACCATTGGATAAAAGAATTGCACAAGGAGCTGAATTCTGCCACAACTCAGCAGTCTTTACCCATTGGAAGACCCACCTCTTTTGTGTAATACCCAACTCCTTCTCCTAGTATATAAAGGAGCATTTGGGTGCCATTAAATGCATGCTTAGTTTTCATCCTTGAATACTTTTAGTCTCAAATTCTCTCAACTACCACATTAGCTTTAGTCTTTTATTTACTGCAGTAACTAGCTTTAATTTTCAGTAATTTACTTTCTTAGTTTAAATTGTAGTTCGTATTACACAGTGCAGGGACGACTTCTCGTTCCCCACTGTGAGCAGTTAATTCAAATCACTTTCAGTTTTATTATGTGCAAATCTTCATCTTTTGTTTTCTTTACTTCGGAAATGTTAGGCTAAACATCCTTTGGGATGTAGGAAGGAGAAGTACCTGGATTTTATCAAAAATGCTTGAGTAATCTTTATACTTAGAATATTTGTTGTTTTGGTCTTTCATTCTCAATATTTACCCAAGGATGCGAACAAGCTGATCACTTGCAAGGATCTAAAGTCTAGTTCTTAACTTAGAAATAAGTAGAGCGCAGTGACACGAGCTTGAATGATGCTAGGGGATTCGAAAGAATTCTTTTGACACTTACGAAAGTGAGGTCGGCACAGTGAGTTAATCTCTGCCCACTGGAGTAGTAGGCAAGCTAATTTGTGTATTAAAAACACTTAGAGTATTTGTCTCTACACATTCCATCGAGGCCTGAAAAGGTCCATTTAGAGATCACCATTGACAAAACAACAAGTACTAAGAGTATGGGATTTTTATCTAACGGTGTGAGTATTTTGTAACCGGGCTTTTCTAGCGAAAATGTCCACCACGAATACGAGGATCACTCTAAGGACCGAGTATTTGAGATAAAATTTAGGGAAAATCCAACCTACATTCCTCCTTTTTAGCATTTAGTAAATCGTTTCAAGTAGCTATTTTACCAAACCAAACCAAAGTATTATTTTCCTCTCTAGTTGAAACTTGTAAAAGGAGCTCATGAGAACCGTATTGTCTTGATTGTCCAGTCTCTGTGGATTCGATTCTGGTATTTTACCAACTATTACTTGCTGTGACGATCATAGTGGACAGTGTACACTTGCACTTCCCACTGTGGACAGTTTGCAACCCACTGCGATTAAAACACACATTTCGCACGTACCACCCAACTTCCCCAAATCAGTTCTAGTTCTCCCAAAACAATATTTCAGTCCCAAACTCAAAATGGAAGGACAAAACCTATAACCCTCCATTGGAAAGGTGAAATATCACCAAGAGGTCTCAATCTCCTCAAGTGATTCATCAATCTCACCCTTCCAATTGGTTTTGCCTCCAAAACACTTAAATAAAGAAAGAGATTGCAACAAATTCCTACACAAAAGCCCCATTTCCAAAACAAACCAAGAGATTAAGATGGAAGTATACCTTAGAAGCAAACTCCTTCAATCTCCAGCCCCAAAACCTTTCCAAACCTTAAATGGGGGAAAACTTGAGCTCTTTCTCCTCTCCAATTCTCTCCAGCCGAAATGAGTGAAGGAATAGGGTTTTAGGGAGGGTTTTATCTTAATAAACTTTCCTTCTTCACAACCCAGCCACCAAACTTTCAGTTCTTTACACAAGCACCCCAAAGTTCCTTATTTCTGCACTAAAACCACCAAGTATGGAATATGGGTGTGTTACAACACCTCCCCCTTAACAGGATTCCGTCCCCGGAATCTCATCACTGAAAAGGTGTGGGTACCTTGCCCTCATCTCGGTCTCAGATTCCCATGTCGCTTCACTCCCCTTGTGGAAACGCCACAACACCTTCACCAGGCTAATCTCCTTGTTCCTTGTTCTTCGAACCTTACGGTCGGTGATAGCTTCTGGCTCCTCCACAAAGTTCAATTTCTCATCAATCTGGACTTCGTGCAGAGGTATTGCCATTTCGACTTCCGCCAAGCATTTCCTCAGATTCGACACGTGAAAGGTATTATGAATTCTTTGCAATTCTACTGGCAATTCCAACTTATAAGCTACTTCTCCGACGCGCTCAATGATCTTGAACGGTCCTATATAGCGGGGGCTCAACTTTCCCCTCTTCCCGAATCTGATTACTCCTTTCCAAGGGGATACTTTTAGCATCACCTTATTCCCAACTTGGAACTCGATATCCTTACGCCTCTTGTCGGCATAACTCTTTTGTCGGTCGCGAGCAACTTTCAGCCGTTCTCTCACCTGGTCGATTTTGTCGGCAGTCAACTGTACTATTTCGGGTCCAGCCAGTTGTTTCTCTCCGACCTCGTTCCAACAAAGAGGTGTCCGACACTTTCTACCATAGAGTATCTCGTAAGGAGCGGCTTTTATGCTTGCGTGGTAACTATTGTTATACGCAAACTCGATCAACGGCAGGTGGTTCTCCCACGAACCCTGAAAATCTAACGCGCAAGCTCTCAACATGTCTTCCAGGGTCTGGATGGTTCGCTCGCTCTGACCATCCGTCTGAGGATGATATGCGGTGCTCATCTTGATTTGAGACCCCATTTCTCGCTGGAAGCTCCTCCAAAAAGTCGACGTGAATCGACTATCGCGATCCGAGACTATTGACGACGGCACCCCATGACGGGTCACTATCTCGTCGATGTACAACTTTGCCAATTTCTCCATCGGGTATGATTCCTTTATTGGAAGGAAATGCGCCGACTTGGTGAGTCGATCTACAATTACCCAGATGGCATCGAAGCCCTTTGGAGTTCTAGGCAACTTTGTCACGAAATCCATCGCAATTTGATCCCACTTCCATACCGGAATATCCAAGGGTTGGAGTTTTCCGTACGGTCGTTGGTGCTCTACCTTCACCCTTAGACAAGTGTCACACCTTTCCACGAAGTAAGCTATATCCTTCTTCATACCCGGCCACCAATAGTCCTGCCGCAAATCACCAAACATCTTGTTCGTCCCTGGATGGATGGAGTACTTTGACCTGTGAGCCTCCTCTAGTATCAACTTCCTCACGTTCCCCAACTTCGGAACCCATACTCTACCGTTGAGGCATTTCAGTCCTCGGCTATCTTCTACTAGGGAGTTCACGTTCCCCACCATCCGCTCTTTCTTGAGGTTCTCAACCGCAGAAGCTTCCCCTTGCCATTTCTTTATTTCACCCAGCAGATTAAATGTGACCTCAGCCCTTAAGGCTATGATCTTCGAGGCTTCTCCTCTTTCTTTACGGCTCAAGGCGTCCGCCACTACATTAGCTTTTCCGGGATGGTACTCAATCTCGCAATCGTAGTCTGACAACAATTCCATCCACCGGCGTTGCCTCATGTTTAGCTCTTTCTGATCGAAGACGTGACGAAGGCTTTTGTGATCGGTGAAGATCTTACACCTCGTCCCATACAAATAGTGCCTCCAAATCTTTAAGGCGAAAACAACGGCCGCCAGTTCTAAATCATGGGTGGGGTATCGCTTCTCATGCTCCTTCAATTGACGGGACGCATAAGCGATCACTTTACCACGCTGCATCAAGACACACCCCAAGCCCAATTTAGAGGCGTCGTTGTACACCACAAAGTCTTCCGTTCCTTCGGGTAAGGTTAGAATCGGAGCCTCACTCAACATTTCTTTTAACCTTTGGAAGGCTTCTTCTTGCCCTTCGGTCCAATTGAACTTGGTGTTCTTCTTGGTCAAAGAAGTCAACGGAGTAGCAATTTTTGAGAAGTCTTTGATGAACTTCCGATAATACCCCGCTAACCCAAGGAAACTACGGACTTCGGACGGCGTTCTGGGCGGTTCCCAGTTCTTGATAGCTTCTACCTTTGCCGGTTCCACCTTGATTCCACTCTGGGTCACCACATGTCCCAAAAACTGCACCTCTCGAAGCCAAAATTCGCACTTCGAAAATTTGGCATAGAGTTTCTCCCGCTTCAACAATTCTAGTACAGCTCTCAAATGCTCCCTATGCTCTTTCTCCGACTTCGAGTAGACGAGAATATCATCTATGAAGACGATCACGAATTTATCTAAATAGGGTTGACACACCCTATTCATCAAATCCATGAACGCGGCGGGGGCATTCGTTAATCCGAACGGCATCACTAAAAACTCGTAATGACCGTATCGGGTTCGAAAATCCGTCTTTGGAATATCTTCTCCTCGTACCTTGAGTTGGTGGTACCCCGATCTCAGATCTATCTTTGAAAAGTAGCTAGCCCCTTGCAACTGATCGAACAGGTCGTCAATCCTGGGGAGCGGATACTTGTTCTTGACAGTGACTTTGTTGAGTTCCCGGTAATCAATACACATCCTCATAGTCCCGTCCTTCTTCTTCACGAAAAGCACCGGCGCACCCCACGGCGAGGTACTCGGTCTCACGAACCCTTTGTCTAGCAACTCTTGGAGTTGAGTCATCATCTCCTTCATCTCGGAAGGTGCCAATCGATATGGTGCACGAGCTATTGGTGTAGCTCCTGGCACCAAGTCAATTCGGAACTCGATCTGGCGATCTGGTGGTAGATCACACAATTCGTCCGGAAATACCTCCGGGTATTCACTCACGATCGGTACATCTCCTACCTCGCGCTTCTCTTTCTTTACATCTACCACATAAGCTAGGTAACTCTGACATCCCTTCCTTAGACATTTGGTAGCCTTAACCAAGGAAATAAGATTAGACTTCCTATCTCGACGGTTCCCATAAATTACTACCATTCCCTTATCCGGCAATTGCACCCGAATCAACTTTTTGTTGCAAACGATGGTAGCATTATTCTTCGCCAACCAATCCATTCCCAGCACTACATCAAACTCTCCCATCGGCATAGGGTACAAACTTATCGGTATCAAACTCCCTTCTATGTCTATACAACATCCCTCCACCACACTACTAACTAGCACCACGTTGTCATCGGCGGTCTCCACTTCTATGGCACTACCCAAACGCTTAGGCCTCACCCCCAAGCGTTTCACGAAATCAGGAGATACAAAGGAGCGATTCGCCCCCGAATCAAATAACACATTGGCACATAAAGAGTTCACCAAAAAGGTACCTGTCACGACATCTGGAGTTTCCTCCGCCTCATTCGCTGTCATACGAAATGCACGACCCTTCGCGCGAGCCGGTTCTTCCTTCTTCTCAACCCCTTGCACCCCCTGACGATTCCCAAACTGACCCGATCCTCCTCTTCTAAGCTTGGGACAGTCATACCGTTTATGATCCATCGACCCACATTGGAAACAACCCTGCTTCTGCGGGCAATCCCTTGACATGTGCCCCGGCAGCCCACAGTGAAAACACGTCCCCGAGTCCGCCTTACACTCTCCTCTATGCATCCGATGACACTTCCCACACGGCTTGTTACCAAAATTCCGATTCCCACGCGGCTCCGGCCTAGAAACTTTCCTTTTCCGAGCATCATTCCCCGGTCCATCCCATTTCCTCTTTTCCCCGGCCCTCTCAGATTGCTGACGATCTTTTTCCCTTTCTACCAACTCGGCCGCATTTATAGCCGCTTGGAATGTGCTAGGATTCCTTGCCATTACCAACTCCCGTACACTGCTCTTCAATCCATAGAGGTACCTCTCTACTCGACGCTCCTCGGTTGGGACATACAACTCCGCAAAACGAGCTTTCTCAATGAACTTGGAAGTGTACTCTCTCACGGTCGAGTCCCCTTGAGCTAGGTTCAAGAACCCCTCTTCCAACTTCTTAATCGCCGCTAGAGGGCAAAACTGAGCCTTGAACCTCCTCACGAATTCCTCCCATTTCATGGTCTTGGCCACTGACGATCCCAAACCCCCGGTTTCGGCATCCCACCAAAAGATGGCCTCCGACTTCAACATAGACAGGGCGTAGATCACCTTGTCCTCTTCGGCACACTTACAAATGTCAAAGACCAACTCCATTTCTCGAACCCACTTTATGGCTAGTATCGGGTCGCATTCTCCCTGAAAGGTAGGAGGTTTGCAAGATGAGAATGCTTTGTGACTACATCCTCTAGCTGCCGACTCGTTCACCACTAGCGTCGTGGATTGTTTGTGGCTACCAACTTCCGTGGGAGGCGGACTAGACAATTCGGTGACTGCCTTACTCTCACTGTTCTCTTTACTTCCCGCTGCCGAAACATCATGATGATTCATCCACCGGTCTAACTTTTCCTGCAGCTTCAACATTTCGGTGGCGAAGGCCTCTTGAGTCACAAAGGCGCGATTCTCCGCTGCCGAGCCCTCTCGATGAGACTTTTCCCGATCGGACGGTGCCTCCACACTCTTAGTTCGACGAGCAGCCGGAGTTTTCTTCTTTGGGCGAGTACCCTCCACATTGGTAGTAGCCCTACGTGGAATGGCCTCACGCCCCCTTCCACGACCTTTTCCTCTACCCCGGGCAGCCGGCGCCCTCGGGGGAACCACGGGTTCGTCCACTTGAACCTCCTCCGATGGAACCATTCTTACACTCGGTACAGACCTGCTCCTTGTCGATCTTCCAGTCATGACGAAACTGATACAAAACACAAAAAAACAAACACTTAATACCAGTATCACTCTCTTGAGGTAATTCAAGTATCCCCACGTGCCTGTAAATTCGAAATTATATTGGCCAGGTATAATTCCCAGTTTACCTCACATGATGATCCTCGACACCCCATTCCACTCAAGCCGCTTATGTCTCCTCCTATGGTTCTCCTATATCTCGGTTGTGTCCCTACTCCAAAGTTTAAGTCTAGGCCCAATCGGTCACCTAAATCCCTTAAACTACGGCTCTGATACCATTTGTAACAACCCAAAAACACATCACATAATATTAAAGCCAAAAGCCCATAAGGGTCCCAAATACATCATAAACTCCAATATCAATTACATTGATTAAGGTCCTCAAGCAAATACAACCGAGATGCTAACTAAACAAAAACTGGAACTTGACGGTCTCTAATCTCGCACCTCCGTCTCAAGCCTTCTCCTTTCCCTTGCAACAAGCACCTAAGCCACCCTTTCCTGAAAATGGTTTTTAAGTTTTGAAAGCGAGGGTTAGACCATAAGGTCTAGTGAATTCCCTCCTTAAAAGCGTAACTGCAAAACATTTAAAAAGCACTTTTCCATACACATAACACTTGACAAGTTTGAGCTCAAACAAGGGTATACACAGTGGTACGGACCAATAACACCTTACAAAGCCAGGCACGGCAACTCAACACCTTACAAAGCCAGGCACGGCAACTCGACACCTTACAAAGCCAGGCACGGCAACTCAACACCTAACAAAGCCAGGCACGGCAACTCGGGGGTCCTCCACTGTGCAACCCGACTCTACCACAAGCATAAACACTTAAAACATGCTTTAAAACTTACTCGAGGAATATCCTCCTTCCACTTGTAAAACAACACTTTTCATGCATGAGAAAACATAAGATTCATGATAAACAAGTAAACTCATTTTCAGACATATCAATTCTTCGCAATTTAGTTTAAAAGATAGAATTAATGCATAAGGGAACTCACCTGGTACTCGGTTAAAAGACACCCTACTCAAAGCTCACTTAATCACCAAACGATCACCTGAATTGGGTTTAACAAATGAGGTATTAGACTCCCCATTTATGTTCTAAAACATTCCCCATACTGTCCTAAGACAATCCCCTAAACCAAGCCTCGAACCCAAGCCCAAACGACCAACGAAGCAAAAACGTAAAATCACGAAACAGAGCCTGGCGCCGATGCTGGCGCCAGTCCATCGGCGCCGCCATCGGCGCGGACCTCTGGACAGACTTTTTCCTGCACGAGAATTCTTTCCAAAACTCAAAGATTTCTCAATCCCAACTTCCCCAAATCAGTTCTAGTTCTCCCAAAACAATATTTCAGTCCCAAACTCAAAATGGAAGGACAAAACCTATAACCCTCCATTGGAAAGGTGAAATGTCACCAAGAGGTCTCAATCTCCTCAAGGGATTCATCAATCTCACCCTTCCAATTGGTTTTGCCTCCAAAACACTTAAATAAAGAAAGAGATTGCAACAAATTCCTACACAAAAGCCCATTTCCAAAACAAACCAAGAGATTAAGATGGAAGTATACCTTAGAAGCAAACTCCTTCAATCTCCAGCCCCAAAACCTTTCCAAACCTTCAATGGGGGAAAACATGAGCTCTTTCTCCTCTCCAATTCTCTCCAGCCGAAATGAGTGAAGGAATAGGGTTTTAGGGAGGGTTTTATCTTAATAAACTTTCCTTCTTCACAACCCAGCCACCAAACTTTCAGTTCTTTACACAAGCACCCCAAAGTTCCTTATTTCTGCACTAAAACCACCAAGTATGGAATATGGGGTGTTACATTTTACAGGCTGTATTTCCACGTTTATGGTTATCTGAAGTTCATCCTGATCGATACAAAGTGAATGAAAATGGAAAGGTGTGAAGATCATTATCATATCGTTGTGTAATTGATTGATCGACTTAATCGGTGGTGTTTTCAAGCTCAGGCTATGAGGTATAATTAACATATAATGTTGTTTGTGAAATTATCTGGGCTCGGGTTTTCAATTTCCATTGAAATTGTTCATCATAGATTCATAACTTCAAGATTTTCAGTAGGAATTTTATGGTTTTGGTTTTTTAGTTGTTGATTCACATTGGTGTGCATTATTATATATAAAGATTTGGGGTTGTTTAATGTCCAATTAGTTTTAGGATCTGTTCAATTTAAAATCATTCAGAATGAACTCGATGTATGCATTATTTCTTCATCCAAATTCATAAATTCGATCAACTCTGATCGATCAAATCAAAATCAAAGTTGTAATAATTGTTTTCTAATTGATTTTGCAGGCTGTATTTCCAGGTTTATGGTTATCTGAAGTTCATCCTGATCGATACAAAGTGAATGAAAATGGAAAGGTGTGAAGATCATTATCATATCGTTGTGTAATTGATTGATCGACTTAATCGGTGGTGTTTTCAAGCTCAGGCTATAAGGTATAATTAACATATAATGTTGTTTGTGAAATTATCTGGGCTCGGGTTTTCAATTTCCATTGAAATTGTTCATCATAGATTCATAACTTCAAGATTTTCAGTAGGAATTTTATGGTTTTGGTTTTTAGTTGTTGATTCACATTGGTGTGCATTTTTATATATAAAGATTTGGGGCTGTTTAATGTCCAATTAGTTTTAGGATCTGTTCAATTTAATGATTATGAGCATTTATCTCAAGGAACATTCCCTGCAGATTGAAATTATAAGCACATGTATGCCTATTCCTTTCATCGTCTTCTTTTTTCTGTATTTTTTTGTTGGGATAGATTCATAACTTCAAGATTTTCAGTAGGAATTTTATGGTTTTGGTTTTTTAGTTGTTGATTCACATTGGTGTGCATTATTATATATAAAGATTTGGGGCTGTTTAATGTCCAGTTAGTTTTAGGATCTGTTCAATTTAATGATTATGAGCATTTATCTCAAGGAACATTCCCTGCAGATTGAAATTATAAGCACATGTATGCCTATTCCTTTCATCGTCTTCTTTTTTCTGTATTTTTTTGCTGGGATAGATTCATAACTTCAAGATTTTCAGTAGGAATTTTATGGTTTTGGTTTTTTAGTTGTTGATTCACATTGGTGTGCATTTTTATATATAAAGATTTGGGGCTGTTTAATGTCCAATTAGTTTTAGGATATGTTCAATTTAATGATTATGAGCATTTATCTCAAGGAACATTCCCTGCAGATTGAAATTATAAGCACATGTATGCCTATTCCTTTCATCGTCTTCTTTTTCTGTATTTTTTTGTTGGGATAGATTCATAACTTCAAGATTTTCAGTAGGAATTTTATGGTTTTGGTTTTTTAGTTGTTGATTCACATTGGTGTGCATTATTATATATAAAGATTTGGGGCTGTTTAATGTCCAGTTAGTTTTAGGATCTGTTCAATTTAATGATTATGAGCATTTATCTCAAGGAACATTCCCTGCAGATTGAAATTATAAGCACATGTATGCCTATTCCTTTCATCGTCTTCTTTTTTCTGTATTTTTTTGCTGGGATAGATTCATAACTTCAAGATTTTCAGTAGGAATTTTATGGTTTTGGTTTTTTAGTTGTTGATTCACATTGGTGTGCATTATTATATATAAAGATTTGGGGCTGTTTAATGTCCAATTAGTTTTAGGATCTGTTCAATTTAATGATTATGAGCATTTATCTCAAGGAACATTCCCTGCAGATTGAAATTATAAGCACATGTATGCCTATTCCTTTCATCGTCTTCTTTTTTCTGTATTTTTTTGTTGGGTATCATGTATATATGATAGTCTATATGTTTCCATTTCTTCAATATTTCATCAGATCCTTTTCATATTTACATTATTCTACGATTCTTTAAGTTATGTTTTGTTGTTAGTTCAGTAGACATGAGTCCATGGCTCATGCAACAGAAGCTATTTACAAGTTAGGAGTCCTGTTTTCTATGCTTTGGAGAAGGGAGTAAAGAGCAAGAACAAAAGAGTTTCTCATTGTGAAATATATCTCGATGATTTTGTCATACATTACACGCCTTCTCTCCCATCCTGATCTATTTCATGGCCAAACCAATTTCATGGCCACCGATTTCATGATTGATTCATGGTCACAGATTTCTACTTTTTCTCTCTTATTGTGGTCGGCTTCTAATTTAGGGTTTTTCTTTTTTGTTTGTTTGATTTAGATATGAAGGATTGTCGAGATGGAGATGACGTCAACTCAAAGAAAGCTCAAGTTAATCTTATATCTCTTCGATGAACATTTGTATGTGATAGGTATTCTGCTTTCTTGATATAATAAATTGGGGTTTTTGATTTTCTTTATATGGGTTTATAAGATGAAGATGAGGCTGGAATGCAGGTTTTGGCATTTTTTTCACGGTCCTTGCCCCGTTATTCTTTACACCGACAAACTCTCTATTTTTTGTAATCCTCCCAGATCATCAAAACTATGTTTTTTTTTTGGATAGGGATCTATGTTTATGTCACTAATGTTTGTTTTTAATTTTCTTGCAGTTCAGTCTTTCCAATATTGTTGCTGATGGTTCATCTGTTGAGGTAACATATTTTTACTCGTATAGTTTTATCTAGCATCTCAATACATGTACATAGATCATGATTCCTCATGTTGTCATCTAAACTCATCCCTGGTAGCTAAGCTGCATATCAAAATTAGTTGTTTGTATATGAATATGAAATATTCTCATAGGAACAAATTGAATCAGCAGCAGAGATGCTTTATGGTCTAATTCATGTGAGATATATCTTGACAACTAAAGGATTGGGTGCCTTGGTAAGAAATTGAATTGTAATCTTATGTTGGTAGGTTCATAGAAATCGAGACTTTGAATGCTCTTTCAATGTTTGAGGATTTTTGTGATTCTACAGTCCAGGCTTCCAGTTTCTCTTGTATGCAATTGTTGCCTGTCATTTTGTTTGGTTTTGGACTTTGGCTTTGTATTTTCCATTCCAAAAGTCTCTCTTGTTTCTTATTCCGCGAATAAATAGTTCCAGGATTTTTCTTAATGTTAGGTTGACATTGTTTTTCCTCTTTCTTTCTTTCTTTCTGTTCTCTGCTATTTTGTTCCCTCCCTTTCTCTGGCACAAGAAAGAAACGATTTATCGTTCAATATATCAAGTTGTTTGGCTTTGCCATGACAATCATTAAAGTTCCTAGATTGTAACTGGTCGTCTTGCTTACATTCACTCAAGTTTTGCATCCCGCTGCATTGCATTTTAATTAAAATACATAAACATTTATCGGAATTAGTTGGATAAATTTTAATTGAATTTAAAACTTAAAGATAAATATAATTCTAGTTAATTAAAATTGGTATTAGACAAGAAATAAAATTAAAAATACAATAATCTAAAAAGTTGAAAGATATTTTGTAATTATCAAAAACTTAGAAAAAAAACTAGAGATTATGAACAATGTTTCTCTATATTTAGAGAGTAATTCATTTCTTTATTTTAGAGAGGAAAATAGATGGTTCATTAAATATGTTTTAGAAAGTAAAATAGAAGTATAGAGTAAAATAGAGGGTTCATTTGAGATAATCTTAACTATGTTTGGCAAACTAGCTGGTAACAGATAAGCTAGCTGGTGACTGATTAGGTAGCTGATATCTGATAACCTAGCTGATGAATAAGTCACGTTTGACAAAAACTAGCTTATAAGAGCATCTCCAACAGATGCTCTATATTTTTTCTAAAATAGAGACTCAAAAGAGAAAATCTCTAAAAATAATTACATCTCCAACAAATTCTCTATTTTAGATATTTCAACATCTATCATATTGTTAAAATATTACTTATATTTATCAACCCAATACATCCTTTAAAAAGAATTTGTGAAAAATAATAATAACTCAACCCTATTGGTGGGAATAAATAAAAAATATATATCTTCATTTACCAAGTTTTATTGAATTCTTCAAACTTAGAGTTTTTCCTAGTTTTTTCTATTTTAGATAACGTTATACATAAACTGTTGGAGCAATTTATAGTACAAAATATCATTTTTTTCTCTATCTTAGAGAAGTTATTGGAGATGCTCTAAGGATATAAAATGACCAAAAGGACATCTTTAAAAAATAATCAATTATAATATTTAATAATATAGTTAAAACAAATCTGTATAGTAATAATAGGTTAATTAATACAAAAAATATAGTAAAGAAAATTTAAATAATATAATATGTTAATTAAAAGAATTTAAAATTTATTAATATTATGATTTAGAATTTATTAAATCAAATTTTAGAAGAAAAACCTATATTAGTTTATAATTTTAGATAACCGTTACGTATAATAATTAAATAACAATAAAAATAGTAGTTGATAATTCAAATATATTGATTAATATTGAAAAATATATATATAGAAACAATTAATATGATTAATAATAATCTAAGATATTGTTGTTTCTTCAACAATTTCTGATCTCTAGTGGACCTCTCAATAAAAAAAATTAAAATATATTGATTAATGTTAAAATTTAATTTATAATTTCGATTAACATTAATTAAATTTTAATATTAATATTTATTTATATTTAATAGTAAATAAATAATAATTAATATTAATGAGGGCATAATTGAAAAAAAAATACAAAAAACTCCTCAAATGCTACTTCAAGTAGCTTATAAAAAATCTAGCTTATAAGGCCGTCCGTACCCGGCTCGGGATGGACTCGGGGATGGCTTCGGGGTCAGCGGGGTTGGGCTACGGGCTCAGCGGGGTTGGCGGGGCGGGGATGAATCCGGGGATGGGATCCCGGATCATCCCGAAGGTTTTTTAAAAAAAAAATTTAATTAAATTTTTAAAAATATAACCGTTGAACGGCTCTTTCTAAATAAAAAAAAATTATTTTTCTCAATTTAATCCCACTATATATTTAACCCTCAACCTCTTATTTCTCACACCTCTCAACCTCTTATTTTTCACACTCTCAAACTCTCTCAAATTCTCTCAACCTCTTATTTTTCACACCTCTCTCATCATGAATCCAAACAGAACACCTACATCCCGTCGTAACCGACCGAATACACCACAATCGCAAGAAGATCAAGAGCTTGGTTTCCAAGCGTTTACACAACAAGGTTATCATCCGCAATTTTCGCAACAAATTCCGCCACAATGGCCGCAACAAAATCCGCCACAATATCCGCAACAATTTCCCCAACAATTTCACCAACAATTTCACCAACAAATTCCTTACCAATTTACACGTCCCGGGTTGATTGAACAAGGTTTTACTCCGGCCAACTTCAATCTCGACGACGACATTGTTCCGGAAACCCAACCTTCTACCCCGAACACACCACAATCTATCCCGACACAACAATCTAACCCGGAACCATCAAATCCGAGACCAAAGAAAGCCGCCAAACAAACGTGGACAAGAGACGAGGAACTCGCGTTAGTGTCGGCGTGGGTTGACGTTTCGGAGGACCCCGTGGTCGGTAACGCACAAAGCGGTGGTAATTATTTTTATTGTTATTATTATTATTATTATTATTATTATACTTAATTTTACATAAATGTAGGAAATTTTTGGGGCCGAATCGGGCATGTGTTCTTTACTCGCATGGGTCGTGAACCAGGTTATAGATCAACCCATCAACTCAATAGCAAGTTCAACGACCTCAATAAAAGAGTTAATTCGTTTGGCGGCATCTACAACAACTTGCTCAATAATAGATCAAGCGGGATGAGTGAGGCCGATATATCCCGAACGGCACACGAACGGTATGTAGCACGCCATAAAGTTGCTTTCACTCACGAACAAGCTTGGGACGTCCTAAAAAAATGTCCAAAATGGGGAGCCGTTCCAACGATGACGACAACTTCATCGCGGGGTTCAAAACGTACCCAACCTTCCGATGATGACGATGACGAGCAAATTCAACGACCCATCGGGAGAAACAAGGCAAAAAAATCATCAACGAGTAATACGTCCGGGGCGAATACGGACGAAAGTGTTACTCAGTTGTTGACGACGTTCAACAACAAGATTGATGATACAATGGAATACAAAATGAAAAAACTCGATCTCGAAATCGAAATCGAACGCTCAAACCGATTCGAGAAAGACTTCGAGTATTTCATAACCCCGCATGATCACCTTACGGGAAACGCTTTGAGGGCTACTTTAGCGAGAAAAGAGCAACTCCAAAAATTTCATAATTGGTAGTGTTTTGTATTTTGTAATTTTTATTTTTAATGAATGATATGAATTTTAATTTTTATTTATTATCTTATTTTTATTTATTAAAAAATATATAAATATTTTTATTTTGTTAAATAATTAAATGTATAAATAAAAGAATTAAAATAAATGAGGTGGCAAAAGGGTTTGAGGGAATGGGGTACGGGTGTTTAGGGATCGTGAGGGATGGAGTGAGGGATGGAAGAAAAGCTGATGTGGCGCTGATGTGGAGTGGAATCTTTGAAAGATAGAAGGGATGGGGTACTGATGGCCTAAGTTATCTTATGTCCATCCAAACATGTATTTAAGAGCATTTCCAACAGATTTTTCAAAGATTCTCTAAAATAAAAATATAAAAGTCAAAATCTTGAAAGAAATTACATCGATCTCCAACATATTCTTCATAGGGATATAAATCATTAATTATATTATTAATTATTATATATATTTAATATAATATTATTTCTTTCACCTAAATATTTTGTTTTAAAGTTTTTTCATCGGTGGGATATAATAAAAAATCAATTATCTCTTGGTAATCACTTTTTTGGGTATCTCTAAATTTGGAGAAAAATTACACATTATCTTCTGTTTTCTCAATTTTGGAGAAAGTTTTGGAGAAATTGTTGGAAAACAAAATTCCAAAAAACTTCATTTTCTCTATTTTGAAGAAACTATTGGAGATGCTCTTTATACAAAATGTATCTAAACGAACATATTCTTCAAAATAGAAAAGTCAAAAGTCAAAATTTCCAAAACAAAATAACATTTATCTTCAATAGGATATCTATTTTTAAGAGTACACAATTAATTATATTATTAAAATATTTAATGCAACTCTTAAACTATTATTACTTTCTCTTAATCAATATTGGTAGAACGAATAGAAAATCATTTATCTCTCATAAATAATTAATTTTGGAGAAATCTTTAAATTTAGATATTTTCATCCGCTTTCATATTTTCTGCACTTTGAAGAATGTTTACGAAAATTTGTTGAAGCAACAACAAAAATCTCCATTTTAGAGAAGTAGTTGAATATGCTCTAATATATTCAATACTTATTCAACTTGTTTAATATTTTCTATTATTTCGTATTTTTAAATTATAAAAGTTCATCATAAAAAAAAGAGTGAATTACACCAGTGGTCCCTATGGTTTACTCAAAATTTGGATTTGGTCTATAAAGTATACTATCTATGATGGTGGTCCCTAACTTTTTGATTTATTTTCACTCGTAGTCTTTTTATGTTAAACATAAGAGAACCATGACTGAAAATAAATTAAACATAAGAGAACCACGAATGAAAATAAATTATATATAGGACGACTATGGATGAAAGTAAATTAAAAAGTTAAAAATTACCACCGTAGATAATGTACTTTAGAAATTAAATCCAAATTTTAGGAAAAACACACGGGCCACTTATGTAATTCACTCTAAAAAAATTATCAAGCTATTTATTAGACTTATAAAAAATGTATCTTGTTTATTAACTTTTTATATTGAAATATAAACTTTAATATTTTTTTATAAACTTGTTTTTGTTAAATTATAAATTTATATTATTTTATACAAAATGACAAATTGTTAGAAATAATATTTTATTAAGAACCCAACAATATAAGGTTACACATACGGTGATACGGAATGCATATTAATCACATGGGTGTTAACGAGTCGAGCTACTCGAGCTCGAGCTCGAGCCTAATAATTATTGAGTTCGAGTCGATCTCGAACACAAAATAAAGCTCGTTTAACTTAACGAGTCGAACTCCATAACACCAATGTTCGACTCGACTCGTTCGAAAGCTCGAATAAACTTAACGAGTCGAGCCGAGTTGAGTCATTCGAGCCTACACTTTTTCGAGCCAAACATATTCATATGTTACAAAATTATATAATCAAAATATAAAAATTATCGTGCTTGAGTAATAAACGAGTTAATCGAACTCGAATTCGAGCTCATAAACGAGCATCGAGCTCGAGCTCAAACATAGAAAAAATATTCGAGCTCGAGCTCGAGCCCGAATCTGAAAAAGTTAATCGAGCTCGAGTCGAGCTCGAGCCTGATATTATTTTGTTCAAGCCCGGCTCGAATAGCTTACTACTCGACTCGACTCGACTCGTTAACACCCCTTCACGGACCTCAAGTGGTACACACGGTGACACGTGTTATCGTATTGTTTTTGTGTCGTAAGATTAAAAAATTAGGTTTGTAAAGGTGCAGCCATATTATTTTAGAAGTGCAACCGTACCACGTAATTAAAAAACTCATTAAAATCAACCAAAAAATTGGGGAAAAAACTCTTGAAATCTACCAAAAACCCGACAAAATCTCTTGAAATCAACGAAAAATACCGGAAAATCTTCTGAAATCAACGGAAAATACTGAAAAAGTGTTTCAAAATCGATAAAAAAAAACTTAAGAAACCCTCGAAATCAAGCAAAAAAATCTTTGAAAACCCCTCGAAACGCCGGAATTTGACTAAAAACACATCGAACGATATTGATCATATGAAAATACATCGGATGATATTGACTAGAAACACATCGGAATTTTTGATACGTCAATAAAAACCACATGAAAAAATATGATCACTGTATAAAGAATGTTTTTTGAGTCCATCCGTGAATACGGTGGCACGTGCCACTGTATCGTTTTTAAGACGAAGGGTAAAAATTCTTAGTCGTGTGAAGAGTGCAACCACATCGTTTTAAAGGGTGCAACCGTATTAATTTTGAAACCTTAAAATCAACCAAAAATAACTCTTAAAATCAACACAAAAACCCGAAAAGTTATCTCGAAATCGATTTTTTTTAAATTCCTCGAAATCGAGAAAAAAAAATTAAAAAAATTCTCTCAAAGCGGTGGAATTAGGCTAAAACAACATCGGGCGATGTGGAAAAACTTTAGGTTCGTCAAAGGTGCCACCGTAAGAAAAAATTCTTGGGTCCGCCTATGCTCCATAATAGTAAAAATTCTTGTATTTTTTTAATTTTAATTACATTTCATAATCACATTACTTGGTCTTCCAACCCACACAAGAAGAGTATTATAAGATATTAGGTTACCTTTTCTAATTTCAGACGTAAGCCTCTGAAATCTGACTTCAAATGTATTAAGAGGTTTCTCTTTTTTAGAAAAAACAACATTCTAAACGCAAAAAAGTCTGAGCGATTCAGACTTCAGATGTATTAAGAGGTTTTTTAGAAAAAAAAAAAACAAACAGCCCCTAAGTGTTGAAACCGACTCCTCTCCTTGGCGTTGACCCTAAGAATAGCTAGGAGTTCCTTCCCAAAGATGTAGAATTTTCTATACCTATGACCCTAACTTCTCAAGGTATTTTCCTCATAGCAAAGGACATTATTTTCAGAACCATCTTCGAACGTAATACATCAACATAATAGATGGTGTATTTGTTTTGTAATATGTTGGTATGCAGATACTGTGGTTATGGTATGCTACCAATAATTCTTAATTGGTAAATGGTAATGGTAATGGCCACAAGGGTTTTGACAGTCGACTACATCTCCAAAACCGAAAAGCTTTACCAATGCACCACAACTATATGTCTCAAATAATACAAAACTTTAATTAAGCTTATTCATTTAATTACTAATTAAATAATTATATAATTTGTAAAAAGAAATATGACTGATGAATAAACTTTTAAGTGCCTGACTCACTAGTCTTGTTAAATTTTTGCAACTAACAATCCAAAAAGAAAGCATTAGAATGTATTACTTGATTAAAATGTCAGTTACATGGTACCAAAAAAACTGACCTTTCCTTTTTCCACTACCAAAACACACATATTCATGTCAAACTTACTTGGGCAAAAGCAATTTCACTTTGCTTTGCATTGTTTCTGTACATCATCAACCACCAAAAATACCCATGTCCAAAATCAACAGTAAAACATCACACTCTTCACATTCTCATGAATCACAGGGACAGGCCGCACTTCCGCAACCTTGTCCCTTGTAGCACGCGGCCCATGCGATCCACTGTCCGAAAAATCACCTTCCATGTAGTACCGAGCACGAAAAGCAGCCAAATGTGCATAATAAGCAGGAGGCACTGCAATACACAATTTGTAACACCAAACCCCCATGTATATAAAATAAATTGTAAACAAGATAACTAAACCATCATCCATGTTATATATATATATATATATATATATAATTTGAAGAGAAAAAATAGGAAAAACATACCAACAGAGACAGATCTGGTACACCTTGCATACCTGAGGTTGAATAACCAACCAAAATGGGTTAGCTAAAATAACTTAATCTTCAAATAATAAGAGCGGGTGTGCGTTGGTTCACGTACGTGTAGCATAAATTGTATGTCAGCCCTTGCAGTCCATCGGCAGTAAACTTGTTTTCATCATACAGCACGTGATAGTGAGTTGGACGACTTGTTCCCTGAATCAAATTCACCAACAATCAACTTACGTTTACTTTTAAATTTACGAACATCATACATATTTGAATCAAGCACTTCACCTGAATACCAGCATGGCTACACAGGTAGAAATCAAATTCAGTTGGATGACAAATCTTGGTGTCCACCACAGTCCCTGACAAAAATTTAAATCAATTTATTAGAAGAAACAACCCATCATCAGTTAATAAAATAACTAATAAAAGGATATTTTACAAACCAGGAAGAATATTTCCACTCTTGTCGGTGGTTTGCCTATCACCATGCCTTGCAGGAAAGAACCTTGTGTGATGTCTCTTTTGTACAACAATAAACGTAACGGGCGGCAAATAGCCCTCTTCCAACGACGCACACGCCTGAAACATCAGCAACCCCTCGTGTATTAAGAAACCAAAACAGAATTAAATGTTTTAATCCAACAAAATATGTATATATTACCCTACGAATCTTGTCCATTTCATTCAGCAAAACCTCATTGAACTGGCCTTCACTAACACCATCTCTGAAATCCAATAATCTTATTAGAATAAATATTATGCTGAAAGAGTAAGTTGTTCCATAAAGAGCGGAGTGTGTTGTAAAAACCTATAAAATATAATACGATGAGGTTTGTGCCCAGTTGATTTCTTGAAGGATATCAAAAGCTCCCTGCAAAATAAAGTTAAAAGGAAATAATTAACAAGAATCCCGTTACCATAAACTGCAAGACTTATATAACTCTTACCTAATCAAGCCAGCATGAACCACTCCCCTAACTGGATCAGAATGAGTTGTATATAGATCATGAATGATTTCTTGGCGGTGCGATTGTGCTGAGACCAACGCTTTGTACTTTGTCACTTGGGGCCAATCCATTGAAGCAACCACCTGTAAGAACAAACATCTAAGACCTTCTGGATGAATAAAAATTAAAAAATAAGAATAGAGGTGTAACGTACAGCAGCAATGGAAGGGCTGGAATCCTCTCCTGGCGATGGATGAGTGACATCAGCTCCGAAGATTATGGTTGGACGCTCAGTTATGTACGGAAGCCGATTGTTGAGAGCTGCAGACAGTACGGTATTTCTTCCCCCAACCTAACATGGTACAACAATATAACAGATGAGTATATGTTCCGAATAAATATAAAGGTTATTACACGCAAATTACGCACCTTAACATTAATCTTAAGAGCCACATTCTCAAAATACTGCGGACTCATCTTCATAACATGATTTGGTTTACAGCACTGAGAAACAATTCCCAGCTCTGTTTCACATACTCGTTTGATCCTTGCTGCAATAAAATATTCACATGTAAGCAAAAAAAACTTCAAAGATATATATATATATATATGTGTGTGTGTGTATGTGTGTGTGTGTCTAGAATTCCTTTTGAAAACAACTTGCCATAAGTTCCTTTAACTTCTGGAAGAATGACAAACAACAATTGTAGTTGGCTGCCTGGCGCGACCTCTCTTAGCTTTGCAGTACACCCAGACTGGATATCAACCAGTGCCTTCTCAATGCTATGAGCTGGCGCAGAAAACATCGGAATCAATGGTTGGGGATTGAAAACCTACAAAAGTTGCAACATGTTAGAATAATTGTGTTTCCATTAACATGGTGACAAAAGGCAAAATATAGATCCATACTATTCCTTTATTCTGACACATTGAAACAAGTCCTTTCACAAAGCGCTCAACTGCGTCTGGCCTCTGCCTTGAAAAGTTGACTATTGCCCAATAATTGACCGTACCTCCATTGATCATTTTCTGCATAAGCATAAAAGAAGGGTGTCATTAAAGAGTCCAAAATGTTCATTTACCACATATATATATTCAAAATCTAATTAGTAGGAAGCAAATAGAACTTCACCAGGTTGATCATATTCCATTGGCCAACTGATGGCTCAACTTCAGATCCAGCACCTGACCCATAATACTTCAGCTGAGGAATTAAGGTGAACCAATGTTAAAAAAATATACCGAGAAATGCCATGTTACAAAAAAACAAGAGCTCAGAGCGTGAATTTACATTCGGAGGCTGTAGAACTCGAGCATCTATGGAAGTAAGTTGCTCTCTCACTCGCATTCCAAAGTCTTCACTCACTAGCTTATCTTTGTTATAGCTGTTGCTTTGTATAGTCTTCAAAAACCAACCAACAAGAAAAAATGGAAGATATATCATGATATTTTACAATCAGCACATGTATATAATGATAGTTTAACTTGGGCCAATTCATACCCGCATGATACTCTCTTCCCTGTCCCTTGGACGCTGGCACGTGGCCCTCAGAAGATTTGTCACCTGCTTTTCGTTCAGCTTCATGGCATACCTCTGACCAGCAGGAAGGCTACAAATCTTTAATTGCACACATTACTGTCAGCAGAAGTTACAATTGCTTATAGAATAGACTATAATTGTTTTTCATTGAATAGGGATATAATAACAGTAGACCTCCATTGGCAGATATGTAGGTTTTGCGTCTGTGCCTGCTTGTATGGCTGGAAGGAGAGGATAACGAAGACGGATGTTGTATTTGTCATTGAAATACTTAGCGACAGTTATAGTTTCCCCAGTGTCATCCACAGGAAAGCTACAAATTTTAACATGGAGGATTAGCCAAAGATAACGAGAATAGGATAGCAAAAGTAGAAGTTGACTATATAGGAAGGATAACATAAAATTATGTTGTAAGCACAACCATCCCATAACTCTAATATTAATCCTTACAGAGAATATAATTATTAGTTTATTACACTCCACAGCTAAACCTTGTAAGTTACTTGTAAACCAAACTAAATTTCAAATTCAAAATGTGATTTGACTTTTAAATGTGATTTTAACTTTTTAAATGATCATCAATTATCAATTATCAATTAGTAAAACCAATATGATGAGTCCAAGCTTACGTTAGCAAGTTAGTTGGTTGAACTGATAATCCATGAACCTTATAGCGCCTCATGTAATCCTGGCGCCGAACTTCCACCCTGACACCTCTAAGAACTTTTTTCACCTGAAAGCAACAATTACAACAAAATAAATTATGACAATTCTAAGAAAGAAGATGATAAAGTAAAAGCTAAACTTATATCTTTAACCTAACCACCAACCTAATGAATACCTTAATTCGTTCTTGGTCTGAGAGTGGCCTTGTTATATCCTTCCCAAGATATTCTGAAACAAATTCAGACACCAACTTTGGTTCGTAAAATGCCCTAGCAGCCATATCTGCAAAATGAGATATTCAGAATATCAGTGATTTTGAACTTCATCAATAATCCCAACAACCTGAGCAAAGTTAGTAATGAACACAAACATAAAACAGTCGAGATACACACCAACATTGAGTGAGAATCCCATTTGGGTTGGTCTCAGACTCTGATAAAATCCTTTCCAGAACTCGATACCGTCACCAAGGGCGCCATGGCCAAATTCATGGCTAAATAGAGATCTTCCAACTATCTCGCGACTGCAATCCATGAGATATGGTAGACATCACATTATTAAGAACTTGAAAAAAAAATCTAACAATTGCAATGTACAAGAAATTCAAACAAATAAAAAACTATCCAAATGTGAAAAAAGAAGTGTACCCTTGAGAAGCAGACTCCCTCAGAACTACATCAAGAGCTTGGATAGTCTCTTGTGGACAATCACGCTGTCTGCCACTTAAGAACTGCCTCAGATGGTGAAGGTCTTTTTTGGCAGCAAATTTTATTGTGACCTTAAACTCTCGCTCCCGCCTACAATATACAACAACGACTAGATTACATAAGACAATGTTTCTGAAAAAGTCAAAACTAACCACTGAGATATTGGAAATAAAAACTTATACCCATTGTTTTCAGCTATTTTAACAACAAACTCCTTGGATTCAAAAGGCAAAGCCCCTGCAGCAAATGCACTTTTCTTTCCATCATATGCCAGCAACAAATTTCCCAAATGTGAGGCCCGGTATGACTCAATTAGAAATTTCATGATTTCTCTACATTTGCTCTTTGAAGTGACCTCAGGAACAATTGCCACCTGAAACCAAAATCATAATTATAAAATACAGATCCATTATGATCCACATATCATTTCATAGGCAATACAGAGAGAACGCTGCAAATATAATACACAAAGTTCAGTTAAAACTTAGGGAAACAAGTAAAAACATAAAATGTTTGCTCATGCTCAAACCCAATTCATAAACCGCTACATCCATATAATAAATGGAATAACGAGCAAACCCTAACCGGAGTAGTAAGGAGATCATAAAACAGGAAAAAATATGGGAATAGTAACTCTATTATAAACAACAGAGAGGCAGAGGAAACACAGCCGTGTTTGATAAAACATATGATTGAATACATATCGAATAAAATCCAATAGAAATTATTCAACAGGCTTCTGGTTCAGTAATGAGAAAAATAAATTTGCTCACATACAGAGGAGAAAACCAACGGACCTAAAATACGTAAGGATGCACCATTTTCATATCAGAAATAAATAAACAGATCATTCACTTCACGTAATCAATGTTAATATGTATTGTTAACTTGTATATTCTTTTGCTATACCCATGGATATAACATATATACATGCCTCCATAAAACTGAATGACTTGTGTATATGTATTCAGTTATTCACTAATTCCAAATACATCCATCATATATACAATCAAAAACACCTGCATCAAAAGGCATTACGAGTTATTTAAAAATAGTCTGTAGACTGAAACCTTACATCATAATGGTGAGGATCCTTTTGCCCGATATCAACAAGGAAGTGATTTGCCCTAATAACACATTTTCTCCCAGCAGTTCCAAAACCATTCCTAGCCGGTGCCTTAATCATCTTTGACGATGAAGGCACCAACGGTACGGCCTGAGGAGGTGGTTGCGCCGGCGCCGGCGCCGGAGCCGGAGCCGCTTGTTGTTGCGAGGCAACCACCGCTTGCGATGGAGTCTGAACAGGTATTTGCGGCATTGGCTGCTGACTCACTGGACCTGCAACAGTAGCGGTACCGGCGACCGGTACTGGTGCCGTCGCCGGTGATCCTATCGAAAGGTTTTCAAAATCTCTGACGGTCGATGACTGTTGAACGGCAACACGAGGATCGGATCGTCCAGCATTTCCCCTTCCCCCGGTGGTTTGAGAAGAAACCGGTGGCTGTTGTCCACCACCACGTCCTCGTCCGCGGCCGCCGGTCGGGCCACCGCGTCCACGGCCTCTTGCAGACATCGGAAAACAAAGAAGACGAACGGAGACGGTTTTAGAGAGAGAGAAAAGAAAAAGGGTATTGTGATTTGTGTGTGACTTGTGTGTGAGGAATTAGGAAGTGATATATATATATATATAAACCAAGGAGATGGAGGGTAAAAGTGGAAAAAACAAAATGGTAAAATTGCAATTTACTTGGTACAGGCAAAACATCATATCTTACTGAAGAAGCCGCCCATTTGAATTTTATTGACTGTTTTGCCCATAATATCTTCTTTTCAGTTTCACAGTTTCATCAAATACAGAAAAATCCCTAGAATTTCGAGTTTCTCAATATTACCCCCTTGTCAATTAAATTTAATTGGAAAATTAATTAAAATACCCTAAGTCAAACTAAGTGTTACCAAAATGCCCTAAATCTCTCCCAGTTTGCCAAAATGCCCTTTTTTCCCCGCGATCGCGGGCTCAGGGACCATTTCTGACACTTTTTTAAACTTGCAGGGACCATTTTTGAAAAATTTAATCCCGCGATCGCAAAGGAATCCCGCGGTGGTTTTATTTTTATGATTTTTCAATTGCAAGGGACCATTTTTGAAAAATTTCAGGGATCATTTTTGAAAATTTGAACCGCGTTGACCACGCGGTCGACCAAATTTTATTTTTAAATTAAAATGTTACACTTTCAACCCCTATACTTATTTACTAAATTTATTTTATACCTTTTACTTTCATAATTTAATTTTACATTTAACACATATAATCGTTTATTAACTAAAATACGTTTTAATTTTAACAAGTTACATCATTGGTCAAACTTAGGGTATTTTAATTAATTTCCCAATTTAATTTTGATAATGATCATTTAAATTTAATATTATCAATACATTAGATGTAATCATTGTATTTTTAAAATACTCAATGTATTTAATGTCAGTAATCTTCTATAAGTTAAAATTTTAAAAAATCACATTTTTTCATGCACTATTTTCATTTTGATATTTTAGGTATTTTAGTATTATTTTATTTTAAAATATTTGCTCCATTTTATAATGAACAGTTTTATATAATTTCTCTATAAATATTATAAATAAAAATCTAAATTTTTTAAACTTAAATCACATTCAACTATAACAATATCGATATTTTAATATTTATTATAATTTTTAAACATTTAATATCCAACAAACTTTGAACAAAAATAATATTTTAAAATTTTCTTTAATTTTAAAATTCTTCTCTATAAAATAATTCCAATATATTCCTTCAAATTTCTCTAAAATATAAAACTAAAAAAATGTACATCTATCTCCAACAGATTATACATTTAAAGATAAATCATTGTTTATATTATGAAAATATTCTATATATTTAATAAAATATTTTTTTCTCTCATCTAAACATTTTATTTCAAAGTTTTTTATCAATGGATATAATTAAAAAAACATTTCTCTCTTTTTGTAAGATATCTTCAAAATTATAGAAAAATTACACTTTCTTTCTCCTGTATTTTCCATTTTTTAGAAAGTTTTGAAGCAAAAATACCAAAATCTCCATTTTCTTATTTAAAAAAAAACTATTAAAATGCTCTTATTTCACTTTTCTCCCTTTTTATCTATTTCATGGAATGTTCTAGAGATTTGTTAATCAAGGAATAACATGAAACATTATAATTTTTTATTTTTTTTATTTTACATATTCGGATATGCTTTCAATCATAAGGTCTCTAGTATCTTTTTTTCATTTTGTTTTAATTATGTCCTTAATAAATAAATCCCCTCTATTGTGATTACTGCTCTTAATAATTATTATAATTTAATTTATATTAGTGTTATCAATATTATTCAATAGATTTTCTCAACCAAAAATGTTCGATTTAGTTATATAAATATTAAAATTATGTTTCTTCTAGTTTATAAATAATAAAATTTCCATAATTGATTAAAGCATTAATTAAAAATATGAGTAAATTACACCAGAGGTCCCTGTGGTTAAGTCAGAATCTGGATTGGTCCCTAAAATGAAATAATTACACCGAACGTCTCTATGGTTGTCATTTTGTTTCACATCAGATCCATGTGGTTGTCATTTTGTTTCAATTTTGATCCTTATGGTTTAGATAAAAAAAAAGTAATTTAAAACTGTTGGACAACCTAGGGGGGGGTAAGGTTGTATTTAAAATCTTTTACTTTCAAAAATTCTTTTATAAATAAATACAGTACAGAAACAGTATAAATAAATCAGAGTATACAAATAGTAAATACACAACAATTATATAAACAGATATAATTAAAATGCACAGAGATTATATAAATAAATATAAATGCAAAGCAGTTTATATAAATAAATATAATAAAGCACAGCGGAATAAATAAAGAGATAAGGGATAGAGATACTTGACACAGAGATTTACTGATTTACCACCAACTGTGATAAACCAGCAGCCGAGACACTTCTCGACACGATCCAATAAATGTATTCTTTACGGTAGAAATACAAACCAAGTACAAAGGTATTGTAATAGTTTCTCAAGCCTCTGCTATGAGATAAACAGGATCACACACCCGTTATTCAAATACTTACAAGAGGAGTATAACTCACAATGGGTAATCACTCTTGTATAATATCTCACACTTGGATATTTTATAAAAAAAGGTTTTATAAAATATATATTATAAGTGAGAGTGAGAGAGCTGAGAGAGGTTGCTGCTTGTTACTGTTGTGTTGTTCTAGGTCTGGTTGTCTTCATCAACAGCATGCTTCATATATACCAAGAAGCTCCAACGGTCATGTGCAGCCGCGGTATACCGCCAAAAGGCACGCGGTATACCGCCGTCAGATAAGTACGCTGACACACCAAACGGCTACATGCAAAGTTGGCAGGAAATAGTACCCGCGGTATACCGGCTGTACACCCGCGGTATACCGCCAAAAGTGTACTCGCGGTATACCGGGTATTCCCCACGGTATACCGCCGTCAGGAATGAAACTTTCCAGGCCAGCAACCAAATCTTGCTGATCTTCTTAAAACCTTTATTAAAGTTAATTTATGGGTTTTTAGAAATATCCAAGTGGTATATTATTTTAGGGTGTTTATCATTATTAGTTATAAACAATAATGACGACGTAAACACTTCCGTCTTGAACCCTTCAGATTAAATCTTCGTGTTCTTCAACAACTGCACACTTGGATTAAATTGTTAGATAAACAATAATGCGTTGTGTTTGTAATCATCAAAATAAATATATATAAATATATAGAGATGTGGTACACTTGCACCAACAATCTCCCCCTTTTTGATGATGACAAACACAACCGCTAAGCAAGAGCATATGCGGTTTCTCTCCCCCGTTTGTCGAAACAAAAAGGGTCAAGAGAGACGGTATGCTTCCCCTCGAGAGATGCTCCCCCTCAAAATATGCATATATTTGAGGTAGCATAAACTCATGGGTAAATAGAGCTAAAAAGCTCCCCCTCAAATTAATAACGATATCAATTTGATTTTATAAAATTTGAGGGATAAAATAAAATGCAAAAAGCAATAGAGACAAAGATATACAAACCAATACGAAACACTTGCACCAAAACGGATCTTAAGGCTTCAATATTCGGTTAATTTTTATGTGATAAAAAACCACGTATTATGACCTCGTCAGGTAACCACGTATTATAACCTCGGCAGGTAACCACGTATTATAACCTCGGCAGGAAACCACGTATTATAACCTCGGCAGGTAGCACGTATTATATCCTCGTCAGGAAACACGTATTATATCCTCGCCAGGAAACCACGTATTATAACCTCGGCAGGTAGCACGTATTATATCCTCGTCAGGAAACACGTATTATATCCTCGCCAGGAAACACCTACAAAAGGCAAAGAAAATTTTTCGTGGTACCCTTTTCTTATGGGTCCTTTTAACAGTTAGTATAAAACATAAACTGCAAAAAAAATGTGTTGTCGACATAAAACAAACACGACAAACATACAAAATCATAAAAATGATTTAAAACCATAAACGCATTCCACCCGGATTATCAACATTAAACATTCCTTTCGGAATCCATTTTCTAACCATTTTAATTTTACGATTGTATTTATCATACACATAAAATGAAGCATTTATATTCGCATTAGGTTTAGAAAAATTACTATTATACATACGAGCATACGGTTTCCTCCCATAATTCACATTTTTCATTTTTAACATATATGGGGGTTTTTGCACATAGGGTTTTCTCGTTTCAACTTTAGGAGATGCAAAAAATCTTTTAATGGGTTTACACGAACATTTATCAACACATGTATCGGAACCAATGCCTTTTCGGCAATTTATACGATTAGGCATATTTAGCATTTTTAACACTTTATCATTGCTATTTTGAAAAGCATTTGCTAATAAATTATCTTTTTCATGCGATTTACATTTTGCTTTTAAACAAGCAATTTCATCTTCAAGAATATTGCATTTACCACATACAACTTTTTCACATGTTATTTTCTCTAAACATGCAATCTTATTATTTAAGACAATGCAAGATTTGCAAACAATATTTTCGCATGCTTTCTTTTCTAAAGTGACAACTTTATCATTTAACTCATTTTTGATTTTATTATCACATGCAATGATTTGTTTACTATTATTCAACTCAATTTGACATAATAATAATTCTTCTTTTAATTTAGCATTCTCATTTTTATAACTATTTACGAGAACAATCAATTTTTGAAAAGAGACATTTGACATATCAATATCATCATCGTTATCACTACAACTAGAATAACTTGAGTATGAAGTACATACCTCTTTCTCGCAGTCGACGATGAGACACGTTTCTTCATTTCTTTGATCTCGGGTTTCGTCTCTCTTTTCTTTTGAGTTTCCACCATAGGTGGTGTTCAAGTTCTCCCAAATATCACGAGCAGTTTCAAAGAGATAAACACGCTCAATATCATCGTTAGTAAGAACTGAAAAAAGAAAATTTTTGGCTTCATAATTTAAACAATAATTAGCCTCATCTTCGTCGGACCATTCCGAGCTCGGTTTTTCAACAACTTTGTTGTTTTGAAATTTTGTGGGTTTAAAATTTCCTTTAATAATAATATCCCAAATTTTTTGATTTAACCCACGAACACAACGTTCAAAAGAAATTGCCCAAAGATCAAAATTTTCGAAATCAATAAGAAGAGATTTAGAAAAACAAGCATTTTGTTGAGCCATAACAAAAACGGATTTAAAAGAAATTTAATAGACGATTTTTGAAAGCCCTGCTCTGATACCAAATGTTGGACAACCTAGGGGGGGGTAAGGTTGTATTTAAAATCTTTTACTTTCAAAAATTCTTTTATAAATAAATACAGTACAGAAACAGTATAAATAAATCAGAGTATACAAATAGTAAATACACAACAATTATATAAACAGATATAATTAAAATGCACAGAGATTATATAAATAAATATAAATGCAAAGCAGTTTATATAAATAAATATAATAAAGCACAGCGGAATAAATAAAGAGATAAGGGATAGAGATACTTGACACAGAGATTTACTGATTTACCACCAACTGTGATAAACCAGCAGCCGAGACACTTCTCGACACGATCCAATAAATGTATTCTTTACGGTAGAAATACAAACCAAGTACAAAGGTATTGTAATAGTTTCTCAAGCCTCTGCTATGAGATAAACAGGATCACACACCCGTTATTCAAATACTTACAAGAGGAGTATAACTCACAATGGGTAATCACTCTTGTATAATATCTCACACTTGGATATTTTATAAAAAAAGGTTTTATAAAATATATATTATAAGTGAGAGTGAGAGAGCTGAGAGAGGTTGCTGCTTGTTACTGTTGTGTTGTTCTAGGTCTGGTTGTCTTCATCAACAGCATGCTTCATATATACCAAGAAGCTCCAACGGTCATGTGCAGCCGCGGTATACCGCCAAAAGGCACGCGGTATACCGCCGTCAGATAAGTACGCTGACACACCAAACGGCTACATGCAAAGTTGGCAGGAAATAGTACCCGCGGTATACCGGCTGTACACCCGCGGTATACCGCCAAAAGTGTACTCGCGGTATACCGGGTATTCCCCACGGTATACCGCCGTCAGGAATGAAACTTTCCAGGCCAGCAACCAAATCTTGCTGATCTTCTTAAAACCTTTATTAAAGTTAATTTATGGGTTTTTAGAAATATCCAAGTGGTATATTATTTTAGGGTGTTTATCATTATTAGTTATAAACAATAATGACGACGTAAACACTTCCGTCTTGAACCCTTCAGATTAAATCTTCGTGTTCTTCAACAACTGCACACTTGGATTAAATTGTTAGATAAACAATAATGCGTTGTGTTTGTAATCATCAAAATAAATATATATAAATATATAGAGATGTGGTACACTTGCACCAACAAAAACAAAATGACAACCACAGGGATCTAACATAAAACCAAATGACAACAAAAATATTTCATTTTAAAGAACAAATACAGATTTTGACTTAACCACAGAGACCTTCTCTGACGTAATTTAAGAATGACAATTGACAAATAACATAATAAAATATGGATTTGTTTTGAGGGAAAATGGAGGCGAGGGGCGATGCTTTTAATACTGTACTGTGCCACCCACGTCCTTATCGTGGACGTGCCACCTTCCTCAACTGCCGCTACTCGTCTCACCATTCTCTTTGTAACAGACATCCACAATCAACTCTCTATTTCTCTTTATGATTAAAATGCCGTATTTACAGCAGTATTTTTCTCATTTTTTTTAACTGTTTTTTATTTAAATTAAATGCCAAAAATCTTTAAGTAATATTTATAAAATTTTATTTTTTATCTTAACTATTTGATTTCAAGGATTTTTATGATTAAAAATATCATTTTTATCTGAGTAATATTTTTTGAAGAATCTTTTACATTTAAAAATTTCATCCTCTCTTTTCTACTTTCAGATTGATTTGAAAATCTATTGTAATAGAAGGAGAAATTGACTCAAATAGTTAAAGCCACGAAGACTCTTGACAAAATAGCCAAAACCTTTTTCGGTTTACAAAAATAGGCAACGGGTACGCAATTTGACCCGACCCGGTGAGTGCGGACCGCAATGGGGTCACAAAAAGACAAAAAATGTTTGAAAACGGTTGGGTCAGAGTGTGGACCTACCGTTTCCAGCCTTGTTTTTGTCTTTTTGTGACCCCATTGCGGTCCACACTCACCGGGTCAGGTCAGAGTGCGGACCCGTTGGCTATTTTTATAAACCGGGAGAGAATGTGGCTATTTTGTCCCTTCTTTTTTATGGTTTGGCTATTAAGTCAATTTCCCTAACAGAAGCTTTCAAAACCTCTATTTTAAAAAATTTGTTGAAAATGCTATAGTCATGTTATAGATTAAGGTTTGTTTGAAAACTTTAAAGTTTATGTCACGATGAGTGTCATGGATAGGGGTGTTAACGAGTCGAGCTTTTAACGAGCTACTCGAGTTCGAGCTCGTTTATCTCGAGCTTGAGCCTGATAGTTGTCGGTCTCGAACACAAAATAAAGCTCGGTTAAGTTAACGAGTCGATTTCCATAACACCAATGTTCGACTCGACTCGTTCAAAAGCTCAATTAAGCTTTACGAGTCGAGTCGAGCCAAGCCATTCGAGCATACATTTTTTCGAGTTTTACATATTTATATGTTTACAAATTATATAATCAAATTATAAAAATTATCGATCTTGAGTACATAAACGAGTTAATCGATCTCAAATTCGAGCTCATAACCGAGCATTGGGCTCGAGCTCGAACATTGAAAAAATATTCGAGCTCGAGGTCGAGCCTGACTTTGAAAACTTAATCGAGCTCAAGTCGAGCTCGAGCCTGGTATTACTTTTCGAGCTCGACTCGAATAACGTACTACTCGACTCGGCTCGTTAACACCCCTAGTCATGGATACTATACAAAGTAGATATATGTGGTAATATTTTCTTAAATATCGTTAAAGGTTTCTATACGTGTGTTAGAGCATCTACAATGGAGGTTCCTAGAGTGGTTTTTCGTGAAGTTTTTACAATAATTTTCTTAGTGGGACAGAGGTTCTTGTGCATTCATAGTTTTTTTATTAGAACTTGGGTGCTTGAACATGAAATTTGTTTTTGTAATACTTTAATTTTCTAATATTATTTTCATTAATTCTTAGTCAATTTTTTTAATAAATTTATAGAACCTATACCGCTATACGTTAAAATTGATACAAAAAAATAAATTTTATTATAAAATATTCTTTTTAATTTTGTTTTGTATAAATTTTTATACAAACTTTGTACTTTGTTGTATGCATACATGTATAACTTTATATAATATGATTGTTGAAGATGAATTCTACATGTTGATCACTTTGATTGATGTCCAGTTAGATAATTAGACACAAATATTTCAAGGCTTCATCCATTAATTCCGAAAATATCAACTCCGGCCTGACTTGGTTAGATCGAGATTACGAGTGATCTATATTATTATATATTATTTACTCATGATTCTTTAAGATTAATATTTGTCTAATGTTACACTTTTTAGTTTTAGTATAATTTTTTTTATGTTTTAATTATTTTTTAAATATGTTAATAAAATATATAAATTGATAAATTAAAATTACTATAAAATGAATTATAATATATATATATATATATATATATATATGTCCGTATTAAATTTATATAATAATTCATATATATAATTATCTATATTATATTATAAAGCATTTATGATAAACTCTTAAAAACAACCTCTAAAGCTTCATGTATCGCTATTTAATGTTAATTACTTAAAATCTTGTAAAAACAACTAATGAAGCTTTATGTATCGTTTTTAATATTAATTATTTGATTAATATTTATCTATAACAATCTTCAAACCCTTAAATCGTGAACTTTTATTAATTAATTCTTATCTCTAGTCACTTTCAAGTTCTCGAATCATAAACTTCTTAAAAAGCGTCATTCTTTAAACAAATTTATAAAAAAACATAACCGTTTTCTTAAAAGCACACGTTAAAATAAATTATAGTATTAAAATCGAGATATATCACGCTGCATTGCACGAGTAGACTTATAGTATATTATAAATAGAAAAAAAATGGTGTTTTTATAAGAGCTTCTATAGAGTTTTATGAAGGACTTTGATTTGTTCAAGTGACAATAACGTAACAGATAGAAAATATGATAACTGAGGTCCAAAACAAAAGAATTAATGCTAGAATGGACCTATTTTAGTCTTTGTAATTGACTTCAAGTCCACCCAGCAATTGTCAGGAAACTTCCCATCCTTACTCACCAAGTAATGCACCATAAAGGGTATTTTGGGAATCTCATTGTTTAATTTGAACAACCAAAAGTTTTTACCATCACATGCTATTTCTTTTTATGGAAAATGAGTAAAAGATTCTCCCTCCTAAAGAAATTGTCTAAAAATGTAATGTTTTATGATATGAATGTAATATAAGTCTTTGACTTGTTTAACGAGCTATTCGAGCTCGAGCTCGAGTATAATAATTATCGAGCTCGAGTCGATCTCGAACACAAAATAAAACTCGCTTAACTTAACGAGTCGAGCTCCATAACACTAATGTTCGACTCAACTCGTTCGAAAGCTCGATTAAACTTAATGAGTTGAGTCGAGCCATTCGAGTCTACACTTTTTCGAGCCAAACATTATATGTTACAAATTATATAATCAAAATATAAAAGATATCGTGCTTGAGTAATCAACGAGTTAATCAAACTCGAATTCGAGCTCATAAACGAGCATCGAGCTCGTGCTCAAACATGGGAAAAATATTCGAGCTCGAGCTCGAGCCCGAATTTGAAAAAGTTAATCGAGCTCGAGCCTGATATTATTTTTTCAAGCCCGGCTCAAATAGCCTACTACTCAACTCGACTCGGCTCGTTAACACCCCTAGTTACACCATATTATGGTTAAAAAAATTGTATCATAGATTTGAAATTACATGAGAGAAACAATAGATTTTTTTGTGAGAATAGCAAAAGTGGTAAAAAACATTTTTATTGTGTGAATGTTACGGTATATTTTATGAAAATGATCGATGACTGGCCTATAAATTTTAAAAAACGGTGATACCATTAATAAATGATAATAAGAAACAAATATATGGATTTTTTTTATAAAATTAGCATTAATATGTTAGTTGATTTATTGTTTTTAATACGTGACTTCATGTGTTCAAATCTTTTATGATTTTTTATAAACATAGTAAATTTGATACTAAAAACAAAAATCCAACCATATATATATATAATGATTATATGATAAATACTATAAATTTTGAATTCATTAAACAAATTTTAAAAAAGTCAACATTAACACCATCGCCCACCAACCACCATTGTCCATCACCGCCATTGTAACAACTCAACTGTAACAATCCAACCAAAACCAGCCAAACATAAAACCAACAATTTAAATCAAAACTGCCAAAGATGGCCCACACAAAGTCTACAATAGAATTTCAACATTCGGGTTCGCGGAAAAACAACCCTAGATACAGCGGAGTAATATAAGTCTAAATAACAAATAAAGGGGGGGGGGGGGTCTTCTAATCCACTAGACGCAAGCTCCGGCTCACATCTTCCCTTTCCCCTTAGACGAGTTTTCTACTACCTGCTTACCTGAAAGGTTTTAAATTTGAAAAGCGAGGGTTAGACCACAAGGTCTAGTGAGTTCCCTCAAGAACATTCCCACAGCACCATTAGCAAGATTCATAACGATTTATATAACATAAATGTATACGCCACACTTTATAAATGAAACACACCCACACTTGGCGCATGCCGATGGCCCACACTTTGGTCACACACACCCGTGACAGCGTGTTAGGGCTCACACCTGCCCTTACAGATTTTATATGAAACGAATTCATATGTATCCATATCACACATTATGGGACACCCCCCCCCCCCCATATTCACGCCATAAGCCATCGTATGCCCATCCTCCAATAATCACACTTTTATAATTCACATCGCAACACATGTTCGCATACATGATGCATAAAGACAGTTTTAAAACAAGGATGTGCGTACATAACATGCTTGATAAAAGTCTTTGGTTAAAAGTACTCACCTGATGTCCACGCTAGTTGCCCTCACTTGATACCGTTACCCTCTAACTGCACTTATAACGGCACTCGACACACAAGAAATGGTGAGTCACTAACAATTTCTCAGCGACTTAACTCCTAGGCATTTATAAAGGTAACACCTACGATCTGACATAAACTATAACACCTCGAATTTTCTTTAATATTATTTTAATATGAATAGGGGTTTATTTGTATTTTGGTTTAAGCTTTGGATTGTTTTGTAATTATACAATTCAATGGGATTAAATATTTACAAGTGATCAAAGTTTAAATACTATTTTTGGAAGTTTGGAACTTAAGGGTGTGATTGGTTATTTTGGAAAGTTAGGGGTGCTTAAGGGATGGGTTAGAAGTTGAATTGATATATTATCTCAATACAGCTGTTGGTGACGGCAAAAGACAGAGAGAAAGAAGAAGAAACGAAGAGAAAAAGAAGAAGAAATCAAGTTGAAATCCTGGTAAGAATACAAAGTATTTGAAAGTTTGATTCCTGTAAGAAGTTAGTATCCATATCTCACTCTGATTTCTTCTAGGTTCTGTTTGATTTAAAGTTTGATTGTGCAAGAGAAGTGGGTTTTATCTTATTTAAGGTGAGTTCATCTCTTTCATCTTAAAAATTTAACAGTTGAAAGTGAGATAGATGTGTTGTATAAAATGCCTGAATTTATTGGTATGTTGGCTTAAGAATTAAGTCGACTAATTGATTTAGATTTTGAAATGAATTTGATGAGAATGAATCGAACACAGTAACGTAGTCCCGGTAAATTGGGAGTACCGGGAGTGAGATTAGGTACCGGTAATTGGAAGTACCGGAAGTGAAACTCGGTACCGGTACTTTAATATACCCGAACTGAGCTTGGGTACCGGAACTTATGAAATACCGGAAGTAAGTCCCGGTATTAGAAGTCCCGTAAGAGAATTTGATGAAGTCCCTGTATTTGAGCCGGATTAGGAGAAGCCCGATATATGTTGGATACCGGAACTGGGCCGAAGCCCGATATGTGATTGAGTACCGGAAATTGGGCCGAAGTCCGGTATGCATTTAATTTCTGGAAGTTGGGGCCAAAGCCCGGTACCTCTTTAAACAGGAACCCATTTTGGGATATGGGCTTTAAATTTCATTCTGATAATGAGGTTCAATAATTAAAACCAAGTGAGGATTGAATCTCGAATTGTAGACGGTAATTAATATCTAAAAAAAATCTCGGGGGCGTTGCCCCTTGACCCCATCCGCTAACCGGGTAGCGAAACCCCTGTGCTGAGTCGCTGAAGAGTGGCATTGAAGATTATGGATATGATAAATTGTTTAATATTCTTAATATTAAGAATATGGTATGAGATGTAGTGTGTTGTATTTTATACACATACGTTAGTAAGTGTAATGGATCCATAGGCACTGTTTTATTGTAACGAGGAATAGACATAAAGTAATTTGTAATTCCCGTTGACCTGAAATGTGGAATAGGCATAAAGTAATTTGTAATTCCCATTTCGTAAAGGTGTTATGAAATGAGAAATAGGCATAAAGGAAATTGTAATTTCTATTTCATAGTGTAGAAATCGAGGAATAGGCATAAAGTAAATTGTAATTCCTAATTCCTAAGGGAAGACCAGAGATAGGCATAAAGTAACTTGTAATCTCTACTTCCGGGTCAAGAAATAGGCATAAAGCAACTTGTAATTTCTTGGATAAGAGCATAAATCTAGAATCTGGGATTGGTTCGTAGTAGGCTCTTGTTGTGATAATATGACTCACTGAAGGTTAGTCATATTCATGGGATCAGGTAGGTTCCCGTTATGGAAGTGAGCATGTGTACGGTAAGATTGGTGGAGGACAGGTTTGTTTATATGTGTTGGATATTTCAAACTGTTAACGTTTTAATTTGGTTTGGATGTTCTCACTAGGCGTAAGCCTAATTGTTCAAATTAAATTTTCTTACCAGGTACAGGCTCAGGGAAGTGAATGGGATGTGGGACGAGAGCTTTTGAAGTATTCAAACTTTTGAGTTAAGCGGAGGATCTAGCTATCTGCATGAGGCTTTTTGGATGGATTACTTAGATAACCTAGTTAATCTGATTATAGTTGACATGATTAGATTAATAGGTTATTTGGAGAATTTGATATGTGTAAATACGAATCCTCATAGTTAGTTCTCTTTTTATAAAAGTTTGAATGTTATTTGGTCATAACTTGTGTTGAATTGAGGTTCAAATTAGCCCTGATTTTAGGGTGTTACATAAACAAAGCAGTCCGGATTTCGGTGCTTTTCCGGATCCCTTCCGGATTCCGCCCTTCCGGACATCATTCCGGTTTCCAGATATATTCCGGATTCCGGTAACTTCCGGACAAGGTTCCGGTTTCCGGATACCTTCCGGATCCCGGTAACTTTCGGACAACACCAAGTTCGGATTCCAGACCTCCCGACTCCGAAAAAGATAACACTCTAGGCGATTGCCCACAATTCCCCAACTCCTTACAAAAATTCTGGGTTTCTAAGCTAAGAACAAGGAATTCGATATTTTCTCGAATACAAAGGAAGGTAATTAAATCCCCTTTCAAACTAGAAATCGATTGATTTCTCTCCAAGTTTCCACTCCTTCCTCAAAGTCTCACATTCCAGATAATGAAGAGATGCCAACAGAAAACAATGGAAACACGCACAACAAGGGAGAGATGGTTACCTAGAATAAGAGTATACTCCCCACACACAGAAATCTCGAATCCTTGATTACTTGATGAACCTTGCAAGAAGTCTCCAATTCTTCACACACCAATCGCACTCTAGCCGCACACACCGATTTTGATGAAAAATCAGGGTAAATAGGGTTTTGTCCTTATTTATACCAATCACACTTGACCACCCAACTTTTGTTTTTTTCACACTTTGGCCACTAAGCTTCATTTTATTTTCTTACACTCTAAACTGGGTTATTACATCAACTAAACTCAACAATTCAAGCATAAAGACATAATATAAACAACTCGCCAAAAGCGGCCCCAAATTTTCCAAGTCAAACATCCAAGTACATAAACGAGGTTTGCGGAAAAACAACCTATTACACAACTGAGAATAAAATCATATTAAGTCTGGTATGCTAAGTAATTAACAACGACATTCTTCTAGGCCAAAATCTTCGAGCTCACATCTTCTCTTTGCCCCTTAGAGCCTTTTACAATGCTTTTACCTGAACATGTTTTTTTTTGAAAATCGAGGGTTAGACCATGAAGTCTAGTGAGTTATCTCTAGTAATAAACATTCGCACCAAAATTAACATTTAAATAATATTTATAAACAAATCACGACTTTTAATGATAATAGTATTAAACGCATGTACGACACATGTTGATGGCACACGCTAAGGTCATGCATACACGTGACAACGTTTTTGGCTCACACTGCCTTTAACTGGGTCGGAGAAGACCTTTGCAATCTCCGGCCTAAACCAAACCTCAGGCGTGTTTTGGGTTCGTGGGAGGTGACCTTGAACCGTTCGACTTCGTCACCCCATAACTTCGACTCCGACGCCCTGTAAACATGTCTCCCTCTCCATCTAAACCTTCCATTCGATGCTTTTTCTTTCTCCATATGCTCACGTGAAAACACACCACCACCAACAGACGACAATGTCTTTAGTCGAGTAGGTTTCGAAAATATGCGTCCCTCGATGCTTCTGATTTCAGGGACGAACCACATAGACGAAAGAGTAACCCGATTTGGGTAATGGAGCATATTTCGCCTCAATGTTTTGGAGCAGATGAGGGACGATGATGGACGAAACACAAGGACGAACCACGGGGACGATACAAAATGGGTGGGCCGACGACTTCGTCTTCTCCGGCGATTTCGTCAGACCCTTCTCCGGTGCCTTCCTCCCTATGGTTTGTGACACGATGCCTCCATCTCAGCGGGGCACACCTCTGTATCCAAGTCTGAAAGGTATCGATCTGAAAGGGTATCAAATCAGGTGGAAGGGTATCCAGATTTGGGTTTTGTTTCAATATGAGTTTCAGTTTACATATTTGGTCCTCGTTGTTAGAACAAATGGTAAAACAAGTACAAAAAATATAAAAAGACCAATTTACCCTCATGTTTAACGAAGAAATTAGACGACCGTTTACTCGAGGGACCAAATCCGTAACAAATTGCATACCTGGAGGGTTATCATGTAATAAATGAAGTTAAAGGACCACAATCCGCAATTTTTTGATATACATTAGGGACCAAATCCATAGTTTACTCTAAAACATAATTTCTCCTTTGTTTGATTTTTTCGAACTACCATCAGTTATACCAAAACTTTCATTCAAAGTTGGAACCATTATATATCTATGTATTTATGTATATGAGAATAGTGTAAAAATGTTTATAAATTAAATTAGTTACTTTATTTGTGTTAATTATAATTATTAATTTATTATATGATATATAAAGTTATCAAATAACTTTTGGTGGAAACTTGTCTAGTTCTGTACTATCCGGTCCTACTCATCCCAAATACTACCAGACAAACACTTGTTATGTCATGTTCAGTCCTACTAGTTTGTCTTATCCAGTTCAGTTTAATTATGTGTGCATACCAAACGCTACCCCTAAAGCTTTTAATTTGATTTGTATTTATTTTTATTCTATCTTTAAAAAGGAAAAAGAATAAACATAAATATAAATACAATTCCATAAAAAGGGTATTTTCATGGTAAAGCTGGTTCATAGTGAAATAGATCTGAGGGTCCGGTGTACTTGTGCTGGGTCAGGTACAAGTATGGGAACCCCACAAACTTTGGCCACGCATTTATCTTTACTTTTATGTCCTATTAAAAGATAAATACTCTTTCTTCAAAAAAAAAGATAACACTCATTTTGTCAAAAAGCATAAATTGTAAAATATCATTGTTTTGATAATATGTATTTAGATTTCAGTAACAAATTCCGTATCAATAAAAAAAGGATTTCAGTAACAAATTAAAAAAATTTGTATATATATATATATATAGATGTATAATCATTTATTAATATAATAAATCGTATAAACTTATTAATAGTTTTCAAGTATTATTTCACATATAAAACACGTGTGAAAAAAATACAATGTTTTATAAGGTGATTTATAACTAAGGTGTGCAAAACCCGAATAGTCCGAAACCGACCCTAAATCCGAACTGAAAATAAGGTGTTTTAGAAAACCCCGAATATTTGGAAATTTGAATTATGAAACCCGACTTTTGGGGAGATATTTGTGTTCGGTTTGAGTTTGATCTTTGGCCATCTGATCCGTTTGAAAACCCGAAATAATATGTGTATATATTTTAAATATTATATAAATATATTTACTTATCTGATTTTATTTTGAAAATCGTAAATTCTAATTGGTCGAAATGTTTTCTAATTTTCAAACTCGGTATCGATTTCATCAATTTTTTCAATCGGTTGAATTCATCCTCAAAATCGATTTAATATTTATATAGTTTTTTATTATAATAATACCTGAATCCGACCGACATTAATCCGAAACCTAAAATTCGGGATTTGATTTCCATATCCGAAATCCGATCGGGTATTTGGTTTGCTCACCCGAACCGCCCTATGCACATCCCTAATTTATACCACGTTCACTGCTCTTTTAGGTTTGAAAATCTTTTCATAAAGAATTCATATGTAAAATAACACTGTATAAACCTTACGTTTTCAACATGTCATATTATTATGAAACAACACATGAAAACGGGCCAATGCACATCCCTAATTTATACCATGTTCATGGCTGTTGTATGTGTCGATTTGTTTAAAAAGATTTCATATGTAAAATAACACATTTTCAGCGTGTTACGTTATTATGAAACAACACTTAAAAATCGGTTAAGTTTATACCACTTATGAGGTTTGCAAGATCTTATGAATATTTTATCACTGTTTACTATAATTTGGAGTGTTTATAGGTGAGCTATAAAAACCGATATATTATTAGAGCATCTTCACAGCTTCCCCAAAATGGGAAAATGGAGAAAATGAGGATTTTGGGCTAATATTTTGCTCCAACAGCTTTTCCAAAACTATCCCCAAAATGGAGAAAGTTGGAGAGAGAATGTTTTTTTCTTCAAATATGGAGATCACACAAAAAATGATTACCAAGTGAGAGGACCAATAGGAAACTTTAAAAATAAATATGTAGAGAGAGAAATAATATTTTAATAGATGAATGAAATATTTTAATATTTTAATTAAGGTTGGATTCTCCAAAATGAGGAAGCTGTTAGAGATAAATGTATTTTTTTAGGGATTTTGGCTTTTTATTCTCCACTTTAGAAAAACTATGGAGAAGTTGTTGGAAATGCTATTACAATTTTTATGTCGTGGTAAATTTCTTTTACTACTATTTGTATAAAGTGATTTTGATTATGGAAAACATGAATGTAATAATCAGAACTATGTGCAAGTGTGTAACAAACTTGATTATATATATAAAAAATTATTTACCGTAATCTTAAAGCATCTCCAATAGCTTCCTCATCTTGGAAATATAAAGATTTTGAGCTATAATTTTGCTCCAACAGCTTCCTTAAAATGGAGAAAGTAAGAGAGAGAAGAAGATTTTCTCCAAATACGAAGATAACCCAAAAAATGATTACTAAATGGGAGCACCAAAAGAAATCTTTGAAAAATAAATATGTATAGAGATAACTAATATGTTATTAGATGAATGAAATATTTTAATATTATAAGCAATTATTGTTTCTCCAAAATGAGGAATCTGTTGGAGATGAATGTATTTGTTTTTGAAGATTTTGAGTTTTAGTTCTTCAGTTTAGAGAAATTTTAGAGATGCTCTTATCGTTATTTATAACAATCTATAAGAATATTATTTTAATTTTTTGAATAATTGGAATTTACCAAACATTTAGGCATATTATAATTTGACTAGAAGTCTAGTCGTGCAATGCAGCGTGATATATCTTAATTTTAATGTGTGATTTTGAGAAAACGGTCATGTTTTTTTTTATAACTTTGTTTTAAAGAATGCCGTTTTTTAAGGAGTTCATGATTTGAGGATTTGAAAGTGGTTAGAGGTAAGAATTAGTTAATAAGAGTCCACGATTTAAGGATTTGTAGGTTGTTAGAGATAAATATTAATCAAGTAATTAACATTAAAAGCGATACATAAAAGTTCAGTTGTTGTTTTTAATATATTTTAAGTAATTAACATTAAATAATGGTACATGAACCTTTAGAGACTGTTTTTAAAAGTTTTTCATAAATATTTTATAATATAGTATAGATAATTAGGATTTCATATAACAAATACACATCAAAATATATGACTTTTTTACGATTGGTCGTATGGTTTTAATCGTCATATATTATAATCATATTTATAAATAGAGTAAATTACATTTTTGGTTCTTATGGTTGATATCCATTATTAAGTTTGGTCCCTCTTTCAAGTTAATTACAATTTTAGTCACCGTGGTTGTTATTTTGTTTTATTTTTTGTCCCTCTGATCAACTTTAGTTAAAAAGCTTAATTAAATTAAGGATATTTTAGTCCTTTAACTTTTTCTTTGTCTTTTTTATAGTAAATTACAATTATAGTCCTTATGGGTTGCCTTTTTTTTCTTTCCTACATTTTTTTTTCATTTTTCATTTTTCATTTTATACTCTTACTATATTAATTAATTAATAATAATTTTAACCAAAGAAAACGATAAATTTCTTAAACGACTTGAAATAGTAAAGCTTTTTATGGATTAGTGTAGACGAATTTGCAAATATATATATCTAATAAATTACATAAAAATTTAAAAATATTCAATATTTAACTTATTTTAAGGATGTCGACAAGATTTTTCTAATAGTGTAATTTATAAAACGAATTATGTATTTTAAATGTATGCTTAGTTAAAATTAGGGAATTTAATTAAAATACCCAAAGTTTGACTTTGAGTTACCAAAATACTATTTTTCTCCCTGATTTTACCAAAATACCCATTTTTTCCACGAAGGGGGTCCGTAATCGTGTACAGGGACCATTTTTGAAAATTGCACAACCGCGATCGCGAAGAAAAGTCCCGCGGTCATGTGATTTTGTGAGTTTTGATTTGCAATTTACATTTTCAACCCCTATACTTATTTACTTACTTTACTTTATACATTTTACTTTCATAATTTTAATTTTACATTTAACACATATAATCGTTTATTAACTAAAATACGTTTTAAAAAATAAGTTTTAATTTTAACAAGTTACACCATTATAATCGTCTCTTCGACACGTTCGAAATGAGCCCAATATTGAATATTTTTTGATTTATTTTATTTTATTATATATCATATATACTACATAATTTTTTTTATATTTAAAATTCATACCCTTATAGTTAATTATTTAATTTATGCTACTCGTTAAAATACATTTTATTTATTTTATTATCGATGGTCCAAGTGTAAGTATTAAAAATTGGCGGAGGCTTTGTGATGGACAGACATCGATCCTTTTGTGCATACTCTGTAACTGCAAATACTTCAGCTCCAAACACACATGAATCATCATTCGCCAAATACCCATTTTCACAATTCTTAAATGAGTCAAGTGATACCAACTTGTCAAAACCCCATTGCATATTCTTCTCGTGAAACCTTGTCCTATTGCCATTCACGATATCTATAAACACATACAAATAATAATAATTTAAAACGATTTAATGAATTAGTTAATATATGATTATTATGTTAATGCGATAGGAGTGTAAAACAAAATTGAAAAAAATAAGAGATGTACCATAAATTAAATAATTAACTATAAGGGTATGAATTTTAAATATTTTTATGTAGTATATATGATATATAATAAAATAAATAAATCCAAAAATATTCAATATTGGGCTCATTTCGAACATATCGAAAAGACAATTATAATGGTGTAACTTGTTAAAATTAAAACGTATTTTTAACGTATTTTAGTTAATAAACGATTATATATGTTAAATGTAAAATTAAACTTATGAAAGTAAAATGTATAAAGTAAAGTAAGTAAATAAGTATAGAGGTTGAAAGTGTAAATTGCAAATCAAAACTCACAAAATCACATGACCGCGGGACTTTTCTTCGCGATCGCGGGTGTGCAGTTTTCAAAAATGGTTCATGTCCGCGATCGCGGACCCCCTTTGCGGAAAAATGGATATTTTGGTAAAATTAGAGAGAAAATAGGTATTTTGGTAAGTCAAAGTCAAACTTTGGGTATTTTAATTAAATTCTCTTAAAATTATCATTAATTAATTAATATAATAAAAAACAAAAAAAGCTAGGAAAGGAAAAAAAAATAGAAAAAGACAAACCACATGGACTATAATTGTAAGTTATTATATAATCTAGAGTAAATTACTTTTTTCGTCCCTGTGGTTTGCTGAAAATTTCGGTTTTCGTCCCTGATCTTCCTTTATTATGTTTCTGGTCATTGTGGTTTGCACATTATTTCAGTTTTCGTCCCTGTAAGTCACGCTGTGTGTATGAACCGTTAGCTCCCTCCTCACATGCCTCAAACAAGAGGGTAAAACTGTCTTTTACAAATCCTTTTGATTCTCAAAATTTATCGTCATTTATTAGGGTTTACCGTCATTCATTTCACTTCTAATTTCATCTTGGGTAAAACTAGGGTTTCTAGAAGACTATCTTTTCACCCAAAAAAACTCAGAGCATCTCCTACCCACGTTTCTCTCACGTTCCATTACAACAACTTCTACATAGTCAACGAATCTCCATCATGTGGCGACTTTATTTGACCCACACAACCTTTATGGTAACGTACTCTGTTCAAGATTTTCTTTGTTCCTTCTTCTTTTTCTCTTGCAATCTAGTCTTGTTCATGTGTTATCTTCTCTATCTGCATCTTACTATGAAGAAACGAAAGAGGACTGCTGATGAGCTGACGCAATCATTGGTAAAGGGAGGCAAAATTTCAAGGCTTGGGAAAACCGTAACGTGTGTGAAATGCAAAAAGAAAGGTCACAATAAGAGGACTTGCAAAGGTCAAGACATGGAGACGTAAAACTTCACTATTCGACTCTTTTGGTTGTTTGTGTTTGTTGGAAAAATTGTTCATGTTCCACTCTTTTGGAACAATGGTATTAAAGTGCATTGGTGTTAAACTTGGAATATGGATTGAATCTGTTAGAATCCATAATTTGTTTGAGCTACATCAGTTTGTGTTATCCATCAGCTTAGTAACAACTTATTATCCAACTTTTGGTATTTTTGGAACAATGGTATTAAAATGCATTGGTGTTAAACTTGGAATATGGATTGAATCTGTTAGAATCCATAATTTGTTTGAGCTACATCAGTTTGTGTTAACCATCAGCTTATTAACAGTTTATTAACAGCTTAACAACTTATTATCCAACAGCTTAACAGCTTATTATCCAACAGGTTATTATCCATCAACTTATTAACCAACATGTTATTATCCATCAGCTTATTATCCAGCAGATTAGAATCCAACATGTTTATAATCCAACATGTTTTGTAATCCATTAGGTTTGTTTGGCATAAATTCTTACAAACAACGGTTTGATATCAATTTTCCAATCAACAATTTGCTGTCAAATGTTTGCTTTTAATGTTTGATGTCAAATGTTTGAGACAGTAACCAATGTTTGTGGTGTTTAATCAGTACATACCAATTACAACAGGTTGCTACCAAATGTTTGTTGTCAATGTTTGTGGTGTTAATATAGTAACCAAAAAGAATGGATAAACACATTAAGCTAAGATAATGGATAATCCAGTAAGCAATGTTTATATGTGGTGTTTGATTAGTAATAATCAATATGGTTTAGAAGATGAGACAAAGCCTATTGTCAATCAGTACATACCAATTACAAAAATCAATTACAAAGCTTACTGTCTTGACATACAAAAAAATTGCAAAATCGATTTCAACTACTGCATAGCTAAAAGGGAAATTCAATTGCAAAAGCAACCTAACTTATACACAAAAATCAATTTCACTGTCCATCACTAGTTTTGCACCTCCATATCCATTCGAAGTACTAATTGTCTTTCTACGACCTTCAACAATGTAGATATCGATGTTAATCAATGCACAATGGTTCCAAATAATAAAAACACAGAGATGCACACCACCATCGATGAACGATCATGTGAATATGAAGGTGGCGACAAAACGCTATTCGATGCCAAACTGTCCTGTGAATACGGAGATGCACGCCACCATCAATGAACGATTCCTGTGAATACGAAGATGGAGACAAAATGCTATTCGATGCCAAACCGTCCGGTGAATACAGAGATGCACACCACCATTGATGAATGATTCATTTTCTTATGAGTTTTGAAGCAGGGGACTTTTCATCTTCTTCACCAAACCCCTCGTTTTTGGGAGTTGCTGGTCATTTATGCTATTGTCACGCTGTGATGAACAAGTTCTAATTCATTTTTTGATTGATCACCTTCTTCACAAGAAACTAGGGCTCCGAATCGATACATTTCTTCCAATTCTTGAAGGAGTGGATGTTGCTGATGAATAAAGATAGAGCCCTAATTTTGACTAAGAAAACAAACATGTAATTGGCTAAATGGGTAAGCAGGAGGATGTTTATTAAAAGTAAAGAAAATAATATAGATATAAAAGGACTAAAGTGCCCCCTCATGTGAGGGGCACATGATGTGTTTTAACGGAGTCATCAATGGCATCAGTTCAAAGGACGAAAAGAGAAATTAAAAGCAAACCACAATGACCAAAAACGTAATATATGAAGACCAGGGATGAAAACCGAAATTTTCAACAAACCACAGGGACGAAAAAAGTAATTTACTCTATAATCTAATAAAACAAAAATTGGAAAAGTCAAATAAAAGTTGAAAGGAACAAATACCCTTAAATTTAACTAAGCTTCTTAACTAACGTTGGTCAAGAGGGATCGAAAGTGCAATAAAATGGTAACCATAATGACCAAAATTGTAATCAGTTTAAAAAAGTGACCAAACTTGATAATGAGTGACAACCAAAAGGACAAAAAATGTAATTTACTCTTATAAATATCAAAAAAAGAAAAAGAGAAAAGCAGAAGAGGGGCATATATGGTGGTCGGAGAATTTCATAGACTTGTTGTCGTCCTTGCATGTGGGATCCACTTGTAGAATTTAGAATCTTGGAGCGCACGCATATTTTGTTTTTCCATTTATGTAAATAAAAAAGCAATAAAGGTTTAACTTCATCAATCAATATACTTTACTTGTTAAAAATAAAAATATTGCATATCTCTTAACAATAGAAGTTTAATGAATATGAGAAATATTATATATTCTCTCGTATCACTTAATTGTAATAAAGAAAAATACTCCAATTTTGAAGTGTATGAATATATACACTGTTATAAAAGGCTTGTCGCAATAGTCGTCGTTGCTTAAAGCTTGTGTTTCACGCCACGCTATGTACGTGGTACGCCATGACCTAATGTGCGGTCTTGTGTGACGCGATATTTGATTTTTCTTTAAGTTTTTAATGTTTTATTCCCTAGTTGTTACATATAACATTATAACCTATTTTAACTTGTTTCTTATCATTGATTCGTCGAGTAATATTACAAAACATATGTTTTTATATGTAATATTATATATGATATAGAGATTTGCCGTCATAAGTCACGCCTTGATAAACGCCATGATCTTGTCGTGGCTCATAAGGATTAAGGTTTGGTCTCGCCATCACGCCACGGCTTGCGCTATTTAGAACCTTGAATATATATATATATATATATATATAGAGAGAGAGAGAGAGATTGGAAAATCAAATAAGAATATGGTCAAAATAAAAGACAAAAAACAATAAAATCATATGTGAAAAACGTTTGATTTTACATACGATTACGGAACAAGATCGACGCAAAATTTAGTGAATCACGATCTCAACTTGCGGTCAAAATTGCACGAGTCACGTGTGTTAGACAACCTAGGGGGGGAAGGTTGTATTTAAAATCTTTTACTTTCAAAAATTCTTTTACAAATAAATACAGTACAGAAACAGTATAAATAAATCAGAGTATACAAATAATAAATATACAACAATTATATAAACAGATATAATTAAAAGCACAGCGGAATAAATAAAGAGATAAAGGTTAGAGATACTTGACACGGAGAATTACTGATTTACCACCAACTGTGATAAACCAGCAGCCGAGACACTTCTCGACACGATCCAATAAATGTATTCTTTACGGTAGAAATACAAACCAAGTACAAAGGTAACGTAATTGATTCTCAAGCTTCTGCTATGAGATGTACATGATCACACACCCGTTATTCAAATGCTTACAAGAGGAGTATAACTCACAATGGGTAATCACTCTTGTATAATATCTCACACTTGGATATTTTATAAAAAAAGTTTTATAAAATATATATATATAAAATAAGTGAGAGTGAGAGAGCTGAGAGTTTGGATTGTTGTTGTTGCTGTTTGTTTGTGTTCTTCTCTTTCTTCACCTTCAGCATGCAAATATATAGCATGAAGCTTCCAACGGATATGTGCATCCGCGGTATACCGCCAAATGCACGCGGTATACCGTGCAGTAAAAAGTACACTGACACTCCAACGGCTCTCATGCAAAGTTGACTGGAATACGTACCCGCGGTATACCGGCTAGGACTCGCGGTATACCGGCGTCAGAAAAAGAACTTCCAACCAATCAGAGACAAACACCACGCCTGCCGCGGTATACCGCCTGTACCTTCGCGGTATACCGGCGTCAGATAGTGGTTGCAGAAACAGTACGCATGGCAGATACTTCTAGAACCAAAATTTCTTATTTAAAATATTATTTAAAAGGTTTTTAGAAATATCCAAGTGGTATATTATTTTAGGGTGTTTATCATTATAAATTATAAACACTAATGACAACGTAAATCTTCCGTCTTGAACTCTTCAGATAAAATCTTCGTGTTCTTCAAGAACTGTACACTTGGATAGGATTGTTAGAAAAACAATAATACGGTGTGTTTGTAATCATCAAAATAAATATATATAAATATATAGAGATGTGGTACACTTGCACCAACAATCTCCCCCTTTTTGATGATGACAAACACAACCGCTAAGCATGAGCATATGCGGTTTCTCTCCCCCGTTTGTCGAAGCAAAAAGGGTTAAGAAAGACGGTATGCTCCCCCTCGAGAGATGCTCCCCCTCAAAATATGCATATATTTGAGGTAGCATAAACTCATGGGTAAAAGAGCTAAAACGCTCCCCCTCAAATTAATAACGATATCAATTTGATTTTATAAAATTTGAGGGATAAAATAAAATGCAAAAAGCAATAGAGACAAAGATATACAAACCAATACGAAACACTTGCACCAAAACGGATCTTAAGGCTTCAATTTTCGGTTAATTTTATGTGATAAAAAAAAATCACCACGTATTATGACCTCGTCAGGTAACCACGTATTATAACCTCGGCAGGTAACCACGTATTATAACCTCGGCAGGTAACCACGTATTATAACCTCGGCAGGTAACCACGTATTATAACCTCGACAGGTAACCACGTATTATAACCTCGGCAGGTAACCACGTATTATAACCTCGGCAGGTAACCACGTATTATAACCTCGGCAGGTATCACGTATTATTTCCTCGTCAGGAAACCACGTATTATATCCTCGCCAGGAAACCACGTATTATATCCTCGCCAGGAAACACGTATTATATCCTCGTCAGGAAACACGTATTATATCCTCGTCAGGAAACACCTACAAAAGGCAAAGAAAATTTTTCGTGGTACCCTTTTCTTATGGGTCCTTTTAACAGTTAGTATAAAACATAAACTGCAAAAAAAAAAACATGTTGTCGACATAAAATAAAACACGACAAACATACAAAACCATATAAATGGTTTAAAACCACAAACGCATCCCACCGGGATTATCAACATTAAACATTCCTTTCGGAATCCATTTTCTAACCATTTTAATTTTACGATCGTATTCATCATAGACGTAAAAAGAAGTATGCGGATTAACATTTTTCTTAGGATTCGCAAACTTATTATTATACATAAACGCATGTGATTTTCTCGACATATAATTCACATAATTCATTTTAGGAACATACGGAGGTTTTTGCGTTTTATTTTTAACAACAAATTTAGGTTTTTCAAAAACCTTTTTAATTGGCATACAATCACATTTTTCAATACACGTATTTGAACCAATGCCTTTTCGGCAATTTATACGATTTGATATATTAAGCATTTTAAGCACTTTATCATTGCTACTATTAAAAGCATTTGCTAATAAGTCATTTTTCTCATGCGATTTACATTTAGCATTTAAACATGCAATTTCATTTTCAAGAATCTCGCATTTTGCACATGCAACACTTTCATTTTTATTTTCACTTAAGCATGCAATTTTATCATTTAAAATAACACAAGATTTACAAATATCTTTTTCACTTAATTTATTTTCTAATTTAGTGATAATATCTAAATCATAAGCAGATTTTTGTTTACCGTCATCTATTTCCTTTTTATATGCGGATACGGTTTCTTTTAAATTAGAGATTTCATCTTTATACCTATTTGCAAGAGCGGCCATATCATGAAATGATTTATATAATTCGTCAAGATTATTTTCATCGTCACTATAATAATTATCACTATAATTACTATCACAATTATTTTTAGAAGAATATGATGAAGATACCTCATTATCATGGTCGGCCATGAAACAAAAATTTTTGGCCTCATTTATGCTTGCGCTCAACGCGCCTCCAACGAGAGCTTTTGGTGTGTTGATTTGTTTTGCTCGTTTTGGACACACACTTGCATAGTGATCCTTATCACCACACACATAGCAAAAGCCTTTCTTTTTATTGGCTTTTTCATCGTCGCTAGATTCGTCATATTTGTCTTCACTTTTATGGACGTTGCGACTTTGGTTTTTACCACCACGACGGTAGTCTCCATTTTCTTGAAACCTATCATTTTTGGCAAACTTTCTGTTAGATAAAAGTTTAGAAAGTTTTCTTACCAACTTGACTAAATCGTCAAGATTTTCGGGTTCATCATCCGAGGAACTTGCATCTTCCTCCTCTTCTTTTTCTTTCTCATCTTTAGAGGCAACGGCTTCTAAAGCTATGGATTTCTTTTTGACTTGCTCCCGGACCTGATTTCTTTTTAGTGCAATTTCGTGCACTTTAAGATTGCCGATGAGATCATCGAGCTTCATAGTTGCGAGATCTCAGGAGTCTTCCAAGGATGTGATTTTTGCCATCCACTCCGAAGGAAGTGCTCGAAGAATTTTCCTTACATAATCCTCATTAGGATAAGTACGACCTAATCCCTTCAAAGTAGTCATAATGAGGTTAAAACGTTTAAACATTGAGTCGATTGACTCATCTTTTGACATTTCAAATAATTCATAATCATGAACAAGAATATTTATTTTAGAGCTTTTAACTTGAGTATTTCCACGATGAGTGTCGCTCAAGCTTTGCCAGATTTGATTAGCAGTTTTATAAGTATAAACTCTTTCAATTTCATCAGAGGTTAAAGCAGCATATAATATATTTTTAGCTTCAAAATTTAAACAATAATGAGATTCTTCAGCGGAAGTCCAATCTTTTATGGGTTTATCAACAATAAGATCATTTTCAACTTTGGTTGGTCTAAAATTCCCATTTTCTATAATATCCCAAATTTTTTGACTTTTGCCACGAACGTGACATTCAAATAGCTCGGCCCAAATGCCAAACTTTTCAGTATCTATCAAAGGAGGTTTAGAAAACACAAAATTAGTTTGTTGAGCCATTAAAAAAATATTTAAACAGAAAATTTTTGAAAGACCCGCTCTGATACCAAATGTTAGACAACCTAGGGGGGGAAGGTTGTATTTAAAATCTTTTACTTTCAAAAATTCTTTTACAAATAAATACAGTACAGAAACAGTATAAATAAATCAGAGTATACAAATAATAAATATACAACAATTATATAAACAGATATAATTAAAAGCACAGCGGAATAAATAAAGAGATAAAGGTTAGAGATACTTGACACGGAGAATTACTGATTTACCACCAACTGTGATAAACCAGCAGCCGAGACACTTCTCGACACGATCCAATAAATGTATTCTTTACGGTAGAAATACAAACCAAGTACAAAGGTAACGTAATTGATTCTCAAGCTTCTGCTATGAGATGTACAGGATCACACACCCGTTATTCAAATGCTTACAAGAGGAGTATAACTCACAATGGGTAATCACTCTTGTATAATATCTCACACTTGGATATTTTATAAAAAAAGTTTTATAAAATATATATATATAAAATAAGTGAGAGTGAGAGAGCTGAGAGTTTGGATTGTTGTTGTTGCTGTTTGTTTGTGTTCTTCTCTTTCTTCACCTTCAGCATGCAAATATATAGCATGAAGCTTCCAACGGATATGTGCATCCGCGGTATACCGCCAAATGCACGCGGTATACCGTGCAGTAAAAAGTACACTGACACTCCAACGGCTCTCATGCAAAGTTGACTGGAATACGTACCCGCGGTATACCGGCTAGGACTCGCGGTATACCGGCGTCAGAAAAAGAACTTCCAACCAATCAGAGACAAACACCACGCCTGCCGCGGTATACCGCCTGTACCTTCGCGGTATACCGGCGTCAGATAGTGGTTGCAGAAACAGTACGCATGGCAGATACTTCTAGAACCAAAATTTCTTATTTAAAATATTATTTAAAAGGTTTTTAGAAATATCCAAGTGGTATATTATTTTAGGGTGTTTATCATTATAAATTATAAACACTAATGACAACGTAAATCTTCCGTCTTGAACTCTTCAGATAAAATCTTCGTGTTCTTCAAGAACTGTACACTTGGATAGGATTGTTAGAAAAACAATAATACGGTGTATTTGTAATCATCAAAATAAATATATATAAATATATAGAGATGTGGTACACTTGCACCAACAACGTGGTTTTTGCATAAAATCACATATAATTTAACTGTTTTAATATCAATTATTTGTTTGTTGTTTTTATATAAACCTATTTTAAACACACACACACACATATATATATATATATATATATATATATTATATACTTTTTGTATTTTTCGACTATATTAATATGCTTATGAAAATCAATATCATTTATCTCTTGTACATATGCTTATTAAAAATTTGCAAAAATATTCAAAATATATACTATATTATAAAGCATTTGAGAAATGTAATACCCAGGTTTCAAGTTTAAAGAAAATAAGATATGTGGGGGTAAAGTGAAACATTTTGATGCTTAGGGATCTAAGTGTAAATTGTAGTAAAGGGTATAAAACCCTCAATTGGGCATAAAACCCTAAGTATTCTCACCATATCCTTGGAGCGGCTGTAAGAGAGGGCAAATGAGGGACATCAGACGCCGATTAGCAGCATTTGAAGGAAATCAAGGGAGTGAAAGGTTGTGGCTACCAGTTCTTCGAACTAAATGTACTAACCTAGACCATATTCTCCTTATCTTCTATCAATTGATGGTTATTCTGAGTTATGATGATTAATGAGAATGTTTAGGGTCTTGGGGTGTCAATTGGAGGAATGATTTCGTTTAGGTGGGATTATGCAAATGTTAGATATCTGTGTACTTATATCTTGTTTTGATGCTTATTTGGGAATGTCCCAAGAAGGGGATTTCATTTTAATATTGTGTGAGTATGCGTCAAACCCTCACCATCGAAAAATCGCCCTAACTGTGGATTGTCCGGAAGATGAGTTCCGGTAAGCGGATACCGGGTGCGGTGTCCGGAAGGAAATTCCGGAAAGAGGATACCGGATGTCGAGTCCGGAGGGAATTTCCGGAAAACGGAAGGTTCCGGAATTTGTAGTCAGGAAGCCGTTCGGAAGTAGGTACCGGAATTGTGTAGTCCGGAAGTCGTCTGAAAGTGGGTTCCGGAATTGTAGTAGTCCGGATGTGGACCGGAAGGTGAGTTCCGGAAAAGGAGGGAAGTCCGGTACTGGGGAATTCTTTTTCAGGAGTGTTATTGTAGGTATGGTAGAAAGAACTCTTGGTGTCGGGTAGCGACTAGCCACTTTTGTTTCCTTAAAACCATAGGTGTTCCACCTAGAGATCTGAAGCCTAAGTTAGAAGTTTCGTGCAAAGACGACAGGTGAGTTTTCCTTAACCAAATACATATCTGTTTCAAATGTGGTTTCAGTGAGTAAGATTTGATTATGCGTGTTTATATTATTTGAAAAGTATGTTTGGAAAGTTTAATTAAATGTATGCATACCTTGTTACAAGATGTGAATTGGCTAAGTCGGGGGTGTGGCCCGCCAGTACTCATACCGGGGGGTGTGTCCTGTTTATGCCATGGAAGGTGTGACACAACAAGGCAGTGTGAGATTGACACGAAGTCACTACCATGTGACTTCCGTGTGCCGTTTACATGTCCAGCTTTGCGTAAGAGATAATTGAAGCTTTGTTGTTATCTAATGTTATAAAATGTTTTAAATATATATGATGTTGAAACTGTTGCTTTCAAGAGGAGCTCACTAGACCTCATGGTCTAATCATCGCATTTTTCCAATCTAAACCATTTTCAGGGAAGCCGTTATTAGGAAGCTCCGACAATAGTAAGGAGAATATTTAGAACGCGGATGCTTCTAGCTAGTGATACTCGCCTCACTTTTTGCTAGTTAGACTTTTTGTTATTCTCAGTTTTGTATAAGTTGTTTCGCAAACCTAATATTGAGATAGTTGTGTACGGCCAGTTTGGGGCCAGTTTTGGTTGGTTGGTTTATATTTTAAAAAAAATTATGCTTGTTTAAAATTCTGGGTTGTTACAAGAAAAACTATTAAAAATAAGTTTTTATGCATCAAATATTGTTAATTGATGCATATTACTTAAAGTTCAAGATTACAAGTAATAAACTAACAATACATGAGTAAAACTGTTTAAAGATGAATTTTGAATTCATAACTAACTGATAAAAATAATCAAATACAAGACAAACATATCATTTAAATATAAACAAATATAATTAGTATAATTATTGAATTATAACATAATATTTAACTGTTCTTTTATAAGAAACATTATATTATTAAACTTAAAAAAGTCATATCATTAATAAATCTAAATTAAATTAAAATAAAAAATTAAACTAAACAAATTTATAAAAAAAACATTATCATTGTTCTCAAAACTAAACTAAATTGTATTATAAAATTGATAAAAACAAAAAACAAAATAAAATTAAAATCAAGATATATCACGCTACATTGCACAGACACACTTCTAGTTTTATAAAAACAGTTTTCTCTACATTTCTTTCCATATATGTCACACTCGGTTATTACATCTTTAATAATTTTTTAGAACTTCTATGGAATATTTAGAATAGGAAGCGTTTAACTTCAACAATTATCTACAACATTAATTATACTGTTAAAATAATTTATATATTTAATAAAATATTAATGTTCTTTTATAAGTATCCAATTCCAAAGTTTTTTGTGAAATATAATAAAATTTTATTTTTCTCACATAAAATTTAATTTTGGAAAAAGTTTTAAATCTAAAGGATTTTTCACTTTTTCTGCTTTATCTATTTTGGGGAAAAAAAAGTTTAGATGACTTGTTGAAACAAATAATTTATCAAAAATCTGTATTTTTTTCCATTTTAAATAATTTATTATAAATGCTCTTAAGATTTTTGAAAAATAATTATTGTTAGATAAAACAATTTTTATTTTTGGATGTATTAAAATGTTAATGTTTTTCTTATATAAATGTAAAATTGAGTACATTGTCTACTTAGTTGTAAGGTCATCTTATCATTGCAAAATTGCATCTTTAAATACTGGAATATCAACTTCATTCTACCTTTTTCGTCTCTGAGTTATCGATTTTTTTGGAGGGGTGGGGATCGTGGGATGGAAACTCATGAATGCTTCATGCTTGTATCTTTAAGATGGTAAATTTTGGTTGTGAACTTTTAGGTGACATCGAGTTTAAATTATTGGTTGGATTGCTTCAGTCTTAAAGACTCAAAGATCGGTCTAGTTTGAAGACTGCTTGGTTTGAGTCCCCTTCTTTTACTATCACTTGAGGTTTCGTAGTTGTTTCCCTCGTTGGTCCTCCTCTTAGGTATTTGTTGTTCTGTTTGTTGTTAGGTTTGACTTGATTTTCTCTTTGGTATATGTTCTTCGCATATTTCCTTTGTAATGCTTTTGTATTTTTAGTTTTTTTAACAATATATTGCCTTTACAAAGATATAAAGTGTCGGTGCAAACGTAGGAATGTTGTTTTTAATATATTGTATATTTCACAACCATGTAAAAGGCTATTTGGCAGTTGCTAAATGGTTTGATGCAGAATGATTAATAGACTTTTATGATATAGTACAAAATAAAATATGGTTGTTTTGTAATTGTTCATAATGAAATTAGTGCATTAAATGGTTAATGTAGACACAATATACAAAATCGTTCAGAGAATTTTAAAACCATTAAGAGCAGACATTTTTTTACCAAACATGAATCACCTCTTAACGATTTAGGGGTTGCCTCTTAATGGAACTGTTAAGAGGTTAACAAATAACCCCATGTATTGATGATAACATGTACACAAAACACAAAAATATCATGTGCATGGTATTTCCAATGAATTGTAGAATTATTTTGATTTTGTTTCATTTACGGAGAACATAAAAAGGATAGATAAAAGATTCGAATGCAACGAAGAAACATAAATCATCTCGGGAAGCATGTCACTAAGTCCTTTCGCAAAGAAAAATGGAAAACATGTCACGATTTCATTTAAAGATCAAAATCGAAACAAGATACAAAATATTTTTCTAAGGAAAAATTTCATCAAAGTAAACTCTCATAATAAAAAATATGATATTTTGAATGGTATAATTTATCAAGTTTATCAAAGATTTTTAAAGTTAAAAACACTTTTGATAAAGAACAAAATGTCTTTCACAATGTAAGACATTGTAAGAATAACTGTTTGGGGGGTTTTGGGGTAAGAACCTGTAAAAGGCTGTATTTTATAAAGAGAAAGTCAAAATTGATTTTGTGCAAGGTAAGTTTCACCCTTTTTGAGAAATTGTAGAAAGTCAAAATTGATTTTGTGCAAGGTAAGTTTCACCTTTTTTGAGAAATTGTAGAAAGTCAAAATTGATTTTATACCAAACTTTGTAGATTGTATTTGCAGTATTCAATTATTTTTTGATATTGTTTTCTAACTCAGTAGGACAATTTATTAAATGTGTATGTGGTAAGTGTTTTCCTGGATATTTTATTTAAGAACGGTAACAAGGTTCGAGAGTTTTACTTAGTCAGTGAGAGTGATAACTCTTACCTGTTAAACGTGTATAGTTTGCTGCATATGATGTTGTTTTAATAGACTAAAAGCCTCCTGATAAATTAAGTGAAAATGTTGACTCTTACCGGTAAACGTTTAATGGGTAAGCGTTGGATAAACGGCCCTTAAATAGATTTAGACTTGGGGGTTGTTTACCGAACTCTTACAGAAGTAACTATTCTCACTTACCTTACCGGACAACATTTTTGGACATAAAAAATGGGTTAATGGTAAGCGTTTATCACTTGGTTACCGAGTAATAGTCACTACCCTCACTTACCAGTTAAAATTTCATGTCCTTCTTATGCTTACCCAATAAGATAATTGGTATGACAAACACTTACCCGATAAATGTATGATGATTTTGTTGGTTCCGTTTTTACTTAACAATGATGATCATATCTATTAGTTCAAAACAGAATGATGTGCGGAAGCGTTTTAGAGAACTAATAAGATATTTAAGGTAGAAGAACACACTATATCAAATACGTGAGATGTAAATAACACAAGTTGTAACTCAATAACCCACTGTATATTGATATAAATAAAACACCAAGAACACCGAAGGTTAAACAAGAATTCTGCTCTTAAGAGTGTGTGTGTTGTGCAAAGCTTAATAGAAGAGCTCAACATGAGTCTTCTATTTATACTATTCATCAGGGGACAAGTTCTAGACATAAAGGACTAAAGGTACAAGACACGATCGTGAAACTGCCATTAGTACAACGTTAACATAGTGCGCCGCAATTCTGCAAAGGCTGAAACCCATCAGAGTTTGACACGTGGAATTGTCAGGGCACGCCTTGTACGAATGATCTTCAGAATCTTCGTACAGCAGAAATCGTGAGAGGCACGATCGTCTTTGTGTTGATCTTCAGATAATCTTCTAAGTCTTCAGTCTTCATACCACAGAGGCTCTGTCAAGTTTGGCAGAGGCTCTGTGGCCTTGTCCTCTGTGAGAGTCTTCAGTTGAGTCTTCACTTGATCTTCTATCGGTGTCTTGGCAGAATCTCTGTCGATGTCAACACTTAGCCTAATTTTCAATACTTCTATAAACAGTAGACGTTGGAGCTAACAGATTTAGACCTTCGGATTGCTAATATACAAGATTTTCGGATTGTACAAGATAAAAATTAAAAAAAAATTAAGTATATATTCTATTGAAGCTTACTTAAGAGACGAAATGTGCAAACGAGAACGCCAACTATTTAAGAAAACAAGAAAACAACAAATCATGTGCAAAATAACAAGAGCTAGATAAATGTACGCTTATAAAAAGTTGTGCCAATCAAGAAAACTTAAGAAATTTCTTAAAACGATGAAATTAGGCTAAAAATATATTGGACGGTTTTATGGGTCTTTAATCTATCGTAAATGTGTTTCCACAAAATGTAAATCTTGAATCCATCATTATTGGAATTTAATCATATTATTTTAAGAATTAAACTAAAAAAAATAGCTATAAAATGAATTCAATAAAAAGACTAAACCTTATGTGATAAGAAAGCATAACCTAACATGTTAAAGGTGTATCAAAATCTTTATTTTCTTGTTGTTGTAACTGTTAAAGCATGATGGTCCACATTATATACGTACGTGTAATGTAATGGAATCTTTGAAAAATGGTAATTACGTATTCCATTAAAACGTCATATGCTTTCGCTTTTTGAGTTAAAATATTCTATATTTTATCGATGTACTTTTATACTTTTCATATAAAAAATATATACTTAAATCATCTTAAATAATAATGATAAGCAATGAAACTTCACATCGACTCTGACGTGTAACTCAGTTGGCAAAGGGGTGTGGTAACACGTGACTTTGTCCAAATACATAACAGGTCTTGGGTTCGATCCTAGGCCCCTCCACTAGCCTCAACCGCTGAGTGAGCAAAAAAAAATGCCCTCTCACATTGGTGTCCTTGGAGGCAGGTTTCGTATGAGGCTGGTTAGGGTCGCCGGTAATCAACTTTTTACCCAAAATGAAACTTCAGATTTTACACTCTTGTAGTTTTGTTATTTTGTCTAATCACATCATGGCCTCATGATTAAAACAAAGTTGCAAAATTGTTCTTCTAATTTCAATTTTGAATATTTAATCAAAGACTATACTTATAATAATAAGTTAAAGTTATTTTTTTCTTTAAACATGGATGTAATTTTTTTTAATATCATTATCTGATTAAATAAGATAATGGTTCGGATTCATTAAGTAATTCATGTAGGACATTTGATTAAAAGTAATCAAACGGTTCAGATTCACTTCTCACGTTAACTTCAACTTCTTACACGATCATTCACCAATATATGTATTATAAAGATTGACTTCACCACCAAGTCATGCCTCACATTTAAAATGATTTAATTATGCCTTAGGTTTCCGATAAATTACATTAACATGCAACATACTTTGTTCTGATTCATAATTTAAGTACCGTACTTTCAGAATTTTCATTATACGGTTATGCCATATTGCCTATCAAGATGTGACATCTCATACTTTTAAGTACATGGGTAAGTTATTTAAACCTTAGACCATCTCCAACAGATTCCTCAAAATTTCCCCAAAATAGAGAACAAATGATCAAAATCTCCAACAAATTCTCCATTTTGAAGAAACAAAAATATTACATTCATCTATTAAAATATTATTTCTCTCTCTAAATATTTATTTTCTAAGAATTCTATTGATGCTCTTATCTAGTAATCATTTTTGGGGTTATATCTCCATATTTGGAAAAATACCCTTACGCTCTCCTACTTTCATCATTTTGGAGATAATTTTAGGGAAGCTATTGAAACAAAATTATAGCTTAAAATCCCGATATTCTCCATTTACTCCAAAATGAGAAATCTATTTGTGTACCATAGTCGGTAGCTAGATATGGATAAGGGGGCATGGCATACATGATACATATGGTGAGTTACAACAATGGTTAAAGAGCCTAACATAGCTAGGTTAAGAGATAATTGAGCATGCCATGACGTTGTTAGGATCTCATATAGGCCTTTATAGCCCTGGCCCGTAAATGGACCTTTATGAGCTTCTAAAATACCTTTTAGACCATGACCAATGCCCCAGTTGGTCCTATACATGTGACCCGCTATCAGGAAAAGAATTGCAATAGCTAAATGATGGTGTGCAATATCGGTTAGCCATAGACCTCCAGTTACTGGGTCTAGCTCTTAACTAGTTACCTTGGTAACATGGCCAATGATACGGGTCTCGTATAAGAACATAAATGGATCCAAACCCGACCCTGGCATTGCCCAACCAGTTTCCGAATTGGGCTCATTTATGCATCTATAAATACAGCACCCATTGTAAGAAAATAAATACATGAATAAACAATTTTAAAACAACTTATAAAAATATAAATACATCAAAACTAACTGTAACGTTTTCCCTTTTTTTTCATAAAAACATATTTACAATAAAAAAAATTAACTCAAAATATTAGCATGGGTTAGATTTGTTTTCATACATAAAGGCATAACCACATTCACTTGTGAGTCCAATGGACAATTTTAACCTACAAGTTTTTGCTCTTATATTTCAAAGGCAAACTTCTCTACTCTTAAAAACATCCATTTTTCCCAACTCTACCAAAACCCGAAAACCGAGACGCCAAAAACTGAATAAAATCAAACACCAAAAAAGAACCCGAAAACGGTTGATTAAATGTGGTCTAAATCTTCCTGTTGATGTTCAAGAACAATGGTTGCAAGGGCAAGTCGATAAGCGTTAGATCTTAGATTTCTTGTTAGAACGTATATTTCCTTCTTCCTTCGGTTTGGAGGCACAGAACTCCACTGCTCATGTCTAAGGTGAGCAAGCAAGACTGCATCACATAAAGCCCCTGCTGATGGTTTGTTGCTGAAAGTCAATAAAAGTCAACGTCAGTAATAACAAAAGCTGCTGAAATCAACAAACAATTCGGTTACACATTGAACGCTACACTTTAACTTCAAACAAATTTAAACATTGTGTAGATTTCACCTTAACAAGGTGAGGTGGATGTTGCTACAAAACTCTATCTAATACTTATAAATATTTGCTTTTTTGGTAACCGTGGGTCAGTTTGTGTGCACCTCGACTAATCCCATGGGAACCTGAAAATAACATCCACGAAAATCCCTAGTGCCCTGAGGAGACTCGAACCGGTGACCTATGGAAATAAGGTAAAAGGTCTAGCCTTTATTTGTTGGTTGAGTTTGACCCTCGAGGTTAATAGTTGGCATCTTTGCTTTCTAGACACACTTTATATGACACGTGTACAACCCATGCCAACATGGCACTAGAAATGGCCATTTTAATTCGCACACATGTAGTACACGTGTGCAACCAGTGCCAACATGGCATTAGGGCCATCTTCATTTACATATCAGCAGGGGTGATAAAAATTAGTTGAAAAGATAGTTATTTGACCGAAAAAGTAAAAAAGAAAAATGCATTTATTTGAAATAAAGGGATTATACAAAATACTAACCTTCCCCGAATAAATCCAGTTGTGACAAAACCAACCGGCCACCTATTAGACTCCATGGCTGCAGGATCTTCAGGCACTTGAAACTCCCATTTACCAGAATCTTGTTTCACAAAATATGTTGTCATAGATGACTGAGGTACTTGAAGTTCAACCTTGTTGTTTGAACTGCATCGATTCACAAATAACTGTCTAGTTAGAGATAAACGAGACATTACACATAATTGGAACATAGTGTAAAATATGGAGCCTAATGTGGGGTCTACAATTTTGCTGATCCAACCGAAATTCATTATGAATGGTTACAAATGAAACTCAGGCTAAGTCAAACGCTGTTGACTGAAATACTAGTGGATAAAATAATAACGATTGGTAAAAACTAGCTGATAAGCTAGATGACATATGTAAAATGGCCTAAAAGGACATGTTGAAAAATTATATATTTCTGAAATTACATATAATAATTAGGGCATAATAGGAAGAAATCGAAAAAAGCCCTTAAAGCTTATTGAATAGTGTTTCGAAAAGATAGCTTATAAGCCATGGCTAACCAAACAGGGCTTTTTCAATAAGCTAACTTACCATTCATGACCTTATCAATATCTTATCCCTTTTGTGCTTGGGTTTTATCTTATAAAAGGTTACCCTTCTTCATGTTTGTAGTGAAAAAATAAACAAATAATATAAAATACTCCTACCAATACCCAGCGGATCGACAGTCTATCTTTTGTTTGTGTATGCCAGATTATCGATCCTAACAAATAATATAATGATATAAAATAATACTCTTCGATTAACTATAACATAAAAACCAAGAGTAGGCATAGCAAAAATGATGAAATAAGGAGTTGGAAATTACCCTGATAACCAAAGCTTCATATCGGCCAAACGAGGTGCACAAACCACAGCTCCATCCTCAATGACACCTTCTTTATAAGCATGGAGAATAACTCTAACAAAACACAGCTTTCTACATCGATTTGCCAGCAAACTGGCCATACTTGGGCCTGATTCGAGTATCTTCTCATCCCTCATGATTTTAGAAATGCATGTGTTTTTATCAAGAAAATGCGAGAAAAGAAGCAAATGATCGCCATTAATAGCATTCAAAAAACCAGCCAACGTTCTCGATGTCCTGGCCACAACCATATCGTCTGCTAATGCCGGTTCAGCAACTTGATCTGATCCACTAGAACAAGCTCTAGTGTTTTCTGCTTCAGTTGGGTTCGTTCCAAAGGCAAGACGAACACAATTCCATGGAGGCGGGATTGGAATGCTTATAGGTCTCACGGAAACAGGACGAAGACTCGCTTCCTTATCAATGGCAGAAGCTTCAGCATCCATTAAAGAAGAGTAAGAACCACATTCCGGAAATTCTAACGGAAAACTTGGTATCCCAGCCTGCGAATGCACAAGATATAAGTGTAAATTTGAAAGTATTAAGCTTAGAGCATCTCCAACCGATTCTCCATATCAAAAATGGAGAGGCATAAGTTAAAATCTCCAAAAAAATAACTCCAACAGTTTCTCCATTTTGGAGATTTTACCACTATATACTGTTAAAATATTCAATACATTTAATACCCCAAGAAACTTTCATGTAAATTTATATAAAACGATATTACATTTTAACTTCATTGGTAGAAACAATAAAAATAACATTTCTCTCCTAAGCATTTATTTTTGGAAAATTCTCCAAATTTGGAGATTTTCATCGTCTCTCTTCTACTTTCTCCATTTTGGAGAATCTATTGGAACAAAAGCTAGCAACTCTAAAATCTCCATGTTGGAGAATCTATGGAGATGCTCTTAGTTGTTTACAAGCAAATGCATGTACTTACTTCACAAGCAACCCAAGACCTCTCTCTGAGACCTATAGCCTGAGCGCCATTTGAGACAAGAGGAACCCAAAATGCTTTGACCCAGCTTAAAGGAAGTATAATTGACCACCTGGGAAACCATCAAACGGTAAATTGGTCAAAACTTTGGACCTAGACCATTTGAATACAAGGGTTGGATTCCGGTGAGAATTGCCAAATTTGGTGAGAAGTGTGAGAAGTGGTTATCAACGGTTGGATGAGAAATGGACGAACATTAGGATGAGGTGCACCGAGATAAGATGCACCGGATCAATTCCCTTTTAAGCCTCAATTCATGGGAGGGTATTTGATTAAAAGTGATCAACGGTTTAAAAGCACTTCTCACACTTCTCACCAAAAATGGCACTTCTCACATGATCCCATGTCTTGAATTACAATGTGTCGATAAAGCAATATCACGAACACAAAGAAAACAGCACAAGTGTAAATTCCCTAAACCTTTCAATCGAATCCTTCAGGTTATTCCTTCTTAAAAGAAGAACAGGGCAAAATCTTGAAGAATTCATCTTGGTTGAAACATGAGCGCCATCAGAACTTTTGTCAGTAAGACAAAAGGATGACAAGCGTTTATGGTGTTTCTCCATACAAAGAACACTTTCTTCAAATGGACAGCACAGCCCTTTACTCGCATCCCACAAATCGGCATAACTTGAGATTAATTCAGTGCTTGCTTCCGGTAACCCCTCCTTGGTCAAAGCACGAGGATCACCGACTGTAAGAGAAATTATTCCAGAAGAAGATATATGCTCTTCATTCTCTAGGATGGATGTATTTGTCGATGGAGTGCCACCATCAGCTACCTCAAATGTACATTTTCTCAAAACTGAAGATTTCTCGGACGTACTACATTATCATCAACAACATTAGGACACTACAACATTAGAAATTTAGGCTATAAGAAACTGCATCAATTATTGGATGACTCACCTGCTAACCGGATGTAGTATCCTTCGAAGAAGCAGGGATGCTTTTGAACCCATCACTTCCATTGTGCCTAATTGTCCTTCGAGTGAGGTACAGCTAACCAAGGCAACATCCTCATCAATCTGAAATATTATAATGAATACATAAATCAAACGAAAAAAATATATCCCACCTGAAGTTGTTAGAAGTGTGACATTGACAAAAGGTAAATGGTAAAATAATAAGTTAGATAGCAATAGCATGCAAAAAGAAACAGGTACAAGAAAAGCATAATCTTTTTAGAAAAGATGGTTAAGAGATGGCAATAACATACAATTAGAACAAATGCATGATTATGCAAAAACATCAATCTTCGTACACATTGAAACTTCATGAAAGGCCAAGATTTAAAGTTGCTCCTAATAATGACACAGATGTAGAAGTTTCATAAGATTAGTAAAGAAAACAAAATCTACCTTACCCTGACTTTCACAGGCACTCTTCAGAGCATTGTAGCCTTCCGTTAATGCCGCAGCATGTATCCATATCCATAACTGCCTGATGGTTCCATCACTTTCTGCATCTGTTGACTGCTGATTAGGCCGCCACATATAAATAACGGGTGCTATTGGGCCTAAATAAGGTGCCCCAGCATGATGAAGCTGCAAAAGCGAATACATAGATTAACAACGGCTATCAAAACATTCAACAGCTATATTTTTTTATGTAATTATGCATACAATCACTGGGTTGGGTTCCGGTGAGAAGTTGAGGTTAACGTGAGAAGTGGTTATCAACCGTTGGATGAGAAATGAATGACATTAGGATGAGATGCACCGAGATAAGATGCACAGAGATAAGATGCACCGGATCAATTCCCTTCTAAGCCGCAATTCATGGGAGGGTATTTGATTAAAAGTGATCAACGGTTCAGATCCACTTCTCACGTTAACCTCAACTTCTCACACGATCCTTCGCCTACAATCACTTACCATAGAACTAGCATAAATAACACCAGAAATTACATTTCCAGCATCTAGTGAAGGAAAAGGTGCCATTACAGTGCTTAAAACCGCAAGTAATGAACCCTGCAAGCAGGCATTTAAACGTCAAAAGACCTGTTGAGATTTAAAATATACAATTATATATGTGAAGCTTCAAACCCATAAAAGGGGGCTAAGTATGAAAATCCATACCTGTGAACCCTCCAGTTGAACAGCACAATAGTAACTTGCATCATGAACAACAGTTCCATTTTTCAACCACTTTAAGAGAGCTCTTGAGCCTCTTCCTCTGCATTAAACAAAACCATAAACTGTTGACCCCTTTTAACAAAAACCAAATGAGCCCGGTATATCCCACTTGGAGGCAGAGGCGGATCCAGACAATTTTACAAGCGAGGAAACAATAAATTAGCATAATATAAAATAGAGTAAATTACATTTTTAGTCCCTGTGGTTTGTTGAAAATTTCTATTTTCGTCCTTATGGTTTTGTAATTGTGATTTTCATCCCTATGGTTTATAATTCATCACCTTTTTGGTCCTTATGATTTAAACTTTATTGCTATTTTCATTCCTATGGTTTACAATTCATTTCTATTTTAGTCCTTTGTACTTAAAAGTAGTGTTTTGGCGTCAGGGACAAAAATAGAAATGAATTACAAAACCATAAAGACGAAAACCGAAATTGCAAAGCTACAGGGACGAAATCCACAATTTTTAGCAAACCACGGGGATGAAAAACATAATTTACTCTATAAAATAAAACAAAATTTACTGATAAAAAGTATGGCTTGATTAAAAATGACATGCAAGTGGTTTTTTGCAACACCCAAGTAGTTTTTTTCTCTGCTGTTGTTTCCAAAAAATTTATAGAGAGATTCGAACTTGCAACCTGTAATGCCACATGCACTGACATTACCAGTAGGCTGCAGCCACTTTTTGTTAACTTGGAGAAGAATACATCAAATTAAATCAGATGACACCTAAAAAAGTTCCACTACGTCGGCACAATAGGGCGGTAGCACGAGCACCCCCTTCCTCCTAAATCTTCCCATGCCCGAAGGTGGGATCTGGGGGAGCAAATGTATGCATACCTGACCTCTACCCCAAGATTATAGCAGTTGTTTCCGGAAAACCCCAGCTGAAAGTGTGTGAAAGAGTGTGAAAGAGTGTTGATCCCTTTTAACACTTTAAAAGAATCTACCGCGTATCTATCAGATAATTAGAAGTATCTACTCTATCCTGCAAGAGTTTTAGATTTGCCTACTGTTCTACCTTCTAACCAAATACCAGCATATTTTGATAAATTTGCCTTTAATGAACACTAACATGATATTAATCAAGCCATTACCTGCCATGCAAGCCAAGAGGAAGGTGGAAACCCCAACGCTTTGTCATTGTGAACCGTTTTGCATGCCAAACATGGGTTCTCAACCGCTTTGTCCCATCGCCTGAAGTGCAAAACCCACTTTGAGGATTCTTGTTCAGCTCTTTTCTACGACGAATGTGGCGAGGAGGAGGCTCCTTAACAGGTTTCTCTGCATTTTCAGCACTTTCTTGGTTTGAAACTCCAATTTTTTGCTTCTTACTAGATCTAGTTTTCGAAGAACGGTTGTCAAAACTAGTAGTTCTTCTCCTCTTATTTCTCCGAGATTTGAAATTGTTGTTCAACCGGTTGGCAATAGTTGAGTAGAGGGACTCGAGTTCTGGAGCTCGAGCTTCTGTAAATTTCTGCACAAGAAGGTCACGTGGTGGTATGATGTGAACCTTGTTTGGCTGTTTGCTTCCATCAGTACCCATTGTTAGAAGACTACCTGTTTAAAATTGCAACAATCTCTTAATTGCTTAGCTAAGGCTTAAAAGACCAATATACCTAATAATGAAAAAACCAAGATCATACAAGAAAAAAACAGCCATTTTACACAATATTTACCAACAATATTAACACCAACATTACAACACAAATGGTCGATGGTAGTATTCAGCCTCGAAGTCAGATCACACAACTGGTTTCAGAACACGAAAACTACTAATCATTCACGCTACACAATATACTTTCTGTCAGAATACGAATAAGCTCTATGAGTTAACGCCCTTCATGAACTCTAGATCAAGGGTTAATCGAGAAAATATAGGCATAACATATGGTGGTGCTAAAATTTCTACAAAATTTGAAACACAGTCTGAAAAACATAAACAAGACAAATTCAGGAAAATTGAAGAGAAATTTGACTATATTACTTACACCCAGGATAAACAGATAAAACTTAGCAGCCTCTAACAATGCCTCGATCCAGAATGTCAACCGATTACACCAGTGAATCGATGCAACCTCGTAAATCTGCAGGCGAGGATTTACTATGATCAATACCGAGGAATGGAGATTACCTATGGCAAAAGCTTGAATGACAAGTTCTTAGGCTTTGATATCGAATTTGGGAAGAAAAGAAAGAAAAGAACAGGTAAATTTTATTTGTGTTCTTGAACAGGATGTTACAAATACTTGGTTTTCTCACTTTTTCCTTATTTTCCTCCAAAAGGGAATTCGGCAACACGATATTTCTTAAAATATTTACATGAAACATAATTACACTAATAAATTAATTTACAGCAATAATATGTTTACAAACCTAAAGCAGGAATTAGAATAGGCATTCGTTGGTAAATCAAAGAATTGGAATCTGGAAACAATTACATACATACGGTACCATAATCTTAGGAGCTTAAAATCGTAGTCTCAAACTTACGTAAGAAATTCAAATAAAAGTGAGAATATTATACCAATTGTTTGCCTGTACTCGTTTCGTCAACGTCCCTTAATGCCTTTTGCTTGTCGCTGTAAACATCAAAAGGAAGAATTATATTTCAATTGAAGTTTCTCTATGACATTGGAAAGTAACAAACGTCACCATAACTAAAAGTGAATGTATAAAGTTTCAACAGAAACTTGAGAGTATGTTTTCTGGAAATTCTGAAATAGAAAAGCCCCAATGTCTTAAAAAGAGTAATTATATTAGTATAATCTACTTGAAATTTTGAACAGAAACCATAGTAGATTGAAAAGAAGAAGAAAAAAGGCTAGACTTATGTTGATGCTGTTCATCGATAAACACGAAGAGAAGGAAGTGCATAAGAGGGACTCGCCATAGCTGGACGACATTGAGAAGAAGAACGAAGGCCGGCGCCGGAGGTTGCTGCACAGGCGATATGCAGGACGAAGGGGCAGAGGCGCACGTTGCAGTATAGCGACGGTATGTGTTACGATTGAAAACGAGGGTTTTGTTAACGGGGTGTTTGGTATTGTTTTTGTTTTTTTTTTACTTATTTGTTTATTGTTTTTTCTCACCGTAAATAAGTTATTTTGAGTGTTTGGATTGAAAAAAAAAATGTTTATGACTTCTCCCCACCACAAATAAGTTATTTTTGATAAGTTAATCTATTTTTACTTATTTGAAAGTGCTTATAACTTATTTGTTCAAATTACATTTTTACTCTCAACTCTTTTTTACCATGACATAAGTTGATAAACACTTCTAAAAATAAGCATAAGTTGTTTTAAATAAGCAATCCCAAACACCCTTCCCGGGTTTACGGAGTATTAATTTTTTCCAGTTTTGTTAATAAAAAGGTGAAAAAGTATTTATATCAGTTTGTCACTGCTCGTAAGAGAATGTTTGGAATTTTTTATTTTTTTATCTATGCTTATTTTTAAAGTGTTTATCAACTTATGTGACGAGGAAAAAGAATTTTTTAGAAAGTTTTTGGATTAGCTTATTGTGATGTGGAAACGTGATAAGCAAATAAGAAGTTTTTTTACTGTTTGGCAAATTTTGCTTATATATATAAAAATGACCAAAAAGGGCATTCTTCTAGTGTGTCTTGTGTAGGGTTTAAAAAAATTTGGGGTAAATTTGTAATTTAGATAATAAGTTGATGATGAAAGCAAATAAGTTAGTATGGAGTAACTTATAAAAAACAGCTTATTTGTGGTGAGAAAAAATCATAACCACTTTTGTTTTTTTTTCCTATCCAAACACTAAAAATAACTTATTTGCGGTGAGAAAAATCGTTAAGCAAATAAGTCAAAAAAATAAGCAATCCCAAACACCCCCTAAATAAGTCACCCATTTTTTATATTTGCACTTTTCGTAACTTCACTTTGCAATAGACCGTAGTTGTAGTCGGTAGTTCAGTTGGTAATGGGTGGGGGCATCTTTGTACAAAAAACAGAAGGTCTCGGGTTCGAACTCAAGACACCCCCATAGCCACAACCGCTGAGTGAGTCAGGTATGCCCCCCACATTATGGATAGGCGGCCGATTGTGGGTCGGTTAGGGTTGTCGGTATCAACCTTTTGTACAAAAAATAGACCGTAGTTCATTATTTCTTCATAACTTTTATGTTACGGTTTACGATTTATACTTTTACCAACTGATACTATATGATGTGATTTACGATTCGTAGGTTTTAAGAGCATCTCCAATGCAAGGTTCTTACAAGCAAAAAGTGTAGTGTCTTGTAAGAACTACCATTGTGAAGAGTTCTTATAAAAACCCAACCTCCTCTAGGTTCTTAAACAAGAACCTTGGTTCTTACCTTGATTTTTGGTGTGAAGTGACATATTCCTCATTTCTATTGGTATTTAACTTAAATACTTGATATTTATTTATAAATAAATAATAGTTTTTTATGTTGATAAATATATGGGACCCATAAAAATGAGGTTCTTATAAGAACTAACGTTGTGGATTTTTATATAAATTTTCAATTTAATGAGTTGAAAATGAAATGACACCAAAAAAATGTAAAAAGATGCTCTAAGTTGCAAAATAAGGTTTAAATTGCACCTCACTACATTTTCTTTTATTTTTGTTTTTCATAATATCTATAGAATAATTTGATATTTACGTAATATTTTATTTTTAGACTTTGATAGATTAATTTTAGTTTAAAGTTTATTTTTTTATTCCTAAACTATTTGTAATCAAGGAGTTTGCAATATGTATTTGAGAATCAAATGTATTAATTTTTTTTATTTTTTTTGATTACGGTCAATTTATGATTGATTTTAAATATATTTTTAAACTTATAATTTTTGGATTGTATGCAATATAGACAAACCGCATAAACCACATTGTATTTTACGGTACGGTTTGATGTTTATACGATGCGGTTTGCGATATGGCACCAAACCGCACCGCGAACACCCATATTGCAATGTTGTCTTTTGTCTTTTGTCTTTTGTCTTTTGTCTTTTGTGTTTGTTTAAACTTAATAAGTTTAATTATTAAGTTATGTTTAGAGCATCCACAATGGTTAAACTTTTTATAAACAAATAATGTTTCTATTAATGAACTTTCAAGCCTATGGTAACGCATGAGTTGCCTCGTTGCCTTGTCGCATAGTGAAACAAACAGAGTATAAGTCATGTTGTAGAAGTATCATGCGACACCTTAAGATAATATCACTACATTATCAATCGTCATATTCGAGGGAGATGATAGTTGTAACAACTTATTTGGCATCCGACTCAAAAACAACTATCTGATATCCCAGATTGGTTTGCCCATAACATAGCTTCCAATAGAGCAAGGGCCTCGTATTCTTTAACAAACGAGATACCGACTACGTAGAGGTTCAGACAGACACGAAGGTCTCATTAGCGTCTCGAATAACTACAACTAGACTGATAGAAGAGGTGTCAGTGAATGTTTTTCGGGTTTGTGTTGCACTTCAAGAAGTTTGGGGAGGTTTATGCCATAACATGCAGGATCCCAATACTATAAAAGCCCTTGGTTGAGCCTTCAAAGCTTGTGATGTTAACCAGTCCCCATGCACCTCCACGACACTATTGAGTCTTCGATTAGGCATACATGACGAAACACCCCACTCGTGAACAATCTTATTTTCGGAACTTGATAATACTTATCACAGTGCCTATCGATGTGCTCAATCAAACCACAAATAAAACAAAAAGAGGAAAGATTTTCATACTTAGAATTGCAAATAATCCAATCGCTTCCCGGTTTTTTCACTTCCTTCTTCTACAGCAACACATGCTTGATGTCTACTAGCGTCCAGACCATTGTATAAGAACTTTCCATTGTCCTTTTATTCCTCTCATCGTAGCTTATTAAGGTCCCAATATGGTTGGCCACAGGGACGGACCCCACGAGTGGCACGTGCCACCGTAACAATTTTCCGACGAAGGGTAAAAAATCCGTTTTTGTGAAGGTGTCACCGTATCGATTTAGGAGGTGCTACCGTATTATTTTGAAAACTACAAGGGGTGCACATAAACTGATAAAAAATACCCAAATCTTATACCCATTCAACCAAAAAAACCAAAAAAATCTCTTGAAATCAACAAAAAAATACCGGAAAAACTCTTGAAATCGATAAAAAAAACTTAAAAACCCAACGAAATCAAGCAAAAAACGTTAAAAATCTCTTGAAACGCCGGAATTTGGCTAAAAACACATCGGACGATATTGAACATTGGTAAACAGATGAAAAACACTTCGATAAAAACCGTATGAAAAAATATGGTGCCACTGTATGAAAATTTTTCTGGGTCCATCCCTGGTTGCCTTTCGATGCTTCATGACTCGGAAATTGATCGCACTATCAGTTACGAATGTTCTATATTATAATTATTCGTATGGTTTTCTTCATCGGAGTTCAGTGAACTCCAAGCCTTCATCGTTATCATCTGTGATGACTACATTATTCTCCGTACTCGCCATTCAATTTTTAGCAACCTCTCATCTAGAGAGGAACACTCTCAAAATTAACAAAAACCAATATTTTGGAATGCAGTTGAACTTTTAAAAACCTCAAATTTTATATTTTTCTTGTCATATCAATAAAATAAAAATCTCAATAAAACTATGCAACATCACTTACCTTTTTATTTATTTATAAAATGTAATTTTATTTATATAAGTTATATATATATATACTTTATTAATTTCACTCTTTTATGTTAATTTTAAGAGTTAAATGCAAATTTGATCCACGTGATTTACAAAATTAATGAGTAAAGTCCCTAAAAATAATCATTAACAAAGAAAACGTCCCTATAATTTCATTTTTATAACAAATATGGTCCTTCCTCCTAACTCCTTTAGTTAAGTTTCAGTCAGTGAGGGCAATTTTGTCTATTCATCCTCGTCTTCCTTAAATTTCATCTTCAATAACGGATTTGGTCCATCAAACCACTTTTCATTTTGTAACAAATTTGGTTCCTCAAACAACTTTCATCATTATAAGACCATCCGCATCGGCCCCTTGGGTTCGCCCGGGTTGGGGTTGGATGGATTTAAACACCATCGCAGTGGGATGGAACCCTCCCGAGTTGGGTCTCCCATCTATTTTTTTTATAAAATATAGCCTATAATATATGGACGTTGGAGTGATTTTATTTTATTTTTTTTAATTATTTATATCCTATAAATACTAATATTAACCTACTTATTTTTTCACACAAACAAATTTACTCTCAATCTCTCCCATCTTCCCCACTTCATTCTACTCTCTCAATATTATTTCTTTCTTCAAAAAAATCATAATGGATAAAGAAACACAAGGGTTCACAACACCACGACGAGGTTCCAAATCGCGAGGCACGAGCTCGCAACCGTCCCCGACGGAAAATATTTTCAATCTTACACCACCACCATCAACCTACCATGGAAGCATACAACAATACCCTATGTATTCACCCAACACCCTCCCGGTTGGGTTCCAACAATTTCATTCGGGTGGATTCCAACAATTTAATTCGGGTGGATTCCAACAAGTTAATCAAGGCGGCTTTCAACCATTTATGCAAGTTGGCTTTCCACAATATAATCAAGGTGGGCAATTCCAACAACTACTACAACAAGAAACATATTCGGAGGACGTTGAGGTCGAAGAAACGGTTCCCGAAACCCCACCCGATTTGGTTCCCGAAACACAACTCGATGCGGGAACCACGACACAGGGGAAAAAGAAATTTGCAAATAGAACGAAAGCGGTTTCGTGGACTTCCGAAGAAGAGGTTTTGTTGGCACGTGCATGGCTTCACGTCTCCGAAGATAGCATCGTTGGAAACACACAAAAAGCGGGTATATATATTTATTAATGTATTTATCTTTATTATATATACGTATTCATATATATATTTATTAATGTGTTTATCTTTATTATATATACGTATTCATATATATATATATATATATATATATATATATATATATATATATATTAATGTGTTTATCTTTATTATATATATGTATTCATATATATATTTATTTTTGTAGGACAATTTTGGGGAAAAATACTCGATTATTTCAACTCAAGTCGCCAACATCAACGCAATAAAGACCAAGTACAATCCAAATGGGGTGACATGAACAAAAAATGATGAAGTTTAACGGGATCTACAATAATCTAAGAGCCCAATATAAATCCGGATGGGGTGACGCGGACTTCATGGAGAGGGCACACACGATGTATCGGGCAGATAATAACCAAAAGCCTTTCTCCCACGAGATGGCTTGGAGAATTGTGAAAGACCACCCTAAGTGGAAGATCGTACATTCCATGGACGATAACCCGAGGCCCTCAAAACGGAGCAAGTCCACGTCGGATTCAAACCCAAACACGACGTCTTCTGACGCACGTGTTCGGTTCAACCTTAATGAAGAAAGCCATGAGGAGGAGGATGTCTTCGTACAAGAACCGACACGACCGACAGGGAGAGATAAAGGTAAACGTGCCGCGTCATCCTCCACAAAGACGGCGGAAAAGGACGAGGCGTTGAAGAATCTTATGGCGTATGTCGAGAATATAAACGTTGCAAATAAAAAAATACTAACCGTGGAGGAGGAAATGTTGAAAACCGCGAGGGACAAAGCCGAGGCGACAAAGACAAAAGCGGAAGCGGCAAAGACAAAAGCGGAAGCTTTGAAACAAAGAGAAATGCGGAAAGATTTCAAGTTTTACATCAAACCACATGATCATCTCACGGGTAACGAGTTAAATGCGGTTTTAGCCCACAAAGAGTTACTTCGACAACTATATGGTTGGTGAAATTTGTAGTTTTTTAATTTGAAATTATGTATTTTTTTATGTTTTTAATTTGGTTATGTAAGGTTAAAATTGTAGTTTCAATTTATGAAATATTTTATTAATTGTTTTATCTTATATTAAATTATAAATTATTTATAAAATTTAATTTATTTAAATTAATATACTTGTAACAAAAATAAAAATAAATAAAAGATGGGATGGTGGTGTGGGATGGATGTGGGGGTTTGTGGGTTAGAATGGGTTGGAAAGGAAAAATGATGTGGCGCTGATGTGGTAGTGAAAAAGTGTGAGTTAGAATGGGATGGATGCGGATGGTCTAACATATTTGGTCATTCCCCGACTTTCATCATTTAGGATTTGTTAACATATATATATATATATATATATATATATATATATATAGAGAGAGAGAGAGAGAGAGAGAGAAATATTTTAAAATATTATTATTTTTAATTTTTTATTGTTTTGTATGATTAGTTGAAAATATTATTTAGCTTAAATAAAATATTATTATTTTATAGAAATTTATAAACCAAGAGAACTTTTATAAAACTCTGAAAATACAAATACAACTGAAACACTCACTACATTTAACACTCAAACTCAACTATCTAAAACTTACAACTGAAACCTCACTACATACCACTAAACACTCAAACATATCTTCAATAGATTTGAAGATATGTATTTTATTAGAACCCTAATCTACATTGAGAGAAACTGTGAAGAAGAAAAAGAGAGAGAACGAAAATACTCTCTGGAATGTAAAAATGAAGGAATGATAAAACCCTAAACATATTTTCTATATATAACAACAGATAATTGTTTTCCAGTCCCTAGAAATCTGTTATTTGTACCCTAACCCTTATCAGTTTTAAGTCTTCCAGCGCCATCCAAAGGTTTCGTCCAATTGTCAGAAGAAGTCCTCATACATATTACAAACATACAAGTATAAATAACATAAATAATACATGTCAAGATTGGTGACTATTCATGTATACTTTTAACACCCTCCCTCAATCTTGACGTCTAACATATTTAATTTTGAGACACAAACAATTGTATTGATTTACACCAAGTGACTTTGTAAAAAAAAAACAAAATATCAGCCAGACCTTCTAAAGACGGCACTTTCACAGTCTTTAACAGTCCAGAAATTACTTTGTTTCTCATTTGATGTAAATCTATTTCAATATGTTTGATTGATTTGATTCTTTCATAAACAACAGAATTTTAGCAATTTGTATTACTGACTTATTATATCAGTGCAGTTTAATAGAAAATAAACTTTCTAGTTTTAAGCCAGCCAAAACACTAAGTCAGTCAAAAAGCTAAGCACCCAGAGAATCTCACATAGGACAGAAGCCATTGCCCTATATTCAGATTCGGCGGAAGAGCATGAAGCAGTAAACTGTTTCTTGCTCCTCCAAGAAACCGTACAATTTCTTAAAAAATAAACAATATTCAGTGACTGAGCGACAAATTGAGAGACACTTAACCCAATAAGCATCAACATAATCACTTAGTTTGAATCCAGAAGAAGAAGGAATCTTATCTTAAAACACGTAAGGCCAACTTAAGATGTGACTGATGTGGAGAATGCATAAATTTGCTTAAACAGTAAACAACATGAATCTCGTCTATGAGAGTACATATAGGCTTACTTCCCAAATGCCCTAAAATCACTAAGTAATTAAGACAATACTTACGCTGAGACATACAAAGATCTTTGACTTTAAAATCTAGATTGTAAATGACAGTTTACTTTATTAATCTCATCACTAGAAATTCCAATTAAAATCATGTCATACACATAACCACGGGAAACAAATAAACAGACTCATTGAACTTAGTAAACAGAGAAAAATAACTAGTACTTTGCACACACACAAAAAACATGGTCAAGTAATCACTTAGATAATTTTAGCATACCACTAACTAAGAGTTTGCAAATCCTCTTGTCATTAGCAAAAAAAAACCTTACATTGAGAATAGCCTTTTGTCCACGATTTTAAAAATTGATGTAAAATTCCGTCTCTTTTGAAAAACATTTGAACCGTTGCATGAGCAAGAAAAGCAAGAAGGAATCTTATTAACAAAAAACAACATACTGGTTCCACACCATTTTAAGCTTCTTTCAATATTCCTTTCAACTTTAGACACAACAAATGAAGCAATTTGTGTCACTAAAATGCAACAACAAAAAAACTTCAACAACTAATTCTTTAAAAAACATTCAGCAACACCCAAAAACCAACAGGCTTGCTAAGTGACAGAAACGTGAAACCACTCACAAGTAAGAGGATACCAAAAGAATATAATGAGAACTAATAATAGCAGATGAGAATAGACCTGTCCATAGGCCAAGATCACTTACTCAGCCCCCTTGCTATAGACAGAAAGTAAGAAAACTTACAGTGCACTTGATTATCTTCTTCTATGAAACAATAACCTGTACCGATTAGTAGAAAACCCACCATAACAAAGAAAATAACCAAGAATGAAGAGAGAATAATTATTGCCAAGAGTAAAAAATTCTTTCTTCAAAAAAACACATGTTATGTCTTAATCATTGAAACACACAACCACACTTAAGGCTAGATTTTGACAATAGACACACAAGTACTAACCAGATTTTGTCTATACAAAGAATCTGGAAAGAACTTTAACAATAAAGAACGAATCAACCAAGATCTTAAAAGACAAAAATGACACATCGAACAATAGAAGATCGAATAGATCGTGAGATATGAAAGATCAATTTGATATAAACAAAATGTAACCGGACCTACTGAGGTCAAATCACACTATTATAAAAGAGAACAGCCATTGTAACCAGATCTAAGAAGATCAGATCACATCATCAGAATGAGATGAAGAACAATATATATATATATATATATATATATATATATATATATATATATATATATATATATATATATATATATATATATATATATATATATATATATGTTAGTCCCAGATGGCTATAACAAGTATTGTAGAAGGGGGGGTTGAATACAATACTCAAAATTTTCACAATTTTAATTCTTTTATTGAAAATCTTTCAACAAGAATTACACATAGAAAACTTAAGACTGTTGCGGAAAAGAACAGATAAACTATTCTAACAATCTTACACAAAGTATACAACAAAATAACTAAGAACACTTAGAACAAAGCTATAAAGTTTTTCAAGCAAACTGGAAATTCTTGCACTTAGAGAATTCTTCCAGTTTGCGTAGAATATCAAGAGCTCACAGTAATCTTCAAAGTCTCTCAAGATGTGTGTGTTTCAGTATGGAGAGCTCTTCCTTTTATAGTGACAAGGAGTGTGCAAGCATTGAATGCTTGAGACACTTGTCATCTTCACACTTGCTGAGGATGTTGACTTCTGGAAAGTTGTGAAGTCCTTGTCACCTTTTACAAGGTACAGTCAGAAGAGCTCATGCATGAGAAAAGAGCTTTGCATGGAAATGGATAATAAGACAGAAGGTCACTTTATCCATGTAGAAAATATCTTCTCAATTTGTCTTCTTATGTCTCTCAGTTTTGTCTTCTTTTGCTTCTCAAAATCTCTTTCAACAAATGCACCACCGAAGAAAGGTTGTAAGATTTCTTCCAAGACAAAATGAATTTGCTTCTCATTTTGTCTTATTATGTCTCTCACTTTTGTCTCCTTTTGCTTCTCAGATTTTCTTTCAAGAAAAGCACCACCGATGGAAACTTGAGATATGTGACACATCTTTGGAGAAAGCATCTTTGAAGCTTCTTTGAGGTCCCACCGAAATGTCATTTACGATATGTGACACATCTTTGAGATATGTGACATCATCTTTGAGATATATGACATCATCTTTGGGAAAAGCTTCTTTGAGACTAGGCCGAAATAGAGAGAAGTTTCGGTGGAAATACCACCGAAATTGTGAGAACAATTTCGGTGAACAATGACTTGTATGTTTGAGAAAAGATCTTTCACTTCCACAATGAGAGAATCTTTAATCTTGACTTTGGTTGATCTTTGACTTCACCAAACATTTGATATCTTGTACAAGCCATTACAAAGAACCATGCATCCAAAATTTCTCTAAGTATAAAATGTTTTTCAAAGTATAAAAGGAGATCATGAGGTCATCTTCAAATCTTGATGACCCAACAATCTCCCCCTATTTGATGATGACATCCATACTTAGAAAAACATGAGTAAGACAGTGAATAATGCAAGTTGACCCTTCTTTACTCTTTTGGGTTCTTTTTCACACAGTCCATTTTTTTTTTTTTTTTTTTGTGTGTGTATGTATATATGATATTTACATATAAGAAAAAATAAAAAGGTATAGCTGTACAAATAATCGAAAGGAAAAGGAAAGAAGTATAAACAGTATAAACAGAATGAATATTACTTGCATCTTTGGAGGGGCGAGTTGAAACTTGTGTCTGGCTTGAGGATTCTTCATTTTGATCAGCAGCCTTAGGATACTTCTGCCCAACTGTTGCATCTTGGCATCTTTTCATGTTTAGCATCAGCATCCTTTGTCTTTGTTTTGCTCCCCCTCAGTTAGATCAGACGGTCTTTGTGTTTCTCCCCCTCAGTTAGATCCGCCCGGACTGAAGTGCTCCCCCTTGACCGGTCCGTCGATTTCCTCATTTTTTCAAGTTGGTCGCTGTATATGAGTACTGAGGGTTTATGTTGCTCCCCCTCAGATGAATTCTCCCCCTCAGCGGCCGACGTAGGAAAAACACCAAGAGAAAATGAAAAGATCGGCCAGAACCAAGACCAGTTTTTTTTTTTTTTTTTTTTTTTTTTTTTACCTTTCCACCGAAAATTGAGCAAAATCCACCGAAAATAGGCTATTTTCGGTGGAAAATCGGTAGGATTTTTTTTTTTTTTTTTTTTTTACTACCTTTCCACCGAAAATTGAGGAGAATCCACCGAAAATAGGCTATTTTCGGTGGGATTTTCGGTGGAAAATCGGTAGTTTTTTTTTTTTTTTTTTTTTTTTTTTTTACTACCTTTCCACCGAAAATTGAGGAGAATCCACCGAAAATAGGCTATTTTCGGTGGGATTTTCGGTGGAAAATCGGTAGGTTTTTTTTTTTTTTTTTTTTTTTTTTTTTTTACCTTTCCACCGAAAATTGAGCAAAATCCACCGAAAATAGGCTATTTTCGGTGGGATTTTCGGTGGAAAATCGGTAGGATTTTTTTTTTTTTTTTACTACCTTTCCACCGAAACTTGAGGAGAATCCACCGAAAATAGGCTATTTTCGGTGGGATTTTCGGTGGAAAATCGGTAGTAAAACTTCTAAGACATTATGGAGAAAATCTTCAAAGTGAAGAAAAGATTGAAATTTCATCTTCCAATTTGATGACCCAAAAAGATTGAGTTTGAGGATTTGGGGTGACATCTGTAGAAGAGTTTGTAGTGGGTGGATTGGTGGAGGGATTTGAGGTGGTGGATCGGTGGAGAGATTTGAGGTGGTGGATCGGTGGAGATTCGGTGTGGAATCGGTGTGGGTCGGTGTAGACTCGGTGGTGGATCGGTGTGAGGATTCCACCGAGGAGTTTGAAGGATTGTACCGAATTTAGAAGGGTTTCACCACCGAATTTGAAGAGTTCCACCGAATTTGAGGGGTACCACCGATCAAGGAGGCAAAACATATGATGGGAAGTAAAGTATGGTGGGATATGGTTTTGGTTTGGTGGTTAAGGAAAATTTCGGTGGTGAGGTTTAGAAAAGAAATGGAATTTTAAGAGATTGGAGATGGTGATGTCATGAGAATGACATCAACATGCTTATGATGTCATGAGAGTAAAGAATTCTAAGGTTTTGTCAACTTTCTCACTTGTTCACATAGATCCATCTGCCCAGCTCAAAATCTGCAATCACAAAGAATTTAATTTCCAGGTACCCATTTTGAAGGTGGGTCCTTTTGGGTTAGAAGAAAAAGAATGAAAAGAATTTATATCACTCAGAATAATTCTTTATTTCACACAGTCTTTGGCAAAATGAGAAATATCACCACAGATATAGCATTTTCTATAAAGAGAGTTCCTTTTAGAAACTTGACATTTTTCCTAACTTTTGCTCAAAGATTTTGAAGAGATAACAAAGAATGGGGGTGCATCACATAGAATTCATATTTCAAAAATTGGGAGTACATAAATCCTTTCTTTTGAATTGGACATTTTGAAACTCACAGATTTAAGAAGAAAATCGGTATGAGAAGTCATAAAGTTATTTTTGGAAAAATTTTGGAGGATTTCTTTTTAAGAAAGAAACAACACCCAGAGACTAGCCAAATAAAATTTCCAAAATTTATGTTTTCAGATGTGATGGCAGAAATTATGAACACATAGCAAAAGAGTTTGAAATAAGAGAATTCATAAAAGATAGATAAAACACATAGTATGTACCTGTGAAGAGTAGAAGAAGCACTTAGCTGATACAAGAGCAGTTGAGGAGTCATTCGCTTTCAGATGTGGGTTCATCTGCCAAATCATAAGATTTAGCAGGCAGACCCTTTCCTCTTCTGATAAGTCTTTCATTTCTTTCCTTTTCTCTCTTGTATTTTTCCTTGTATCTTTCAGCCCGGTCAAAATTTGCAGAAGAGAGGTGTTGGCTGAACTTTTGGGAATCATATTTGGATCTTTCCGATTTTGAGGAAAATCGGCCTGAGGAAGCAGTTCTGGGTCTTTCAAACTGTTTACTCTTACACTCAGAAGCAAAATGACCCTTTTTACCACAGTTAAAACATTCCTCATTAGATTTATCCAAAGGAGAGTGTTTGGAGAGAGAAGAGGATGAATTTCTATCAAACTTAGATTTTCCAGAAGAGAGATGAGATTTGGATTTAGAGTGCCCATCCAACATGGCCATTTCATCAGATAATTTATCAGCTGAAGTTTCCTCACATTCATCCTTAGCATCACTAAGATATGCTTCTGAATGATCATTGGGATCTTCTTGACTATTATGGTCAGAGTCAGATGGGTAGGTGATTTTTGGAAAACACTTAGTCTTTTTGGAAGAGTCACTCAGGAGAGCTAGAGAAGAGTTCTTTATAAACTTTTGCAGTTTCGTCTGCTCATAGTTGAAAAGAGTACCATAAAGAACAGTAAGAGGCATATGATCAAGATCCTTGGTTGTCTTTATACAAGTACAGATATTTTCCCAAAAATCGGGAAGACAGTCCATAAATTTGCACAGGACTTCCTCATTGTCATACACTCTACCTAACAGCTTTAAGTCATTAAGAAGACTGTTAAAGCGATTATAGTAGTTGGAGAGAGATTCTCCTTTCTTATAAGAAAAGAGTTCATAATTTCTAACAAGAGCAATCTTTCTGCTCTTTTTAACTTCATTTGTACCTTCATACAAAACACACAGAGTGGACCACATCTCTTTGGCAGTAGAGAGATTTACCAGAGAATGGTACACTTCATCAGGAAGAGAGAGAGCAATGATAGTTCTAACTTTAGAATCAAGAGACACAAGTCGTTTTTCCTCATCAGTATATTTCTTAGGATTTTTAAGAATGTAACGACCAGTAGCAGCAGATTTTTCTTCATCAGACGAATCATCAGAATTATCTTTTTCCATGGTTTCTTTACCAGGCCTCTGCGTTTCATAGCGAGCCCAAACTCTGGGGATAAAGGGTCCCTCTTGGAGAATGGTTGGATATCTAGTATCCACTCCTTCCATGAACAGCATCATGCGACTTTTCCACAAAGAGAAGTTGTTAGCATTGAACTTAGGAGGTTTTGAAATGGACCCATTTTCAGAAAAGTTATTTTGAAAAGAGTTTTCAATAGTTGAAGAAGAGGAGGCAGCCATCGCAGATCAAGTTTATGGAATTAAACTTTCTGCTCTGATACCACTTGTTAGTCCCAGATGGCTATAACAAGTATTGTAGAAGGGGGGGTTGAATACAATACTCAAAATTTTCACAATTTTAATTCTTTTATTGAAAATCTTTCAACAAGAATTACACATAGAAAACTTAAGACTGTTGCGGAAAAGAACAGATAAACTATTCTAACAATCTTACACAAAGTATACAACAAAATAACTAAGAACACTTAGAACAAAGCTATAAAGTTTTTCAAGCAAACTGGAAATTCTTGCACTTAGAGAATTCTTCCAGTTTGCGTAGAATATCAAGAGCTCACAGTAATCTTCAAAGTCTCTCAAGATGTGTGTGTTTCAGTATGGAGAGCTCTTCCTTTTATAGTGACAAGGAGTGTGCAAGCATTGAATGCTTGAGACACTTGTCATCTTCACACTTGCTGAGGATGTTGACTTCTGGAAAGTTGTGAAGTCCTTGTCACCTTTTACAAGGTACAGTCAGAAGAGCTCATGCATGAGAAAAGAGCTTTGCATGGAAATGGATAATAAGACAGAAGGTCACTTTATCCATGTAGAAAATATCTTCTCAATTTGTCTTCTTATGTCTCTCAGTTTTGTCTTCTTTTGCTTCTCAAAATCTCTTTCAACAAATGCACCACCGAAGAAAGGTTGTAAGATTTCTTCCAAGACAAAATGAATTTGCTTCTCATTTTGTCTTATTATGTCTCTCACTTTTGTCTCCTTTTGCTTCTCAGATTTTCTTTCAAGAAAAGCACCACCGATGGAAACTTGAGATATGTGACACATCTTTGGAGAAAGCATCTTTGAAGCTTCTTTGAGGTCCCACCGAAATGTCATTTACGATATGTGACACATCTTTGAGATATGTGACATCATCTTTGAGATATATGACATCATCTTTGGGAAAAGCTTCTTTGAGACTAGGCCGAAATAGAGAGAAGTTTCGGTGGAAATACCACCGAAATTGTGAGAACAATTTCGGTGAACAATGACTTGTATGTTTGAGAAAAGATCTTTCACTTCCACAATGAGAGAATCTTTAATCTTGACTTTGGTTGATCTTTGACTTCACCAAACATTTGATATCTTGTACAAGCCATTACAAAGAACCATGCATCCAAAATTTCTCTAAGTATAAAATGTTTTTCAAAGTATAAAAGGAGATCATGAGGTCATCTTCAAATCTTGATGACCCAACAATATATATATATATATATATATATATATATATGATGAACCAAGACTATTAGAGTCGGGATTCAATCAGCAAGAACTCAGATCTGATTTACAGCAGATCTAAGAAGATGAATCACATAAATCTATGAGAAGAGATGAAGAACCTGGACACGAACTAAAAAGTTCGAATCACAGGTGAATGATGAATGAAGAACCTGGACAAGAACTAAAGAGTTCGAATCTCAGGTGAATGATGAATGAAGAACCTGGACAAGAACTAAAGAGTTCGAATCTCGGTGAATGATGAAATGAACCAGGTCTAGAAAGACAGGATCCACGCATCCATGAGATGAAAAAAATGTCTAGAAAGACAAGGACAAAGGTTATAAAACCTAGATCCATCTTTTGATAAAAAATGAAATAGATCATTCTTCTATAAAACGTAACAGATATATGCAGACAAATCAACAATCTTACTAGACGAAATCCAAAGAAAAGAAACAAAAAACAGATTTGTAAGGTTACCACGAACAGATCTATTTTAAAGCGTCTAAACCAAAAATCAGCTCTTTAGGATCTACAGAACTAGTCAAGATGAAAGCGAAAAACACATACGGGAAACACCTGTGTGATATATGATAGGATTCCTTCCCACTCTTATGGTGGTAGGTCAAGCCAATCACAGTGGTGTCCCAAACTCAGAATGATGTGAGAAAAGATACACACGGAGACAACAAAAATAACAACTTACAGTGAAAATCTGAAAGTAACGCAGCGGAAAGAACAGACTCTGCAAACCAGAGTAAGAACCAGAAAACAACCTGAACACATTAATAGGAAAGAGAGCAAAGGGAATGAAAATACACTGTTTAACACCACAAGGATGAGAACTCAGTGTAAGTCCACCTGAAATCTCTTTACACCTTCTGCAATCGATAGTAGAGTATGTTTTATAACCAAGAGGTTTCAAACCACACACCACTCTCAATGCAGAACACCAGAAAAAACCACCTTATGCAATTAGATCTAAAGAAGGAAAGCACAAACTGTAAATCTAACAGATAGATCTAAAGTTTGTTGAGCAAAACTAACAAGGTCAGATCACATCAACCAGATCTAAGTACATGAAATCAGAACTAGAGTGATACCAAGATTACACACTCAACAGAAAAATGAAGATCTATCGTTACGCAACCAGATCTAACAAGATGTGATCACCACTAGTCAGGTTTGAAAAACATGCAACAAGATCTCAACAGGTGAGATCACAAATAAAATCTCACTGGACAGGGACCACGGAGTCCGAATCACAGTAGAGAGAAAACAATGAACAGTCAACAGTAATGATTACTATATTACAAATACAAAAAAACAACCTGATCAAAAAAAACTTATAATCGGATGAACAACAACAGATCAATAAACACAAGATCCTCATGACTTCGTGCAATCAGAAAACAAATCTGTGATGAAATCAATGACAAGAATGAATCAAATGCATGAAACTACACATGCATCCGTATGATGAACGAACAGAAAAAGAAACTAGACTAGATGCAAGAGACTAAGGCCACATGGCCAGAATCCAATGCATCAGTGTAGAGAAACACAGATATGTTCAAAGAAGAAAGTGAAACAAATCTGAAATCAAGAGATTAGGGTCATGAAACCAAAATCCACCTGAATAAGAGAAAAAGATCAATTCCAACGACGTGTGGATGAGATCTACAGAGATCAGATCCAAACATCCACGATGGAGGAAATTTTTTTAACTTCTTTTGAGGAACATCAGAAGAGGAACAATGAACTCGTAGCCCAAATGTGTGAAAAACACGAGATCTCCAATGAATGAAGGACACTAATATGTTTAGACATGACCTACCGAGGTCAGATCTAGGCCGAGGTTCCTGATATAAACGAAACACTACGCCAAACAAGATTAAAGGAGTAGCAAATGGAAAAATCTCAGATCTGAGTCAAGAATGACAGAGTCTAAGACAAAAAAAAAACAACAGATCTTCGAGGTAAACAGGAACGAGAAACCGATTCCTGAAGATGAGACAGGTCAGATCAATGCCAACAGTGGTAGGATCTGAGTTGCACAACCACGAAGATTTGAAGTGATCGAAGCAAATACTGACGAAAAGAACAAATGCTTCTAAATGAACAGGAGAGAAGATGAATCGAAAAAGGTTCTCTGAGATGACATCATAAAATCCAGAAAACAAAAGTTAAATTGGATCAAGTTATTCGAGTGATTTAGATAATTTGCGCTAAACATTATCTAGAAAACCAAGATAACACGAAATTTGATTTGTGAAAAACCTAATCAAAAACAGAGTTCTTGCTGATAAATTTCTTTTCCCAATCAAAACCTTCTTGAAAATGTGTAAAACGAGATTATTGACACTGAACAAGAATCAAATCAAATTAGGAGAAACTAGAACATTCGAAGAAATCAACGTAAAACCCTAGTTCAAGAAACTCTTAAAATTCGACTCCAGTTCCGTTTCAAATTATCTTCAATGTACAAGACGAATAGGAGTGATTGCATTCATATCAAGAACATCAAAAAAGCAAAGATACGACTGAAATAATTCCTCAAAGAATCGTGGTTACAGAACCAATACCCTAATGAGTAGAGCGCAAATAAGAACTACAAAGCATGTGAGAGAGTCATACCAGATCCGAACGAAGAACACGAACAAGTCGGCAGCGATCTTACCGTAGCGCTCAGATTCTGGACGCGATGATGAAGATGATGAAGATAGTGACCGAACCGTGAGCTCTGATTAGGGGTGTTAACGAGCCGAGCCGAGTCGAGTAGCAGGTTATTCGAGCCGGGCTCGAAAAAATTATACTAGGCTCGAGCTCGACTCGAGCTCGATTAATTTTTCAAAGTCGGGCTCGAGCTCGAGCTCGAATATTTTTTCAATATCCGGGCTCGAGCTCGATGCTCGTTTATGAGCTCGAATTCGAGATCGATTAACTCGTTTATGTATTTCAAGCTCGATAATTTGTAAACATATAAATATGTTTGGCTCGAAAAAGTATATACTCGAATGGCTCGGCTCGACTCGACTCGACTCGACTCGACTCGTAAAGCTTAATCGAGCTTTCGAACGAGTCGAGTCAAACATTGGTGTTATGGAGCTCGACTCGTTAAGTTAAGCGAGCTTTATTTTGTGTTCGAGATCGACTCGAGCTCGACAACTATTAGGCTCGAGCTCGAGATAAACGAGCTCGAGCTCGAGTAGCTCGTTAAAAGCTCGACTCGTTAACACCCCTAGCTCTGATACCATGTAGAAATTTATAAACCAAGAGAACTTTTATAAAACTCTGAAAATACAAATACAACTGAAACACTCACTACATTTAACACTCAAACTCAACTATCTAAAACTTACAACTGAAACCTCACTACATACCACTAAACACTCAAACATATCTTCAATAGATTTGAAGATATGTATTTTATTAGAACCCTAATCTACATTGAGAGAAACTGTGAAGAAGAAAAAGAGAGAGAACGAAAATACTCTCTGGAATGTAAAAATGAAGGAATGATAAAACCCTAAACATATTTTCTATATATAACAACTGATAATTGTTTTCCAGTCCCTAGAAATCTGTTATTTGTACCCTAACCCTTATCAGCTTTAAGTCTTCCAGCGCCATCCAAAGGTTTCGTCCAATTGTCAGAAGAAGTCCTCATACATATTACAAACATACAAGTATAAATAACATAAATAATACATGTCAAGATTGGTGACTATTCATGTATACTTTTAACAACTGTTTTGTTTAATTTGTTGAGAATTTAAAATGTTTTAAAACTAATTAAATACCCAACAATATATTAAATAATATGATATGAAAGACGAGATTGTTGATTATCGGCCCGACCGACTACACCACACATTCAATCGCCCACATCAACACCCTTTCTTCTAGCAACCCAAATAAACTTGCAGCCTTTCCTATCAAAGGAGTTGCAGCCCAGTGGCAAGGTAACATCCTGGGGGTATGGTGTGAAAGCCATACATCCCGGGTTTGAACCCCGCGGTATGCGCTTTGGCGATATCCAGACTTCAAGATGGCTCAATTGGGCCGGATCTTGGGCCAGTCATAGACTGGGCCGAGTCGACGGGGATTAGTCGGGTGGCACCCTTAAGTGGGAGCCCGGATACCCCGGGAAAGCGTGCGTGTGTTAAACTGTCTTTAAAAAAAACTTGCAGCCTTTCCTAACTCATCTTGCGACCCCTCTACTAGTCAAACATCTGGTTTGGAGGAAATGCAACATGGGAATGCGCAATGGTTATGTTTTCGGTCTTCCTAGAAATTTCATTCAAGCACTCAATTCAAGATGATCAAGTATGACGAGTCGTTGACACCACATGACAACATGCGCCTCATCGAACCTACTCTTGATCAAACGCATAGCCTAGATATGGGTGTGGACAACACTGGTGCAAAGATGTCTTATGCCACCATGGTCGAGGAGCAATACATGCGAGATTTCATAAGCCACTTGGGAGGATCGGGATGAGATCCTAATTGATATGAACATGCATTTGTGTGAAAGTTTAATTAGGTGTTGTGTTTTATATTAAGCTTGCTTTTATTGTATATGGGTTGGTTTAAAGTAAGTTAGGAAGTTGTTGTGGGTAGTTGGTTTTAAAAATGGTTAGGAGATAATAAACGGGTCTTGGTCACAGTGGGTGATCGTGTACAAGATTGTGCTTACTACTTACTCTTTTATAGAAAAAATTGCGCCAACACTCTATTCTCTCTTATTTTCTTAGAGACCTGATAACTCTCATTTTGAGCGTTATTTACACGTCATTTGTGTGAGTTTTTCTTCCGTTTTTAGTTGTGTTTTATGTTTATGTGTTCGTATTTTTCCTTTTGTTAAGTTATTTTTATTTGGAGTTGTTGAGGACGTTTTATGGTTATTTGCATCAATTCTTGGAAAATACTGCACCAGCGACTGTGGGCACAGTCTGCCCACTGTGAGCACGATGGATATTGCTATTATCCAGCGGGCAAAGCATTTATCTAGACAAAAAAAAGAGCATCTTTGGGCTGGCATTACAAGAGCTGATGATCTCAGCTAAACCATGGGCTTTGAAGGTGGTTTTGGTATTACCCTTTGGATAATGTGATTTTTGTCCATTGGGTATTATACATCATGGGGACTATAAAAGAAGGAGCTTGGATCACCAATTGAATTCTCAGTTATCTTTACTTGCTTTCTAGTTGTAATAACCAGGTAATTTATCTAATTTTAGAATTGGGATATATTTTATAAGTCTTTATTTTTAGTATTTTATGGAATTAGGAGTTAAGGGGTAAGTTTAATTTGTAATTTGGAAGTTTAGGGGTATTTATTGCCAATTGAGATAAGCTTAGGGTGGATTTGGTCTTTTTGCCAAAAATATCTCCCACCACCGCCACACTTCTGTTGAGACACCAGGAGGTGTCAATCTTAGGCTTATTTAGAAGAAAATCAAATAAATATCTAAAACCTATGTGTGTGTGTGTGTGTTTATCGATTGAGAGAAAAGAGAAAAAAGAAAGAGAGAGATCGAGAGAATTGAAGAAGAAGAAGAAATTGCTGCTGTGATTTTGTACCAACTGAAGTAATCAAGGTAAACAATCCATACCTTTTATATGTTTTAATTTCTCAAAGTGTTCTTGAAATTACTAGTTTAAGTTCTTGGTGGGTTTTGTTAAAAATGGATGTTTTGGGGAGTTTAAGCTTAAGGATAGGTTGTGCTAATGGTCTTAAACATATCTGCACTTTTACAGTAGCTTGCATAGAATAAAAGTACAAAAATCTGGGTTTTAGGATGAAACAGTGAACTGTGACATTCATCGAAGTCGCAATAGAGGACTGCGACATTCAACGAAGTCGCAATGGTCGATTGCGACTTGGGCTTGAAGTCGCAATGGTCGTTTGCGACTTGGATTGGAATCGCAGTAGTTGATTGCGACTTAGGATGGAGTCGCAATAGTGGGTTGCGATTTCGGGGTGAAGTCGCAGTAAGAGGTTGCGACTTTGTACTGTTCATCACGGTTGCGACTTGTACTGTTCATTACGATTTCGTGTTATTTCGGGTTGCGATTTGAATTGAGAATTTTGTAAGTTTTAGTGTTTAAAGAGATATTTGGTATTTTATCTGATTTCAGATTCTGTGAAGGATCAACATACGTGAATTATCTTGGAAGAGTTTTTGTGATAAACACACGAGGTGAGTTTTACTTTAAAAAGTATATTTTTACTGGAATGCAATATGTGATTAACAAATGTTTGATGATGTGTATGAATATGTCATACGTGAGTAATTATAATATATTGAGATATTATAATTACGTGAGTATTATATGAAAATATAATACGTGGCCGGGCTTAGGACCGGTGTGATAAATTGGCTCGCAACCAATTGTTATTGGCCATTGGTGGAGGGATAAGGTGGTATGTGAAAGGTATGTTGTGTGAATTGCATTTGGTATTATTTTACGTGTGATGTAAATGTAATTATATAAAAGTGTGTATTTATATAAATGAATTTTAATGATTTCCAAATATCAGGGATTTACTCACTAGACCCTTAGGTCTAACCCTCATTTTTGTTTTAAAAATCTGTATTCCAGGTGATGGTACCAGTAAGAGTAAACGATTAGATTACTTGGTGGATAGCTATGTGGAATGATGATCATTATGAAGTTGATGATACTTTTTGTACTTAAATTTCAGTTATTAGCTATTATCAGATCTAAATGGGATCAAGTTTGTACTGAATTTTATATTCGTAGACCAGACTTTGGGAGTAAATGTGTAATGTGAATGATTTTGTTGAAACCCTGTTATGAATTATATGTTATATGTATGTTTTGTTTTGCGGGATGTTACAGATGGTATCAGAGCCCTAGTTTAAGGGATTTAGGTATTAGTATCCGTACCTAGACTTAAACTGCATGTGAAGTAGGATGTCCCGATTAAATTAGAACCTGGGGATATTAAGTATAAAAGGTAGAAGGAACATCATGTAAGGTAATTTCAAATTACACCAGGCCAGTGTAATTATGATCTTACAGGTACATGTTTGAACTGGAATATCTTATTATATGGGGTATGTGCTTATGTGTGTATATTAACCTTGTTTGAATCCACAGAATGGCGAGTGGCACCAGACAAGGGAATCAGGGAAGAGGAAGGAATTCAAGTGGAGGAAATCCGCCGTTAGGAACAGGGGGAAGAGGAGGAGATCGTGGTAGAGGTAGAACTGGAAGGGGAACAGGAGGCCGGACTGGAGGTAGAACACAACAGCATGGTACAGAGTTTATTACACGAGATGATCTGACTGCTGAAATGGGGAGATTACAGGATAGCATACAAGCCATGTTCGAACGTAATCGTCTTAATGAAACTGAAAGACCAGATCCGGAACATGAAGTGGAGATACCACTTACCTCTGCTGTTCTACCAGGGGTGAAAAGGTGCGATTATAAAATGTTTCTTAGTTGTAAGCCCCCTACATACTCAGGAGATCGGGATCCGGTAAAGGCGATGAGATGGCTGAAAGAAATAGAGGCCATCTTCAAGACGTGTAAATGTGCTGAAGAAGACAAAGTGCTTTATGGAGCTGCGATGCTGAAAGGGGATGCTCTGTATTGGTGGGATGCTCATACAGAATCGAGAGGAGCGGATGTATATACTACTTTTTCATGGGAGGAATTCGTGTTAGCTTTTACAACGCACTTCTGTCCACAAGCCGCTGTCAGACAGTTAGAAGAAGAATTCATGAATCTACAACAAGGAAATCTGTCGGTTAGAGATTATACTGCACGATTTTTGGAGAAGTCTCGTTTTGCAGGATATTATGTTGCTACAGATAAGATGAAGATGGAGAGGTTTATTTATGGGTTGAATTCCGAAGTTCGAAGATTGGTGACTGCCACAGGGCCAAATACTTTTACAGCTGCGGTGGATGCTGCCGAGAATGTGGAAAGAGATAATAAAAGAGATACTGGCGATAAGAGCTTAGGAAAAAGAAAATGGGAAGGACCACCACAGGATTCGAGGAAACCTAGATTTCAGAGGTTTGACAACCGTCCGTCATTTCGACCAACAGAAAGACCATGTTCAAAGTGTAATCGTTACCATCAGGGAAATTGCCAAGTAGAGTCGCGGGTTTGCTTTAAATGTGGGAAAACGGGTCATGTTGTTAAAGACTGTCGAGTAACACGGTTTTGCTTTTTGTGCAACTCTCCGGATCACCTCCAATCAGACTGTCCGCGAGGCAGAATACAATCAGGGGGTACATCGGGGAAACCGGCCATTACGAGACCAATAGTTCCAAGAATAGAACCGCCGAGAACGAGGGGTCGTACGTTCCAAATGACAGCTAAAGAGGCGGAGGAAACTCCTGATGTGGTCACAGGTACATTTTTCATAAACTCCACGCGTGCAAAAGTGTTATTTGATTCCGGTGCAAACCGATCTTTTGTGTCTCCTTCTTTTGCTGCTCACATGCATTTAGAGCCTAAAATGTTAAAACATGCTTTATTAGTAGACACTGCAAATGATAACCAAGTGGCAGTTAAAGAGGTTTTTGATTGTTGTATGATAAATATAGAGGGATGTGGAGTACCGATACAACTGTTTCCAATAGCTTTGATCGAATTTGATGTGGTAGTAGGAATGGATTGGCTAGCTGAGAATCAGGCTAATATAGTTTGTGATAAGAAAATAATCCACGTTGTTTTACCCGATAAGAGAGCGGTAGTGATTTATGGAGATCGTAAGAATCATCAGTCCAATCTTATATCTATGGTAAAAGCCCGTAAGTGTGTTAATAAGGGTTACTCTAGTTATCTAGCCTATGTGATAGATAGTAGGCCTGAAAAGTGTAAGCTGGAAGATATTTCCATTGTCAGTGAATACCCAGAAGTTTTTCCTGAAGACTTGAATAGTCTTCCTCCTGTTAGGCAAGTAGAATTTGGAATAGACCTAGTACCTGGAGCCAATCCCATCGCTCGTGCGCCGTACAGATTAGCACCACCAGAAATGAAAGAAATGATGTCACAGCTTCAAGATTTATCTGATAAGGGCTTCATCAGACCCAGCTCATCGCCTTGGGGTGCACCAGTTTTATTTGTGAAGAAGAAAGACGGTTCAATGAGAATGTGTATCGATTATCGGGAGCTGAACAAACGCACGATCAAGAACAAGTATCCACTCCCAAGAATTGATGACCTTTTTGATCAATTAGTTGGAGCTTGTTACTTCTCAAAGATTGATCTCAGATCTGGCTACCATCAGTTGAAGGTTAAGGAGGAGGATGTTTTAAAGACTGCTTTTCGCACGAGATACGGCCACTACGAATTTTTGGTAATGCCTTTTGGATTGACGAATGCTCCAGCCGCTTTTATGGATCTGATGAATCGGGTATGTAAGCCATATCTCGATAAATTTGTTATAGTGTTTATCGATGATATACTTATATATTCCCGATCCAAAGAGGATCATGCGCAACATCTTCGTTTGATTTTGGAGTTACTGAAGAAAGAAAAGTTGTACGCTAAGTTCTCTAAATGTGAATTCTGGTTGCGGGAAGTTCAGTTTTTGGGTCATGTAGTTTCAGAGAAGGGTATACAAGTTGATCCAGCAAAGGTGGAAGCAATTGAAAATTGGGAACCGCCAAAGACGGCAACCGAAGTACGAAGTTTTCTGGGTCTAGCTGGATACTATCGGAAGTTCATAAAAGACTTTTCTCGAATCGCGACGCCATTGACCAAGCTGACTCGAAAGAATCTGAAGTTTGAGTGGAAAGCAGAACAGGATGAGGCATTCAGAATATTGAAAGAGAAACTCTGCAGCGCGCCGATATTAGCATTGCCAGAAGGTTCTGATGATTTTGTGGTCTACAGTGATGCTTCTAAGTTGGGATTGGGATGTGTACTCATGCAACGTGGGAAGGTGATTGCCTATGCTTCGCGTCAATTAAAGGATCACGAAAGACAATATCCTACCCATGATATGGAACTAGCAGCAGTTGTTTTTGCCTTGAAGATTTGGAGACATTATCTTTATGGTTCTAAATGTCAAATTTTCACGGACCACAAGAGTCTCCAACATCTTTTCGATCAAAAGGAACTGAATATGAGACAAAGAAGATGGTTGGAATTGGTAAATGATTATGATTGCGAAATTCTATATCACCCAGGGAAAGCGAACGTGGTGGCAGATGCATTAAGTCGTCAAGAAAGAAGTGGAACAATAAAAGCTATATCGTTACGAGCTGAACTTCTTCCTAATATTTTTGATGAGTTACTGAAGTGCCAAATAGATGCTTATCAAGAAGAAAGTTTGAAGTCAGAACGGTTGGTTGGGATATCAGCATTGCTTGGGAAAGATGACCGTGGGTTGTTGTGTATGGAGAACAGAATTTGGGTGCCTCGTTTGGGTGGATTACGGGATCGTGTACTGCAAGAGGCTCATCAATCTCGATTTTCTATTCATGCAGGTACGAATAAAATGTATAGAGATTTGAAACAATTCTATTGGTGGCCGGGAATGAAGAGAAGTGTTGCTAAGTATGTAGAAGGTTGTACTACCTGCAAGAAAGTAAAGATTGAGCATCAGAAACCGTTTGGTCAGTTGCAACGACTAGATATACCAATGTGGAAATGGGATCAGATCACTACTGATTTCATTACCAAATTGCCAAGAACTTCAAAGGGATTCGATTCTATTTGGGTGATTGTGGATAGTTGACGAAGTCTGCTCATTTCTTACCGATAAAAGAAACTGATTCTTTGGAACGTCTAGCTAAGTTGTATATTAATGAAATAGTAACTCGACATGGAGTTCCAATCTCGATTATTTCCGATCGAGATAGTCGTTTTACTTCTAGGTTTTGGAGAAGCTTTCAAAAAGAGATGGGAACGCAAATAAAGTTGAGCACATCATATCATCCGCAGACTGACGGGCAGAGTGAAAGAACAATCCAGACTTTAGAAGATATGCTCCGGGCTTGTATAGTGGATTTTGGGGGATCATGGGATAAACATCTACCTTTGATAGAATTCGCCTACAACAACAGTTATCATTCTAGCATCCAGGCGGCACCGTTTGAGGTATTGTATGGTAGAAAATGCCGAACGCCTTTGTGTTGGAATGAAGTGGGGGAGAAGCAATTAGCAGGGCCAGAAATGGTACAGTTAACAGCAGATAAGATTACTCAGATTCAGCATAGATTGAAAACGGCTCAAGACAGGCAGAAAAGTTACGCAGATCGACGCCGGAAACCGTTAGAATTCCAAGTCGGGGAATTTGTGATGTTGAAAGTATCGCCCTGGAAAGGAGTCATACGTTTTGGGAAGCAAGGTAAACTCAGTCCGCGTTATATTGGGCCATTTGAAATTACGGAAAGAATTGGCGAGGTAGCTTATAGATTAAATCTTCCGTCAGAATTAAGTAGAATTCACAACGCGTTCCATGTATCGAATTTTCGGAAGTGTTTGGTTACACCAGACCAAGCAGTCTCTCTACCAGATATTCAAGTGGACGGAAAGTTGAACTATGTGGAGGAACCGGAAGCGATAGTTGATCACAAGGTTAAAGTATTGAGGAATAAAGAGATCAGGCAGGTAAAGGTTCAGTGGAAACATCATAGGGGACAGGATGCGACATGGGAATCAGAATCGGAGATGAGATCCAAATACCCTCATCTATTCTCTTAACTGAATTCCAGGATAGAATTCTTTTAAGGGGGAGATGTTGTAATAACCAGGTAATTTATCTAATTTTAGAATTGGGATTTATTTTATAAGTCTTTATTTTTAGTATTTTATGGAATTAGGAGTTAAGGGGTAAGTTTAATTTGTAATTTGGAAGTTTAGGGGTATTTATTGCCAATTGAGATAAGCTTAGGGTAGATTTGGTCTTTTTGCCAAAAATATCTCCCACCACCGCCACACTTCTGTTGAGACACCAGGAGATGTCAATCTTAGGCTTATTTAGAAGAAAATCAAATAAATATCTAAAACCTATGTGTGTGTGTGTGTGTGTGTTTATCGATTGAGAGAAAAGAGAAAAAAGAAAGAGAGAGATCGAGAGAATTGAAGAAGAAGAAGAAATTGCTGCTGTGATTTTGTACCAACTGAAGTAATCAAGGTAAACAATCCATACCTTTTATATGTTTTAATTTCTCAAAGTGTTCTTGAAATTACTAGTTTAAGTTCTTGGTGGGTTTTGTTAAAAATGGATGTTTTGGGGAGTTTAAGCTTAAGGATAGGTTGTGCTAATGGTCTTAAACATATCTGCACTTTTACAGTAGCTTGCATAGAGTAAAAGTACAAAATCTGGGTTTTAGGATGAAACAGTGAACTGTGACATTCATCGAAGTCGCAATAGAGGACTGCGACATTCAACGAAGTCGCAATGGTCGATTGCGACTTGGGCTTGAAGTCGCAATGGTCGTTTGCGACTTGGATTGGAATCGCAGTAGTTGATTGCGATTTGGGATTGGAATCGCAGTAGTTGATTGCGATTTGAGATTGGAATCGCAGTAGTTGATTGCGATTTGGGTTTGGAATCGCAGTAGTTGATTGCGACTTAGGATGGAGTCGCAATAGTGGGTTGCGATTTCGGGGTGAAGTCGCAGTAAGAGGTTGCGACTTTGTACTGTTCATCACGGTTGCGACTTGTACTGTTCATTACGATTTTGTGTTATTTCGGGTTGCGATTTGAATTGAGAATTTTGTAAGTTTTAGTGTTTAAAGAGATATTTGGTATTTTATCTGATTTCAGATTCTGTGAAGGATCAACATACGTGAATTATCTTGGAAGAGTTTTTGTGATAAACACACGAGGTGAGTTTTACTTTAAAAAGTATATTTTTACTGGAATGCAATATGTGATTAACAAATGTTTGATGATGTGTATGAATATGTCATACGTGAGTAATTATAATATATTGAGATATTATAATTACGTGAGTATTATATGAAAATATAATACGTGGCCGGGCTTAGGACCGGTGTGATAAATTGGCTCGCAACCAATTGTTATTGGCCATTGGTGGAGGGATAAGGTGGTATGTGAAAGGTATGTTGTGTGAATTGCATTTGGTATTATTTTACGTGTGATGTAAATGTAATTATATAAAAGTGTGTATTTATATAAATGAATTTTAATGATTTCCAAATATCAGGGATTTACTCACTAGACCCTTAGGTCTAACCCTCATTTTTGTTTTAAAAATCTGTATTCCAGGTGATGGTACCAGTAAGAGTAAATGATTAGATTACTTGGTGGATAGCTATATGGAATGATGATCATTATGAAGTTGATGATACTTTTTGTACTTAAATTTCAGTTATTAGCTATTATCAGATCTAAATGGGATCAAGTTTGTACTGAATTTTATATTCGTAGATCAGACTTTGGGAGTAAATGTGTAATGTGAATGATTTTGTTGAAACCCTGTTATGAATTATATGTTATATGTATGTTTTGTTTTGCGGGATGTTACACTAGTAGTTAATTCATCTTCTTGTTTCCTAAAAACTTGAAGAGTTGTAGCATTTACTTCCATGTAGTTGTAATTGTAATTTCTGCCCACAGTGAGTTACCGTGGGCATCGTTTTAAAGTTATGCATGTAACTTTTTATGTATTCTCTTCATCTTATTATGTCTTTCTTTTTAATTATTAGCTAAGCACCCTTGGGTGTGGGTGTGAACAAACTTGAGACTAGTAGGCAACACTTGGGTGTGGCCATTTGTTACTAACTCTCGAGATTGGTCACTTGAGTCGGGACTTAAACTAACGCGGATAAGCCGATCACTTTGAAGTGTTAATATTAGATCTTAGACCTCGAGAGGGGCGGATTCGAAATACGGTTTAAGTGATGCACAAAGATTTGAGAGAGTCTTTGATAACCACGTCGAGAGGCGAGTTTTGTATGATTTATTAAGGTTCAAACGCCGGTCGAGATTTATATCACAAAGAGATTTGAGTGTAAATCTTCATATTGGTAGAACTTGACGTTTAGAGTCAAACTTAATTAAATCGGCAAGATCGAGAGTCGGTAATAATGAAAACTTTATGAAAACTTTGTAGGACCAACAATGGGATCGCTACAAGTGATAAATATACCGAGATAATAACAAGAATTTACTGCATATTATAATATTTCAACTTTACTACTTAATTTAAGATAATAACAAAAATTTACTGCATATTATAATATTTCAAACAAATTTAGAATTCCACGTCTATTCAAATGCTTGCTAATATCTATATCTATACTATATTATAAAGTATTTATGAAAAACTCTTAAAAACAAACCTAAAGCTTTATGTATCGTTATTTAATGTTAATTATTTAAAATCTCTTAAAGCCAACTAAAGCTTTAATTATGTACCGCTTTTAATGTTAATTACTTGATTAATACTTATCTCTAACAACCTTCAAATCTTTAAATCGTGGACTCTTATTAATTAAGCATTATCTCTAACTACTTTCAAATCCTCAAATCATGAACTCCTTTAAAATGTAATTCTTTAAACAAATTTATAAAAAAAACATGACTGTTTTCTCAAAACCACACATTAAAATAAATTAGAACACTAAAATCGAGATATATCGCGTTGCATTGCACGGGTAGACTTATAATATTTTCATTATAAACATAACCGAGTTAATCGAATTAAACTAGTTATTAATATAAGAGTGTTTTCAATTGATTATTTAAAAGAGAGAAAATAAAGATATTACTTTAACATATTCTCTACATTGTCAAAGAAAAGACAAAACTATTATTTAAAGAAAATTCTCTAAAACGTTACGTGAAAAAACAATTTATTTATTTATTTTACACAAAAAAAATTGATTTATTATTACTTTATTATAATTTTGTAGAAAAAAATGTATTGAACCGATAAAATTATGTAGTTTAACAATATAATTAATACAAAAAATATCTAACATAAATAGTTTATTAGAGTTGATCATGATTTTTTAAGCTTTTAATCTTTTATTTTAAAAGGAAATATACAAATTAATTGGCAAAAATATCAACTAAAAATTATCAATTTATTGATAAATAGTCACGTAGTGTACGCTTTACAGTTGTGTAGTGACTATGAGGATTTTGTCGGTAGCTTATTATACGATACGTTTTATTTTATACGCCAAAATTCTCCAGTGAACGCGATACGCGCGCATCAGTCGCGTTGCTGATGGTCCCATGTCCCATCCACGACCACGTCAACCCTTACCTATATTCATAATTTAATTTAGAGTAAATTACGGATTTGGTCCCCGTGGTATGTCAATTTTTACGGATTCATCCTTATATTTCATTTTTAATGAAATGGTACCAGCGGTATACAATTTACGTTGGATTTGATCCTTAGACCAAACGGCCATCCAACAAAGCCGTTAACTCCAAGAGCATTTCTGTCTTTTAACTTTTTAACCATTTTAAACACTATTTGTTAATCATTTTATGTTTTATCCTTTTCTATATTTATTATATGATATTAAAATTTTAATATTGTATTATATTTAACAATATTTTATATATATACACACATATACAATATATATACACACAAAGATGTATCATTCACTCACCTTCACTCATAGATATATATATATACATATATATATATATATATATATATATATATATATATAGTGAGTTGCATTTTTGGTCCCTGTGGTTATATGTTTTCTTTGAAAGTGGGACCTATACTTCTGTATCTCAATAAGTGGTCCCTGAGTTTTGGTATTTGCTGCGTATTCAGGACCTCCTCTCTAACACCGTTTATTTCCACCGTTAGTGCCAGAGGTAGATTCGTCATTTCACCTTTCAGGTCCCTCTTTTAAAGAAACCATATAACCATAGGTACCAAAAATGCAATTCACTATTTAGTCTATTTTGATTTTAAAGTTACATTTTATACCCCTGTAATTATTTACTTAGTTTACTTTATACCCTTTACTTTTCTAATTTTAATTTTACACTTTTATTATATTAACACATATAATCCTATATTAATTCAAATACGTTAAAAAATACGTTTTCATTTTAACAAGTTACACCATTGTACTTGTCTCTTCGATACCTTCGAAATGAGCAAAATATTTAATATTTTTGGATTTATTTATTTTATTATATTATGTTTTAACACTTCTATCGCATTAACATAATAATCATATATGTTAACTAATTGATTAAATCGTTTTAAAAAATACTTTTTAACATATCACATTAACATACATAATTTCGATAAATATATATACGATTTTAAAAAAATCGTTTTAAAAAAAAAATACGTTTAAAAAAAATACGTTTTAAAAAAAATCGTTTTAAAAAAATTCGTTTTGACGTAACAAGTCACGTTTTAAAAAACCGTTGTAACAAGTCAATTATGCAATGCAGCGAGACGTATAATCCAAATAATTTGACGATTTAATCATTTAAATAAAAAAATATTCTATATTGGGCTCATTTCGAAGGTATCGGCGAGACGATTATAACGGTGTAACTTGTTGAAATTAAATAATATTTTTTTAACGTATTTTTTAAAAATCGTTTTAAAAAATTGTTTTGACGTAACAAGTCACGTTAAAAAATACTTTTTAATTTCAACAAGTTACACAATTATAATCGTCTCGTCGATACCTTCGAAATGAGCCCAATATAGAATATTTTTTGATTTAAATGATTAAATCGTCAAATTATTTGGATTATACGTCTCGCTGCATTGCATAATTGACTTGTTACAACGATTTTTTAAAACGTGACTTGTTACGTTAAAACGAATTTTTAAAACGTATATATATATATATATATATATATATATATATATATATATATATATATATATATATATATATATATATATATATATATATCGAACTCCTTAACATATTTTAACGTAATTATGTATGTTAATATGATATGTTAAAACGTAATATAATAAAATAAATAAATCCAAAAATATTCAATATTTTGCTCATTTCGAATGTATCGAAGAGACGAGTACAATGGTGTAACTTGTTAAAATTAAAACGTATTTTTTAACATATTTTAGTTAATATACGATTATGTGTGTTAGTATAATAAAAGTGTAAAATTAAAATTAGAAAAGTAAAGGGTATAAAGTAAACTAAGTAAATAATTACGGGGGTATGAAATATAACTTTGAAATCAAAATAGAACAAATAGTGAATTGCATTTTTGGTACATGTGGTTCTATGGTTTCTTTAAAAGAGGGACCTGAAAGGTGAAATGACGAATCTACCCCTGGCACTAACGGTGGAAATAAACGGTGTTAGAGAGGAGGTCCTGATTTTGGAGCAAAATTGGAAACTGAGGGACCACTTCTTGAGATACTGAAGTTTAGGTCCCTCTTTAAAAGAAATACTATAACCACAGGGACCAAAAATGCAATTCACTCTATATATATATATATATGTGTGTGTGTATAGAGGGAGGTTTAGGATAAACCTCAAAAAAAAAAAATGAAGAACACCCTTATAGAGTTATAGTCCAACATCTACACGGTATGCATTTGTGCATACACGTAAGTTAAGTTGTTTTTTTGGTTTTATGCACAAGTGTATCATGCATTTGTGCACGTATGCACGTGTGCATGTCACAAATTACCTGTATGCACTTGTGCATACGGTCCAGATAAAGGGCTACCAAAGTGTTCCTTAGTTTTCCGTTTTTTTTAGGTTTTCCCCTAAACGTGACCCTATATATGTACACATACATACATCATAGTGAACTAATAGGTAATTTGAAAGTGAACCCACCAGCATGAACGTGGCCACCGTGAAACCTTCTACGACCCACCACTGTGAAACCTCCATCGTGAACCTACCACTGTGAACCCACCACCATGATCATCAACACACATCGCATATCACACACACACACATATATATATATATATATATATGTATATACACACACACTGTATGTATATATGTATGTAAACCCACGATGGTCGTGAAACCATTTTCATTTATATACTTATATATACATACATATATATCAGAGGTCACACACACATGTATATATATATATATGTAAACCCACCTTCGTCAACCTATCGCCGTCGTGAAACCACCGGGTGAAAGTGGTGAAGGTGATGGTTTTACAGGTGGGTGAAGGTGATATATATCTGTGTGTGTATATATTGTATATGTATATATCTCTGAGTGAAGGTGAGTGAAGGATACATCTCTGTGTGATATATAGTGTATATGTGTATACATAAAATACTGTTAAATATAATATAATATTAAAATTTCAACATAATATAATAAAGAGTAAATTACGGATTTGGTCCCTGGGGTTTGAAAAATGAAACGAAAATGATCCCTACAATTTTTTTATTCCAAATAAGGCCCTATGGTTCGTGTTTTCGTAACGATTTGGTCCCTGGCGCTAACGAGCGTTAACTCCCAGCGTTAAGTGAATGGCATTTTTAGTCCTTTTGATATGTTTATTAAATTATAAAACCATAGGGACCCAACTTGTAATTTACTTTATTATTATATAATATAAATAATATATATATACCTACAACTCTCTCTCTCTCTCTCTCTCAACACACATACACACAACACACTACACACGCATACACATACACACAACACACAAAGTTTTCGTAAGCTTCTTTAAGAAGTTTTCGCAAGGTTCAGTCTCCACGTTTTCGCAAGATTCAGTCTCAACGTTTTCGAAACTTACAACTTCTCTCAAAGTTTTCGCAAGACAAGTGGATTTTTCAGACATGGAAAATCTCACAGGTCATTGAGTTTATGCATCTGGAACACAAAGAAACAATTAGAATTGATTTTAGTTGAGAAATCATCATGTTTCGTCATTACCGGAGTTGCTCACCGGAAAAACGGGTTTCACCGGAAAATTGAATTGTGATCACGGTTTTGATTTAAATCCTTCACATATCGATTTGTAATGTTGATTTGATCATAAAACAACAATTTTGATTAAATTCTAGCAAGATTTCAGTGAGATATGTGATCTGAATGGTCTTCATCGGAAAGAAAAGTTCATCGGAGTTCTTTATCTAAAAGTTTTGGTAAGCTAATGTGTATGTGTATGTGTATGTGTATGTGTATGTGTATGTGTATGTGTATGTGTATGTGTATGTGTATGTGTATGTGTATGTGTGTAGTGTGTTGTGTGTATGTGTGTTGAGAGAGAGAAGAGAGAGAGTTGCAGGTGTATATATATATACATATGTATAAATATATTATTTATATTATATAATAATAAAGTAAATTACAAGTTGGGTCCCTATGGTTTTATAATTTAATAAACATATCAAAAGGACTAAAAATGCCATTCACTTAACGCTGGGAGTTAACGCTCGTTAGCGCCAGGGACCAAATCGTTACGAAAACACGAACCACAAGGCCTTATTTGGAATAAAAAAATTGTAGGGACCATTTTCGTTTCATTTTTCAAACCCAAGGGACCAAATCCGTAATTTACTCTATAATAAATATAGAAAAAGGACAAAACATAAAAAGACAAAAAAATGATTAAAAAATAATGTTTAAAATGGTTAAAAAGTTAAAAGACGGAAATGCCTTTGGAGTTAACGGATTTGTTGGATGGCGGTTTGGTCTAGGGACCAAATCCAACAAAATTTGCATACCACTGGCACCATTTCCATAATAAATAAAGTATAGGGACGAATTCCGTAAAAATCAACATACCATAGAGATCAAATCTGTAATTTATAATTTTGAATCTAAAATAACTAGACATTACCCAAAACACGTGGATCAAATAATAGGACTTAACTGCACATGAGCCACTTGTATTGTTATTCTTGTAGCACCTGCTTCAAGCTTTCCCTTCGCATCCATTTTTCTTTTTTATTTATTTTCATTAATTTATAGTATAAAATAGTAATCTATTCTCCTTTATAAAAAGAATAAGAAAACCGTTTTTCAACAATTTCACTTTCTAAACGTTCAGTTGTTTTAGCATGTTGTACAACTTTTATAGCATAGGATTAAATACGGTTATTCAACATTGCGATTTTCTAAACAATACATTTTTTCAACACCAGCTTCACGTTCTCCTCCCTCCCGTCTTCTTCTCCCCGATCTCTCCTCCCCACGTGCTGCTCACCTCTGAACTGCTATGTTGATAACATCGAATCATAGGAGATAGAAACAAAATCCATCTTCCTCATTTATCTCCCTCCCAAATTCATGCTCCTTGATTTATCTGCACTCACCCAACAAGAAACGGGATCGATGCTCTCTCTCAAATTACGCCTGCATCTTCTCTCGTTCCCTCCGCTCTCTCCATAGTTCACTCCTCCGCAAACCAGGTTAGGTTTTATTTGTGTTGGTTTTCTGCTCCTCCTTCTCCTTCTCTGTTTATGTGTTGGGTTTATCATATGGTTGCTCAAGTTCTCACATGGGGTTTTTCTGGGTTTTTTATGTGGGTTTGTGGGTTGCATATGATTTCCTCGGTTTCGTAAGTTTCAGCTTTCAATTTGTTACTAAAATTCTCTTTTAGGGTATATAGCTTTGTTCTAATGTTTCTGCAATGTTTATTCATTTTAGGGTTTGTTAATGTTCAGGTGGACTCCGCCGCATGGTGTGGGGCCCCTGACGCCGGTGTCGGAAAATCCCGAAGTCCCTGAGTCGTCGTTGCCGTATTTAGACACAACCACCGGTCGCCGGAATTTACTACAAAAGAATGATGATATTGAGGAGGAGGAGGAGGAGGAGGAAGTGAGCGGTGCCGTTTACGGCGTTGTTTGCCTGTGCTGACGGGTTTGATTGGGTTCTTATTGCGGTGGCGTCGCTAGCTGTTGTGGTTCATGGTGCATCTCTAGCAGTATATTTACATTTATTTGGAAAAATTATTCATTTAACTCAGCTTTCGTAGTGATGCAGATCAACTGTTCTACCATTTTTCTCAGGTACTTTTCATATGTTATTTGACTTCTGTGGTTGATTGTAGGTTTCTTTTAGGATTTCTCACGGTTCTTTTTCGTTATTAATATGCAGCATGCTCTGTATATTGTGTATATAGGTTTGGCTGTTTTTGCTGCTGGATGGATCGGTAAGATAGAAATTTTAATTTCTTTTTTGAAGTTACTTTCCACATTGTAACGCCATATGTTTTGGATCAATGTACTATGTACAGGCAGTGAACACAACTCTTCATTATTGACATTTAATGGTGTTGATGTGATGGACTGATGGGCAACAAATTAGCGAATGAGGTTGGTTATTCTTTTGTTTCCTGCTACCTTTAATAATATTGTTAATCCATTAAAACCTAATTTCTGTGAAGTTTATGCCTAGATATCATCCATTGGGGTTTTGCATATAATAATTAGATTCTTGAATGATTATATGTTTTTGCAGGTGATTATGTAACCTTCAATTGGTTCTTATTCTGAAGACACCATTATTTATTCTTGTTAGTTTTGCTAAATGGTCAAAATAAAACTGTGAGATAACCTTGAGGTATGGTCTTTTTGCTTGTCTAGGCACTTTTTCTATGACACTTCGAGTCAAAAATTGAATGTGACCTTTGTTGAATAAATTGTACAGAGGTGGAGAAGTGGAGTTCCTTTAACAAAAGACAGGCCACTTCAGTTTGAAGTTTAGGAGAGTTCTATATATATTTGTAGTAACATCTGGCAAGTTATTTCACTTATTTGTGACTTAGAGATCTTATTATAGTGATATAGTTCAATGTCCGTTTCATATTTTGTACATCCTATTGCATTGTGCGGTACACAGCTGGAAGTACTATGATACAAGTATATAACACCACCTATTAGTTAATAGTCTTTATCGTTTCTTATTTTATGCTTTCGATATTCAATTATCAATATCTCTTTGATATCAATCTATCGTGGTCTGCATTCTTTCTTATGTTTATTCGAATTTTGTATCCCGTTATATTGTATGGATACACAATCAGATGCTTGATATCGTTTTTGCCTCTATTCTGATCTGTTGCTATTTCCTAACAGGCCTATGAATAAAGCTTCAGGGATGCAGTCTTGAGATGATGATCTTGATTTGGCTGAGTATTCTCAGTAAGTATTTCATTGGCCAGATTATAGTTTGCTACTTTATGTGTTATGCTGTCGTTTTCTTTTTTATCTAATATATGAGGCCAATGCAGAGAACAGAAGTCTGGAAACTCATCTTCTAGGCTAACTTCAAGGCCTGAAGACATGCCATTGGATTTTGTTGTGCGCCTTCAATCTAAGAGTGATCCGGATGAAATTAGAGCCCGAGCTAAACAAGTTGTGCAAGATCAGCGCCGTCTAAAGGTATGTTTCTTGGCTTAAATTTATTTATTCATCCAACTTTGCGCTCTAAAATCTTGTATTTGTAGTGTAATAAAAACAAAACATACCTAATATAAATCTTCCCTTTTCCTTGTTTATGTGTTCTGTTTACGTCTTCGTGGTGGTTTAATGAAACTGAAATGATGGGGTGGTTCATATAATTTGGTTAATTCTCAAATCTCAAAGAATCAGGTAAGTTTCTGTAATTCTTGAAAGTTTTAATTGTCTGTCATTTTTTATTTGAAATCTATGAATTGGGAGGATGAACCTGTGGATTTTTTATTTAATATTTGGTTTGTGTTGTTTGAAATATGTGAACTAGAAGAATGAAAATCTGTGAATTAGGAGTTGTTTATCTCGGTGTGTTCCATATATTTAATGACATGGTGAAAATCTGGATGTCTTTATACCTAACCGACCTGGTGTTTACCCTTCGCCTTTGGTTTTTAAAACTTCAAGTAGTAACTATTTGGTCTATTATGGTATATCTTGGGACTTTCGGCGACCTTTTAAGGTTCTCCCATGGATTATTGATCACATTTAGTTCTTATTTGTTTGAACCGTTGTTACTGCATTAAACCATGTCTGAGACATACCCTAAATTTACAAACATTGTTTTGGTTCATTAGCTCTACCTCCTCTCATGGATTCCACCGTTTTTCGAAGGTAATCAATCAATATCTCATCAAGCAATCCTTTTTATTTATATTGTCTTTGATTGTTTTCAACACATAGCTCAACGGCTAAACATTATTGTTTGTTTTTATCTCAATAACATTATTGTAACTTTTCTTGGAGTTCAAAAGTTAAAATCGTTGCCTAATGATGATTTTATTCCTGTACTTTTGTTTTTACCCTTGATGTTGTATGGTGTTAGTCTTTTGCTGCCAATTACCCGTTATGTTTTTATTGTTAGACTGCAGACATTGATGAGAAGAGTATTAGGACTGCGAAGCCAGGGGACCGTGAAGGTACGTTTCACTATAGGTATTAATCCCTCATGAAATATGAACCTTCTTATGAAATATATTTCTGCTCATGCAAAGAACCTTGTATTTTTCTTTTTGTTTATAAGAAAAGGGATTAGCCTTTCTTTAGACTTTCGTAATCCGTTTATCTTTTTCTTATTTTTTATAGCATGGAAAATATTTGTTTTAGCTGGATGATCGCACTACACCATTGCTATTTATACTTTATGGATTGAATGTCCTTTTCGGGTTTTCACGTATGCATTTTACTCCAGCCAACGCTATAGGTTGACATATTTGGGACATCTCAAGTTTTAATATTTAGAAACTGCACTACAAAGAGGATAAGGAATGTTGTTCAAATTCTAAATGAAGTGTTTTTTCTTGTATTTCAGGTTTACTTGCATTTGTTCGCTTGGGAATTTCTGAACGAAGTTGCAAACATGTCTATATTCACTTAACCTTTTTCTGGTTTATGGGTATTTAAGTGGATTACATTGTTGCAAACATGTCTATATTCATTTACCATTTAGTTGCTCATATAATAATCTTTAAGCTCTATTTAGTGTCGTGAAATCCCCCCCCCCCTCCCCTCCCTCCTTCTCTCTAATATAAGCAAGAATTATTAAGTAAAATGGTAACAATCCACCATTATGGTTGCTCTTTATAATCAAAATTTGCTTCCATAGAAGAACCACTATGAACCTTTGATATTCTTTCTTTAATTGTGTTTTTTGTACCACGATTTTTATGCGTCACTGTATAGATGGATTTCATGTGTCCCCTTAAATACATCTAGACAATTTGCTATCTATACCATATTATGAAACATTTAGATCGTATTCTTAAATCTTTTAAAATTCAAACATACAATGTATTAATGTAAATCTACAATCTCATAAAACTCGAAGTTTGAACTAATTTATTTATAAACATGTTCAAATATTGGGTAAGTGTTGTGTGTTATTAATAAAACATGATAAACATCGAACCATAAAAATAAAATCAAGATGAACGAAGAATAAAAAACAAGAAGTAAGATTGAGGATTAGCGTATAGAATTAAAATACATCCCGTTGCATCGCGCGGGCATATCGACTAGTATATTTTAAAGTGAATTGTGGATTTGGTTCCTATGGTTTGATGGTTTTTGTGACTAAAGTACTTATACTATGTTTATTGTGGATTTGATCCTTGTGGTATTCAGTTTTTTTTTGCCATGGTCCCTCGACTAACGTTTTCGTTAACTTCGTTAAGTTAATGACCATTTTAGTCATTTTTTCTAAATTTTGTCTTTCTTCTATAAAAAAGTAAAACAATATTTTTATACACACACAAATATATACATATATAACTATAGACACACAAATATATATATATATATATATATAATTATACACAAATATATGTATATATATACATAACGATATATAACAATTTAATTTTATCATTTTATTGTAATGGTGGAAAAAGATATGGTTTTATTGTTATAATGTAATTAAAATTTTGATTTAAACAAATCAAATCATAAAATTGTATCTTATTTTATTTAGAGCGAAAAAATAAGATATTGTTTTATGATTTGATTTATTTAAATTAAAACATTTTAATTTTATTGTTCTTTTATTGTCATTGAGAAATGAACTCCAATTTTATCATTCTAAAATTAGGAGTTTCAATTTTAATATTGTATTTGTGTGTCTGTAGTTATATATGTATATATTTGTGTGTGTATGAAAATATTGTTTTACTTTTTCTATAGTAGAAAGACAAAATTTAGAAAAAATGGCTAAAATGGTCCTTAACTTAACGAAGTTAACGAAAACGTTAGTCGACGGACCATGGCCAAGAAAAACTGAATACCACAAGAACCAAATCCACAATAAACAAAGTATAGGGACTTTAGTCACAAAAACCATCAAACCACAGGGACCAAATCCACAATTCACTCTATATTTTAATTATCTGTTAATTAACAACAACATTTTACAACGTATTGTTTAAAACAAAAATTAGTTTAAAATATGTTGTTAATTTGTATGTTTAGCCAATTTAATTATTTGTATTTATTTTGATATTACACTCGTCGTAAAATTTAATAAGTTAAATCAAATTTAAATTATTTAAAAAGAATTAAAAAAAATAAAGTTCTTAAAAAAACACGTGTATTAATGTATCCATACATGTGTAATCACTCACGGTTGCATACTTACACTTGTACCTATGGTTGTGTAAAAATTGGGTGCATCTCCAACATAATATGGGGATTTTGAATTTAAAATCATCTCCAATAGCTTTTCAAAAACTTTTCTCAAAATGGAGAAAATAGGAGATTTCCTAAAATTTTCTTCAAATATGGAGAATACTCCAAAACTAGAATTCTCCAAAATAGGGAATCTGTTGGAGATGGATGTAATTTTTTTGAGGGATTTTGACTTTTGTTTCCTCATGTTGGAAAAATTTTAGGGAATCTGTTGGAGATGCTCTCATTATTACTTTTTATTTTTCTGTAACCGTGAGTTTTTGGGTTAATTATGTGTACTCACTAATTTTCTGGGTGATCATGACATGACAATTGTTCAACGTTTGGTAAGACATGAATATGACAGGACAGAATAGAACCGATTAAATGACCAATTTACCCCTAGTGATTTGTTTAGTGTTTTCTTACCGAATAATGACCATTGAGTTGGACCAAGATCAACTTTACAAAGCACATATAGATGAATAATTTGGTAATTCAACAATCATTAACCAAAACAATCTATTTTAATCATGAAACAATTTGTGGGAACAATCTATTTGGCAAGCATACGGTTGTTTTCACAAAATCAATAAACCAAAAAACTAAACAAGCAAGCATTTACAACAAGGAAAACAAAATCAATAAACCAAATCAGTAACCAAAACAAGATGAAATCAAAACACGACCCAAATCTCAAGCAAAGAACTAGACATGGCAACGGGGCGGTATGGGGCGGGGTTCACCATCTCTGGCCCTGACCCCGGTTTTAGATACTGTCACCCGGCCCCGGCCCCAGGCGGGTACGGGAAATAAATTCCCATCCCCGGTCAAATTTACGGTCAACACCCATTCCCCGTTTTTTACCCGGTTCCCCGACCCGGTCAAATCATATAGTTTGAATTTTGAAAACATCAATCTAAAGATACAGAAAAAGCATAACAAAATCAACAGTTGAAAACAAAACTATGACCATAACTCAAATATATAATGCATCTTTCCATTTTCTGGGAAACATAAGATCATAACAAGCATTTCTGCCTCCATCACCACATATATGGTTATAACGCATAATAAATAATTACAAAGACCTTCACCTAACTCATAGACAAACTAATCTTAGGGGCTGTTTGGTTGGTTTTTCATTAAGTCCTGTGTGGATATAGATGTCTGTCTGGATTTGTCCGCATGTATAGATTGTGATATCTTGCTATTTTTTTGTTGTGCTGAACAAACGGTCTGAATGTCAGAAATGACTATTTTGCCCTTTTGTTTGTTTACACCATTGCAATCAAAACCTTCAATTAAATTAAAGCTGTCTATTGCCATTGCAACAAAAACTTCAATTAAACATCTCCAAAAATCATAATCTAAACACAATCCAAAAATCATAATCCAAAAATCATAATCATAATCTATTGCAAACCAAAACAGATTTGTGTGAAGCCTGGTTGCATCGTATCATCACTTTTCACCAAATTAGGGTTTTTATTAGCTAATCCCAAATGATCTGGTTTGTTGTTGATGCTTCTCAATATCGATTCCAAATTAACACAAATAAAGTCCCATAAACCCTAAAAGTTATACCAAATCAAACTCCAAGAACTTGACCCCATGGAAATGAAATCTCGTGACCCGTTTCAAAAAATTACAAAAATAGGGCAGAAAGCAAAAGAGAAATCGACGAGCAGAGAAGAAATCGATGAGTAGAGCAGAGGATAAATCGATAAGAGAAAGGGGGAAGTCGATATGCACACCAGATGTAGGCGTCGATGAGTAGAGCAGAGGATAGATCGAAGGATTGAGAAGCCATAGCAGACCAGGTGTGGAGGATTGTGAGAGAGAGCTATTTGTTGAGAGAAGGGGTAGGAGTGTCTTTTTTATGGCTGAATGTAGACAAGGAGTGTGAAAAATCTGAGCGAATAAGCTTTCATGTTAACAGATAAGTCACAACAAAACACTTGTGTATAGCTTAGCGAATAAGCCATACAGGCTATTAAGCCCATTAAGCCGTTACCAAACAGGCCCTTAATAAGATTAGAACTACAGTGGTGTAACATCCCTAAAATCCACAGGACAAACATAGCATTAACTCATAATTATTTCAAATCTCGGTCCCAAAAATTTTCGTTACAACATACATAAACTAAGGTTGGCGGAAACAACCTATACACAACTGAGAAAAACTACTACTACAAGTGGCACCGACATTGTCTCCATCTGCATCATTACTCTATCCTGCGCTTGCCCACTTACCTGAGCCTCCTACTAAAAGCTTTCCTGAAAAGGTTTTAGTTTTGAAAAGCGAGGGTTAGACCATGAGGTCTAGTGAGTTCCCTCCATAAACAGTGTACGTCAACATTATAAATCATTTTTATAAAACAGTTCACATTCTTCACATAAGCGTCAATCATGGTGCTGCACTGTATGAAGGACCACATCGTTAACCGCGATTGGGGCCCCAGCAGACTCCCCTTTCGCCTCTTCTGGAGCCTACGCAGACTCCCCTTCCCGGAGCCTACGCAGACTCCCCTCTACTCGAAATAGGAGGAAACGAATTCCAGCCTACCAATCTGTCATACATATCCAAGGGGTCATCAGAACCCGAGGACCTATCTCTGATCCCACAGTGCAGACCGACTCCACATAGCATACACATAGTTCATCATAAACATAAAACATGAACTCCGTATAACGTTTTACAATCCATATCATATTGCTAGACAATCTTTTCAGTAGAACATTATTTTCATGGAAAAACATTCGTAACATCTTGTAAATAAATCATGCTCATAAACATACTCTGATCAGTAAAACATTAACTTTCGTTTTCGTAAAAGTCAGGTAAAATAACAGGGCATTTACATATAATCATTTTCGTTGAGAAAACACGTAAGAGCACGTATTTTAGTTAGAAAAACTCACCTGGCTTGCTCGCTCCAAAGCTCCTCACTTACTGTAATAACCAGGTATTTTATCTAATTTAAATTTGAAAATTTTATAAGTTTTATGTTAGTGTTTTATGGAGTAAGAAGTTAAGAGGTAAGTTTTAATTTTTATTTGAAAGTTTAGGGGTATTTATTGCCAAGTGAGATAAGTTTAAGGTTTGTTTGGTCTTTTATCCAAACCTCTTTAGCCAAAACCGACTTCCTATTTTAGTAAGGATAGGTGTTCATTTTTCAATTAAGAGAACATATCCTAAGTGTTAGTGTGTGTAGTGTGTTCGGTTTAGAGAGAGAGAGAGAAGGAAATCGAGAGAGAAATTAAGGGAAAGAAGAAGGAGGAAATACAGAGTTTGCTGTTGTGATTTAAAGGACCAAACTGAAGTAATCAAGGTAACAAATCCATCCTTGTATGTGTTTTAATTTCTTAAAAGTGTTCTTGAGTTTGCTAGTTAAGTTTTTAGGTGGGTTTTGTTAAAAATGGATGTTTTGGGAAATCTAAGCTTAAAAGTACGATTTCTGGGTAAATATTGGATTGAAAGTCGTTTTTGCTGAGCTTATTAAAAAAGACGGTGAACAGTAATTTTTCAGGTTTTCGCAACAGTAGGTTAGGAGAAGTGGGGTTTTCGCAACAGTAGGTTGCGAGAAGTGAGGTTTTCGCAACAGTAGGTTGCGAGAAGTGAGGCTTTCGCAACAATAGGTTGCGAGAAGTGAGGTTTTCGCAACGGTGGGTTGCGAGTTCTTTGGTTTTCGCAACAGTGGGTTGCGAAAAGTGAGGAATTCGCAAGCTGTGGGTTGCGAAAAGTGTTAAAATACAGATTTATTAATGAGGTGTATTCTTGTTAATTAACTATTTCAGATAGTAAAATTCAAAGATAAAAGTGGGACTTGTTGAAGAGATTTTTGGAGAACTATTGGAAAAGTATTCAGGTGAGTTTTATTTAAAAACGTTTTTCAACTGGAATACATATATATGTGATTTATATCTATATGAAATGGATATGTATGGATTGAGAATGTGATACATAATGTGATTATGTGTTTTTATTGAAATGTTTATATACATGATGATATACTGTAATTATATGAGTATTCTGCGAGAATACGGGGCCGGGATCCGAGGTGCGGACCGGTGTGTTGCCGGGTTCCGGTAAGCGGACAGGCGTGTTTACTGTAGATGTTGTACAGCAGAGTGAATTGACTAGTTGGCTTGCAACCACTAGTTTGGGCAATTGTGGAGGAATAAGGGGGAATGAGTGGATACGAAACGCAAGTCTTGGTTGGTATTTAATTACGTGTAATATATGTGTGTTTGTATTAAAAAGGTTTTATTTAATTGGATTCTTGGCAAGTTTCAACTGACAGGGATTTTCTCACTGGACCATTAGGTCTAACCCTCATCATTTCTGTTTTAAAAATATGTATTCCAGGTTGAGGATCGTTCGTTAGCAAAGGGAAGAATTAATGTGTAAGGCGGGGTTAATAGCTGACAAGGATTATGAACTGAATAGGTGTTATGTTGTATCGTTTCGAGACTGCTGGGACCGTACGTGATTTGTTTGGTAATTTCTTTTTATGAATATAACGATGTGATGCAATATATGTTATTTGAAACATGTTTGGGAAATCGGGTTGTTACAGATGGTATCAGAGCCCTAGTTTAAGGGATTTAGGTATTAGTATATGTACCTAGACTTAAACTGCATGTGAAGTAGGATGTCCCTATTATTTTAGAACCTTGGGATATTAAGTATAACAAGGTAGAAGGAACATCATGTAAGGTAAATTCGAGTTACACCTGGCCAGTGTAATTGTGAACTTACAGTTACATGATTGGACTGGAATACCTTATTATATGGGGTATGTGCCTATGTGTATATTAACCTTGTTGAAATCTACAGAGTGGCAAGTCGGTCTCGACGTATGGATAGATACGAAGACAGGTATATTTATATAAACTCTACACGTGCTAAAGTGCTATTTGACTTCGGTACAAACTGATTAATTGTATTTTCAATCTTTTGTTGCTTATATGCGTTAGAAAAGAATTTGATAATTGTATTGGTAATATAGATAGGAGTGGAGTGCCTATTAAGTTATTTTTGATAATGTTGTCGGAATTTGAGGTAGTAGTAAGTATAGGATGGTGTTGGAACTTGATTTTTGTTAAAATTGTCGATTAGGTAATGATAAGTGATCCACGGTAATTCGGTATATATTGGAATAAGTAGTTATGATGAAAGAAGAGATTGTCGAGTGATTGATTTAAAGTTTCCGTTTGTTAACAAGTTTTATATTAAGGATATATGAATTAATTTCGATAAGGCTTAGTAAGAGTGTAGGTTTGGAAGCATTTGGTGTGAAAAGAGGTTGGTTCTAATTTAGTAAGAGTGTAACAAATATTTTGGATGATATCGAATTTAATATGCTTATTCATTATGATATTTCTTGGGATAAATTTAAGTGAGAAATCAGGGATAATTGAACTAGAAAGTGAAGATTGTTTTTGGGAGTGATTAGTAAGGAAAAGCTATTAGTGATCAAGGTGATAACCCGTTATCATATGTGTTTGGATTTGAAAGATTTATCAAGATGGTAGTAAATTTTATTGTATGAGAACGAAAGTGGATGGTAGTTTAAATTGGAATGAATGATCTAACACTTGCAATTGTTTACAAATTTTTTTCTAATTGAAGGTGCATGTTAGAATTTTGGAAAGTTATTTCGAAAGTGTAGAATGTGGCGTTATGTATAATTCATTATTTCAAACGCTAGGTTATGCCTCCAAATGTTAAAGTTTATGTTATGAATAAAATTTTTAAACTTGTTAAATGATTTATGATATATAAAAATATATATGTATATATATATAACTTTGTGCTGAAAGAGGCACGGTGAAATATTGTACGTGGAAAGAGGCACGATGACATATTTTGTGCTGAAAGAGGCACGAGGTGAAATAAAGATGTACTGATTTTGTTATAAAGATGTTTTTATGGTTGTTATATTTTGGGGATGGGTGTATAGTGTAGATCCAATTTGTTTATTATCGTTTTGAAAGAATATGTTAACGATATTTGAAAAATGAAAAAGTGTGTGGTTGTTTCGGGCAATGGATGTGATTTCGGATTAACTCGGTTAAATTCCTGATATGAGGTGTGGTGAAATTATTGGTTAAGTATAGTAATTGTGGGAATTGGGTGTGTGCGATTGGTTTGGAGGTGAAAGAAAGTTAGCTCATAGGATCGGTCTAGAGTAAGCACCTCCTAGTGAGCTATCCTTGGGGAAACGTATTTTATGTTGAGGAAAGAGTAGAAGAAAATAGTCGAATGTAATGATCGGGGTGAAGGACCATGGGATAGGACGTGGTAGTAGTATGAGAGTGATGTTGTGGCAAGTGTGGAAATCAATTGTAATCTAAGGTTCGGGGTCGGTGTAATTAATGCAAGAAAGTGTTGTCTGTCTTAGATATATTTTGGATTAGAGAAGTGACGGTAGAGTTGGGGATGACCTATGGAGAAAAGTTCAACTACGGGTTAAGGTGATACTCCAAGTTGATTTTGTAATCTATTGGGGAGTAGAATGTCGTTATTTTTTTGAGTGTTGGATTGTTGGGACATTTTAGAGACGATGATCGAAGGCGCAGTGTGTACAGTCAGCCGAGGCCAAGGGAAAAGGTAGAGTACTTAGTGTAATTTATTGCTTTCTAGAACATAGGAGTATGTATGCTAGATTGTCTGGTGCTTATTACACTTTGCTGCATGACTATTACTTGCCAGTAGGAATTTATGCTAGTCCTGATAGGTTGTTAAGTGACTGCCTTATAAGTGGTATACAGTAGGAACTAAATAGCCTTAGAATATTTGATTTAGTTCTATTGCGCAGCTCTTGTTTGAGTCTAACCGTTGTGGGATAGAATCTTTATTTCGAATGTCTATCTGATTTCACACTGTATGCGACTGTGCATTCGCGAGGCGACTCGTCATGACTGTTAGTCCCAGATGGCTATAACAAGTATTGTAGAAGGGGGGGGGGGGGGGTTGAATACAATACTCAAAATTTTCACAATTTTAATTCTTTTTATTGAAAATCTTTCAACAAGAATTACACATAGAAAACTTAAGACTGTTGCGGAAACGAACAGATAAACTATTCTAACAATCTTACACAAAGTATACAACAAAATAACTAAGAACACTTAGAACAAAGCTATAAAGTTTTTCAAGCAAACTGGAAATTCTTGCACTTAGAGAATTCTTCCAGTTTGCGTAGAATATCAAGAGCTCACAGTAATCTTCAAAGTCTCTCAAGATGTGTGTATTTCAGTATGGAGAGCTCTTCCTTTTATAGTGACAAGGAGTGTGCAAGCATTGAATGCTTAGGACACTTGTCATCTTCACACTTGCTGAGGATGTTGACTTCTGGAAAGTTGTGAAGTCCTTGTCACCTTTTACAAGGTACAGTCAGAAGAGCTCATGCATGAGAAAAGAGCTTTGCATGGAAATGGATAATAAGACAGAAGGTCACTTTATCCATGTAGAAAATATCTTCTCAATTTGTCTTCTTATGTCTCTCATTTTTGTCTTCTTTTGCTTCTCAAAATCTCTTTCAACAAATGCACCACCGAAGAAAGGTTGTAAGATTTCTTCCAAGACAAAATGAATTTGCTTCTCATTTTGTCTTATTATGTCTCTCACTTTTGTCTCCTTTTGCTTCTCAGATTTTCTTTCAAGAAAAGCACCACCGATGGAAACTTGGGATATGTGACACATCTTTGGAGAAAACATCTTTGAAGCTTCTTTGAGGTCCCACCGAAATGTCATTTGGGATATGTGACACATCTTTGAGATATGTGACATCATCTTTGAGATATATGACATCATCTTTGGGAAAAGCTTCTTTGAGACTTGGCCGAAATAGAGAGAAGTTTCGGTGGAGATACCACCGAAATTGTGAGAACAATTTCGGTGAACAATGACTTGTATGTTTGAGAAAAGATCTTTCACTTCCACAATGAGAGAATCTTTAATCTTGACTTTGGTTGATCTTTGACTTCACCAAACATTTGATATCTTGTACAAGCCATTACAAAGAACCATGCATCCAAAATTTCTCTAAGTATAAAATGTTTTTCAAAGTATAAAAGGAGATCATGAGGTCATCTTCAAATCTTGATGACCCAACAATCTCCCCCTATTTGATGATGACATCCATACTTAGAAAAACATGAGTAAGACAGTGAATAATGCAAGTTGACCCTTCTTTACTCTTTTGGGTTCTTTTTCACACAGTCCATTTTTTTTTTGTGTGTGTATGTATATATGATATTTACATATAAGAAAAAATAAAAAGGTATAGCTGTACAAATAATCGAAAGGAAAAGGAAAGAAGTATAAACAGTATAAACAGAATGAATATTACTTGCATCTTTGGAGGGGCGAGTTGAAACTTGTGTCTGGCTTGAGGATTCTTCATTTTGATCAGCAGCCTTAGGATACTTCTGCCCAACTGTTGCATCTTGGCATCTTTTCATGTTTAGCATCAGCATCCTTTGTCTTTGTTTTGCTCCCCCTCAGTTAGATCAGACGGTCTTTGTGTTTCTCCCCCTCAGTTAGATCCGCCCGGACTGAAGTGCTCCCCCTTGACCGGTCCGTCGATTTCCTCATTTTTTCAAGTTGGTCGCTGTATATGAGTACTGAGGGTTTATGTTGCTCCCCCTCAGATGAATTCTCCCCCTCAGCGGCCGACGTAGGAAAAACGCCAAGAGAAAATGAAAAGATCGGCCAGAACCAAGACAAAATTTTTTTTTTTTTTTTTTTTTGCCTTTCCACCGAAAATTGAGGAAAATCCACCGAAAATAGGCTATTTTCGGTAGGATTTTTTTTTTTATACCTTTCCACCGAAAATTGAGCAAAATCCACCGAAAATTGGCTTTTTTCGGTAGGATTTTCGGTGAAAAATCGGTAGGATTTTTTTTTTTTTTTTTTTTTTTACCTTTCCACCGAAAATTGAGCAAAATCCACCGAAAATTGGCTATTTTCGGTAGGATTTTCGGTGGAAAATCGGTAGGAATTTTTTTTTTTTTTTTTTTTTATCTTTCCACCGAAAATTGAGCAAAATCCACCGAAAATAGGCTATTTTCGGTAGGATTTTCGGTGGAAAATCGGTAGGATATTTTTTTTTTTTTTTACCTTTACCTTTCCACCGAAAAATGAGGAAAATCCACCGAAAATAGGCTATTTTCGGTAGGATTTTCGGTGGAAAATCGGTAGGATTTTTTTTTTTTTTTTTTTTTTTTTACCTTTACCTTTCCACCGAAAATTGAGGAAAATCCACCGAAAATAGGCTATTTTCGGTAGGATTTTCGGTGGAAAATCGGTAGGATTTTTTTTTTTTTTTTTTTTTTGCTTTTCCACCGAAAATTGGCTATTTTCGGTAGGATTTTCGGTGGAAAATCAGTAGTAAAACTTCTAAGACATTATGGAGAAAATCTTCAAAGTGAAGAAAAGATTGGAATTTCATCTTCCAATTTGATGACCCAAAAAGATTGAGTTTGAGGATTTGGGGTGACATCTGTAGAAGAGTTTGTAGTGGGTGGATTGGTGGAGGGATTTGAGGTGGTGGATCGGTGGAGGGATTTGAGGTGGTGGATCGGTGGAGTTTCGGTGTGGAATCGGTGTGGGTCGGTGTAGACTCGGTGGTGGATCGGTGTGAGGATTCCACCGAGGAGTTTGAAGGATTGTACCGAATTTAGAAGGGTTTCACCACCGAATTTGAAGGGTTCCACCGAATTTGAGGGGTACCACCGATCGAGGAGGCAAAACATATGATGGGAAGTAAAGTATGGTGGGATATGGTTTTGGTTTGGTGGTTAAGGAAAATTTCGGTGGTGAGGTTTAGAAAAGAAATGGAATTTTAAGAGATTGGAGATGGTGATGTCATGAGAATGACATCAACATGCTTATGATGTCATGAGAGTAAAGAATTCTAAGGTTTTGTCAACTTTCTCACTTGTTCACATAGATCCATCTGCCCAGCTCAAAATCTGCAATCACAAAGAATTTAATTTCCAGGTACCCATTTTGAAGGTGGGTCCTTTTGGGTTAGAAGAAAAAGAATGAAAAGAATTTATATCACTCAGAATAATTCTTTATTTCACACAGTCTTTGGCAAAATGAGAAATATCACCACAGATATAGCATTTTCTATAAAGAGAGTTCCTTTTAGAAACTTGACATTTTTCCTAACTTTTGCTCAAAGATTTTGAAGAGATAACAAAGAATGGGGGTGCATCACATAGAATTCATATTTCAAAAATTGGGAGTACATAAATCCTTTCTTTTGAATTGGACATTTTGAAACTCACAGATTTAAGAAGAAAATCGGTATGAGAAGTCATAAAGTTATTTTTGGAAAAATTTTGGAGGATTTCTTTTTAAGAAAGAAACAACACCCAGAGACTAGCCAAATAAAATTTCCAAAATTTATGTTTTCAGATGTGATGGCAGAAATTATGGACACATAGCAAAAGAGTTTGAAATAAGGGAATTCATAAAAGATAGATAAAACACATAGTATGTACCTGTGAAGAGTAGAAGAAGCACTTAGCTGATACAAGAGCAGTTGAGGAGTCATTCGCTTTCAGATGTGGGTTCATCTGCCAAATCATAAGATTTAGCAGGCAGACCCTTTCCTCTTCTGATAAGTCTTTCATTTCTTTCCTTTTCTCTCTTGTATTTTTCCTTGTATCTTTCAGCCCGATCAAAATTTGCAGAAGAGAGGTGTTGGCTGAACTTTTGGGAATCATATTTGGATCTTTCCGATTTTGAGGAAAATCGGCCTGAGGAAGCAGTTCTGGGTCTTTCAAACTGTTTACTCTTACACTCATAAGCAAAATGACCCTTTTTACCACAGTTAAAACATTCCTCATTAGATTTATCCAAAGGAGAGTGTTTGGAGAGAGAAGAGGATGAATTTCTATCAAACTTAGATTTTCCAGAAGAGAGATGAGATTTGGATTTAGAGTACCCATCCAACATGGCCATTTCATCAGATAATTTATCAACTGAAGTTTCCTCACATTCATCCTTAGCATCACTAAGATATGCTTCTGAATGATCATTGGGATCTTCTTGACTATCATGGTCAGAATCAGATGGGTAGGTGATTTTTGGATAACACTTAGTCTTTTTGGAAGAGTCACTTAGGAGAGCTAGAGAAGAGTTTGTTGGTGCAAGTGTACCCAGCTTTAAATATTGTGATATATTTTTGGTACACATAAAATCACATCTCCATATTTATTTTGATGATTACAAAACACACCGCATTATTTGTTATCTAATATTTTATCTGAGTGTGCAGATATTTAAATGATCTCGATAATTTTTTTTATCTGAAGAATCCAAGTCTGAAGAGTTTCGTCATTTTATTTTAAAATGATAAACACCCTAAAATATTTTTATCACTTGGATATTTCGTATCTATATAAATATATTTGAATCAAATATATATATAATATATATATTATTTTTATTAAATATATATATAAATCGCATGATATATATATATATATGTTATTTTATTAAAATCACATCTACTGCTACTGTTCATCAATAAATGCAAAGAGTGTTCAGCCGAAAGAAGTCTTCCAGCGCAACTGACCTTTTGTACGACTGTCAGGCGGTATACCGCCAAGGTCCACGCGGTATACCGCGATACTGTTCACCCATCATTTCTTCTGCATATGAAGCTTCTCTTGTCAGGAAACTTTTCAGGCGGTATACCGCCGTGTGCAACGCGGTATACCGCGGGTACCATGTACCGTTTGTTTTTGCAGGGTTGACCTTCTCCTATGCAGTGTACTTTTTCTGACGCAGGTATACCGCGATGGAAAGCCGGTATACCGCGAAAGCTTCTGCCCTGTTGCTCATCCAGTATAAATATCATGCAACCTCCAGCCTTCAATGCTACACCAACTTCAGCAATAAATTCTCCCTCAGCATTTGATTATTATTCTGCTGCCTTCTTACTCACACTAAATCACTTAAACTGATAAAATTAATTTTTTGAGTAAGAAATCTTGAGTTGATAGCAGATTAAAATCTCTCGATTAGTTGAATCAGCAACACAACTCAAGTGATCAAACTCTCTAAAAATATCCAAGTGATAAACCTTATTCAAGAGTGATTATTCATATTAAAATTATACCCTCTTGTAAGTGTTTGAATAAGAGTGAGTGATCCACATTAATCTCTCAAAGTAGAGTGATTCGCGTTTGTTGTATTAAGGTTTGTGTTTCTACCGTAAAGAACACGTTTCGTATTGGATCTCCGAGAAGTGTTATTTTCTCGAGGTGGACTAGCCAACTTTGTGTTTGGTGAACCACTTTAAAAATTCCGTTGTCAAGTATTCTCTTTCCCTTATCTATTTACATTTCCGCTGTGCATTTAAATTATATCTGTTTATATAATTGTTGTATACTTATTTATTTATACTCTGCTTTATTTATTCTGTATTTATTTGTAAAAAGATTTTTTTGAAAGTAAAAGATTTTAAATACAACCTTACCCCCCCCCCCTAGGTTGTCCAACATTTGGTATCAGAGCAGGTCTTTCAAAAATTTCTGCATAAATTTCTTCTATTCCTTTAAATGGCTCAACAAACTAATATTGTGTTTTCAAAACCTCCCTTGATAGATACTGAAAAGTTTGGCATTTGGGCCGAGCTATTTGAATGTCACGTGCGTGGCAAAAATCAAAAGATTTGGAATATTATAGAAAAAGGGAATTTTAAACCCACCATTGTGAAAGATGATGTTTATATTGATAAACCTATAGATGAATGGACTACTTCTGATGAAACTCATTTTTGTTTAAACTTTGAAGCTAAGAATATATTATATGCTGCTTTAACAACTGATGAAATCGAAAGAGTATATACATATAAAACTGCAAATCAAATATGGGAAAGTTTAAATAATACTCATCGTGGAAACACGGAAGTTAAATCTAGTAAAGTAAATATTTTAGTTCACGATTATGAACTGTTCGAAATGAAACAAGATGAGTCAATTGACTCAATGTTTAAAAGATTTAACCTTATTGTGACTACTTTGAAAGGTTTGGATCGCACTTATCCTAACGAGGACTATATAAGGAAAATCCTACGAGCCCTTCCTTCGGAGTGGATGCAAAAGATAACATCTTTAGAAGACTCCCGTGACCTTTCCATAATGAAGATAGATGACTTGATCGGTAATCTTAAAGTGCATGAAATTGCACTTAAAAGAAACAAAGATCGGGAGCAAGTTAAAAAGAAGTCAATCGCTCTCAATGTCTCAACACCAAAAGTTGAGAAGAAAAAGGAGAAAGCTAGCTCCTCGAAAGATCCATCCGAAACTCTCGATGAAGTCGCCATGTTGGTAAGAAACTTTTCCAAATTTCTTAATAATAATAATAAATTTTCTAACAATGGCAGATTTCAAAGAAACGGTAACTACCGTCGTGGTGGTGAAAATCGAAGTCGTAAGTTCCATAAACGAGACGAAAAAGTTAAGAAAAATGGCGACTCGAGTGAAGACGATAAAGCTAAGCCAAAGAGAGGCTTTTGCTACTCATGTGGTGACAAAGACCACTACGCCAATGAATGTCCGAAAAAGAACAAGTTCCAAAAGAAGAAGGAGAAAGCCTTCATTGGAGGCGCGTGGAGCGAGAGTGAAGAAGAAGATGACTATCAAGCCATTTGTCTTATGGCCGAAAGCGACGACGAGGTAAAATCTTCTTACTCGGATTACGATAGTGATTATGAAAGTGATAATGAAAATAATCTTGAAGAATTATATGAATCTTTTCATAAAATGGCCGCTCTTGCAAATCGTTACCAAGATGAGAATGCTATGTTAAAAGAAACTGTAAATGCATGTAAAAAGGAAATAAAAAATGTTAAACAAAAATCTGAAAATGATATGGATATAATTGCTAAATTAGAAACTAAATTAGGAGAAAAAGATTTTTGTAAATCTTGTGATGCTTTAAATAAAGAAATTGCATGCTTAAATAAAAAATCACATGAAAATATTATTTGTACAAAATGTGATATTCTTGAGAATGAGATTACATGTTTAAAGGCTAAATGTGCTTCATATGAAAAAGATAACATGCTAGCTAAAGCCTTTGAAAGTAGTAATAAAAAGGTACTTAACATGCTTAATATGCCTAACCGTATAAAATGTAGAAAAGGCATTGGTTCCAATACTTGTGTTGATAAATGTTCATGTAAACCCATCAAAAGATTTTATGAATCACCTAAAGTAAATACAAGAAATCAATATGTGCAAAAACCTCCGTATGTGCGTAAAATAAATAATGTAAATTATAATACGAGAAAACCGTATGCTCGCATGTACCATGATAAATATTCTAAACCTAATAATAATGCGAATGTAAATGCTTGTTTTTATGTGTATGATAAATATAATCGCAAAATTAAAATGGTAAATAAATGGATTCCAAAAGGAATGTTTAGTAATGATAATCCCGGTGGTATGCGTTTATGGTTTTAAATGTGTTATGTATATATGTTATATATATATATATAGTTTAAATATAATTTGTTGTATATATTATATATATAAGTAATATATATTACTATGTACTGTTTGTTTATATATATATACGTATTACATATATATATATATATATGGTGTTTGTTTAATATGTTATATATATATTTGTGTTTGATGTATTATATATTAAAGTTGTTTAATATATTATATATATTTTGTCTTACTTGATATGTATTATATATATATATTAATATTGTGTAATGTATTATATATATATATATTCTGTTTGACTTTATATATATGCATGTTGGTTGACATTGAAACTAATTGTCAAGGACCCACGAGAAATGGGGACCATAAAAGTTACATCTTCATTATTGTAGATTGACCTTGATATGGACTGGATACTCGATAGTGGTTGCACACGTCACATGACCGGAAACAATAATCTCTTTTCATCATATAAGTCATGTGATGGTGGACAGGTAATTTTTGGAGGAAACTCCAAAGGAAATATAATTGGTAGAGGTACAGTTTCTTGCAACAATGTTCAATTTCTTAATGTTAATCATGTTGATAATTTACATTTTCATTTGTTAAGTGTTCGCCAATTGTGTAAAAATAATACAACTGTTGTCTTCGAAGAAGATTCTTGTAAAATCATAAAAAATGGCAAAGTTCTTTTAAATGGTTTTGTAAAAGGAAATTTATATATTTGTAAAACTGTTGTATCTGAAAATGTATGCTTATCTTCTATTAATGATGTTTCTACTTTATGGCATAGGCGTTTAGGTCACGCTAATCTAAGATTAATGCAAAACTTAAAAAATAAGGAGCTTGTGAGTGACCTGCCAAAATTAAAGTTTGATAATCATTTTTGTGATGCTTGTCGTGTCGGCAAACAACATCACGTTTCTCATAAATCAAAAAATGTTATTTCTACTCAAAGAGTTTTAGAACTTTTACATATGGATCTTTTTGGCCCGATGGCTATTCAAAGTTTTGGAGGAAATTTTTATACTTTGGTTATTGTGGATGATTATTCCCGTTATACTTGGACTTTATTTTTGAGACATAAAAATGAGGCTTTTGAAAAGTTTAAAATTTTGGGAAAACGAATTCAAAACCAACAAGGTTGTACGATTGTTTCCATACGTACGGACCATGGACGAGAATTCGATAATGAAGTACAATTTGGTGCCTTTTGTGATAAACATGGTATAACTCATAACTTTTCTGCTCCTCGAACACCTCAATCTAACGGGGTTGTTGAAAGGAAAAATCGAACGTTGCAAGAAATGAGTAGAACCATGCTAAACGAACATCAAGTTCCCCAAAAGTTTTGGTGTGATGCCGTTGCTACCGCGACCTATGTGCTTAACCGTGTCCTAATTAGAGGTATCCTAAATAAGACACCCTATGAACTTTACCGAGGTAGAAAACCTTCCCTAGCTCACCTGAAAGTTTTTGGTTGTAAATGTTTCATTTTAAACACCAAATCCTACTTAACCAAATTTGACCCTAAAGCCTATGAAGGAGTGTTCCTAGGTTACTCTTGGAATAGCAAAGCCTATAGAATCCTAAATAAGGAGACCATGGTAGTAGAAGAATCCTTAAATGTTAGCTTTGACGAGAGTCCTCCCAAACCTAGTGCACCCTTAGCAAATGACAATGTTTGTGAAGGAGATGTCTTAGCCCAACAACTTAGTACCTTGGATTTAAGTACCCAACCTTCCACAAATAATATTGAATCTAGTGATGCCCCTCCGTGCTTTATTCCACAAGGTATAGATGATCCTAACCTTAGAACCGCTCGAGGCCATCCCGTAGATCAAATTATAGGTGACCTAAACCAAAGGACAACTAGATCACAAATCCATACCCATTGTGCTTTCCATACCTTTATCTCAACCATAGAACCTAAAACCATAGATGAAGCTTTAGGTGATGAGGATTGGATATTGGCCATGCAAGAAGAGTTAAACCAATTTACTAGGAATGATGTGTGGGACTTAGTGCCTAGCCCTAGTAGTCAAACCATTATTGGCACAAGATGGGTCTTCCGAAATAAGGTAGACGAGAACGGTGGAGTCACACGAAACAAGGCACGTTTAGTTGCCAAGGGGTACAGTCAACAAGAAGGTATAGATTATGACGAAACCTTTGCACCAGTTGCAAGGTTGGAGTCTATTCGAATGCTTCTCGCTTTTGCAAATGCTAAAGATTTTAAATTATTTCAAATGGATGTTAAAAGTGCTTTCTTAAATGGTATTATAAATGAGGAGGTATACGTTTCTCAACCTCCCGGTTTTGAAAGTTTTGAAAACCCGACACATGTTTATAAATTGAAAAAGGCGCTTTACGGTTTAAAGCAAGCTCCGCGTGCGTGGTATGATAGATTAAAAACCTTTTTAATTGTTAGTGGTTATATTATGGGTAAAATAGATAATACTTTATTTGTGAAATATGTTCAAAATGATATTGTGGTTGTGCAAGTATATGTTGATGATATTATTTTTGGTTCCACGAATGAAAAACTATGTAATGAATTTTCTGCGAAAATGACAAGCGAGTTTGAAATGAGCATGATGGGAGAGTTAAAATACTTCTTAGGATTGCAAATCAAACAATGTGAAACTGGTATTTTCATTAGTCAATCTAAATATTGTAAAGATATGTTGAAAAAGTTTAACTTTGAAAATGTCAAACCCGTTGAAACTCCAATGACCACAAATTTGCAATTATCTCGTGACGAGGAGGGAAACGATTTTAATGAAAAGATTTATCGTGGTATGATTGGTAGTTTATTATATTTAACTGCTAGTAGACCTGATATTATGTTTAGTGTATGTTTATGTGCTCGTTTTCAATCTTCACCTAAACAATCTCACTATGAAGCTGTCAAGCGTATTTTTCGATATTTACGAGGTACTACTAATCTTGGCTTATGGTACGCAAAGAAACCCGAGTTAGAAGTAACGTGTTTCTCCGATTCCGATCTTGGTGGATCTATTGTTGACCGAAAGAGTACTAGTGGGGTATGTGCCTTTATAGGTCTCTCACTTGTGTCTTGGTTCTCTAAGAAACAACAATCCGTAGCTTTGTCTACAACCGAAGCGGAATATGTAGCCGCCGCAAGAGCGTGTGCTCAAGTCCTTTGGATGAAACACACACTTACCGATTTTGAGGTACATCTAACCAAAATTCCAATTATGTGTGATAACTCAAGTGCTATAAACTTAAGCAAAAATCCCGTGTTACACTCTCGTACAAAACATATTGAATTGAGACATCACTTTTTACGAGATAATGTTCAAAAAGGCAAAATCGTGCTTGAAAAGGTTGATTCGGAAGATAATTTGGCCGATATTTTCACAAAAGCCCTTAACAAGAAGGCGTTCTTTAAATTAAGACTTGGTTTAGGCATGCTTGAGTATAACCCTTGATAAATACTAACTCTCAAATATTTCATATTTTGAGGGGGAGCATCTTTTGAGGGGGAGCATAAGCGACTTTCTTAAACCCTTTTTGCTTCGACAAAAGGGGGAGAGAAACCGAGTATGCTCTCGTGTTTAGCGTTGTGTTTGTCATCATCAAAAAGGGGGAGATTGTTGGTGCAAGTGTACCCAGCTTTAAATATTGTGATATATTTTTGGTACACATAAAATCACATCTCCATATTTATTTTGATGATTACAAAACACACCGCATTATTTGTTATCTAATATTTTATCTGAGTGTGCAGATATTTAAATGATCTCGATAATTTTTTTTATCTGAAGAATCCAAGTCTGAAGAGTTTCGTCATTTTATTTTAAAATGATAAACACCCTAAAATATTTTTATCACTTGGATATTTCGTATCTATATAAATATATTTGAATCAAATATATATATAATATATATATTATTTTTATTATATATATATAAATCGCATGATATATATATATATATATGTTATTTTATTAAAATCACATCTACTGCTACTGTTCATCAATAAATGCAAAGAGTGTTCAGCCGAAAGAAGTCTTCCAGCGCAACTGACCTTTTGTACGACTGTCAGGCGGTATACCGCCAAGGTCCACGCGGTATACCGCGATACTGTTCACCCATCATTTCTTCTGCATATGAAGCTTCTCTTGTCAGGAAACTTTTCAGGCGGTATACCGCCGTGTGCAACGCGGTATACCGCGGGTACCATGTACCGTTTGTTTTTGCAGGGTTGACCTTCTCCTATGCAGTGTACTTTTTCTGACGCAGGTATACCGCGATGGAAAGCCGGTATACCGCGAAAGCTTCTGCCCTGTTGCTCATCCAGTATAAATATCATGCAACCTCCAGCCTTCAATGCTACACCAACTTCAGCAATAAATTCTCCCTCAGCATTTGATTATTATTCTGCTGCCTTCTTACTCACACTAAATCACTTAAACTGATAAAATTAATTTTTTGAGTAAGAAATCTTGAGTTGATAGCAGATTAAAATCTCTCGATTAGTTGAATCAGCAACACAACTCAAGTGATCAAACTCTCTAAAAATATCCAAGTGATAAACCTTATTCAAGAGTGATTATTCATATTAAAATTATACCCTCTTGTAAGTGTTTGAATAAGAGTGAGTGATCCACATTAATCTCTCAAAGTAGAGTGATTCGCGTTTGTTGTATTAAGGTTTGTGTTTCTACCGTAAAGAACACGTTTCGTATTGGATCTCCGAGAAGTGTTATTTTCTCGAGGTGGACTAGCCAACTTTGTGTTTGGTGAACCACTTTAAAAATTCCGTTGTCAAGTATTCTCTTTCCCTTATCTATTTACATTTCCGCTGTGCATTTAAATTATATCTGTTTATATAATTGTTGTATACTTATTTATTTATACTCTGCTTTATTTATTCTGTATTTATTTGTAAAAAGATTTTTTTGAAAGTAAAAGATTTTAAATACAACCTTACCCCCCCTAGGTTGTCCAACAGAGTTCTTTATAAACTTATGCAGTTTCGTCTGCTCATAGTTGAAAAGAGTTCCATAAAGAACAGTCAAGGGCATGAACTCAAGGTCCTTGGTAGTTTTGATGCAAATACATATATTTTCCCAAAAATCTGGAAGACAATCCATGAACTTGCACAAGACTTCCTCATTATCATAGACTCTGCCCAACAACTTAAGATCATTTAAAAGAGAGTTGAAGCGATTATAGAAGCTAGGAAGAGATTCTCCTTTTTCAAAGGTGAAGAGTTCATACTTTCTTATAAGACCAATCTTTTTACACTTCTTAACTTCCTCTGTACCTTCGTACAGAACACATAGAGTGGACCACATCTCTTTGGCAGTAGAGAGATTTACCAGAGAGTGGTACACTTCATCAGGAAGAGAGAGAGCAATGATAGTTCTAACTTTAGAATCAAGAGACACAAGCCGTTTTTCCTCATCAGTGTATTTCTTAGGATTTTTAAGAATGTAACGACCAGTAGCAGCAGATTTTTCTTCATCAGACGAATCATCAGAATTATCTTTTTCCATGGTTTCTTTACCAGGCCTCTGCGTTTCATAGCGAGCCCAAACTCTGGGGATAAAGGGTCCCTCTTGGAGAATGGTTGGATATCTAGTATCCACTCCTTCCGTGAACAGCATCATGCGGCTTTTCCACAAAGAGAAGTTGTTAGCATTGAACTTAGGAGGTTTTGAAATAGAGCCATTTTCAGAGAAGTTATTTTGAAAAGAGTTTTCAACAGTAGAAGAAGAAGAGGCAGCCATCGCAGATCAAGTTTATGGAATTAAACTTTCTGCTCTGATACCACTTGTTAGTCCCAGATGGCTATAACAAGTATTGTAGAAGGGGGGGGGGGGGGGGGGGGTTGAATACAATACTCAAAATTTTCACAATTTTAATTCTTTTTATTGAAAATCTTTCAACAAGAATTACACATAGAAAACTTAAGACTGTTGCGGAAAAGAACAGATAAACTATTCTAACAATCTTACACAAAGTATACAACAAAATAACTAAGAACACTTAGAACAAAGCTATAAAGTTTTTCAAGCAAACTGGAAATTCTTGCACTTAGAGAATTCTTCCAGTTTGCGTAGAATATCAAGAGCTCACAGTAATCTTCAAAGTCTCTCAAGATGTGTGTATTTCAGTATGGAGAGCTCTTCCTTTTATAGTGACAAGGAGTGTGCAAGCATTGAATGCTTAGGACACTTGTCATCTTCACACTTGCTGAGGATGTTGACTTCTGGAAAGTTGTGAAGTCCTTGTCACCTTTTACAAGGTACAGTCAGAAGAGCTCATGCATGAGAAAAGAGCTTTGCATGGAAATGGATAATAAGACAGAAGGTCACTTTATCCATGTAGAAAATATCTTCTCAATTTGTCTTCTTATGTCTCTCATTTTTGTCTTCTTTTGCTTCTCAAAATCTCTTTCAACAAATGCACCACCGAAGAAAGGTTGTAAGATTTCTTCCAAGACAAAATGAATTTGCTTCTCATTTTGTCTTATTATGTCTCTCACTTTTGTCTCCTTTTGCTTCTCAGATTTTCTTTCAAGAAAAGCACCACCGATGGAAACTTGGGATATGTGACACATCTTTGGAGAAAACATCTTTGAAGCTTCTTTGAGGTCCCACCGAAATGTCATTTGGGATATGTGACACATCTTTGAGATATGTGACATCATCTTTGAGATATATGACATCATCTTTGGGAAAAGCTTCTTTGAGACTTGGCCGAAATAGAGAGAAGTTTCGGTGGAGATACCACCGAAATTGTGAGAACAATTTCGGTGAACAATGACTTGTATGTTTGAGAAAAGATCTTTCACTTCCACAATGAGAGAATCTTTAATCTTGACTTTGGTTGATCTTTGACTTCACCAAACATTTGATATCTTGTACAAGCCATTACAAAGAACCATGCATCCAAAATTTCTCTAAGTATAAAATGTTTTTCAAAGTATAAAAGGAGATCATGAGGTCATCTTCAAATCTTGATGACCCAACAATGACTAGTGGAGATTCCGTCATAGCAAGGGTAGTAGGATGAGGTGAACCTGGAGTCTGGATTTGTGAATGATATTAGTATGATTGATCTGGGATATTATACCTTGTTTGTATCACGCGGGTTTTCCTCTTGGAGTAAGAGTTGTTGTAGTTACGAGGGTACTAAATTGTTGGTATGCGCCTTGGTATTGAAGGGTTACGCATAGTGAGAGTTCATTCAGCCTTTCCCGTGTCGATTCTGCGGAAGGGCTTAGCCGAAGCAAGTAAGGTTGTACCGTTAGAAAACACCGGATTGGATCAAAGGTGGAATGATGTGGGGGAAGCGTTGGCGATAGTGGGTCGCAAGGTTAGAAAACTAGGTTGATGATAACCTGGACTTAACTGAAAGAGAATATGCATACTATGATAATAAAGTGTAAGAAATTGATGCTTGAGAGTTTGCTGGATATAGAAAAATGGTTCAATGGGTTGGATGTTTACCTAATACTTCCCATGGATTGGAGAATTTAAGTTGAAAAAGGGATTTATATTAAGTGTTATGATTAGTGGGAAGAAAGCAATGATCAATAAATATTTTGATGGTCGTGTGATGAACCTTCTTTATGGAGTTGTTTAAGATAAAGAGTTGTTTTAAACTTGGTGCTGGACTTTGCATGTTAAGTCGTTAATGAGTTATATGATTAGTGACATGAAATTTTTAGCGGAGTTGTGATGAATTCTTTTCGGCTTAGTTTTGTAGTGAAATTATTATATGATGATTTGGTAATTATTTTAGTTGGGTAAGGTGAGACCGGTGTTGATAATTTCAATTGCGGAGTGGTTTAAGTGAAACAAATGTCTAAAGATTTGTGTTAGTATTTTTGTGCTAAGTTGGAGATGTAAGGAATTGATGTGATAGCGAGTTTGTTATTTTATTAAGGAATGAATTGGTATTGATATTTGGATGGAAGTCGGTATGAGTTATGGTGGTGAGGTTATTGAGATAATTGAAATGTTTGAAATTGTGTTTTGCTGATATTCGAGAAATTAAGTTGCTATTTAGACTTTGTTTTAATTTGATGGATGAATTGGTGTCAAGTGCAATTAAGTATGGTTGTGTGATTATAGTAATTATGCTATGCTTTCATGGGAAATGGAAATGGTAGGATGAAGTTTACGGGTTTGATAAAATTAAGGAATTTTTCCGTGATATAAAGTGATTCGTGTTGAGTATATTCTATTCCATGAAAGAGTATAAGAAATAGGTAGTATTTACTAAGCAAATTTTATATTGAAAGTATATGTTTACGTTTTAGAGTTAGTATTGTAAAAGTGTAGAACACGACGTTTGTAGTAAAAGGCCGGTGAGGTTAAAAATAGTATTAGCGTGGTAAATGTCCCGAGTAAGCATATACTGTTCTGTTATTTGGATTAGATTCATATGAGTATAAGTTATTTCTTTCTAAGAGATAAGTGGATTTTCGAGTTAATTTGAACCTTCGTAGGATTTGATTATCGAGTGTGTATCGTTGTTTTAGAGGGGCGGATTTCTTGTGAGAAATTAAAACTCTTGATGTTTTGGGTTGAAATATTGAAGTGGGAACAAATGGTAAACTAGAAGCAGTAAAGCGGTGGGTCTAGTAAAAAGTCATTTGATGTGTTCATAGAATTTGATATCTTTTCAACAATAGTTACCCTAGTTCGTTGCTTGAGTGAATCCGGGACGGAATTCTTTTAAGGGGGAGATGTTGTAATAACCAGGTATTTTATCTAATTTAAATTTGAAAATTTTATAAGTTTTATGTTAGTGTTTTATGGAGTAAGAAGTTAAGGGGTAAGTTTTAATTTTTATTTGAAAGTTTAGGGGTATTTATTGCCAAGTGAGATAAGTTTAAGGTTTGTTTGGTCTTTTATCCAAACCTCTTTAGCCAAAACCGACTTCCTATTTTAGTAAGGATAGGTGTCCATTTTTCAATTAAGAGAAAATATCCTAAGTGTTAGTGTGTGTAGTGTGTTCGGTTTAGAGAGAGAGAGAGAAGGAAATCGAGAGAGAAATTAAGGGAAAGAAGAAGGAGGAAATACAGAGTTTGCTGTTGTGATTTAAAGGACCAAACTGAAGTAATCAAGGTAACAAATCCATCCTTGTATGTGTTTTAATTTCTTAAAAGTGTTCTTGAGTTTGCTAGTTAAGTTTTAGGTGGGTTTTGTTAAAAATGGATGTTTTGGGAAATCTAAGCTTAAAAGTACGATTTCTGGATAAATATTGGACTGAAAGTCGTTTTTGCTGAGCTTATTAAAAAAGACGGTGAACAGTAAATTTTCAGGTTTTCGCAACAGTAGGTTGCGAGAAGTGAGGCTTTCGCAACAGTAGGTTGCGAGAAGTGAGGCTTTCGCAACAGTAGTGTAACACCCCAAAATAGGGGTTAACAAAAACTTCCATAAAACGGAAGAGTGGTACACCTTCTTAAAGCACAAGTGTACTTAAATATCTTTACATAACTTTCAATACAAAGACTTAGATAAATATAACTAATAATGGACCATTAGATTATCAAATCTCTACTATAAAATCCGATTACGAAATGTGTCGGAAAGTTCTATCATTAATCTTCTAATCTTTAGCTTTTCCAACAATGATCCCATGCTCTCAAACCCCGGTCTAACCTTCTTGTGTCCTGAACCACTAATATCTGTAACACATAAAACACATAGCAAGTGTTAGGCTTTTAAAGCCTAAGTGAGGTTTACACATAATACATATATTATAATCATAACATGTAGGAAGAACAATTCGGTACATTCACAAATTGGATTCCATGGAGAAGGCCCATATCGCTACCCGGTTACATCATAATTGAAGATATACCTTGATTGATACCCCACGGTATTGTCACAAGGCATAACACAACGGAAAACCCCACGGTGTCCGAAGGTATGAACAAAATACATTTACCCCACGGTATGTATGATTATATCCTCCAATGCCTACCAGGTGCTCCTCCAATTATGTGAATACCAAAAATGTTAATCCAAATAAGATTCACAACATATTAAGCACTTTAACAATGGTCCAACCATTTATCATAATCCATACTACTTCCATGTAGTTCACATACATCCATATGTATTAATTCACATTCCATAAGAATTCAACAATAAACCACCATGTTTACAATTCCAGAATAAGTCTATTTTAACCATTAAGTCACCAGTTCATCATTAAGACATTTATTAAGTCATCATCTCAATATCTCATACTATGGATATATAATCCAACCAAACTCTTAACATTAACATTTATTATATCATACAAAGTAATAAACACGATTAAGCCACATTAACTTACTTGAACTCCTCTTATTTCCCTCTTAACCATTAAGAGCATGTTACTCATAATTTCCCATATGCTATACCAAAATCAAGATGAGGAATAGTATATAAATGAAATACAAACAATTTATCACAAGTTACTCACCTCAAACTCTTCAATTGAAATAACCCTAACTTGAAGATTTGAACCCTAGTACTTCCACAAGAAAGATGAAGATGACAAGCCCTAGATGAAGTATAATTGGTAAGATTCATCTAATAATTCTTTGAATGGAATTAGGATTGAAAGATTATGAGTTTACCTTAAGCTACAGATGAAAAATCGCCCAAAACTCAGAAAGAAGAAGCTGGAATTCGTTTTAGAAGAAGTGAGAAAGATAAAGGAATTAAATATCCTAAATTGAGTCGGCCAGTGCTCGGCGCCGATGGCTGGCGCAGATTGATCGGCGCCGAGGTCGGCGCCGGGTTCTGTTTGGTGTTCTTCTCGTTTTAGCACTTAATCCCTCGTAACTTCTTCGTTAAAGCTCCGTTTTCGCTCCGGAAAGAACCGTTGGACTCGTATTCGAATTACCCATCCAACCAAACCATAAAATCTAGGATTTAACCCAACATTCTATTTTTCATTATTTTCTTAAGAATGACTCATACGAATTCCTAAAGTACGGTCTTCGTGTAACGATCAAATAGAATTTCTCATAAATTTACACAAGGCCTATAATTCACTTTAAAGAAACATTAGAAAGATTTTACCTATAAAATAAATTCCGGGGTGTTACAAGTAGGTTGCGAGAAGTGAGGTTTTCGCAACGGTGGGTTGCGAGTTCTTTGGTTTTCGCAACAGTGGGTTGCGAAAAGTGAGGAATTCGCAAGCTGTGGGTTGCGAAAAGTGTTAAAATACAGATTTATTAATGAGGTGTATTCTTGTTAATTAACTATTTCAGATAGTAAAATTCAAAGATAAAAGTGGGACTTGTTGAAGAGATTTTTGGAGAACTATTGGAAAAGCATTCAGGTGAGTTTTATTTAAAAACGTTTTTCAACTGTGTTAGGACAACCTTAGGGGGGGTAAAGGTTGTATTTAAAAATATTTCACAAATAAAAATTCTCTTATCAAAATCAACAACAAATATTGCATGCACAACAAATATATAAATAAAATTAAGTGCACAACGGGAATATAAAGAGATAAGGGTAGAGAATATTGATACCGACACCGAGATTTAAAGTGGTTCACCACCAACTGGCTGGCTAGTCCACTTGCCGAGACACTTCTCGACACACTGATTCACTATAAGTGTTCTTTATGGTAGAACACAAACCTTGATACAATGATAATAAAATCTCTTGCTTTTGCTCGAGAACGTGAATCACTCACACTATTCAAATACTTACAAGAGAATATATCTCACAATATTGATCACTCTTGTATAAGTATAACACTTGGATTTTTGAGGGTTTGATCACTCAAAAAAATATATTGAATAAGTGATTTAAATGAATGGATGTAGCTGAGAGTTTCTCCAAAAGATGGGTATTCAATTCGCGCTAGGAGTTGAGAATGCTGCATGATATATATACTTGGAGCAGCAACGGTCGAAGGGTGCTGCGGTATACCGCCTATATGGGCGCGGTATACCGCCCAGAAAAAGTAGCTGACATAAAGAAGTCAACCTGCAAAAGCAACCTGCAACACGTGTAGCAGAGCCGCGGTATACCGCCATACACCACGCGGTATACCGCCTGAAAAAGGCATCTCAGCGTCAGAAAATTCAGCTCCTTTGATTGAACGACCATAGCTTAAAAAGGGACCTGATTTCTTTTTCCCTATTCCAAAAAGAGTCAACAGCAACATTTTTGGCTAAGATTTGAATAATTCAATTTTAAATTCAAAACATTTCTAAATTAATTTAAATCAAAGATTTAGTTTAATTTAAAAATAGTGTTGGGTTAGGTTTTTGAAATATCCAAGTGGTATATTATTTTAGGGTGTTTATTATTATGAGATATATGATGACGTAAACACCAGTCTTGGACTCTTCAGATAAAATCTTCATGTTGTCCAATTAACTGCACACTTGGATAAAATTGTTAGAAAAACAATAATACGGTGTGTTTGTAATCATCAAAATAAATATATAAAATATATAGAGATGTGGTACACTTGCACCAACAATCTCCCCCTTTTTGATGATGACAAACACAATCGCTAAACACGAGAGCATACTCGGTTTCTCTCCCCCTTTTGTCGAAGCAAAAAGGGTTAAGAAAGACGCTATGCTCCCCCTCGAGAGATGCTCCCCCTCAAAATATGCATATAATTGAGAGTAGCATTATCTCATGGGTTATACTCAAGCATGCCTAAACCAAGTCTTAATTTAAAGAACGATTTTTTGTTTAGGGCTTTAGTAAAAATATCGGCCAAATTGTCTTCGGAATCAACTTTTTCAAGCACAATGTGGCCTTTTTGAACATTATCTCGTAGAAAATGATGTCGCAACTCAATATGTTTGGTACGAGAATGCAAAACGGGATTTTTACTTAGGTTTATGGCACTTGAGTTATCACACATAATTGGAATTTTGGATTGACGTACCTCAAAGTCGGTAAGTGTGTGCTTCATCCATAGAACTTGAGCACACGCTCTCGCGGCGGCTACATATTCCGCTTCGGTAGTGGATAAGGCTACGGAATGTTGTTTCTTGGAAAACCAAGACACAAGCGAGAGACCTATAAAGGCACATACTCCACTAGTGCTTTTTCGATCAACCATCGAGCCACCAAGATCGGAATCGGTGAAGCATGTTACTTCTAGCTCGGGTTGTTTTGGATACCATAGTCCAAGATTCGTAGTCCCTCTAAGATATCTAAAGATACGCTTGACGGCTTCATAGTGAGATTGTTTAGGCGAAGATTGAAAGCGAGCACATAAACACACACTATACATGATATCAGGTCTACTAGCAGTTAAATACAATAAGCTACCAATCATGCCACGATAAATCTTTTCATTAAAATCGGTTCCCTCTTCGTCACTAGATAATTTTAGATTGGTGGTCATCGGAGTTTCAACAGGTTTGACATTTTCAAAATTAAACTTTTTCAGCATGTCTTTACAGTATTTTGATTGACTTATAAAGGTACCATTTTCACTTTGTTTTATTTGCAATCCTAAGAAGAATTTTAATTCTCCCATCATGCTCATTTCAAATTCATTAGTCATTTTTGTAGCAAATTCATTACAAAGATTTTCATTTGTAGAACCAAAGATAATATCATCAACATACACTTGCACAACCACAATATCATTTTGAGCATATTTGACAAACAAAGTATTATCTATTTTACCCATAATATAACCACTTGTAATTAAAAAGGATTTTAATCTATCATACCACGCACGCGGAGCTTGCTTTAAACCATAAAGCGCCTTTTTTAATTTATAAACATGCGTCGGATTTTCAAAATTTTCAAAGCCGGGAGGTTGGGAAACATATACCTCCTCATTTATAAAACCATTTAGGAAAGCACTTTTGACATCCATTTGATATAATTTAAAATTTTTAGCATTTGCAAAAGCGAGAAGCATTCGAATAGACTCTAACCTTGCAACTGGTGCAAAGGTTTCATCATAATCGATACCTTCTTGTTGATTGTACCCCTTGGCAACTAAACGTGCCTTGTTTCGGGTGACTTCACCGTTTTCATCTACCTTGTTACGAAAGACCCATCGTGTGCCAATAATGGTTTGACCGCTAGGGCAAGGAACTAAGTCCCACACATCATTCCTAGTAAATTGGTTTAACTCTTCTTGCATGGCCATTATCCAATCCTCATCACCTAAAGCTTCTTCTATGTTTTTAGGTTCTATGGCTGAGATAAAGGCGTGAAAGGCACAAAGGGTATGGATTTGTGATCTAGTTGTTCTTTGGTTTAGGTCACCTATGATTTGATCTACGGGATGGCCTCTAGATGTTCTAAGGTTAGGATCATCTACTCCTTGTGGAACATAACATGGAGGGGCATCACTAGATTCTACATTGTTTGTAAGAGATTGGGTACCTAAGTCCAAGGTTCTAAGATGTTGGGCTAGTGCATCTCCTTCACAACCATTATCATTTACTAAGGGTGCACTAGGTTTAGGAGGACTTTCATCAAAGCTTACATTTAGGGATTCTTCTACAACCATGGTCTCTTTATTAAGGACTCTATAGGCTTTGCTATTCCAAGAATAACCAAGGAATACTCCCTCATAGGCTTTTGGGTCAAATTTGGTCAAATAAGATTTGGTATCTAAAATGAAACATTTACAACCAAATACCTTAAGATGGGCTAAGGAAGGCTTTCTACCACGTAGGATCTCATAAGGGGTCTTATTTAGGATACTCCTAATTAGCATACGATTGAGGACATAGGTCGCGGTAGCTACGGCATCACACCAAAACTTTTGGGGAACTTGATGTTCATTGAGCATAGTCCTACTCATTTCTTGTAGGGTTCTATTTTTCCTCTCCACAACCCCATTAGATTGAGGAGTGCGAGGAGCAGAAAAATTGTGCGTTATACCATATTTGTCGCAAAACGCACCAAATTGAGTTTCATTATCGAATTCGCGTCCATGGTCCGTACGAATCGAAACAATCGTGCAACCTTGTTGGTTTTGAATTCGTTTTCCCAAAATCTTAAATTTTTCAAAAGCTTCATTTTTATGTTTTAAAAATAAAGTCCACGTATATCGGGAAAAATCATCTACAATTACTAGAGTGTAATAATTTCCTCCAAAGCTTTGAATGGCCATAGGGCCAAAAAGATCCATGTGTAAAAGTTCTAAAACTCTTTTAGTTGAAATCACATTTTTTGATTTATGAGAAACATGAGTTTGTTTGCCGACACGACATGCATCACAAAAATGATTATCAAATTTTAATTTTGGAAGGTCACTCACAAGCTCCTTATTTTTCAAATTTTGAATTAATCTAAGGTTAGCGTGACCTAAACGTCTATGCCACAAAGTCGAATTATCATATACGGAAGATAAACAAACATTTTTATTTACATCAGTTTTACAAACATAAAGATTTCCTTTTATAACCCCATTCAAAAGAACTTTACCATTTTTCAGAATTTTGCAAGAGTCTTCTTCAAAAACAACAATTATACCATTTTTGCACAGTTGACGAACACTTAGCAAGTTAAATTTCAAATTATCAACATGCGTAACATCTAAAAATGTAACATTGTTGCAAGAAATTGTACCTTTCCCAATTACCTTTCCTTTGGAGTTTCCTCCAAAAATTACTAGTCCACCATCACATGACTCATATGATGAAAAAAGATTATGGTTTCCGGTCATGTGACGTGTGCATCCACTATCAAGAATCCAATCCATATCAAGATTTATCTACAACATTTAAAGTACAACTTTTATGGTCCCCACATCTTATGGGTCCTTTGAAAGTTAGTCTAGAAAGCATAGAAAACCACATATAATAATAAATATATTTTCACAAAAAATATACAGACAAGAAAATTATTTACTCAACCCTTTTCGGTAGCTCTACTTGGAAGCGACCAGGAAAGACGGTGAGGGTGGTAAGCGCGAAGGCACTTTAAAAACCGACCTCATTAGAATTCGAAGAATTCGCCTTTATCTTTCCTAGACACCGTATCCAAATAGGTGAGCCTATTCGGAGTTGATTCATAATTTTCAAACACAGAATATATATATATATATATGTATATAATATATATATACAAAAAAAATTTAAAACCATAAACGCATGCCACCGGGATTATCAACACTAAAGGAGCCTTTAGGAATCCACTTTGGTACCATTTTAATTTTACGATCATATTTATCAAAGACGTAAAAAGGAGCATGCATATTCACACTATTTTTTGGTCTAGAAAATTTACTATTATACATGCATGCATAAGATTTCCTAGACTTATAATTCACATTATTTATGTTGGACATATATGAGGATTTTTGCACATACGGTTTTCTCATTTCAACATTTTTAGGTGGTTCAAAATATCTTTTGATAGGCATACATAAGCACTTATCTTTACACGTATCGGAACCAACGCCTTTTCTACAATTAGTGCTATTTGACATATTTAACATTTTAAGCACTTTCTCATTGCTACTTTGAAAGGCATGTGCTAACAAATTATCTTTTTCATGTTTATCACATTTTTCTTTTAAACATGCATTTTCCTTTTTAAGCACATCACAATTAGCACATAAATCATTTTCAACTATTCTTTTCTCAAGGCATGCAATTTCTTTATTTAAAATGTCACAAGAATTGCAAACATATTTTTCACTTAATTTATTTTCTAAATTTATGATTTTTTCATTATCGCATGCAATTTTTTGTTTGCTATCATGAATTTCCTTTTTACTTAATAATAATTCTTCCTTTAATTTTGCGTTCTCATCTTTATAATTATTTGTAAGCATAACCATTTTTTGAAAGGCATCATTTAACATATCAAGATCATCATCATCATTACATTCATCATCGCTAGAGTAATTTGAGTAACACGAGTTTACCTCATCGTCGCTTTCCGCCATGAGACAAATGGCTTCATACTCATTTTCATCTTCACTTGCGCTCCACGCGCCTCCAACGAAGGCTTTCTCCTTCTTGATTTTAGGTTTATTTCTTTTTGGACACTCGTTGGCATAGTGATCCTTGTCTCCACATGAGTAGCAAAAGCCCTTCTTTTTCTTGGCTTCTTCATCATCACTTGATTCGCCTTTTTTATTTATTTTGTCGTTCCGTTTATGGAACTTTCGGCTTCGGTTTTCTCCACCACGGCGATAATCTCCTTTTCTTTGAAACCTATCATTTTTTGAAAACTTTTTGTTAGCTAAAAGTTTAGAAAAATTTCTTACCAACATGGCTACATCGTCAAGATGTTCGGGTTGATCCTTTGAGGAGCTAGCTTTCTCCTTCTTTTTCTTCTTCTCCTTCTCGTCACTTGAAGTTGAAGCTTTAAGCGCCAAAGATTTCTTTTTATCATGCTCCCGATCTTTGTTCCTTTTTAGTGCAATTTCATGCACTTTGAGATTTCCAATGAGATCATCTAATTTCATCATTGAGAGGTCACGGGAGTCTTCCAAGGATGTGATTTTCGGCATCCACTCCGGAGGAAGCGCTCGAAGAATTTTTCGCACGTAATCTTCGTTAGGATATGTTCTACCAAGACCTTTCAAGCTCACCATGATAAGGTTAAAACGTTTAAACATTGAGTCGATTGACTCATCTTTTAACATCTCAAACATTTCATAATCATGTACAAGAATATTTATTTTTGAGCTTTTGACTTGAGAATTTCCTCTATGAGTATTATTTAGATTTTCCCAAATATCGTGAGCAGTTTCACAAGAATAAACACGTTCAATCTCATCTTTAGTAAGCGCCGAAAAAAGAATATTTTTAGCTTCAAAATTTAAGCAAACCCAAGCATCCTCAGCGGCGGACCATTCCGCTACTGGTTTTTCACTAATTACTCCATCTTTGGTTTTGGTGGGTTTATAATCTCCATTTTTAATAATGTCCCAAATTTTTCGACTTTTGCCACGAACGTAGCATTCAAAAAGATTTGCCCAAAGACCAAAATTTTCGGTGTCAATTTGCGGAATCTTTGTAGAAATAATTCCCTCAGAGGTTGCCATTTAAAATATAAGAACAAGTTTTTTTTTTTAAAAAGCACAAATATTTTTAAAGAAACTTGCAACCCGCTCTGATACCAATTGTTAGGACAACCTTAGGGGGGGGGGGGGGGTAAAGGTTGTATTTAAAAATATTTCACAAATAAAAATTCTCTTATCAAAATCAACAACAAATATTGCATGCACAACAAATATATAAATAAAATTAAGTGCACAACGGGAATATAAAGAGATAAGGGTAGAGAATATTGATACCGACACCGAGATTTAAAGTGGTTCACCACCAACTGGCTGGCTAGTCCACTTGCCGAGACACTTCTCGACACACTGATTCACTATAAGTGTTCTTTATGGTAGAACACAAACCTTGATACAATGATAATAAAATCTCTTGCTTTTGCTCGAGAACGTGAATCACTCACACTATTCAAATACTTACAAGAGAATATATCTCACAATATTGATCACTCTTGTATAAGTATAACACTTGGATTTTTGAGGGTTTGATCACTCAAAAAAATATATTGAATAAGTGATTTAAATGAATGGATGTAGCTGAGAGTTTCTCCAAAAGATGGGTATTCAATTCGCGCTAGGAGTTGAGAATGCTGCATGATATATATACTTGGAGCAGCAACGGTCGAAGGGTGCTGCGGTATACCGCCTATATGGGCGCGGTATACCGCCCAGAAAAAGTAGCTGACATAAAGAAGTCAACCTGCAAAAGCAACCTGCAACACGTGTAGCAGAGCCGCGGTATACCGCCATACACCACGCGGTATACCGCCTGAAAAAGGCATCTCAGCGTCAGAAAATTCAGCTCCTTTGATTGAACGACCATAGCTTAAAAAGGGACCTGATTTCTTTTTCCCTATTCCAAAAAGAGTCAACAGCAACATTTTTGGCTAAGATTTGAATAATTCAATTTTAAATTCAAAACATTTCTAAATTAATTTAAATCAAAGATTTAGTTTAATTTAAAAATAGTGTTGGGTTAGGTTTTTGAAATATCCAAGTGGTATATTATTTTAGGGTGTTTATTATTATGAGATATATGATGACGTAAACACCAGTCTTGGACTCTTCAGATAAAATCTTCATGTTGTCCAATTAACTGCACACTTGGATAAAATTGTTAGAAAAACAATAATACGGTGTGTTTGTAATCATCAAAATAAATATATAAAATATATAGAGATGTGGTACACTTGCACCAACAAACTGGAATACATATATATGTGATTTATATCTATATGAAATGGATATGTATGGATTGAGAATGTGATACATAATGTGATTATGTGTTTTTATTGAATTGTTTATATACATGATGATATACTGTAATTATATGAGTATTCTGCGAGAATACGGGGCCGGGATCCGAGGTGCGGACCGGTGTGTTGCCGGGTTCCGGTAAGCGGACAGGCGTGTTTACTGTAGATGTTGTACAGCAGAGTGAATTGACTAGTTGGCTTGCAACCACTAGTTTGGCCAATTGTGGAGGAATAAGGGGGAATGAGTGGATACGAAACGCAAGTCTTGGTTGGTATTTAATTACGTGTAATATATGTGTGTTTGTATTAAAAAGGTTTTATTTAATTGGATTCTTGGCAAGTTTCAACTGACAGGGATTTTCTCACTGGACCGTTAGGTCTAACCCTCATCATTTATGTTTTAAAAATATGTATTCCAGGTTGAGGATCGTTCGTTAGCAAAGGGAAGATTTAATGTGTAAGGCGGGGTTAATAGCTGACAAGGATTAGGAACTGAATAGGTGTTATGTTGTATCGTTTCGAGACTGCTGGGACCGTACGTGATTTGTTTGGTAATTTCTTTTTATGAATATAACGATGTGATGCAATATATGTTATTTGAAACATGTTTGGGAAACCGGGTTGTTACACTTACACTTCCGATCTCTAGGCGAAACACCTATTATATAATAATGTTCGTCATAATTCGTTCATTTATTACTCGAGTTAAATCCCGAACTCAACCCAAACTTATCTAAGTTGGTAACTTCCACTCCTAGTCCAACAATCATAATTAATGGTCTTTGCTTACTTCTCCAATTGAAATACTATACCGGATCCATTAATTTACCCAACTCTAGATTCTCAATCATAATAATAACACTGGATCCTAAATATCAATAACGGACCATGTTAATAAAAAAACGGCCTAAGTTAAATAAATAGACTATCAATTTCGTACTAGACCCTTATTTTATAATTATAGCCCTTAATAATAAACTAAGCCCAAAATAATAACTAAGCCCAAAAGGACTTAATAATTCTTTTGGCCCAAAACTCAAATCGGCCCAACTTAAATTACGGGTCAACTTTCGGGGCATACCGATTTCCGGTACACACGGTTCCGGAAGACCGGTGATTACGAACAAAACCCACATTACCATTATTTTAACTCTACCCGATTTTGATGACAACTCTTCTCCTTTAAAAAGGATACAAATTGTTCCTCAACCAAGAACCCACACAACATTTGGTTTAACTTGACAATATGAATTGGAGAACAAAACTCTATTAATACTCTTAATTGATTCCTTAGCTTACGTAACATCAACAACTTGAAATCTATCAACTCAAACATTACTGACAAAAGAAAATACGTAAGAGAATGATTTCTTACCAGATTACAACTTCAAGAAACGAAAAACAGCTGCCAAACCTCATCACCGCCGACGACCACCACCGGCAGCCAACCGCCGGCGACCACCACCAGCAGCCAACCGCCGGTCTCCTTCTCTCTCTCTCTCGCTTCCTCTTTCCCGTTTCTTCTCGGCGAACACACCTAGCACGCACCCACACAACTCTCTCTCTCTCGCAAGCTCTCTCTCCCTATCGCAGCTTTCTACAAGCATCCACACACACAACTCTCTCTCTCTCTCGCAAGCTCTCTCTCCCTCTCGCAGCTTTCTACAAGCATCCACACACACAACTCTTCTTTTTGGTTCTCTTTTCTTTCTCTCTCGATGTTAGCGGCACCCATAGCCTTTCATAACCCTAAAAGAATGGTGTGCTCTCCAAACTTTCAGCAGATGCGGCGCAAGGAAAAAGAGAGAATAAGTTTCTCAACTTTTAGTTTTTTTTACCCTCACACTTATTTGAAATAAACAATTAAAACCCCTAGCTTTCATTTATCTCACATTATTTAATTTGGGTTATTACAATCTCCACTCCTTAATAGAATTCCGTCCCGGAATTCACTCCAAAGATAACCGACGACATTGATTTATCAAAGCTTAAATCTCAACTCTCAGAATAATTCTTTCTAATAACAAAACAATAACAACATACTTTCACGCCTTGGTTACGTAACTCTGATTAAACTCACAATCTCTGTTATACTGTAACATGCAATCATCTATTTTTCATCTTCCAGTCGGATCTATTACTTCAGGAACACCACAGAACTCGGGTTCAATAATTCTTTCGATTAACCACAATGACCACATTAACAGTTTCCGAACTCAACTGCATTTCCGAATAGCGCGACCTATAACTACCGACCCTTATCGCACAAAACCGTACAATTCATTATCTTTATCACAAGTAGCTATAACTTGACCAACTCGTTCCAAATATAATTATCGACTCATTCCAATTGATAAACTCCGATTGGGGTGCAGTTCATTTCTTTCTATCAACCATAAATTACCATATTTAATCACTTAATAACAACATTTCGTTATTTTAGTATTCACACATCATCAGTCAAAGTTGATTTCTTAACTAACAACTCCCACCGAGTAACCCAACAATTCACAGCTTGCAAAAAAATAATTTGAAAATTACTCATTCCATCATACTATCATCAACTTCTCACTTTAACATACTATCAATTCCTAGTAAGAATCTCGGTAGAATTGTAACACATCCTGTAATAACAATTAAATGTCATTACTTAACAAATTCATAAGATTTTAATCAACCAATCAAAGGCTTATACATTTATCACGGCATTTCAAATCAACAATGAACATACTACCACTCCGACTCATAATCATCATCATGTCATTCTTTAAACATAACCAAAATTCCACTTGTTTCCTTCTAGGATCGTTCCCTCACACATAAGAAACAATTCCTGCTCTCTAGAGATTTAGCATTTACTATAACACCATTTGACTAACACAGTCTTCATCCTCTTTAAACTTCCAATGACTCCAACATATACATACTTAGCGACTCTTACAACCAAAAACACTTGGTCTCTCATTTGGGTAATCACCCTCCACTACTCTGTCATTCTATCCCGAACATAATCATACCGCAACACTAACTTGCACCCTACGTGCTCCAACAAACTAATTACAAACCGCACACCTCATCCGAAACCCCAAACAGGCTTCTATCTGACGCTTCCTCTCTCTTTAACACCACATCCCTTCGACATTAGCTGGAACACTTAGCTTGACAAATACTGCCACTACACAACCATACACTCCTTGCCCATAACATCATACTGCAAATCATATCTCTCATGATCATTCACACAATTCAAACTTGTCTTCATATCCTCCCGTAAACACAAGCAAGTCTATCTCGCTACGTAGTCCTTTCCCAATTTATTGAACTATAACTCACGAGTTCTCAATTAATTCAAACATACCACTCTAGCTAGCTCTTTATGATCCGAACCCTTACAAAGACACGACACATTCCTTACTGACTGATAAAATCTACACACTCGCTTCGTTTGTGCTACATACTTCATCATTCTACGTATCCCTCCATACCTCGTAAATAGAACGCTTAATCAAAATGAAAACTTCTCATCCTCTTAACACTCCTACAAGGTGTTCTATTAATTTCCAACCTTTTGGTTCACGTCTTCGGCCTCGGCCATCTTACACCGCTATCGACTTCTACAATGACAGATATCCTGTAACTACTTTATTAACTTATTTCTTAAACATGGGTTCTCTTACGGAACCTAATCCTACCGACATATCATAGTTACTTCGTAATATGTCTCTCTCTTATCTGAACTTACTCCTGTAACATCAATATTACAAGCTCAACTCAAAACTTATACCCACCACCGTGGACATTTCGCTTCTACCTCTCAACATTTGTAACACCCCAAAAACAGGGCTAATTTAAATCTTTAAAACTCCACAAGTTATGACAATTAAAACTTCAAACTTATATAACAAGAGGATCATACATCAAGGTTTTCTATAAACAATAACTTCAAATTAAATAACCTATTAATCAAATCATACATCATAATTAGATTAACTTGGTTATCTAATCATCTGTCCCAAAAGTATCAAAAGAATAACTAGATCCTCTGTTATCTCCAAGTCTGAGTCTTTCCAAAAGCTCTCAACACACTTTCCCGCTTACTTCCCAGAACTTGTACCTGGTAAGAAAATTCAACTTGAAACATTAGGCTTTCGCCTAGTGAGAATATTCATATCAAATTAAAATTCAACAATCAAAATCTCAACAGATAAATCAAACCCGTTTCCATCCATCTTACCGTACAACAATTCCTTTTACTACTGGGAATCTACCCCATTCACAACTTATGACAAATCATCTAGTCATAATAACATTACCAAGAATTTACCATGAATCATCCCAGATTCGAAGTCAAAATCTTAACCAAGAAATTACAAGTCAAAACATGCATATTTCTTAACCCGGAAGTAGAGATTACAAATTACTTTATGCCTATCTCAAATCTTCCTTTCACCATTGGGAAATCTCCGATCTTCCCTTTAATAATGGAAATCTCCGATCTTCCAGGAATTGCAACTCTAAGTCTGCTATTCCTCATTTCATTTCCTCCCCACCTTGAATCACTGGTCCCCCAAATGAGATTTTATTTTATCACGATCATCAAGCACCAGAGACCCTCACAGATGATTCAAGGTTCACTCCAACAACTAGAAATACATCCCAACGGTCCCTGGCTAGTAAACGGTTCTCATTATACCGTACTTTATGCCCACTAGACCAGATGCATATTTCTAGCCAACGCCACACAATAAATTGTGTATCATCACTCTTTCTATTGTATGCTAAAGCTATACAATTCAACATAACATGGTTTTTATATCAACAACAGAGTTATAAACATATAACTGATAGCATATAACTATCAGATTGTATTCCACATAAAAGCTTCAAACTACTAATGAAAGTCCAAAACTTTTCGCAAGCTACTGTAGCGAAAAGCTACACTTTTCGCAAGCCAAAGCTGCGAAAACCTCCACTTTTTGCAACCCTCTATTGCGAAAACCTCTACTTTTCGCAACCCTCTATTGCGAAAAGTCTAGAACTCGCAACCCTTGGTTGCGAAAACCTTACTTTTCGCAAACCACTGCTGCGCAAAGTCACTGTTCATCGTCACTTTCATCAGATGCAGTTCACCATTTGACTCCTTTAGCTTACCATTTCTTAATTAAACCATACCACTGAGTTTATACACAAGTATAACATATCTATAACAATTTTAATTGCTTAATTTTAATAAGAATGAATAAACTCACCTTATCAGCTTTCTGAACACTGATCACATTCCAGCAGCTTAATGAGTATCCTTAGCAACAATCTGAACACTTCTGATCACTTTGTTTTTCAGATTCAGTGGCTAAATTGGAACAACACAAGATCACCAAATCAGATACTTTTCTTCTGTTTCTTCTTTTTCTTTCTCCTTCTTTTTCTTTCGATTTCTTTCTCTCTGTCTATATCTCTCGATCTCTATTCTCTGTGTAATCTCATATTACACAACTGAATACTCTTAAGTCCTATAATCAGGACACCTCATCAAAACAAAGATGAGTCATAAGAAAATTCCAAACTACACCTCAATCTTTAAAGAAATATCATAACACACCTCATACATTAATAAAACACATTATAACCCTTAAGTTTAATATTTCTCAAAAGAAATCTTTAAACTTTCAACATTTGTATTTTAACCCTAGTTGAATTATAATACTCTATATAATTCAAGGTTACTCCAAATACAAATACATCCCAAATCTTATTAAAATAAATAACGAAATTTAGGATGTTACAATACTCCCCAACTTGAAAATGATTTCGTCCCCGAAATCAAAGTCGGGTAAACAAATGAGGATACCTATCCCTCATACTCTCTTTCGACTCTAAAGTTACATTACTACCTCGATGGTGTTTCCACCGAACTTTCAACATAGCTACTTCTTTACCACTACGTAGCTTCCTAACTGATCTTTTCAAAATTACCTCTGGTTTTTCCACACCGCGACTCTTTTCATCTACTCTCACATCAGTGAGTGAAATCACATCTTCCTCTTCGGCTAAACATTTCCGAAGGTAACGTACTTGGAAGGTATTATGTACCCCTCCCAATTCTGGCGGAAGATCCAAATGATATCCTTGTAAACCAATCCTCTTAGAGTAACTGTTATCATCAAATCCATGTTTGACTACTTCTTAGTCTAGTATACTGTTATCATTTCTCTCTTGTTTACACGGAATATCCACCACACAGCTACAGTCCAAAAGGACAGTTTCTCTAAAACGTCAGTTAAGATCTCTAGCCAAATCCTCGTAACACCGAGAACTGCATTCGATGTATTTCTTTTACATCTACTGAATACTCCAACACTATAGCTTAACGGTTACAGTATTCTCTTCACCTAAAACCAATAGGATTTAGAAGAACAAGAGTCTTTCTTTCACCCCATCATCATCATAACTCACTCTCCAGGTCTCAAAATAACATTAACATGTACTACCTGAAATTTCCACATACATTGTAAATTAAGCATACTCGTCACTATTAAATACTTCAACAACCACGGCAGTCCATTATTACATCCATGACTTACATGTTTTTAAATGCTATCACTTCCTCACATCACTATCTCATCGCACAAACACAATACAACCAAGCACCAAAGTATTGAACATCAAAAGTGATAACTCCATTGAACCTGCAATATGACTACATTCTTAAGTCCAATCTTTCTATCATAGGAAGCAACTCACACAATCAAAATCACCTTGGGTAAACACCCAATACCACTCCGACATTCTGTTTCGATATTAGCCATATCACTACTCCATCTTACAAATTACATGCCCCAACAACTTTAATGACAAAGTGGTATTTTCATCCGGAATCCCCGAAAAGACTTCCATCAAATGCTTCCTAGTTCCAACTTCATAATACATACTAGTTGACACATTTATCTTGGCAGTTGATACCAATACTCACTCGCACATTCTCCACCCATAACCTTTCACCACAGACCAGGTTTCTCACAAGCATTCATACACATATTAACCGAGTTTATTTCACTAAATATCTCCTCCCCAACTTTAGTTGAACTACCACTCTCGGTTTGCTAAATAATTTGAACTTATTCGTTCATACTAGCTCCCTGTGATTCCAAACCAATACCAAAACACGGTACAATCTTTCACAGATCAACATTTTCCATACTTCACTTCATTTGTGCCTAATACTTTATCTTTTGTAAACCATCCACATCGCAAGTCAAACACTTCTATAACACAACAGTCTTACATAATCTTAACACTCTTACAAAGTGTTCCTTCAGCTTTTATTCTTCTGATTAAAGGCTTAACAATAATTAAATCCAAAAGAATACCCAAAACATTCATATCATGCAAACTTCTATTTTAATACAATTCATGTAATCCCAACTCAAGCCTACAACGAGCTTATTAAACCATGAAAATGCCCTCAAGACTCAACCGAGTCTAAAATCGAACTATTTACTCAAAGGATCATTTATCAACATCAACTCATGCAATCAAAATGCATCCAACTCACATCATATATCTATATGTACAAGTGTATACAACTTCTTTTATACCCAACAATATATATATATATATATATATATATATATATTTATATTTATATACCTTACTAAAGTTCATTAGTACCAAAGGTACTAAGAATACAAGATCATCAAACGATCCTTACACATAAGACCAATATTTAAAACGACATTTATTAAATAAAATGCAATTAAGCACATAACACAACGTAATTAGTGCACATCCACGAAAACTCAAAAACATATGTTGACCACATAGATTTCACTGATGCCATATAGAAACAAATATACTTGCGTATTAATATATTCATATCTGAGAATTCTCGCTACCATCGCTACGGTACTAATTTTACGTATTCCGTTGACTCTAAGACTATCCCGTCTTAGTACTTCTACCCAAATCTCACAAGTCATAACTTAATTCATCACAGCTTAAGTCTAAGTATCTCATCAGCATACTTAGTTCGCTTAAACTACTGTTCTGATACCATATTGTAACACCCCAAAAACAGGGCTAATTTAAATCTTTAAAACTCCACAAGTTATGACAATTAAAACTTCAAACTTATATAACAAGAGGATCATACATCAAGGTTTTCTATAAACAATAACTTCAAATTAAATAACCTATTAATCAAATCATACATCATAATTAGATTAACTTGGTTATCTAATCATCTGTCCCAAAAGTATCAAAAGAATAACTAGATCCTCTATTATCTCCAAGTCTGAGTCTTTCCAAAAGCTCTCAACACACTTTCCCGCTTACTTCCCGGAACTTGTACCTGGTAAGAAAATTCAACTTGAAACATTAGGCTTTCGCCTAGTGAGAATATTCATATCAAATTAAAATTCAACAATCAAAATCTCAACAGATAAATCAAACCTGTTTCCATCCATCTTACCGTACAACAATTCCTTTTACTACTAGGAATCTACCCCATTCCCAACTTATGACAAATCATCTAGTCATAATAACATTACCAAGAATTTACCATGAATCATCCCAGATTCGAAGTCAAACTCTTAACCAAGAAATTACAAGTCAAAACCTGCCTATTTCTTAACCCGGAAGTAGAGATTACAAATTACTTTATGCCTATCTCAAATCTTCCTTTCACCATTGGGAAATCTCCGATCTTCCCTTTAATAATGGAAATCTCCGATCTTCCAGGAATTGCAACTCTAAGTCTGCTATTCCTCATTTCATTTCCTCCCCACCTTGAATCACTGGTCCCCCAAATGAGATTTTATTTTATCACGATCATCAAGCACCAGAGACCCTCACAGATGATTCAAGGTTCACTCCAACAACTAGAAATACATCCCAACGGTCCCTGGCTAGTAAACGGTTCTCATTATACCGTACTTTATGCCCACTAGACCAGATGCATATTTCTAGCCAACGCCACACAATAAATTGTGTATCATCACTCTTTCTATTGTATGCTAAAGCTATACAATTCAACATAACATGGTTTTTATATCAACAACAGAGTTATAAACATATAACTGATAGCATATAACTATCAGATTGTATTCCACATAAAAGCTTCAAACTACTAATGAAAGTCCAAAACTTTTCGCAAGCTACTGTAGCGAAAAGCTACACTTTTCGCAAGCCAAAGCTGCGAAAACCTCCACTTTTTGCAACCCTCTATTGCGAAAACCTCTACTTTTCGCAACCCTCTATTGCGAAAAGTCTAGAACTCGCAACCCTTGGTTGCGAAAACCTTACTTTTCGCAAACCACTGCTGCGCAAAGTCACTGTTCATCGTCACTTTCATCAGATGCAGTTCACCATTTGACTCCTTTAGCTTACCATTTCTTAATTAAACCATACCACTGAGTTTATACACAAGTATAACATATCTATAACAATTTTAATTGCTTAATTTTAATAAGAATGAATAAACTCACCTTATCAGCTTTCTGAACACTGATCACATTCCAGCAGCTTAATGAGTATCCTTAGCAACAATCTGAACACTTCTGATCACTTTGTTTTTCAGATTCAGTGGCTAAATTGGAACAACACAAGATCACCAAATCAGATACTTTTCTTCTGTTTCTTCTTTTTCTTTCTCCTTCTTTTTCTTTCGATTTCTTTCTCTCTGTCTATATCTCTCGATCTCTATTCTCTGTGTAATCTCATATTACACAACTGAATACTCTTAAGTCCTATAATCAGGACACCTCATCAAAACAAAGATGAGTCATAAGAAAATTCCAAACTACACCTCAATCTTTAAAGAAATATCATAACACACCTCATACATTAATAAAACACATTATAACCCTTAAGTTTAATATTTCTCAAAAGAAATCTTTAAACTTTCAACATTTGTATTTTAACCCTAGTTGAATTATAATACTCCATATAATTCAAGGTTACTCCAAATACAAATACATCCCAAATCTTATTAAAATAAATAACGACATTTAGGATGTTACAACATTCCTCATAACAAGTTGCAAATATCAATCACCTTGAATACTTCAAGCCCTCCCTCCGGACACAACCATCCTTTGACAACCGTACTCTCAGTTACCGACCAAGGGTGCAAACCCTCATACAACTGACACTATAATCCACTACTGATGGAACACATATCTCGATACTACAACGTTCTCTCTTGATTTGACCAACAACTCTCCACTCTTTGAGTTCTTTCTTAGCTTCAAAATACAACATCCTACAACCTAGTGAGTTCATAGCTTTTATGCATGACAACGCAATAGGTAAATCATTTCGTACCTTTCATAACCCTAAAAGAATGGTGTGCTCTCCAAACTTTCAGCAGGTGCGACGCAAGGAAAAAGAGAGAATAAGTTTCTCAACTTTTAGTTTTTTTTTACCCTCACACTTATTTGAAATAAACAATTAAAACCCCTAGCTTTCATTTATCTCACATTATTTAATTTGGGTTATTACAGTGGAATGCCAACTCCTATGATTGCTGGCATCAGCGGTTCAACCCTTCACGACGTCAGATTCAAATCATTCAATTAGGATTTAGGCAAAATAATAAATATTTTTAAAATTCATTATATATTTAATGAATATATTAATTAAATATTTTTTATTATATAATATATACCGGGGCCGGGGCGGGTCGAGGGATAGGCATCCCGACCCCGACCCCATCCCCGATTTTCCTGAAAGCGGGTATCCCCGCCCCCGGTACCCGGTTTGGCGGGGAATCCCCGGCCCCGGTCGGGTCGGGTGGACCAGGTTCCCCATCGGGTCGGGCCAAATTGCCAGGCCTACAAAGAACAATCTAAGATGAAATCAAATATGAGAAATCAAAGACGAAATCAAACAATCTGTTTCTCAAGAACTGTTGAGACATCAAGATCTGAAATCGACAAGAGAGGTTGAGGATCGTTAGGGTTATCGATTTACCTGGAGCAGTTGGAGAAGACGATGCAGTTGGAGAAGACGACAAAGGTGTATGGAGGCGACGATGATGGATGGAGAAAAATCTTCGATTGCAGAAGGGGTTGAAGGTCGATTCAGTTGTGGATGGAGAAGATCGCTGAAGGTCGATTCAGTTGGAGAAGGGACTGGAGGTCGATTCAGTTGTGGATGGAGAAGATCTTCGATTGTAGAAGGGGTTGAAGGTCGATTCAGTTGGAGAAGGGGCTGGAGGTCGATCACTGGTATGAGAAATTGAGGGGTATTTTGGTACACAAGGGGCTGTTCTACTTAGTTCCAGGGGGGTGGGGTGGGACAACCGTGTCCCATGCTTGTTCTAGTTAATCCAAGCGTGTCCCATATATGGTGATACCAAACGCAGAACACTGTTTTTTGTCCTGTCCTGTTCCACCCTGTCCACCATACCAAACGCACCGTATAGCAACCCCTTATTTTTAATTTTTTGCATTTTTTTTGCATTACTAAAATTAGGAATTAAACATTTTTTTTTGAAAGAGTGGAATTAAACATTGATTGTGAAATTAATGTAATTTTGTGAGTCATAATTAGAGAGCGCGTGAAAGGATAGCTGTTAATGAGTTAGCATTTAGCAAGTCAAAATATCAAGAGGAAGACAGCGATAGCCGACCACGTGACTACATCGGTGTGAATCACCACAGACAGCTCATACCACAACATTTTAAGTTTTTAATTATTAAATATAAAATTTTAATAATAAAAAAATAATTAAATTACAAATTATGGTTGTATTCAATTCATCTTTAAAACTACAGAAAAAGATGGAAAATTGTAATTCACTCAAAATAAATACAATATTTATTGAACTTTTTGGTACCATAATTATAGTAAATCTATCATTTTTTTTTGTATAAAACAAATTAAATAATATATATTTTGATTTAAAAATAGAAATAAAACCAAACCGACACAAGTGTTCCTATCTGCTGTGTCCATGCTTACGGTAGAGCATCATCAATATCTACGTGGTATCACCATATGGAGCGTGGCAATACGCGCGAGAATATGGATCCCAAAACACCGACTACTCATAATTAGGAAAATTGACTTATAGCCAAAATATCACATTCCCTGAAAAATACATTATTAACACATTCCCCTAAACATTAAACAAAATATTAAAATATTCTTTTTATCTATTAAAATATTATTTCTCTTTCTATATATTTATTTTTTAAAGTTTTCTATTGGTTCTCTCACTTGATAATTATTTTTGGAGTGATCTCTATATTTGGAGAAAAAAACTTTCCCTTTCCAACTTCCTGCATTTTGACGATAGTTTTGAGAAAGCTGTTGGAGCAAAATATTAGGCCAAAATCCTCATTTTGGGGAAGCTATCGGAGATGCTCTTAACTATTTTTTTCGGTTTTGTATAAATAGTCAATGAGTCCGCAATTGCGGACCAAGGACACGTATCGACTCCTTAAGAACTCTAATCAGTTCGATTTTCCTTAATTTTTTTTACCAGGTCCACAACAAATAAATGAAAAGATTTTTTTAAAAGAAAAAACTGTCAGAGTCATACTTTTTGATCTAGTCCTCAATTACGAATGTGAAGTGTCTAGTGCGAAATACAAAATAATTGGCTGTGCAAAACCCAGAAAGAAATGACTAGAAGACGAATTTTAAATATTGTTTTAGCTATTTAAATCATTATCCCCGTAATTAATAGCAGTGTGGCCCACCGACCCAGCATAAACCTCATCTCCCTCTATTCTCTCGCTGCTTTAAATACCACCCTGCGTTGCCGTCGACGCCATATCCGATCAAATCCAATCCGTTGAGAGAGAAAAATCTAAGGGCAAGGAACTTGTACGCGAATATTTAGGGATGGCGACATCGTCGGCGAGGGTAGATCTGGACGGAAACACGATAAAACCGTTCACGATATGCATGATTGGTGCTGGAGGATTCATCGGATCGCATTTGTGCGAGAAATTGATGACCGAAACACCGCATACGGTGCTAGCGGTGGATGTTTACAATGACAAGATCAAGCACCTCCTTGAACCGGACTCTCTGCCGTGGGCCGGTCGCATCCAGTTCCACCGACTTAACATTAAGAATGATTCTCGCCTCGAAGGTCTTATCAAGTGCTCCGATCTGGTAAAATCTACAATTACTTTCTCAGATTTGTTTACTATAGTGTTTGTTTTACCACTCGTATTGGTAATTTGAGTTATGAATCGTCCTGGATCTGCATTTTCATCGTTAGCTGCTTAATTCTGCTTAAGAGTAGGAAATTTGATTTTGCTTTACTGTTTTATGATAAAGTGTTGATTATTCCAATAATCCGTTGAAGATATTTTGTTTGTGTTACACGATTGAAGTGTGAACTACTGAATAATACGTTACAATATGCTAATGACGGTTAGTAAGTTGCGGAGATTTATATAATGACGCGTATATGTCCCGCAATTGGTTTTTTCTGTGCTATTTAATTTATTTTGGTTGTTTGTTTGTATCTAGACGGTAAATCTAGCCGCGATCTGCACACCGGCGGATTACAATACGCGTCCTCTTGATACGATCTACAGCAATTTCATTGATGCTCTCCCTGTGGTATGGATTATGTTTTACTTAACCTTGATTTGACGTTTTTCAATTATCTCTATATTCTAAACGTTTTATTGTTTTTTACTATTAATTTAAGCAATTCAGGGATTTATAAATCGTTCCTGTGATCTTTGTTTTTTAGGTTAAGTACTGTTCGGAGAATAACAAGAGGCTCATTCACTTCTCGACTTGTGAAGTGTATGGGAAAACCATTGGTAGCTATCTTCCCAAAGATAGCCCCTTGCGACAAGTAAGGATTCAGATTTCTAGTTGTAACTGCATTTATTTACTTTTAATTTCTGAATGATTTGTTTTTTATTTGAGGGCTGTTGACTGTTTACTTAATAGGTGTAGATGAGCACATTTTAGATCACTAGAAAGTATTTGATCGAATTCAGGGATGGTCAAAGTAAAAATACACTTGACCTGAAAATTTTATTTCATCACATCAGCTTCTTATTTGCTACTCTGGAATGTGGTTATTTTGGCAAAAAAGAAAAACGAAAATCAGAGTCAGAATTGCACAGAAAATTAAGTTGTGCACCAGATCCAAATTCCCTTCAATTATGCAGTCTATGTTTTTTTAGTTCTGTTTTTTTTGCTCAAACCTTTTTCACACAATGATCTACGATATGGTTGGGAAGCATCTAAAAGCTGTGAAAAAAATACCAGTGAAGCTGAATTATTTTTCTTGGAAGTTATTTAAGTTGATGCTAATTTTGTTTTCTTTCAAATTCGTCTGTTTAACACTGTCGGATCTAAGTTTGGTCAGATGTTTTGATCAATTAAATGTGATCCGGGGCTGTTGCTTTGGTAGGGGATTAGACGTTGCCTACATTTAAGTTTGCTTGGGCAAGTTTAGAATATCTTTCCTGCTCCTCTGGGAATGTTAGTCAAGCTTGACTTGTTACAAAATTATGTTGTCTGATTGCCTATTAGTAAATTTTGACTGGAAAAAGACCCAGAACCCCATAAGGATGTAGTATATATAATTATTTGATACCAACAGCTGTTCATAGCAGGAAGCATGCCTTACTGCATTCTTGCTTATATATAGTCTTTTTGTTGATGTTATCAAACTAATCTTTTGTAATGTTTGGCCCATCCATGTTTTAATTTTGTGTGGTTCCAAAGTGGGGTTTATGATTTCTAGATTCATGAGGTTGCATTCTAAGAAACTTAAAAGTTGATAAGCTGTTCCTACATGGTGTTCGAGTTAAATGCCTAAATGTTTTTTCTTTTATAAATGTGTGCTGATGCCATATTATTATTAATTACAGTAATATGTGAATTTGTATTGCCTAGGTTATGTTTTGTGTTTGCATGTGTTATTGCCATTACCGAGGCACTCCTACATACACTGCCAATTTGTGTGTGTGATTTTGATCTTCCATCATTGTTAATCAAGTCTTCCTTTCTTGGATTATAACCATTTACAGGATCCTGCTTATTATATTCTTAAAGAAGATACATCTCCTTGCATTTTTGGTTCAATCGAGAAGCAGAGGTGGTCTTATGCATGTGCAAAACAGTTGATTGAGAGGCTAATCTACGGTGAGCATATTTGTTTTTGGCTTATGTGGTGACTCTGTCTTTGCCCTTCCTGACTTTGATTTTGTTTGCAGCCGAGGGTGCGGAGAATGGTCTCGAGTTCACCATAGTTAGGCCTTTCAACTGGATTGGCCCAAGGATGGATTTCATTCCCGGGATTGATGGTCCCAGTGAGGGTGTTCCAAGGGTTCTTGCATGCTTCAGTAACGTATGTCTAATGAATTTTAGCCATTTAATTCAATCTTATTTCTCGTAGAACGTTATGTACTGATGATGGTTTCTTGTCCTTGCCAGAATCTCCTGAGGCGCGAGCCTCTGAAGCTTGTGGATGGCGGTGAATCACAGAGAACCTTTGTTTATATTAAGGATGCTATTGAAGCTGTTCTTTTGATGATTGTATGTTACTATACTACCACAACCTTAATTTGCTTCCTTCAACATATATTTGAATTCACCTGACTCCTGAATATTGATGATGTTTAGGAAAATCCTGCCAGAGCTAATGGTCATATCTTCAACGTGGGTAACCCGAACAATGAAGTTACAGTGAGGCAACTTGCTGAGATGATGACCAAGGTAACTACTTATTATCTTCATTGGTCAAAACTGAAAAAGAAGTATTGAGGGATTTTACAGAGTGCATGTATATATATATATATATATGAATATGACAGGTATATGCAAAGGTAAGCGGAGAAGATTCAATAGAGACTCCAACCATTGATGTAAGTTCGAAAGAATTTTATGGTGAAGGTTACGATGACAGTGACAAGCGAATTCCAGACATGACCATTATAAACAAACAATTAGGTACAATTCCCTCGATCGTTTTTAACAAATGATGTACCATCTCTCAAATGAAGATGAGAGATTGATTAGTTATATAGAACCATCCATTGTTTTTTATGTTTCCTTATAATTGAGAATGGAATGGAATGGCAGGTTGGGATCCGAAGACGTCGTTATGGGACTTGCTGGAATCGACCCTGACGTACCAGCACAGGACATATGCGGAAGCAGTGAAGCAATCGATTGCAAAAGCAGTAGTGAGTTGAAAAAATGGAAAAGGGAAGGAAGGGGGTTGTTGTGTTGGTTTTTGTTTTCATCTTAGTTTGGTAAGGAAGGGAAGGGAAGGGAGACTTGGACCTGTAATGTGTAGTAAGTAGTAAGCAAGGAAGGGAACTGTTGGCTGGCTGGCTGTATAATTCTGTATAACACCAAAGAATTGGGTTACTTTTTTCCTGGCAGTGTGCTAAGGAGATGTCTGTTTTGCTTTTCGTTTGCGACCCAGTATTTATTCTTTTATCAGGTCTTGTCAACTGGACCTTGTTATAGTTTGTTTATTTATTTATTGTATGTTCCATCTGGGTGTTTATGTTTTCTCATATATTACTTGTTAAATAATCAATTTCAGCCAGGGGTACTTGTATTCAATGATTCAATCAAGCTAAGCTATTATTCTCTTATACTTACAAGCACAGTCAGCCAGGTGTTTATGTTTTCTCATAAGAGGTTGTTTGGTTGATTTTTTTTATTAAGCCATGTGGAATAATCTGTCTTTATAGATTGAGAAGGTTTTTACTTGTCTTTATAGATTGAAAAGATTTTTGCTTGTCTTTATAGATTGAGAAGGTTTTTGCTTAGGAGAGGTTTTTGATAAATGGAATGAGGCTGTTTTTTAATTGAGAGGGGCAAGCTTGAAAAGAGGCTTGGCTTTCCGCATTAAGCTCCTCCTAGAAGCTGAATAAGCAACTTTCTATATCGTTAAATCATTATCAAATAGTTATGTATAGCTAATCGAAGAATTATATATAGCTAATCGAAGAAGCTGAGTTCTATTAAGTTGATTAAGCTGATAACAAACTTTTGGTTTAGTGTATGCCATCTTGGCTGGACCTGTAGAATAGCAAGGAAATATTCTGAGTGGTCTTAAAAGGGACTTGAATGATGACTTCTAAAGAGGAGCTTTAAACTCCAAACTTAAAAGTTTGTGTTGGGAATTTTTGTTTATTTGAATTTACCTAGCGATGTCCATAAGCAGAAGCAAGCACGTGATGGTGGATAAATATTTTGGTATCAAGGTATTCAAATCATCTATAAATATACTACATTTTGCTAAAATAATGAAAATGATGTGTGAAATTGAGAGAGTAAAATCAAACAATGAAAAATGGTGTGTGAGATTGAAAGAGTAAAATCAAACTCACCAAATATCAGGATTTGAAAACTTCAACAAATAAAAAGCCCCGTTATGATTGATTAAGCTTAATGAATAAGATTAGATTATTGATAGAGTGTTGTAAGCATGAGTGACGTGAAGCAAGTTTACGCCAATTTTGTATGTAGCTTTACAAATAATAAGGAAATATAAAACCATAATTTCCTTTTCTTTTTCTTCTTCTTCTTCTGTTTTGTTATTCATTTTGGCTCTAAAACAAATATATGAGTTAATACCAACAAATTTCTTATCCAACCAAAAACATTGGTATAACCCCTTCCTTAGAGCAACTCATTCCCTAGAACAAAAAAATGTAAATTGGTGGAGTCATGGACACCAAAAATTGCCTTGTCTTTAAGCACACGACATTCACGTTGTTTAAACAAGAGGCTGACATATTTGTCGTTCTCGTTCATCACTATCAAAAAAAAGTTTTCTTTGCCTTCTGGTTGGAGTTTAAAGACCGACAAAAACGTCATTTTAGCGTACGATTGGAGTTGCTCTTAGAATGTAGCTTGCTTCAATTAAGCCGATGAATATTTTACATAACAATAGATATATTACATGTTTAATTGTACATTTGAATACAAGTCATATCAATTTTAAAGAACTTTACCAACATACCTAGTGGATATGGGATCGTCCATTCCCACACGACGTGCACGTTCTCCGCACGCGGCTTGGATTTCCCCAACACAATTAAACATAATAATCCATATATCAACTTAATATATTAGAGATCCTACTTAAAATTTAATAAAAAAAGATGTAATAAACATGGTATAAGTCATAAAAGATATGGATGATAGAATGACAACAATTTAATGAAAATAATATTCGTATCATCCATATTAAAGTTTAATAAAATAATGTAACAATTATGCTACAACTCTTAAAAGACACGGGGGCGAGAAAATGACAACTTAATGAAATTATATTTCTATATCAACTATTATATTAGAATTTTTTTTATTAAAATTTAATAAAATATTGTAATAAATATGCTATAACTATTAAAAGAATTCAGAAAAATTACTCTATGACCTGACAACTTTATACTTTACTTAAATACTCATAAGACCATCCGCATCCATTCCATTCTAACCCACATTTTTTCACTGTCACATCAGCGCTACATCATTTTTCCCTTCCAACCCATTCTAACCCACAAACCCCCACGTCCATCCCACACCACCATCCCATCTTTTATTTATTTTTATTTTTATTTTTGTTACAAGTATATTAATTTAAATAATTTAAATTTTATAAATAATTTATAATTTAATATAAGATAAAACAATTAATAAAATATTTCATAAATTGAAACTACAATTTTAACCTTACATAACCAAATTAAAAACATAAAAAAAATACATAATTTCAAATTAAAAAACTACAAATTTCACCAACCATATAGTTGTCGAAGCAACTCTTTGTGGGCTAAAACCACATTTAACTCGTTACCCGTGAGATGATCATGTGGTTTGATGTAAAACTTGAGATCTTTTCGCATTTCTCTTTGTTTCAAAGCTTCCGCTTTTGTCTTTGCCGCTTCCGCTTTTGTCTTTGTCGCCTCGGCTTTGTCCCTCGCGGTTTTCAACATTTCCTCCTCCACGGTTAGTATTTTTTTATTTGCAACGTTTATATTCTCGACATACGCCATAAGATTCTTCAACGCCTCGTCCTTTTCCGCCGTCTTTGTGGAGGATGACGCGACACGTTTACCTTTATCTCTCCCCGTCGGCCGTGTCGGTTCTTGTACGAAGACATCCTCCTCCTCATGGCTTTCTTCATTAAGGTTGAACCGAACACGTGCGTCAGAAGACGTCGTGTTTGGGTTTGAATCCGATGTGGACTTGCTCCGTTTTGAGGGCCTCGGGTTATCGTCTATGGAATGTACGATCTTCCACTTAGGGTGGTCTTTCACAATTCTCCAAGCCGTCTCGTGGGAGAAAGGCTTTTGGTTATTATCTGCCCGATACATCGTGTGTGCCCTCTCCGTTTCGGGAACCGTTTCTTCGACCTCAACGTCCTCCGAATATGTTTCTTGTTGTAGTAGTTGTTGGAATTGCCCACCTTGATTATATTGTGGAAAGCCACCTTGCATAAATGGTTGAAAGCCGTCTTGATTAACTTGTTGGAATCCACCCGAATTAAATTGTTGGAATCCACCCGAATGAAATTGTTGGAACCCAATTTGGAGGGTGTTGGGTGAATACATAGGGTATTGTTGTATGCTTCCATGGTAGGTTGATGGTGGTGGTGTAAGATTGAAAATATTTTCCGTCGGGGACGATTGCGAGCTCGTGCCTCGCGATTTGGAACCTCGTCGTGGTGTTGTGAACCCTTGTGTTTCTTTATCCATTATGATTTTTTTGAAGAAAGAAATAATATTGAGAGAGTAGAATGAAGTGGGGAAGATGGGAGAGATTGAGAGTAAATTTGTTTGTGTGAAAAAATAAGTAAGTTAATATTAGTATTTATAGGATAGAAATAATTACAAAAAAAAAAATCACTCCAACATCCATATTAACGGCTATATTTCAAAAAAAAAAATTTAGATGGGAGACCCAACCCGAGCTGGTTGCCCAACCCGGGAGGGTTCCATCCCACGCCAACCCCAAGGGGTGCGATGGTGTTTAAATCCAACCAGCCCCGACCCGGGCGAACCCAAGGTCCCGATGCAGTAAGTCTAAGAGCATCTCCAATGGCCAAGCTTTAAAGACTTGAAGAATAACTTGAGGATGGGTTAACCATTGGAGTATGGACTTGATGATGGGTTTACTCATCAAAGACTTGGTGAGGCTCAAGCGTTTGACAATTTGTTTGTGAGAGGCATAAGAAAGAGAGTGTACATTTATGGTAGACCCAAATAAATTTTATATTTTTTTATTCTATCAAGTCATTCAATATATTTGACCATTGTGGATGCCCTAAGTTTTTAGAAGAAAAAGCTTTTACATTTAGAAACAAAACAATATATATATATATATATATATATAGATGGAGGTTGAAAAAAACGGAAAACTGAATAACACTTTAGGGGCCCTTCATCTGGACGGTATGCATTTGTGCGTACAGATAAATTAAGTTGACTTTTTGGTTTTTATGCACAAGTGCATTATGCATTTGCACATGTTAGAAATTACCTGTATGCACAAGTGCATACCGTCCAGATGAAGGGCCTCTAAGGTGTTCTTCAGTTTTTTGTTTTTTGAGGTTTTCTCTTAAACCTGACCCTATATATATATATATATATATATATATATATATATATATATATATATATATATATATATATATATATAGGGGTGGTATCGGGTACAAACCAAATAGATTGTACAAACTGTACAAACCCATCACCACCAATCACGTAACTTCTTTTTTTATATCCATAAGGGTATTTTAAGGCTTTTAGCATATTTTTAATTTTTTTAAATATATTATTTTACCCTTTGTAACTGTTAGATGAAAAACTAAATTAATCGTCCGGCACCGACGACCGGAAAATATAGATTCATGAAGCCAAATTATATATTTATGAAGCCAAAATATAGATTAATGAAGCCATATTACAGATTCATGAAACCAGATTGAGTTTGTAGGGTTTGTACAATCCATTTGGTTTGTATTTGATACCCATTATAGTAACTTAAACATCATTTATCAATATCAATTTGACTCATAAATGATTGAACATAAGACTTTTATGAAATTAATTAATGGTTTGAGTTACTTCACCATACCTACCTTAAAATTGAAGCAAACACCATCACTTTTAACATTTCAATATTCTTTTCTACACATGCTTTTGTTTGAAGATGAATGCAACTATTGATGGAAGCACACATTCAAGTGGGTCCTCAGTTCAATTGGATTGGACCCATTCATATCTCACTTTCTTTTTAGGAACAAGGTCAAGTCCAACAAGTATACTGTTTCTATTTAGGGTCTATTAGATATGAATAATGAATGGGTCATGGGCCTTGAGTCTACTTGAACATCGTGTCATAAGAACATTATTGATAAATTCACTAAAACCATACAATTGTAGGACATAAATCCGGGATTTTTGAACTATCTTGATGATATGATTGGAATTTACATCTAAAAATCCGAATTTTTCTTTTATGTCTCTTAACCTTTTTTCTTAAAAATATAGATCACCAAACTTTTAAAATTGTCTGTAACTAACTAAAAATGTTTTAAAGTAAAACAAACATAAATCAATTTTACCGTTCCCAAACCCTATGTTATTCAAACCTCAAGCAAACACTGGAGTCAACAGCTTGATTGATTATATAGAGAACGAACAACGATGGGGGCGACCGGGACTGACGAGGGGGAGTGATATCGTTGTTCGCGAGGGTTTTGAATGACGTAGGGTTTGGGAACGGTAAAATCGATCTGGATTTCTTTTTTACTTTAAAATCTTCCTAGATTACATGTAGTTTTTTTTGTTAAAATGATGCACTTAACCAATTTTTAAAGTTCTAATGATTTATTTATTCAAAAAAAATATTCAAGGATTTAATCATTCAAAATGAAAAAGTTTAATGGTTTTTCCATTCCAAGTGAGAACTTTTAGGGGGTTTGGGATTGCTTATTTTTTTTGACTTATTTACTTATTGTTTTTCCTCACCGCAAATAAGCTATTTTTAGTGTTTGTATTGAAAAAAAAAAAAGTGCTTATGACTTTTCTCCACCACAAATAAGTTGTTATTTGTCAAAATTTCATTTTTACCCCCCAACTGCTTTTTAGCACGACATAAGTTAATAAACACTTTAAAAAAATATAAGTTGTTTTAAATAAGCAATCCCAAACACCCCCTTAATGGTTTTTTCCATTTAAAAAAATAGTTTAAAGACTTAATCGTTCAAAATGAGAAAGTTTAATTGTTTTTTCGTTTAGAAAAATATTTTAGGGACTTAACCATTCAAAATGGAATAGTTCGTTGAATTTTTTTGTACTTTTTTCCTTATTTTATCTATATAATCTTTTATAAGAATGTGATTGAGATTGTAAATTATTACATGATTTGTTACGGTATATTCTATCACAATTAATCACATTTTTAGTATGATCTAACAATTCAGAATTTTTATCGAAAAAATTGTTCTACCGAAATCCAAACCACCTACTTTGATGATTAAGAGGTAAGCATTTAAATATTAGATATAAATAATCGACTTATTTTCTTGATTACTTTAAAAATTAGTGAAAAAGATTGGATTATTTATATTTGTATAGTTATTGAAGGAATAAATGTACGATTCTCGTTGGATCCAAGGCTTTTCGATAGCTGCACTCAACGTGTTCGACAAAATTCCTCACTCACACAAGACACACCACGCCGGCCATCTCCACTTCTACCCCTCTCTCTCTTATCATTAGCAGTGTCAGAATGTGTTCAAAATTCATTCTAAAGCCAGCATCAATGAAATACCCCACTCAACATCCACATACAAATACTAAAAGACACATATTTGTGTGTGGGAATCTGTTTATCTTGTAGCGATGGTTGTGTTTTTTAGTAGATGGGTGTTGACTCAAAAGCGGGAATCTTGAAAGCATTCTCTTTAATTTATTTCCTTTGGTTTCAAATATATAATAAATGGGACCATTTTGGTTGCTGGGGTGGGTGTGATTAAATGATGTTGGGTTTGTCCCCATGGCACTCCCAAGATTTTTTTTATGAAAAAATACCCCCCACAAATAGAAAACACAAAAAGCTTACTAGCTGTATTGTATAGAAGAAGACATCATTATTGCTTTTCCTCTGTCATCTCCAAAGAATGATCCGACCGACTCGGTTTGATGACTCAGTTTCTTGATTCTTTAAGTTTTGTCGGCTATCTTTTTATAGGTGTTGTGTTTTGGAATAAGAAATTTGGAGTGATTGTAGATGATGGGTTTTTGATGTTTTTGGATTTGGGAAAGTAAAGATCATCCATGGCTCCTGCTGGAAAAGCTTTGGGGTTCTATAATGAAGCCAATGACTGGTAACCCCTCTTTCTTTTTCTCTCTCTAACTGAATGTGTTTAATGTTTATTGCACTGGCTTTTGGTTCAAATGGTGATCATTACCTTAAATACAATCTCATGGGTTTATTGGAATTCAATTTACACTTGAAAAAACAATTGGTTATATTCTTTAGAATTCAGGAAAACAAGTGTATTTGGTGGATGAATCAATTAGAGAAATAATCTTCAGGTCATGGTTTCAAATGGATTTGAGTTATTGGAATAGCATCTGAAAAGGATGCATGCAGAGGAGCTATTTTAGCTGAATGACCTTCTAAAAAACCTGAATCAGGGGCAGACTGTTTTAAAGAGGGGCAGGTGTCAATGAGCTAATTTTTTTAAAGGATAATTCTTCTCCAACCGGGTCCTTTGGATAAATGATCTTAAATGAGTTTTATCAGGATCATGACCTTCTTAAAACACATTTAGCTTAAATGAGTTTTTAATTAGGTTGTTTGGCTGATTGTTTTTGGTTTGTTTGTGTCAGGTTTTGTAATGCAGGGTTGCCAAGTGATATCACCATTGTTATAGACAAAGTAAACTTCCATCTTCACAAGGTAATGTTTCTTCACATTTAATCTCATGCCCTCCCATGAACTGCGCCTTAGAAGGGAATTGATTCGGTGGATCTCCATATATCTTATCCTAATGTGCATCCATTTCTCATCTAACGGTTGATAACCATTTCTCACGTGAACCTAAACTTCTCACCGGAACCCAGCTTTGCATTTGTTATAACTCCAAACATTAAAAGCCATAGGTTGTCATATAGTGTTGTGGCTCGTTTTTATTAATCAATATGGTATCAGAGCCAGAGCCAAGGTCTATCAGTCTAGGGACTCAAAATTTTGGGCAATTTGTATCCGTCTAGCCCCCTCTCGACACTTTGGGACAATCTGTTCCCATTAAGCCTCCATTGGAGGGGGTGTGTTGGAGTCCTGCATCGGCTAGACTTGGACCATTTTTCTCCTCAGTATATGTTGGAACCTCCCTTCTCTCAGGGATCTCTTGGAGAATAATCTAAGGGCATGTTTGTTAGCAAATTAATGAGCTTAATGGGACCGACAGCTTATTCAGCCAGCTATACATGACTGTTTGGTAGTGGCTTAGTGATATAAAAAATGACTTATTCAGTAAGCTTTTAGGGGGGAGCTTTATGCAGAAAGCCATGTCTTTCCAAATCTGTCTCTCCGAATTATAAAACACGCTCTTTCAATCTATGAAAAAACCCTCAAACAAAGACCTTCCCAATCTATACAAACAGATTAATCCACACAGACAATTATATCTATACAAGACTTCATGGAAAACCAACCATCGGATGTTCAAAAGAACTCTATGCCATTCTATAACTAAGAGCATAAATCTAAAAAAAAATCATCTCCTCTTTCTTTAATCTATAAAAATCTAGTTTTGTCTCCTAGAAAAGTGCTTCTACAATATTAGCATGTGTTTCTGCTTCCTTTGCATCTGTTTTTATCCCATGTCAAGTTACTGATATCAGTTTTCTATAACTGCATGTATTTTTTATTTTATTTTTGCAGTTTCCCCTATCATCAAGATGTGGGAAAATAGAAAAGTTAATTAAAGAAACTCAAAATACCGATAAAGATTCTTGCACCATAACTCTAGAAAATATTCCTGGTGGGGCCAACGCATATTTGGTGGCGGCTAAATTCTGTTACGGTGTCCGTGTGGAACTTACACCCAGGAATATAGTTATCTTTTATTGCGTGGCAAACTATCTTGAGATGTTTGATGAGTATGGAGATGACAACTTATTTGGAAAAGCCGAGAATTACTTCCATAAGAATATACTAAAAAACTGGAAGGATTGCATGGTTGCTCTTCAGAGTTGTGAAACCGTTATAACAGAAGCAGATAATCTCGAGATAATTAGTAAATGCTCGAAAGCTATATCGATGATGGCTTGTACGGATCCCAGTTTGTTTGGGTGGCCAATGATGTTGTATGGCCGCTTACAGAGCCCTGGCGGCAGCATTTTATGGAATGGAATCAATACGGGTGCAAGAATCAGAAGCTCGGAATCTGATTGGTGGTTTGAAGATATCTCGTATCTTGGCGTGCCTTTGTTCGAGAGGCTTATAAAGACGATGGAAGCTAGGGGCATTCGAGCTGAAAAGTTAACAGGTGCCATGATGATCCCTTTTATATTATATTGTTTCCCATTGTTTTTGTTGAAAACAAGGGTATAAAGGTACATTTGCAAGGGAGAAACTACGGGTTTTCCCACACTATGGCGACTTAAATTATTTGAATTGTATACTAAAATAATGATCTTTTTAATGTCATAAAGCAAGCTCTTAGATAGGACCCCTACAAAGTAGTAAAAACTTTAGGATGGGTGCGTTTGGTAGGCGAACAAGACTGGACTAGAGTGAGGTGGGTGAGTGAAAGAATTGTGGAAGGTTTATATTGACATGGGTAATTTAGTAATTTACCTATCTTGTACCATCTTTCTGATATTTGTTTCACCTATTTTGCTGCGACAAAAGAAATGCTTTTTTGTTCCACTAAAAAATTGACATGGGTAATTTAGTAATTTACCTGAGGGCATGCTTGTTAGTAGCTTAATGAGCTTAATTAGACCCACAACTTATTTGGTCAGCTATACATGACTGTTTGGTAGTGACTTAATAATATAGAAAGTGGCTTATTCAGTAAGCTCCTTCCATTTATAAAAATACCCTGCCAAACAAAAACCTTTTGAATTTATAGAGACAAATTAATCCACACAGACAGCTTTATCAATACAGGACTTAATGCAAAACCAACCAAACATCCCCACATACGTTATCTTAAATTATGCACTACTTGCTCCCTTTTGACTTTATTCCCGGATTTTCCCTTTTGTTTGCAGGAGCCATTATGTATTATTCTCGAAAGTATCTTCATGGTTTAGGCAGATGGCAAGGGGGGCAGAGTACGAAATCTAGATCCATTGCAAGCTTTAGCATGAAACCCGCCATTGTTGATCAGCGAGTTCTACTGGAAAGCGTTGTAAAACTGCTTCCCGAAAAAAAGGGCAAGTCTTTCTGTCGTTTCTTGTTGGCACTTTTACGTGTTGCTTTGATTTTGGGTGTTAATGGAAAGTGTCAAAATTCTCTTGAAAGGAAGATAGGAATGCAATTGGAGCTTGCTACATTAGATGCCTTGTTGATTCCTACATATTCGGATTCCGATACTTTATATAACAGTGATTGTGTTGAAAGGATAATCAATCATTTTGTGAGTTCCGAAGAAACCGTTACTGCCTTTTCTCCACCTTCGATTGGTTCAGACGTGTCGCCATCGTCTGGACGATTAAGGAAAGTTTCAAAGCTTGTAGACAGTTATATGGCAGAGGTTGCGTCTGATGTGAACTTGAAACCTGGAAAGATTCGATCGTTAGCAGAGGCTCTTCCTGAATCGTCAAGATCTCTGAATGATGGGCTGTATAGAGCTTTGGATGTATATTTCAAGGTCTGTTGCTTGAACTCTTTCTATCTCTTTGAGTAATTTCAAGTTAATGGGTTTTTAGCTTAATTGATTAAGCTATACAAAATGTTTGATTTTAACTTAAACTAAGGGCCTGTTTGTTAGCAGCCTATTGAGCTTAATGAGATTAACAACCTATTTGGTCAGCTATACATGACTGTTTGGTAGTGGCGTAATGAAATAGAAAGTGGCTTATTCAGTAAGTTTCTAGGGAGAGCTTTATGCAGAAAGCCAAGTTTTTTTCTTCCAATCATGCCCCTTCCAATTAAAAAACACGGTCCTTCCATCTATGAAAAATCCTCCCAATCTATACAGATAGATTAACCCACACGGTTAGCTTTATCTATACAGGACTTGATGGAAAACCAACCAAACAACCCCTAAGAGTTGGCCTTAACTTGTTCAGCCATCCACCCTGTCCTTTTGGATTAAGCCAGGGTTTTTTTCTTCCAAAATTACCGTGTCCTGAAAATTTTAATCCCACTTGTTAAAAATTGAACAGTCTGCTAGCAAATTCATAAATTAAAATTTTTATTCAAACAGTGATGCTGAACTGTTTTAACTATATTTAAAGTTATTATGTATTGTGTGATGTGATGAGCTCGTTGAATTTATATTATATTCAATATTTAATTATTCATAACTTGTTATGCTTTTTGTCATCCAAAAGATTTATCAAACAATTATATTTCATTCGGCACTTATCTAGACAGAGGTTATAATCGTAGTTTTTGTCATTTAGTACAAAAATTAAACAATTTATCTTAATTCATCCAGACAGCTTAATGGTAACATAAGTCTTAATGGGAAGAAAAAAAATCAAACATACCCTAATTATGTTCAACAAAAAACTTGATGAAATGAAATTCCATCATGCAGGTCCACCCGTGGCTACCGGAGAAAGAAAAAGAACAGCTTTGCAACATCATCGACTACCAAAAGCTTTCTATCGACGCTTGTGCTCATGCTTCTCAAAACCCGCACCTCCCGCTTAGAGTCGTCCTCCAAGTCTTGTTTTTTGAGCAGATGCAGCTGAGAACCGCTCTAGCTGGCTACGTTAACGTGTTGGATAACGAGAACCCCCCAACTGGTCCAATGAGCATTGTGCCAAGTGGCGGCACCGCAATGGCTGGACAGATTGTTCAGAGAGACGGGTGGGTGACCATTGTGCGTGAAAACCACGTTATGAGAGTGAGCATGGAAAGATTGAGGTCTAGAGTTGGAGAACTCGAACAAGAGTTTGATAAATTGAGGCAAGAAATGAGAAGGGTAAGTAGAACACATAGTTCTCTTGAATCTCCGTGGTTTCTTTCTAGAACATTTGGAAAATGCAAACTCCTTCCTCGGTCATCAAATGCTCAGGAAGACGTTGTGGAAAGCACGGGGCCCGCTACCCCACGGGGGTCAACGGACCAACCACGGGCCTCCCATCATTCCAAGCATCATTGAAGATCTTTCGTTGAGAAAAGGTTTTACTTGAAAACTGCGATTTAATTGGTCACGACACCAGAAAATCCATCTTGGATGTTTAGATATGATGGATGTGGACATCTGTTATGGATTTTCTGGTCTCCTGCACATTCTTTGTCAACTGGTGCAGCTTTAGTTGAAGTATATAACACAGGTGTGAGATGAAACTGTAATACTAAATTATATATAGAGAGAGATTATACATGTTCAGTCCCCGAAATCATGTAAGTTTGTTTATTTGAATAGTAAGAGATTTTTATTGCCCTCTCTATATCTCTCTCAAACACACACACACACACACTCCACACAAAAAGGAATGGTAGAGCTTGGTTATGATACTATTTGAGAATATGTGGAATCCATTAAATTACTTTCCAATAGAAGCCTTTGAGGAGAGAAGGGGGGTTCCGATATATATTGAATAGAAAGTGTGCAAGTCTAGCTGATGTGGGACCGTAACACTGATCAGCATTTTCGTTTAAAGTTGGAACCAAGGTTTACTTTGTGTTCCCTCTTTTGTCTATAGTCTTGGAGTTGTAATTTGGTAAAAGTCTGGTACAGCAACAGATGCAACTGCCCTACATGTAGCTTAAGTATTTTGGGTATGCAGATTAACAGATGGTAACTGATTCTTGTTGTGCACATTTCTGAAAGAAAAGGAATTACATATACATATACATATATATGGTGGAATTGGAGTTGTATTTTGCAGATCTTCTTGGGGCATTTGGTGATTCTGGTGTAAGCTCTTCCAAGCAGGTTGTTATATTCCCCACACCCATTTCAATTTAGTTTCTAGTTGGAATTCTTTTATTTCATAAAAAAAGGGTAAAACAAGAAAATCAGAGTGTTGTAACTTGTATCATATACCGGCAAACATCTGATGGAAACTGCAGCATTACTATTAATATTATTGCATAATTTGTTGATGAAAGCTGCAAGAAAATCAAGGTAAGGTTCTCTTTGTTTGTATCGTTTTCCTCCGCTCTTGTTTCTTTCTTTTATGGATCTCATCTTCATCTCTCTCTGTGTTTTTGGTACACAGACAGGACTAGACTAGACGGGTCGAGACTGGATGATCGAGAGTAAGGCGGATGAAACAGTTGTGCAAGGTTTTAGAGTTTTAATTTGACATGATAGTGTAGTTATTTTTCAATCTTGTCTTATCAACATGATGTTTGCTCCACCTATTTTGGTGTCCCACTAAACTGTCTTGTCCGAGTCTAAATGTCGCACCAATTTTTTTGTTCCTTCATGTAAATGGGACCCATAGTGAAAGTGTTATATAAATCAACAACCAAAAAACAAATATGCGACCATTTTTTGTTTCAAAAACAACCAACAAAACACAATGTGAAAACTTGTCCTTTAAAGTCTACCAAAATTTCATATGATCAAATAATCAGGTTTAAGCTCATTAACTTACAGAGCAAACCAACCCATGAAGAAAACGATGATAAGCAATAAAAACCTCTGCTTATCAAAATGGTATAAAACTCCCCCACCACAAAAACCAACCAAACACCACAACACAAAAACAAGTATATATCAACCAAATTCTCTCTTTTCCAACTCCAAACCAATACTGATTCCTGCCATTCCCCCATTCCATTCCATCTAATCAATCAAACCATACACATTACTAACGCCATTCTCTACAATGGCCACATTTCCAGACACCATCTGCCTCCAAAGGTGGTTCATCGTCCCATGGTGAACACTGTTGGTGAATCCACAGACCACAGGTTTGGCAGTATAAATCTGGGGATGGTTCGGTTAATGAACACACGTTACAAACCGACTCCACTGAAAACATTGGCTCTTGCTCATCGTATGCGATTCCCATTTGGTACTGCTCAGGGTGGTTACAATCCTCCTCTGCTGCAACCGACTCCCCAGGTGGATCGCCATTGTCGGATGCAAGCAACTCATTGAACGAAAAATACGTCTGTGGTTCAAATTCCATGTCCTCGTAGTTAAGATCTTCGTAATCGAACATCATGTCATCTTCAAATCCATTTGTAGAAACATTCCATTCCACCATAGGAGATGACGATTCCACTCCAGGGTTCGGGTTGTTTCCCATTGGCGGTTCAAAACTTGCTGAACATCCATCTGATTCCTTCTCCGACTTCATCTGCCTCCTGACCTGTAGCTTCTTCGGCACAGACCCAGGACCAGGACCCACACCAACACCAGCACCAGACACTTCAATGTTTCGGTCTTTGACTGGGTCAACCATTGGGGAAGAATAAAGAGAATCGTCCTCTTGAATATTTATAGTCTCTCCTGTGTCCAAGGCTGAATTAGCATCAGGTTCCCGTTCATTCGCTTGTTCAGCGTTGGTTTCACACTTGGAAACTGGTTCTGGATTTTTTGGCTTTTTCTTCTTGAAAACAGGTTTCTTCTTTAACTCCAATTTCCTTCTGGCTTCTGGATCCATGTAAGGACAGAAAGGTATACGAATCCTGCGACACCGACAACACTTGAACCCAAACAACTCCAAAATTTTCGACTCCTTCAACTCAACTGCCTCCGCATGATACCACCCTGCAAATGTACATAATAAGCCCAATCCATTAGTATTTACACTTTTACAGATGATTAAATATATGCAATCAAACGATTAGGACACTTACTAGTGCAGTCAGTACATCTAATATACATCAAATCAGAGTTATACGGCTTCGTACAGAGGTGGCACACAGGTGCCAACAGATTCCCATTCGGATTGCCCTTCAAAAGCAAGTTCTTTAACCTGAAGTCGATCCCCGTGTCCTGTGGGTCCTTTTTCTTCCATATCAAACCCCACGATAAATTAGTTTTGCTGCTTTTCTTCCCAACACCAGAATCATTAGTTGTTAGCTTCTTCTCAGATGATTCTAACGGAGGCCTTATCCTTATCCGTATACCATTCTTCTCAGATGATTGGTCCACAGATTCTGACGGACGCCTTTTACCATTTTTCTTTCCACTTCTACTGGTTTTCCGATTACTGGTTGTAGAATTCTTCTCAGCTGATTGATTCGGATATTCTAACGGTGGCCTTCCGTAACCATTTTGTTTTCCTCCTTTGTTGACTGTTGCCGGATGTTGACTTTCTGGCCCTCGCAAGAGCAAAGGACTAGTAGGAGAATCGCCAACGATTTCATTTTGAGGTGTGACAACCTTTTCTTGGTAACACCGTTTACAAGTGATTATGAATTCAACGTGTTCCCCCGTTTGAACATTTGCACGAACAGCACAGTGGGCATGACAATAACCTGAAACAAGGGAGGAACATAAACTACTGATCTTAACCAAATGTTTTTATGGTGTTTAAAAAAATTAACCCTCTCAATGTTTTAAAAAAGGAGTAAATTACGTTGTTCGTCCTTGCGGTTTGTTAAAAGTTGCGGATTTCATCCCTGTGATTTGCAAATTCATTTCTATTTTCGTCACAAGGCCAAAACACTACTTTTAAGTTTTAAGTATGAAGAACTAAAATAAAAATTAATTGTAAACCATAGGAATGAAAAAATCAATAAAATTTAAATTATAAGAACGAAAAAGGTAATGAATTATAAACCATAGGGATGAAAATCATAATTTCAAACACATAAGGACGAAAATAGATATTTTCAACAAACCACAGGGACTAAAACCATAACTTACTCTAAAAAAATTAACATACCTTGACATGCACTGCACCTTGCGGCAAACCTGAATACAATAACAGAAAACTATATAAGGTTGTGGAAAAAGAACAAAGACCAAAAAGGATACGATCAATGAAGATAATACATTACCTAAATGGAACATCAAGTTGACACAAAGTACAGAAGCATTTCCCCATATTATCCTTCTTCTGCGATAGAAAAGAAAATATATTTTTGCCAGAAGCTTTTAACTGTTTTTTGTGCAAGTTCGATAATGTGCTCACGGGTTTATCAGCAGTTGTCAAAATCACGTTCACCGCTTCCTTCTCGTACTCTTTGATCAGATACAAAGGAATACGCATCTCAACAAACCAGTATTTATCCTTACCATCTCCAGTTTTCTCTACTTCCAATATATTCTTCAAAACACGAGAAGGAAGATGCTTTTGATTCTCGAAAACAACGCCGTAGCTGATTTTATTTCCCGAAACTTTCTTATCGACAATGCAAGCGTTCCTGAAAGCGGAAGCCTCTGTCTCTGGACCTTTTCCATCCTGAAGAGGCTGTTCAGGACGAAGAAGCTCGTTCCATCTCACATGAAGGTCTAGGTATCTGACCTGTTGCAAGATAGAAAATGGTAAATAACAAGCATCAAAAGGTTTTCAACAGGAAGTTCAATATGTTACCTGCAAGCAACTTTTAAAAAGGCTTACCTGAAGAGCAAGCTGTGATGCAGTCTTGCTCATTTCTACTGCAGCTCGCCAGAGGAACTGCCTGCTTCTTTTAGGAACCTCAACACCGTCAACATATTGCACACCATTTATTTTTCCACAACCACCTATTCAACAAGTGAAAAAAATTAATTACATTTTCTCTTAAACCATTCAACAATGACCAATAACAGCAATAATAAGGTTATACCAAGCAAGTAGGGGTGACAAAAAGTGACCCAACCAGACAACCCAACCCAAAACTAGCAGGTTGAGTTGAGATTTTTAACCAACTTAAGTAAATGGGTCAACCCGCCTAACCCATTTATTTAAGTAGGTTGGGTTGGGTTGGGTTGAAATTTCTGACCCGCTTACAACCCGTTTTCAACCCATTTAAAATATTATATAATTTTGTTATGTTTTTAATTAAAAGTCATTATTTAATTATAATATCTATTTAAAATATTATATAATTACAACCTTGTGAAAGTGGAAGTCTGAGTTACTTAGAAATTAAAGATTTCCAATGATATATGAACAATTTATTTGCATTTGTGGTTGTGTTTTATTCAAACTTTGAACAATTTATTTGTATTTGTCATAAAATTAAATAGTCTAATCCTTTTTATTTTATTTCAATTTTTAAAATTAAATCGGTCAACCTAGGTTCAACCCATTTATTTAACAGGTTGGGTTGAGAGAATCATAAACAGGTTAAGTTGGGTTGAGAGAATCATAAACAGGTTAACCTGTTGCCAACCCATTTAGGTAACAACCCATTTAGGTAACAGGTTGGGTTGGGTTGAAAATCTCAACCCATTTAATTAAGCAGGTTGGGTTGGGTTGGGTTAAGATTTTCAACCCACTTAATAAATGGGTTGAACCCAAACCCAACCTGACCCAATGCCACCCCTACAAGCAAGTGGCAACAGATTGTATATGGCCAAGTATTAACAAAGATGTATGTAGTTGATTGCAGTTTTACCCTGTCGACCAGCATTCTTGATCATCCTCTGTGGTAATACTCCTTTCTGAAATATATGCTTAGAAAGCATACCACCTCGCCACCAAGCAAAGTTGGTTGATAAATCATTTCCATCAGCATCAGCGACTTCAAGTATTACAGCTGGTTTCCGACCACGCCTACCTGGTCCACGTTTTTGAGTTGGTCCCGCCACATTTTTAGCGTTTTGGGTGACTTGATTTTCAAATCCCATATCATCTACAAGCCTGACCCAATCCGCTGAAAAAGCTATGTCGCGAACGTTCCTCTCAAACTACATACAAATAATAAGATTGTATCAACATGAGCACATGACATAAATGTAAAACAATAACAATAATAATAAGCAGAATGCAGGTATGCAACCTCCATTCTCATTCAGCAACATCTATGATTTCTTGGCTTCCACTTATTTCAAAAGACAACTAGGTTTAGCTTTGGATACATTCTAAAATAAAACAAAATTAATACCTGAGAATTGTGTATAGTTTGCAAAACTACATTTGCCTTTAGGTCCATATTGCAGAATCTACCATCCTTCCTTTTTATAATAAAAGCACAATATTGCTCTATGAATTCATATGCATTATGCATAACATCCTCTTTTATGACACATCAACTTCAAGAAATCAAAATTTGTGGTTTTTGACTTCTTGGACCAATAGGAAATGCTAAGAGTACGAAATGCATTCAGAACAACCCAATATTCTCAAATGTTGGATAGGGATTAAATGGTTAATGTACATCTGGAAAGTGCATAAGATGGTAGATTGTTTAATAGGGCATGTTGGTGGCACAAAAGGTAGGTTTTGTAACTAAAACTATCTCAAAGGGTGGCAGATTTTGTAATAGAGCCTGTTGAGTGCATCCGTGTCTACTCTATGGCGGGATTCCAACTTGAAAAGGGATCAATCCAATTACAGTTATCAGCTAGATGGACAAAACGAGGGTATATCATTATTTTCTAATTTAAGATACGGATTTAAAAGGTTATGTATATCTGGAGAGTGCAAAAAAAGGAAGATACCCTTCAAAAAAAATCAAAACTTTGTGGAATAAAACCAATACTTGAAAAAAAAACAAAGGCTGGGCTAATGGTGGGCCAACTAAGGATTTAAGTACTTGCAGACAATTATAAACCAATAATTTAACAGTCTCGAGACATGTTAAGAAACCTTGTGAGAATAAAAAAAACACCACAATTAGAATAGAAAATGGAAAGATGGTAAATTTACCCCCTACTTACCCTTCAAATTAAGCTATCGCATTATGACTAAAATCTTTAAGAATAAATATAACCATTTCATTTAGTAAAACAGCAAGTGTAAATGAAAGACAATAGAGATAAAAAAACTCACTTCAAGCAAGAAGGCCTTTATTTCACCCAAAGTTGCAGCTTCTTCTACTTGTTTATGCCACTGACTTCTATAACTTGCATTTAGGAAAGACCCAACTGTTAGACCACGTAAACTCTCTTCCATGAACATAACATAAGTTGCAATAGAAGCAAGACTGCCCTCCATATTTTTTGACTGGCGCAGAGAGGAAAGTATCTTTGCAGCAGCTTTAATGGCATTTGAGGCAGCTGCATTCAGCAAACACCCTTTTCTGCTACTAACTGAAGCTTTGCAAGAAAGACACCAACCACATCTTTCCCTCGAAACTTCAACAAGTTTCTTTTCATAATTTGGCCAATAAAAGCGTTTAGCAGCAAGTGAAAATGCTTTTGTTTGAAGTGAGTAATTAGCAGACATAAATTTCCTATGGCTGCTTGAAGGTTGAGGTTGAGATGGAAACTTTTCTTCTGATGATACAATAGCTAAACTAGCAGCAGCTGAAGCAGCAAAGTCCCCATGGATGTAGACATTTACATACCCCTGCGGTTTGAAAGATGAACCCATGTACGAACACCCATCAGCAGAAATTCCATGACCTCTCCCACCAGACACTAAACATGGCTGATTTAGTCCAGCCATATTTGACACATTGCAGGCACTACTCATACCGCTTTTGTTATTAGAATTGCCATTTTCAGAGATAGATGTAACAGAATTCTTCATACTCAACTTGCCACTTAAACATGGTTGATGTAGTTCGGACGGAAAAGGCTGAGAGCTAGTTGAGCAAGTGGACCAAACAGTTTCAGTGTTAGCACCTATTGAATTAGTGTCATAAAACTGGTGAAATTCCCTTGCTTTTTCATCCAAAGTGGCTTTACCAGACCCTGGCTCTTTACAATTCTCTTCTCGCAATGCAGCTATTACATCCTTCGAGTTAAATTCAGCAACACCGTTACCATTTCCGGTACCAATTACATCTGGTGCATTACTACTTTCCTTAGCCAGCAAAGTAGAGGGAATTGAAGACTCACCATCAACCATTTTGTTTGGAAAAAACTTATTATCTATTCCAAATGAGTCGCCAAGAGATGAAATGTGTTGAGGAATTTCCCAATATCGCATAATACCCTTGCATATCCCCAAGTATAAATTCCTATACTCAGCAGAACAAGTAAGGGCATGCAAGACCTTTTGAATATCAACTGAAGAATAGTATCGGATATGTAGTTCCGAACTTTCCGAGGCTTTTATCCTGCATTCGTTAATTACAAAAGCATCATAAAAAGCAACTCCACATGATGAGAAACAAGTATGAATAAATAATAACCCAAGGGATGGAATCAGGCATGCTATTCATTCTTTATATAGAAGTTACCCTATATATATGATTTAAAACCAAAGCTATTTTAGTTCTATCCTGACCCAGAGATTAGTAAAGTCACATTCACAGATTGGGGAAATTTGGAAATACAGTACATGAGATACCAATCCTACTTAAAATCACATTCAGTAAGAAATATTTGAGGATTTGAAACGTACACCAGTAGATGGTCGCAAGAGCCCAAGAAAACTTGCTCATAAGAATCAATGCCAAAAAACTCAGCTCCTCTAAGAGTCGTTACCCTGGAAACATTTGGCCCAGTTCGGTTAGCTGCACACTCTGGACAATACCACGCCCCTTCAGGTATACACATTTTGTTTACTCCTATACATCTGGTATGATATGCCGATGGGCATCCATCACAGCAAAGTAAAGTCCCATCCATGCCACATAGCCGGCATTCATCAACATTCCCATCCTCATCAACATCAGTAGAAGGCAGTGTTTTCATATGACTTTCAGAAATATTTTTTACGGCTTCTTGATTAGAAGACCTCGGACGGCCTCTTTTAGGAATAGGGATACTCTCATCAACAAAGACAAAAACTCCATCAGGATCTGGGCCAACTTCAATTCCTTCACGCATGTCTATTTCTGCCCTTAGTTCCGCAGAACATGATGCATCATCACACAAAAGCTGCAAAATGATTAACTTCCTGCCTGCAGATAGAGTATAATAGTCCTTTTCCAAAACGTTAACATAGAATGCTTTCCATTCCGGCCCTTCCGCATATTTCATAGTCATTAGATATTGGACTATAAACACTGGCCAGGTTAATGAATCAAGCAAGCTCCAATCCATGCTTCTGAGCAAAATAAGAAATTTATTAATGAAAGAGCGAGCATCTATGGAATAATTAATGGGAGCTTTCCATTTGAGAACACGTTATGCCAAAAAAATGTGATTTGTAAAGTTAAAATGTTAAAGATCTCCAATTGCTCTAAGCATAACCCTAACAAGGCATTTAAATGAGATGACCAGTAAAAAATATTCTTTCTTATGATTCTGGAATTGAACTTTCGGAACATCAAAAGTTCAAAACCAATGTTTGGCACGTAATTAAAGCCACATGTTACACGCCACAGTTCTGCACACACTAAGTGAACAAACAAAGAACGGTGTAAATAAATACCTGAGGCATTTTGATGCAAGCTCTGAACCTTCCGACGAGAGGTTTTCCACATGACTCTTCAACGCACGCGTAAGAGCAACATGAATGGCATCCAACAGTGCATTAGGGACGGAACTATTAAGAGCACCAACAAACTCATCCAGTCCAAAAGGACTTAAGAACAAGCAAACACTAAATGAACGCAAGAAACTATATACAGATAGAAGGTATGACACATGCTCCTCAGAAACCCCAAAATTTCCTGAAGAAGGCGGCAACTGTGGTGGTGGTGGGAGGGAAGGACGTTCAACTTCAACCGGATCACCAGACTGCTCATAATCACTCACATCACTGGATGATTCACCATCAGCCTCGGGTTGAGCTCCACTAAGTTCAAATGCACCACCACGAATTGAACTTTCAACCTTCTCAGCATTGGCTAATTCAACACCATTGGCTACCCCACCACCATCACTCCTCACAGTTTCAACCTTATCAGTATCGGCTAATCCAACACCATTGGCTACCCCACCACCATCACTTCTCGTGGTTTCAACCTTCTTAGCAGCACCTTTCAATCGATCTGCCTCAAGTTTAGCATACTTTTTCAATATATATTCATCTAGAGCCTTCTTCCTCTTATGAAAATCAGCATCCATATCATTGTCCCTAATAATAAAATCTTTCACTTCACCACTCTCCAAATCCTCACAATCCCCATCTTCATAATCAACCCTATATAAACCAGTATCATAGGAAACAATCTTCCCAACAAAAACACCATTCCCATCAAACTCCTTCTTCACATACCTCCCTATTAACACTTTAGACCTAGTCTCAACCGCTTTTTTCTTTGATGCTGTGTCTGCACCGTCCTTCCTTTTCCTCTTTCTTCCTCGACGCTCCGTCTTAACCAACTCCGGCTCCATTCCCCCCACCGATTTAGATCCAAAACACGCTTCCGGTGAATTCTATCGCTGAATCATGAAATGACAATCTGATCAAACCTAATTCAAACAATAATGATGCAACTTCACGATTTTCGCAGATCTTTAACAGCAATAATAATTGAATCGAATGCTATAACCAAAAAATACAGGCATAAATTGATGTGATTTGTAAAGGCGGATGTTTTCGCATAAACAGCTTGCAACTCTAGAAAAATCGATGCAGAAATAAATCGTACCTCGTGAATACAAGTTAGCCGCCACTAGAATCTCGCTTAGGGTTTCGTTCTGCCACAGAGAATCAGAGATATATGCGTAGATATATGTGTGTGTATATGTTATCCGTCCTGATATGGTATGAAGATTAGCCCTAGAGAAATATAACTGCAGGAGAGACGAGAGACGAATATTGGGTTTTTCAGTACACACTCCTCAATATATTGATGGTGGTTTTTAGATTTGAATCGTCCGAGTCTTCCAACTTGTGACTCGTCCGAGTCCGATTTTGACTCGCCAAATTTTGAAATTTTTTTATTGTTCCCTCTTTCAATAACAACTCAAACGGAAAATTGTAAAAAAAAAAAACTTAAATTATGGTATCTACAATTTAGATCCCCTTAAATTTATGAGATTTATGCAAAATGTTTTTTTTAATGAATTATTGAATTGAACTAATTTCATATTGTAGAAGTTTGAATCATGGTTACTAAAATCATTAAATAATAATAAAAATGTATATATTTATCCTAGAACAAGGTAATATGTATTTTTTGTATTTATCTTTGATGAATAGTATTGGTTTTGCAAGATAAATAAATATCTAATGCACTTGATAAAAGAACAGTTTTAGAGTCACTGGATGTATGTTATGTTGTTAATTTTAGGACCTCGTTACTTTAGGCGGTGTGCACTTAGGTTGGTCCACAACATCTATACAAATTGATCGTGTATAGCATTATGGTAGCGTTTGGTATGCAGACTGGATGAGACAGGACAGAACTGGGCAAGACTGGACGGGACAGAACTAATTTTTTGTTCTGCAATTGGTACGACTAGAACAGGACATGACAAAACTGTTAAAATGACCAAATTGCCCTAGAATATAGATTAATATTTTTCATCACGTAATAATTATAAATAACATAAAATCAATTAAATAATAAACTATTATATACATCAAAATTAAAGTAAATTATATAAATCACATTTATGTAATTTTATATCATATATAATTTTTTTTAAAATGTTTGCAAAATATTATATAAGACAGATCTGGACATTTTATATAATATATAATTTTTCAAAAAATGTTTGATAAAAATGTAATTTTATATAATATATAATTTTTCAAAAAATGTTTGCAAAAAATGTTTGCAAAATAATTTTTATATAATATGTAATTGAAAATGAAGGGTAAATGTGTCATTTTATGTTTAGTCCCATGTTGTTCTACCTTTTTGGTGGAACAAAAAATGCCTCATTTTGTCCCATAAAAATGGATTTTAGTCTCATCTTGTCCCACCTTGTTTTAGTCACATGCCATACCAAACGCAATACTATTTTTTTGTCTCGTCCTGTCCCATTCAGTCTGCGCACCAAACGCACCATATGAGATGCATTTATTGTTTGTACGTGTCAATGCATATCAGGTTATGAGATATGTTGCTTCTTTTGATATGTCGGCGCATACGACTTATTAACTATCGTCACATACAACAAAATGCAAACTTTTGAATTTCGAGTTATAGTTAGTACATTATAACACTGAACGAATATCGTTTAAGAAACTCATGTTCGCTACCTTCTATTTCCAGATATTCCATTATCCATTTTGATGAAAAATCAGTGATGGAATTCACAAAATAAATTAGATGTGTTTTATTTTAGCAACCGTGTATGTGATGTTGTAGAAAATGGAACAAAAATCTTTACCGGACATAATCAAGTATAAGATAATCAATCAAATGTTCATTGATATTTACTAATATTGTATAGGCATCTACTTTGTTATCCTAAATTATATGTAACTTTTGACTTACCAAAGTTCCCAAAAGTCATTGGATACTTCCCAACAATCTGTTTGCAAATACTTATTTTTACTTGGATTTTGCATGAAAACAAACGTTTAGGGTTAATAAAGATATGTGTACATCATACCACTTTGATTTTATTTTTAAACAAGACATAATATGGTTGTTTTATTTAATTTGGTTTGGTTTTATAAAATAAGTTGACTAATAATCATATACCTAAATCACAATTAAATGAATAAGAAGTTGACTAAACTTATATCTTATGGGTTGTTTGGCAGTTGCTGAATAGTTTGGTGCAGAATGATTAAGAGACTTTTATGATATAGTGCAAAATGAAATATGCTTGTTTGGTAATTGTTTATAATGAAATCAGGGTGCTGAACGGTTAACGGAAGTCCAAGATGCTAAATCATTTAGAGGGTTTTAGAACCATTAAGAGGCGGACTTTTTTTGCTAAACAAGATTCACCTCTGAACGATTCAGAGGTTGCCTCTTAATGAAATTATTAAGAGGTAAACAAACAACCCCTTAGACTCAATGTATTTTCAACAAGGGAAATTGATTATTTTAGCCATCTTTTGAAGTTGGTTTAACCTCTTAGTCACCTTCTCCCAAAAATTACCAAAATAGCATTACGTCCGCAAAAACAAATCTGTAATTACGGACCTACCTTTGAAAAAGCGAATATGATTGAAATTTCAAAAAAAAATTGCATGTTGAAGACCTAGGTCCATAATTGCGAATCTGGGTTTTAAAAAAATTAAGAAAAATCGACCAAATTTGATTCTTTTAGCATTTTTGAGCTTTGTGGATCTGATGATATTTCAGTAAAAGTTGGGAGAAAGTGGCTAATACCTTTAATAAATTGCTAAAACAATTAATTTCCCTTTTAATAATTATTAATAAGCATATATCCCAAATTGAATTATAATTGACACAAAAAAGGAAAAAGTATGCATTACTTTTTCAACAAATCAACATATTAAAATTAACCAACTGGCCTTTTGCCTAGCGGTATGTGAATCTCTTTCCTTCTAGGAGGTCAGGGGTTCAAACCTTACTAAAGGTGAGAAGGCTGTGAGTTTATTTGTTACATTTGCAGTATATAAATATTATATACTTAAAAAAACATATTAAAATTATATAGAAAAAAAAGGCCGAGTCAACTCGGATTGGATAACCGTATACGTAACCATTCCTTACGAAAAAAGGAGTTTTCTTTTGGGTTTCCCTACAAAACAAGAGGGTACGGTTTATGAGCAGGTAAACCTATTAAGATTTTGGCGGGAATCATTTAGGTGTGGTGTTATTTTACCCGCCTATTTATTTCAGCTTTGAAAGTGTGTTTTTTTTATTTTTTATTAATATAATTTGTTTAAAAGAAAACTGGATAGATAGAAAGAAACGGTCACTTTATTTTTAAATTTCAATGTTTATTTAATTATATAATTAGGAAAAATATTATTAATTCTATATTTATAGTAACTAAATTATTTCGTCTTATTTTAAGATATAAAGAATAGACAAATATGGAAATGTTAGGATATATGTTGTCAAAATAATCATTATGATTTCAAAAATAAGAATCGGATCATAAATAATTACTTTATTGAGTTGATTCTATATTTACCCTTTTAACAACAATATTTTTTACAGCAATTTTTTAATGTTTATTTAAATTTAATTATTTGGTTATAAAGGTGATTAAAAACCAATAACCATAATTACTTCCAAAAGGTAACATATTTTTTGAAGGTGATTAAAAATCAATAACCATAATCACTGATTTTGGGTATGTGGCATTGCCACGTAAATCAGTGATACCCAAGAACTCCCACATGTAGGTAGGCATGGCAACGGGGCGGGTATGGGGCGGGATTTCCTATCCCGACCCTGGCTTCGGGGATTCCAATCCCGTCCCCGGTCAACTTTTGGTCAAGAACCGTCCCCGGTTCCTCGACCCGTTCTTTTTTTTTTGGCTTTTTAACATCTATTTTCTCTGTTGTTTTTGTTGCTAATTCTATTTTGCTGCTGTTAGTTCACGTTCACGTTACTGAACTAAACTCCAAATCAATTTGGGGAAAAAATTAATATTTCTAAAATATATTATATATTAATTAAATATATAAAATAAATAGTTTTTATTATATAATATATACCGGGTCCAGGGCGGGTCCGGGGATGGTCATCCCGGCCCCGACCCCTGTTTTCTAAAAGCGGGTTTCCCCGGCCCCGGTACCAGGTTTGGCGGGGAATCCCCGGCCCCGGTTGGGTCGGGTGGATCGGGTTCCCCACCAGATCGGGCCAAATTGTCATCCCTACCTGTAAGGCAAACCAACCACGAATCACCCGGTGATACCAACAAAAACTTTTAAGCCATAAGTCATAAGTCATAAACTCATAGTGATACCATTGTGATACCACTGTAATATCCCCCATGATACCCAATGTGATACCGCTGTAACACCCTATGTGATACCTTTATGAAATTGGGTTGGGACCAGATCTAATATGGGTTTTAAACAACACATAGCCATTGTGATACACCATTAATATTTGAAGAAAATAAAGACAAAAAAACAGCCATAACAACAAGAACCACAGTTATGGTTTCCTGGTAAGTTTTGTGGGACGGATCCTGTAACACCTCGAAAATTCCATTGTCTTTGTAATTTGAATTTGGATAAGTTAAGAGTTTGAAGTTAAGGGATCAAAATTGTAATTGGTCATAGTTGGAATTAAATTTTGATTCTGGTTAAGTTGAGGGTCAAAATTGAAATTTATGACTGATATTTAAAGTTGGAGTCGGCTATGAATTGAGATAATATCTCCATGTTGGACAACCTAAGGGGGGGGTAAGGTTGTATTTTAAATCTTTTACTTTCAAAAAAAATTCTTTTACAAAAAATACAGTACAAACAATACAGTAAAAATAAAGCAGAGAATAAACAAATAAATATACAACAATTATATAAACAGATATAATTTAAATGCACAGCGGAAATGTAAATAGAAGGGAAAGAGAATACTTGACAACGATATTTTTAAAGTGGTTCACCAAACACAAAGTTGGCTAGTCCACCTCGAGAAAATAACACTTCTCGGAGATCCAATACGAACGTGTTCTTTACGGTAGAAACACAAACCTTAATACAACAAACGCGAAACACTCTACTTTGAGAGATTAATGTGGATCACTCACTCTATTCAAACACTTACAAGAGGGTATAATTTTAATATGAATAATCACTCTTGAATAAGGTTTATCACTTGGATATTTTTAGAGAGTTTGATCACTTGAGTTGTGTTGCTGATTCAACTAATCGAGAGATTTTAATCTGCTATCAACTCAAGATTTCTTACTCAAAAAATTAATTTTATCAGTTTAAGTGATTTAGTGTGAGTAAGAAGGCAGCAGAATAATAATCAAATGCTGAGGGAGAATTTATTGCTGAAGTTGGTGTAGTAATCTTGAATGCACCAGCTCTTGTATTTATAGCTGAAAAAGCCAACGGATAGAAGAGATGGCGGTATACCGCGGTGTCCTTGGCGGTATACCGCCTGACGAAAAGGTTCCTGACACGAGAAGCTTCATATGCAGAAGAACTGATGGGTGAATAGTATCGCGGTATACCGCGTGGACCTTGGCGGTATACCGCCTGAAATTTTGTCCAAAGAGAGCATGGCAACGCAGGGTTACTTTCGGCTGAGATATGAAACAATAAATGGTGAACAGTAGAAAGAGATATGAAATCAGATTTGATTTGACAAAAGAGTTTATTTAAATAAATTTAATAAAACATTAGTTTTAAATGAAAAGGTGTAATGATGAGGAAGTACAAACAATATAATATATATATATATATATATATATATATATATATATATATATATATATATATATATATCATACGATTTTATGAATTTAAAAAAATATTATATATATATTTGATTCAAATATATTTATATAGATACGAAATATCCAAGAGATAAAAATATTTTAGGGTGTTTATCATTTTAAAATAAAATGACGAAACTCTTCAGACTTGGATTCTTCAGATAAAAATTTATCGAGATCATTTAAATATCTGCACACTCAGATAAAATATTAGATAACAAATAATGCGGTGTGTTTTGTAATCATCAAAATAAATATGGAGATGTGATTTTATGTGTACCAAAAATATATCACAATATTTAAAGCTGGGTACACTTGCACCAACAATCTCCCCCTTTTTGATGATGACAAACACAACGCTAAACACGAGAGCATACTCGGTTTCTCTCCCCCTTTTGTCGAAGCAAAAAGGGTTTAAGAAAGTCGCTTATGCTCCCCCTCGAAAGATGCTCCCCCTCAAAATATGAAATATTTGAGAGTTAGTATTTATCAAGGGTTATACTCAAGCATGCCTAAACCAAGTCTTAATTTAAAGAAGGCTTTTTTGTTAAGAGCTTTTGTAAAAATATCGGCCAAATTATCTTCCGAATCAACCTTTTCAAGCACGATTTTGCCTTTTTGAACATTATCTCGTAAAAAATGATGTCTCAATTCAATATGTTTGGTACGAGAGTGTAAAACGGGATTTTTACTTAAGTTTATGGCACTTGAGTTATCACACATAATTGGAATTTTGGTTAGGTGTACCTCAAAATCGGTAAGTGTGTGTTTCATCCATAGGACTTGAGCACATGCTCTTGCGGCGGCTACATATTCCGCTTCGGTGGTAGACAGAGCTACGGATTGTTGTTTCTTAGAGAACCAAGATACAAGTGAGAGACCTATAAAGGCACATACCCCACTAGTACTTTTTCGGTCAACAATAGATCCACCAAGATCGGAATCGGCGAAACATGTTACTTCTAACTCGGGTTTCTTTGCGTACCATAAGCCAAGATTAGTAGTACCTCGTAAATATCGAAAAATACGCTTGACAGCTTCATAGTGAGTTTGTTTAGGTGAAGATTGAAAGCGAGCACATAAACATACACTAAACATAATATCAGGTCTACTAGCAGTTAAATATAACAAGCTACCTATCATACCACGAAAAATCTTTTCATTAAAATCGTTTCCCTCCTCGTCACGAGATAATTGCAAATTTGTGGTCATTGGAGTTTCAACGGGTTTGACATTTTCAAAGTTAAACTTTTTCAACATATCTTTACAATATTTAGATTGACTAATAAAAATACCAGTTTCACATTGTTTTATTTGCAATCCTAAGAAGTATTTTAACTCTCCCATCATGCTCATTTCAAATTCGCTAGTCATTTTCGCAGAAAATTCATTACACAATTTTTCATTAGTGGAACCAAAAATAATATCATCAACATATACTTGCACAACCACAATATCATTTTGAACATATTTCACAAATAAAGTATTATCAATTTTACCCATAATATAGCCACTAGAAATTAAAAAGGTTTTTAATCTATCATACCAAGCACGCGGAGCCTGCTTTAAACCATAAAGCGCCTTTTTTAATTTATAAACATGTGTCGGGTTTTCAAAACTTTCAAAACCGGGAGGTTGAGAAACGTATACCTCCTCATTTATAATACCATTTAAGAAAGCACTTTTAACATCCATTTGAAATAACTTAAAATCTTTAGCATTTGCAAAAGCGAGAAGCATTCGAATAGACTCCAACCTTGCAACCGGTGCAAAGGTTTCGTCATAATCTATACCTTCTTGTTGACTGTACCCCTTGGCAACTAAACGTGCCTTGTTTCGTGTGACTCCACCGTTCTCGTCTACCTTATTTCGGAAGACCCATCTTGTGCCAATAATGGTTTGACTACTAGGGCTAGGCACTAAGTCCCACACATCATTCCTAGAAAATTGGTTTAACTCTTCTTGCATGGCCATAATCCAATCCTCATCACCTAAAGCTTCATCTATGGTTTTAGGTTCTATGGTTGAGATAAAGGCATGGAAAGCACAATGGGTATGGATTTGTGATCTAGTTGTCCTTTGGTTTAGGTCACCTATAATTTGATCTACGGGATGGCCTCGAGCGGTTCTAAGGTTAGGATCATCTATACCTTGTGGAATAAAGCACGGAGGGGCATCACTAGATTCAATATTATTTGTGGAAGGTTGGGTACTTAAATCCAAGTTGCTAAGTTGTTGTGCTAAGACGTCTCCTTCACGGATATTGTCATTTGCTAAGGGTGCACTAGGTTTGGGAGGACTCTCGTCAAAGCTAACATTTAAGGATTCTTCTACTACCATGGTCTCCTTATTTAGGATTCTATAGGCTTTGCTATTCCAAGAGTAACCTAGGAACACTCCTTCATAGGCTTTAGGGTCAAATTTGGTTAAGTAGGATTTGGTGTTTAAAATGAAACATTTACAACCAAAAACTTTTAGGTGAGCTAGGGAAGGTTTTCTACCTCGGTAAAGTTCATAGGGTGTCTTATTTAGGATACCTCTAATTAGGACACGGTTAAGCACATAGGTCGCGGTAGCAACGGCATCACACCAAAACTTTTGGGGAACTTGATGTTCGTTTAGCATAGTTCTACTCATTTCTTGCAACGTTCGATTTTTCCTTTCAACAACCCCGTTTGACTGAGGAGTTCGAGGAGCCGAAAAGTTATGAGTTATACCATGTTTATCACAAAAGGCACCAAATTGTACATCATTATCGAATTCTCGTCCATGGTCCGTACGTATGGAAACAATCGTACAACCTTGTTGGTTTTGAATTCGTTTTCCCAAAATTTTAAACTTTTCAAAAGCCTCATTTTTATGTCTCAAAAATAAAGTCCAAGTATAACGGGAATAATCATCCACAATAACCAAAGTATAAAAATTTCCTCCAAAACTTTGAATAGCCATCGGGCCAAAAAGATCCACATGTAAAAGTTCTAAAACTCTTTGAGTAGAAATAACATTTTTTGATTTATGAGAAACGTGATGTTGTTTGCCGACACGACAAGCATCACAGAAATGATTATCAAACTTTAATTTTGGCAGGTCACTCACAAGCTCCTTATTTTTTAAGTTTTGCATTAATCTTAGATTAGCGTGACCTAAACGCCTATGCCATAAAGTAGAAACATCATTAATAGAAGATAAGCATACATTTTCAGATACAACAGTTTTACAAATATATAAATTTCCTTTTACAAAACCATTTAAAAGAACTTTGCCATTTTTTATGATTTTACAAGAATCTTCTTCGAAGACAACAGTTGTATTATTTTTACACAATTGGCGAACACTTAACAAATTAAAATGTAAATTATCAACATGATTAACATTAAGAAATTGAACATTGTTGCAAGAGACTGTACCTCTACCAATTATATTTCCTTTGGAGTTTCCTCCAAAAATTACCTGTCCACCATCACATGACTTATATGATGAAAAGAGATTATTGTTTCCGGTCATGTGACGTGTGCAACCACTATCGAGTATCCAGTCCATATCAAGGTCAATCTACAATAATGAAGATGTAACTTTTATGGTCCCCATTTCTCGTGGGTCCTTGACAATTAGTTTCAATGTCAACCAACATGCATATATATAAAGTCAAACAGAATATATATATATATAATACATTACACAACTTTAATATATAATATATCAAACACAAATATATATATATAACACATGTCAAGTCAAACAAAATATATATATATATAAGAATAAAAAAAATTAAATAAAATATATATATATATATTTGCAGTACGTATGTATATATATATATGAATAGTATAAAAAGTACAAATAACAATATTTTACTTATATATAATATATAACACATATACATAACACATTTAAAACCATAAACGCATACCACCGGGATTATCATTACTAAACATTCCTTTTGGAATCCATTTATTTACCATTTTAATTTTGCGATTATATTTATCATACACATAAAAACAAGCATTTACATTCGCATTATTATTAGGTTTAGAATATTTATCATGGTACATGCGAGCATACGGTTTTCTCGTATTATAATTTACATTATTTATTTTACGCACATACGGAGGTTTTTGCACATATTGATTTCTTGTATTTACTTTAGGTGATTCATAAAATCTTTTGATGGGTTTACATGAACATTTATCAACACAAGTATTGGAACCAATGCCTTTTCTACATTTTATACGGTTAGGCATATTAAGCATGTTAAGTACCTTTTTATTACTACTTTCAAAGGCTTTAGCTAACATGTTATCTTTTTCATATGAAGCACATTTAGCCTTTAAACAAGTAATCTCATTATCAAGAATATCACATTTTGTACAAATAATATTTTCATGTGATTTTTTATTTAAGCATGCAATTTCTTTATTTAAAGCATCACAAGATTTACAAAAATCTTTTTCTCCTAATTTAGTTTCTAATTTAGCAATTATATCCATATCATTTTCAGATTTTTGTTTAACATTTTTTATTTCCTTTTTACATGCATTTACAGTTTCTTTTAACATAGCATTCTCATCTTGGTAACGATTTGCAAGAGCGGCCATTTTATGAAAAGATTCATATAATTCTTCAAGATTATTTTCATTATCACTTTCATAATCACTATCGTAATCCGAGTAAGAAGATTTTACCTCGTCGTCGCTTTCGGCCATAAGACAAATGGCTTGATAGTCATCTTCTTCTTCACTCTCGCTCCACGCGCCTCCAATGAAGGCTTTCTCCTTCTTCTTTTGGAACTTGTTCTTTTTCGGACATTCATTGGCGTAGTGGTCTTTGTCACCACATGAGTAGCAAAAGCCTCTCTTTGGCTTAGCTTTATCGTCTTCACTCGAGTCGCCATTTTTCTTAACTTTTTCGTCTCGTTTATGGAACTTACGACTTCGATTTTCACCACCACGACGGTAGTTACCGTTTCTTTGAAATCTGCCATTGTTAGAAAATTTATTATTATTATTAAGAAATTTGGAAAAGTTTCTTACCAACATGGCGACTTCATCGAGAGTTTCGGATGGATCTTTCGAGGAGCTAGCTTTCTCCTTTTTCTTCTCAACTTTTGGTGTTGAGACATTGAGAGCGATTGATTTCTTTTTAACTTGCTCCCGATCTTTGTTTCTTTTAAGTGCAATTTCATGCACTTTAAGATTACCGATCAAGTCATCTATCTTCATTATGGAAAGGTCACGGGAGTCTTCTAAAGATGTTATCTTTTGCATCCACTCCGAAGGAAGGGCTCGTAGGATTTTCCTTATATAGTCCTCGTTAGGTTAAGTGCGATCCAAACCTTTCAAAGTAGTCACAATAAGGTTAAATCTTTTAAACATTGAGTCAATTGACTCATCTTGTTTCATTTCGAATAGTTCATAATCGTGAACTAAAATATTCACTTTACTAGATTTAACCTCCGTGTTTCCACGATGAGTATTATTTAAACTTTCCCATATTTGATTTGCAGTTTTATATGTATATACTCTTTCAATTTCATCAGTTGTTAAAGCAGCATATAATATATTCTTAGCTTCAAAGTTTAAACAAAAATGAGCTTCATCAGAAGTAGTCCAGTCATCTATAGGTTTATCAATATAAACATCATCTTTCACAATGGTGGGTTTAAAATTCCCTTTTTCTATAATATTCCAAATCTTTTGATTTTTGCCACGCACGTGACATTCAAATAGCTCGGCCCAAATGCCAAACTTTTCAGTATCTATCAAAGGAGGTTTTGAAAACACGATATTAGTTTGTTGAGCCATTTTAGAAGAATAAGAGAAAATTATGCAGAATATTTTTGAAAGACCTGCTCTGATACCAAATGTTGGACAACCTAAGGGGGGGGGGGGGGGGTAAGGTTGTATTTTAAATCTTTTACTTTCAAAAAAAATTCTTTTACAAAAAATACAGTACAAACAATACAGTAAAAATAAAGCAGAGAATAAACAAATAAATATACAACAATTATATAAACAGATATAATTTAAATGCACAGCGGAAATGTAAATAGAAGGGAAAGAGAATACTTGACAACGATATTTTTAAAGTGGTTCACCAAACACAAAGTTGGCTAGTCCACCTCGAGAAAATAACACTTCTCGGAGATCCAATACGAACGTGTTCTTTACGGTAGAAACACAAACCTTAATACAACAAACGCGAAACACTCTACTTTGAGAGATTAATGTGGATCACTCACTCTATTCAAACACTTACAAGAGGGTATAATTTTAATATGAATAATCACTCTTGAATAAGGTTTATCACTTGGATATTTTTAGAGAGTTTGATCACTTGAGTTGTGTTGCTGATTCAACTAATCGAGAGATTTTAATCTGCTATCAACTCAAGATTTCTTACTCAAAAAATTAATTTTATCAGTTTAAGTGATTTAGTGTGAGTAAGAAGGCAGCAGAATAATAATCAAATGCTGAGGGAGAATTTATTGCTGAAGTTGGTGTAGTAATCTTGAATGCACCAGCTCTTGTATTTATAGCTGAAAAAGCCAACGGATAGAAGAGATGGCGGTATACCGCGGTGTCCTTGGCGGTATACCGCCTGACGAAAAGGTTCCTGACACGAGAAGCTTCATATGCAGAAGAACTGATGGGTGAATAGTATCGCGGTATACCGCGTGGACCTTGGCGGTATACCGCCTGAAATTTTGTCCAAAGAGAGCATGGCAACGCAGGGTTACTTTCGGCTGAGATATGAAACAATAAATGGTGAACAGTAGAAAGAGATATGAAATCAGATTTGATTTGACAAAAGAGTTTATTTAAATAAATTTAATAAAACATTAGTTTTAAATGAAAAGGTATTACTGATGAGGAAGTACAAACAATATAATATATATATATATATATCATACGATTTTATGAATTTAAAAAAATATTATATATATATTTGATTCAAATATATTTATATAGATACGAAATATCCAAGAGATAAAAATATTTTAGGGTGTTTATCATTTTAAAATAAAATGACGAAACTCTTCAGACTTGGATTCTTCAGATAAAAATTTATCGAGATCATTTAAATATCTGCACACTCAGATAAAATATTAGATAACAAATAATGCGGTGTGTTTTGTAATCATCAAAATAAATATGGAGATGTGATTTTATGTGTACCAAAAATATATCACAATATTTAAAGCTGGGTACACTTGCACCAACACTCCATTTGAGTCCTGAAGTCGGTCTAACAAGCAAGGAAGAGAAAGTTCCAAAGTCTTGAAATTGTTACGGTAAGAGTTGAATTATAGTTGGGAATTCAATCTCTTAGAAATCAATAAGTAGTTTAAACTGATTTATTTTGGTATTGGTTAGCTGGTGTGGAAGCTTGAAGGTGAAATCAATTTGATTTGAGTTTCGGTCGATTTCGGATTAAGCCCAGGTGAGTTCATCTATCTATTTTGAGCTAATTAAGCAAATTGTTAAATTGATAGTTGTGTGAATGATAGATAGTAGCTTATTGTAAAGATTGGGAAAGGATATTGTAAACTAAACTGGTATAATTATGAAATCCGGAAGATGAATAATTCGGATTGGTACCGAATTTCGAAGTGAGTTCCGAATTTGGTACCGGATTCTGAAGTGAGTTCCGAATTTGGTATCGGAATTGATACCGGATTTCGGGTTGGTATCGGAATTGATACCGGATTCCGGATTTGTACCGGGTGGGTACCGGATTCCGGGTAAGTTCCGGATTTGATACCGGATGGTTCCGGACTTTGAGTCCGGAATACTTTTCCGGATAAGTTTTCAGATAGTTTCGGATTTGGGTTCGGATAAGGGATTTTTCCGGATATAGTTTCCGAATGTGTTATCTGGTTAAGCTTTTCTAAAAAAAATCTGGTTAGCGGAACCCCCGTGCTAAGTCGCCGAAGAGGGACATTCGAGAATAAGGGTATGATAGGTTATTTGGGATTGTTAGCTTTGAGAATATGATACGAGATGTTGTGCGTTTGAGTAAATATGCACGTATGCTAGTAAGTGTAATGGATCCATATGCACTGACATTAACTGAAACGTGGAATAGGCATAAAGTAAATTGTAATTCACGTTGACCTGAAATGAGGAATATGCATAAAGTAAATTGTAATTCCCATTTCTTATGGTGATGAGAAATGAGGAATAGGCATAAAGTACATTGTAATTCCCATTTCGTATTGTGATGTGAAATGTGGAATAGGCATAAAGTAAATTGTAATTCTCGTTGACGTGAAATGAGGAATAGGCATAAAGTAAATTGTAATTCCCATTTCGTATTGTGATGAGAAATCTAGGAATAGGCGAGAGTTAATCGTAATTCCTGATTTTTATGGGAAGGTAAGAGATAGACATAAAGTAAATTGTAATCTCTACTTCCACTCCAAGAAATAGCATAAAGTAAATTGTAATTTATTGGACATGAGCAATGATCTAGAATCTGTGATGATTCGTAGTAGGCTCTCGAACGTGATGATATGAATTACTGAGTGTTAGTCATATTCATGGAATCGGGTATGTTCCCGTCATTGCAAGATGTTTATATGTACGGTAAGAATGATGGCAAACCATGTTTGTTTACACGTTTTGTTTACATTGGTTTCCAAAACTTACAAAGTTTTAATTTGAAAATGGATGTTCTCACTAAGCGTAAGCCTAATCGTTTCAAATTAATTTTTCTTACCAGGTACGAGCTCAGGGAAATAATAGCGGGACGAGGGACGAGTGATTTCTGATATTCAACTTTTGGTGATGAATGGAAAAGTTAGCATATACGATGATGTTTTGGTGAATGGTCTAAACAACTAGTATAATCTAATCTTAATGTTTAGGATTAGATTAGTAGGTTGTCTTGATAAGCTCAATTTGTATATATGTGAACCCTCACTACTAATTCTCCATTTCTGTATAAAAGTTGGATGAAACCATGGTTAACTTTGTGGAATTTTAAGGTTTAAATTTGTCCTGGTTTTTGGACGTTCCAGCTCCCATTCTAGACCAAGATTCTCGCACCCTTTTCTCGACGAACTTGATTCTGAAACCCTTATTTTACGCACTTTTCAGTAACGCCGATTCTTTCCCACACTTTGGTCATTACAAAACTGTAGTCATAGATCGAATACAACTTCAAGTTGTGGTCTTTTGACCATTCTCGTAGCAACGAGGGTGGTGTCTTGATGCAAGCCGACCAACTGACCGCTGAGCCACCTCCGACCGCGGTTCATGTCTGGATCATTACAAGAGATATGTGGAACCATGTAAAATAGAATGAGATCGAGATCCCATAATTCGACGGCTTCGGCGGATATGAAGATGGATATTTGGGTTTTCAGAAGTCGGTTCAACGGATATGGAGCCGAAGCGTCATGATGGTGGTCATGGTTGTTCAAATCTTCTGTCGTCGATGCATTAGGCAAGACAGATGATGAATAGTGAGGGAGTTGTGTGGTGGATGGAGGGAGGGAGAAGAAGGTCACCGGAGTTGATGGAGAAGGAAGTTGTGGCAGCTATGAGAAAATGATAAGAAAAAACTTTTTAGGGTTAACAAGAGAGAGAGAGAGAGTGAGACGTATGAATTTAGAGAATAGAGAGAAATGCAAAATTAGTAATTTAAAATAAATTAAATATTCAATACACTTTACTAATTTACCCTTTAAGTTTATTTTAAAAAATAACATTAATTATCTTAAATGATTTGCTCATATTGGATCTCACGGTTATCACAAACTAAACAGTTCTCATTTGATTAAGCCCGTGTATATATATATATATAGTCATAGGTTTAAATGATAAGTGTTAGATATATGAGAGGTATAAAAGTAATCATAATCCTTCATACGGTTAAGATCGGATTTGATTGGTCAAAAGTTGCGGTTATGCCAAAAATAGATGAGTAGTTTTGTAATTTTTACAAATAGGTGGCAAACGGGTTCATATGTGATCCCGTTTTATTCACGTATGAACTATATGTTCACATGTGAATCGTGTAATTTATATATGAACTATTTTAACCAATGCACATATGAACTAATTAACTCGTTCACATGTGAACTACTTAACTGATTCTCATATGAACTAATTAACTGGTTTACATATGAACCCGTAAGTTCAATGTGAATTAGTTAAATAGTTCACATGTAAACTAATTAACGGGTTCACATATCAACATATAGTTCATGTGTGAAGCACACATGTTCACATGTGAATTTGTTTGCCGTCTATTTGTAAAAGTTACGAAACTACCTCTAAATCTTCTGCAGACCATGCGAAGAATTATCCGGTGATTCACAGTCAAAGTCGCAAATGTTAACTAGATGAAGGGTTATGGTTACTTATCTTAGTTCTCTACTTCTCACACATTTAGCACTTGTCATTTGAACTCGCCATATATATATATATATAGAGGAGGTTCAAGGGAAAACCTAAAAAAAAACGAAAAACTAAAGAACACCCTAGGAACCCTTCATCTGGACGGTATGCACTTGTGCATACAGGTAAATAGTTGACCTTTTGGTTTTATGCACAAATGCATGTTACAAATAACCTGTATGCACAAGTGCATACCGTCCACATGAAGGGCTCATAGGGTGTTCTTCAGTTTTCCGTTTTTTTTTTAGGTTTTCCCTTGAACCTGACCCTATGTATATATATAACAGTACACATGTTGTAAAATGTTTTGTTTGGTGTTTCGCACTTGTAAATAATTTATTACCAAAAAAGAAGAAAAAAAACTTACGATATGGATTTTGTTTTGGTTAGTTACCACAAAACTGTCTACCTCCTTACATGCCCTGAACATGCATTTTATGTGGCATTTAAGAGAAACTTGTATCCACTATGTCTAAACTCAACATTCACATGTGATTCTCTTTATTTCTATCTGAATCAAAATCTCCTCTCCGCCACTGTTCTTATGAATTATGATGTTCCCCTATGCTTGTTATTGTCCCATCATCGTTTCCAATTTCAAGTTCATGTGCACTACAACACCAGTGAGCCTTTTATGGCGAGACTGCTCTATTCATCATCATCTTAATATGCATTTGTGCACCTTCATTTGCATACCCGATAGAGAATGTGAGTTCATTTGTTATAGTAGTTGGGTGATTTATAGCAATATGAAGATCCATCCCACTAGCTTCACTCGACTCTCCCATGTGCCTTACATGCGAGGGTTAAGTGGTTTTTTTTGTATTATGTTAAGACATGGATGACATTACCATCTAGTTCGACCCCAATTATATTTTGTATTATGTTAAGTACATGCATGTGTTTGTTAACATCACATAACAATACGTTTTTTCCAATACTGGTAATCAATTTAGTGGCAATTCATTTTTATTTTAAAATACATTGTTTTTTTACTAAACGGGTTACCCGAACATATTGGGGGGATTAGTCATAGCAAGGTCGTGGATAGGGGCTTAAACATGGAGTTTGATCAGGGTCAATGATGCTTTATTGCCCAATACTTACAATACATCAATCCCTAGTTCCCTACACACACCTGATGTTCCTCACATAATATGATATCTAATTGATTATGTGTACCAAGCCCTCCAATTATCATGTTCCAAAGAAACCCATATGGGTATATATATAATAATAATAATAAATATGATAGTCTATAAATTAAAAAGGAGAAAAAAAAATACAAAAATACCAAGATAAAGTTATTAGCACAACAAACAAACAACAATTTTATTTAATACATACAAATAACGTTATACATATAGTCAACTTCCATATAGGACTTAATGGAAATTCAACCAAACAGCCTCTAAGAGTGTTAGTTAGAAGGACAATGGCCATAACAAATTGAACTAGTCCGTTGGTCGGGTACACGACATGACATTAACTAACATAGTTATTTGAGTAATTGTAATTCAGACATCTTTAAGCACACAGAAAGTCAATTACGACTTCCGCATATCGTCAAAACCATAATATGAGAATCATTCTTTAAAGAAAATTGAAAAGATCCAAACCAATCTCATTCATAAATCCAACAGTAGTTATACTTCATATACAGGTGATCAACCAAACCAAATAAGTTTTCAATCCAAACATTTGGCTAAAATAGCACCAACAGCCAAAACTGAAGAACATAATCCAGAAAGATAATAGGAACTGGATGTGCGATCAAAGTACATAACTATATGCAACAACAACAATATGAAAAATTGATTCCACCAAGCTAATCCACTCTTAATTAATATAAACAAAACCACCTAAAAAGTGTCAATTACCTTGTTTAGTAGCGTTGATTTCCCAATAGAAGGGAAACCCACAAGACCAACCTCGCATCTCCACTTTTTGTAACATCAAAACCTTCTCCGGCACCACCACCTCCCTCTGTTGTAGGGGTGAGAAGCTCCCTTCGCAATTTTGCAAGCTTAGACTGGCATCACAAAAATCAACTAAACCCTTTCAGTTCTGCTGAATGAGTTAACATAGGCCCAAAAGCAGCTTACTCAAAATGAATAACATATATTTATTTACCTTCAGCAATCCCAAGTGATGTGCAGTTGCTTTATTCTTTTGGGTCTTGGCCATCTAAATAGACAAAAAAACGCACTTATTAACATTCAACCCTTTGAATACCATTTATACCAAATATGTTTGAAGTATAGCCGTACCAAAGAGATTCCCAGTTGAAACACCAATACAGTTCACATGCTGGGCATACAAAGAATCTACGGGTCCGTTTGTTAACGGCTTAACGAGCTTAATGAGACTCACAGATTATTCGTTCAGCTATACATGAATGTTTTGGTAGTGGCTTAATGATATAGAAAGTGGCCTATTCAGTAAGCCTTTAGGAGGGAGCTTTATGCAGAAAGCCAAGTTTTTTTTCCCAAACATGTCCAACCTAACTAAGAAACATGCTCCTTCCGTCTATGGAAAAACTCTCTCAAACAAAAAGCTTTCCAATCTTTACGGACAAATTAATCCATACTGTGAGTTTTATCCATACAAGACTTGATGGAAAACCAACCAAACAACCCCTACATGCTATATAGCATGATGCATTGCCTCAAACTATTAGAAAAGGTAATAATAATATCAATTTTACAAATCAACACTGCTAACAGATATAAGTACTTGGAAGCATTTATAGCTCCTATACCAATATCAAACGGAAGCTCACCTCCAGATCATTTAAAAGTCTGAGTGGGTAGCCATCAGTGCTAAGGAGATCTCTGACAGATTCATTATAAATCTCCATGGCCGAGAATTTCAAAATAAAGTCCCTATCAGTGTGCTACATTGAAATCAACCATCAATGAGAGAGAGGTGAAACAAAAAGGGTTAAATTTCTAGAAGTGAAAACCATGAGATGATGTGGTTACCTTTTGACAGTCATATATATCTGGTAAAGTATACTCAGTAATTCCAGTCATTGTGTAAATGTCTTGCCCATATGCAAAAATACTCACCGGGACAAGTCGTCATTGAGCGTGAATCCAACTAACAGACTTCGACAAGATGACATAATAAAGCACTAATAGAAAAAGAAAAGTGAACTCGCCATTGATACCGCCAACAACCGATAGCACAATGTCCTTTGTTGCATCCTATTAAACCTTGTCTTGTGGAGCGATGACAACCGAAAACCCTGTGTGCACCCAATTTCGCACCATAACCAAAACAAAAGAAAAGAAGATATCATGACGAGTAATTTTTTTTTTGAAATTAATGACTTCTAACAAAGTCAAAGCCAAAAGAAAACCTATCCCAAAGGCTCAACAACTGGTCAACATTATCATCAGGTAGCATGTTGTTAGTCTTAATATGCATCTCCTTTTGATGGACAAAAACCAAACAAAAGTTTAAAAAATTGCAATATATTAACCACGACAAAAAGCTAATGAAAAATCGATTGACTCACATTTGAATCGAATCCGAACATGAAAAACTCTGAAAACCTCAGGTTCTACAGAAAACCTGCAGACATGGACATAAACTAATATTTCGAAAGCACATGCTACACTCACAATATTTAATCAAAAACACATGGACGAAAAACGTAGTTTAATCTAAAACATAACTCAAATTTGATCGATATAATCACATAAAATGGTTTAAATGGCCAACTCTGAGTCAAAGAAGAAACAACCATACCTCTTTGGGGATGATCAGGGAATCTAGCTCGCGGTGAAACTGCACAACCAAATGTAAAACTGCTAATCAAATATCCAAAACTTATTCCACACTCAAACAACAAAAAACTTTTCAAATCCGATCCATAATTCAATTTCACATAAACCATTGCCGATGAAAAAAAAGTAAATTCAGATCGAACACAAATAACTACCAGAAAATTCATCTAACATAAGGAAAGGATCCAAATACTTCAATTCAGGCCTGAAAAATTAACAAACCACAAATCGAAATTTGGAATAATGCATTAAACAGAAACCGATTGATTATAAAAGCACAAGGATTACCTTCCGATGCTTCTCCGAACAACTGCACCATCGCCTTCGCTTTGGCTCTTCGCCAATACCTTTTTGGCGACCAATCTTCGTGCACTAATGTCCGCAATCGATTTTTCATTAGCTATTGAAACCTTCAACACACCTTCCTTCTAGCAAGTCGGCGACTTCCCCGCCTGCAACCCACAACCACCACCGCGGCACCGCCCCAATCATCTCCATCTCCTCCCTGCACCACCTCCGGCAGCTCTGGTTTTACTTTTTTCGTATACTGAAATTTCCCATTTTGTCAATGAAAGTGAAAGAAGAAAAACAGGGTCTTCCAGTAAAAACCAATTTTCGACCTTTTCCTTCTCAAATTGAAGTTCAAATCTCCATTTCTGATCTTCAAAGGTACAATTTTTTTCCTTATGCAAGCTTCCAAATACATACCCACATGTATATATGTGAAGATATGCAACATATACATCATGCTTTCCATGACAAAAGCAATGACTTTTTATGGTTGTAGGTTGAAGTCGAGATATGCATAAACAAATACAGGAGGGTCTTCTTAGAGGGTGTTTGGTAGTGCTTTTTTAGTCCAAAAGTGCTTTTGGCCAAAAGTGCTTATTGACTTATTGCTTTTGGAAAATGAGTTTTTAAAAAAGTGTTTGGATTAGCTTTTGAGATTATAAAAGTCAATAAGTTAAAAAGTTATTTTTTAAAAAGTGTTTGGCTTAGCTTAGACCATCAGTACCCCATACCTTCAATCTTTCAAATATTCCCTGCCACGTCAGCGCCACATCACCCTTTCATCCATCCCTCACTCAATCTTTCAACACCCTTACCCCATACCTCCAATCTTTCATTCCACCTCATTTATTTTTATTCTTTTATTTATACATTTAATTATTTAACAAAATAAAAATATTAAATAAATAAAAATAAGATAAATAATAAAAATTAAAATTCATATCATTCATTAAAAATAAAAAATACAAGATACAAAACACTACCAACCATGAAATTTTTTAATTTGCTCTTTTCTCACTAAAGTAGCGGTCAAAGCGTTTCCCGTAAGATGATCATGCGGGGTCATGAAAAACTCGAAGTCTTTCTCAAATCGTTTTGAGCGTTCCATTTCGATTTCGAGCTCGAGTTTTTTCATTTTGTATGCTTTGGTATCATCAATCTTGTCGTTCAACGTCACCAAGAAATCTTGACTAACACCCTCGCTCGAATTCGGCCCGCTCGAACGACTCGTTGATGATTTTTTTGCTTTGTTTCTCCCGATGGGTCGTTGAAGTTGCTCGTCATCGTCATCGGAAGTTGTACGTTTTGAACCCCGCGATGAAGTTGTCGTCATCGTTGGAACGGCTCCCCATTTTGGACATTTTTTTAGGACGTCCCAAGCTTGTTCGTGAGTGAAAGAAACTCCATGTTGTGATAGATACCGTTCGTGTGCCGTTCGGGATATGTCGGATGGCCTAATGAGTTGTAAAAATATTGTGGCGGATATTGTTGCGAAAATTGTGGACGATAACCTTGATCTTCTTGCGATTGGGATGTAGGTGTTCTGTTTGGATTCATGATGAGAGATGTGTGAAAATTAAAAGGTTGAGATAGTTTTAGAGGTTGAGAGAATATGAGATGTGTGAGAAATAAGAGGTTGAGAGAGTTTTAGAGGTTGAGAGAATATGAGATGTGTGAGAAATAAGAGGTTGAGAGAGTTTGAGAGGTGTGAGAAATAAGAGGTTGAAGGTTAAATATATAGTGGGAATAAATTGATTTTTTTTTTACATATAGCCGTTTACAAACGGATAGATTTTTTAAAAATAATTAAAAAATTGTTTTTTTTTTAAACTTTTCGGGGTCAAGCGGGGATGTAACCCCGAGACCCATACCGCATGATCAATACCGAAGGGGCCGTAGCCCATACCGAGCCACACCGCCCCATACCGCGTTGCCACCTCGGCTTCCCCGAGCCCCATACCGCATGGGGTACGGGTGGCCTTATACATGTAAAATGACCAAAAAGGACATGCCTTGTTATTTAACCATTTTTCCTTATTTTTACATACAATTTTGTATACTTTTATCAAATTTTTAATACTTTACTACTTTTAACCTTTTTTTAGACAATATTTTTTTTAACAAATATTTTTTTTACAAACATATAATATAATAAAATTTATACAATTTTGTTATCATACAATGATAATATTAATGACACGTGTCATACAAAAAAAATATTTGTTAAAAAAAATATTTGTTAAAAAAAATATTGTCTAAAAATACGATTTTGCTATCAAAAAATCAATTGAGAAAAAAAAAACTAATCCAAAGTCAATTGAGAAAAAAAAGCTAATCCATTAGGATGAGGGCATTTCTGTAATTTTGCTATCCAAAAGTCATTTTCTAATCTAAAAGTCAGGAATGTGTGACTTATGAAAAATCACGTTTGCTCCCAAACCCAAAAGCAGATTTTAAAAGCACTTTTGCATTTGCCAAACAAGAAATTTAACTTATTGACTTTTTGAGAAGCCAATAAGTCAATAAGCAGATTTTAAAAGCACTCCCAAACACCCTCTTAGTGAGGGGGAGAGAAATTAGGGGATGTGGGGGAGAAGATTAACGCTGTGTTCTCTAATAAGAGGGAAAAGAAAAGAAAGGAAAAGAAAAGAATGGAAAAGAAAGGAAAGAAAAATAATTTTTTTATTTGTGTTCTCGAAAGCGAAGAAAAAGGAAAGGAAAAAAAAATATTTTTCTTGTTCTTGTATAGGAGAGAAAGGAAAGGAAAGCCGTCATTTTTACTAAAATACCCTTAAAAATATATATTTTATAATTAAAGATTGGATAGTTTTGTAATTTTAATAATTTTAGTAATTTTTTTAATTGCTTTCCTTTCCTTGCCTTTCCTCCCACATTTGGGAGGAAAGTTTTGGAAGGAAATTTATCATTATTTTCCTTCCGTTTCCTTTTCTTTCTCTCCTAAAAAAGTTTTGAGAACACGAGTTTTTTTACTTTCCTCCCCTTTCCCTCCCTTTCCTTTCCTTTCCTTCGTAAAATGAGTTTCGAGAACATAGCGTAAGGGGTGTGGGGGAGAGGAGAGCGATTTAAAAATTATGATCCATATAATTTGGGTAACCAGGTTTTTATGGGTGAGATTTTGGAGAGTGGGGAAAGAATTTAGGGCAGTTTCTAAAGTAATGGGGTGTTTCCTTGGATAAATGTCTTGAACGTGGTGGGAGGTTGAAGGCGAAGGCCGTTTGGCAGCAATCTAAGTGGGGTTGGCAGTTGAGACTTGAGATCAAATGAATTTAAAGGGTCCAAATTAAAAGTTGGATTAATTTAAACGGCCAGAGATCTAACAAAAAAAGGTCAGACTCGGCCGCGTCAATAGTATAGATAATACCACATGGACCAAATCCAAAATAATTCAAAACAACACAAGGACCAAACCCGTAATTTGCAATAAAATTAAAATAAAATAAAAATTGGTGGCTGTGGGGTTCGAACCCACGCGCACTTATGTGCAGAAGATCTTAAGTCTTCCCCCTTAACCACTCGGGCAAACCACCTTTTGTTGCAACTTATGCTTTACATGACTAACAACATCTTCTTTGATATTACTTAACCGATTGTTATTGCCAATTGAAACTAGTTTATTTGTGTTAGACAATTTAATGTATTTAATAACTAATCTAACAAAACTTATATCAATTATATATTAAACTGGAAGGGTACTCGTACAATGCATACATGCCGCACAATATATCTGGATTTTAATGTTTCATTTTATTTATTGTCTTTATTGATTTTATCATAGGATTTTGAAAAAACGATGATGTTTTTTTTAATAAATTTCTTTAATTTAATTTATGTTTAACAATTTTGTAATTTATTTTAGGCTTAATAATACAATGTTTTTAAATAACAAAATAATAAATCCCCATCTCCCTCCCATTATTCGTCAACTCGAGAAATTTCTGTCTCCTTGGGATCATGTTAGGGATGTGCATCGGGCGGGTCGGGTGGGCAAACCAAAAACCCGATCGAATTTCGGATATAAAAACCAAGACCCAAATTTTAGGCTTCGGATTTAGGATTACTTCGTGTTTGGATTGGTTGGGTTTCGGGTTGATATCGGCCGAGTTCGAGTATTATTATAACGCACAAGTATGTATAAATTCAACCGATTGAGAGACTGATGAAATCGATAATAACTTTAGAAATTGTAAGACATTTCGATCGACTAGAAGTTACGACTTTAAAAAAATAATTAGATACATAAATACATTGTATAATATTTATAATATATAAGGCATGCAATCATGTGAGAATCGCCATTTTTGGTGAGAAGCGAAGAAATACTTTTAAGCTGTTGATCCATTTTAATCAAATACTCTCATGAATTACGCTTTAAAAGAGAATTGATCCGGTGCATCTCATTCCAATGTTCGTCCATCTCTAAATCCAACGGTCGATCACCACTTCTCACTAAAACCCAACCCTGATATATAATATATATTATTTGGGGTTTTCACACGAATCAATGGTCAAAGATCAAACCCAACCTGCACCCGATGTTCCCAAAATTGTTTCCTGTTTAGATTCGGGTTCGGATTTCAACTATTTGGATTTTGTACAACCGTGTTAACGCACCCGCATAAAATTTCCATCTGTATGGCTGTATACTTGATTCAAATATTTGTCGGATTTTTCTCAACGTTCCCGATTAAAATGTGCTCTGCTATTTTATTATTTTACGTATTGTGTGCTTGTTCCTCTCTTCAATCACCGTCCTCCGCCTCCTCCTCGGCGGCGAAACAATGGAGCCGGACGTCAGCATCGAAACCAGTTCCATGATCCGGATAGCCGTTCTCCCAATCGGAACTATCCACCCATACCTCTTCCGAAACTACGTTGCAATGCTCGGTCGCCACCACAAGATGGAACTCTCAGCGATCAGTTCTTTCTACTCCCAACGCCAAAAATCACCGTTCTCTCAACAGCCTTGGAATTCCGGTAACCTCCGGTTTAAATACGTGATCGGTGGATCGCCGCCGAGTCCGTGGGAGGATTTCCAATCCTACCGGAAAATTCATGGTGTTATTGGAATCTGTCATTGTCCCTCTTGTCCTGATCTGGATAGTGTAGTCAGGCAATTCGGTGTGGCATGTAAAGGATACTCTTCTTCTCTTGTTCAACGATGTTTCGCCTTTTCTCCCGGAGATTCTCAGGTTTCAATCGTGTTCACAATTTTATAAGGTGTCTTTGATTATTTTATTTTGAATATTATATATATTATCAAACATAGTTTCAAACCTAGGGATCGGTGCAACTTGAATATCCATTTTTATATTGCAGTCAACAGGAACTGAAAACCAGATTGCTTTTTCCTTTTCGAACGGTCATTTTTGTTTTTGTTTTTTTTCCCTTTATGTTGAAACTTGAACTGGACTTGGAGATGGACTCATATGCCGCTGTAACAAGCTACACTCTGACTTTGGATGTGAAGCAAAGCTACACGTTGATGTTGAAGTCCAGACGAATTACTTCGAGATTGATAGGGATTTGAATGAATTGAATCTGTCAGCCATAAATTATCAATTTCATTGAACATTCCACAAGTGCTACAAATAGATTTTTTGGTAATAAGTTGGTTAAAAGTTCCATCTTAGTTTTGGTTACGAGAAGTAAAGAGTTTGACATACAAAGTCAAGATATAATATTTTCTTTGGAACTGAGGGAGCAATAAAAACTTATTCTCAGTCTTTCATAGGCAATTGGATATCGGATTGAAAGCTAAGAAAAAGAGTTGATTATTCTATGTTTCTCTAAGTATTCACATATATCTGGAAAAACAATCGACAAGGTATTACTAGAACTTTTACATGATTTGTAATTGTTAGATGCAAAAAAGAAATCAGATAGAATTAACTTGGAATTTGATGGTTTAGCGTCAAGAGTTGAAGTTTGAAACAAAATTATTTGACTGTTGAAGATTAACTAACCAGTTCTCTTATTTTAACTTTTTACTGGAAATACACCTCTATTAATTCTCTGGAAACTTATATAAGAAATTGAATACAGACAATTCCGAAAGTTCAATGCTGCAAACTCGGGATGTATTTTACTCTTGGTCCGTCTATTTATGACATGGCTAACCTGTTTACTTTATCTTCTATTACAGCTAGAAGATGAAAGTAAGAAAAGAAATAAGTTGGTGTTATTTCCTCCTGCTGATCAGCGAACTCAGGAATTTCACTTGCAAACAATGATGCAAGATATTGCTGCTTCACTTCTAATGGAATTCGAGAAGTGGGTCCTTGCAGCCGAATCCGGTGGAACCCTTCTGAAGACACCTTTAGATTCTCAAGCTATTAGCGCAGAGGAGGTTTATGTTTTAGGTGTCCTAGTGATTAGAATTATTTATTTGTTGTCCTTTCATTGTCCTCACACCTATCTAATATTGAATGGTTGAAAATGTCATTAAGAACGATAACTTAACGGACTTGATCAGCAATTTTTTCAGGCAATCAAAGCCAAAAAAAGGAGACATGCCCGCGCCCAGAAAACCATAGGGGATTACTGTTTACTGGCTGGATCACCTATTGACGCCAATGCCCATTATTCTACTGCACTTGAACTTGCCAGGATGACTGGAGACTATTTCTGGTATGCTGGGGCGCTGGAAGGAGGTGTTTGTGCCTTTCTGGTAAGCACATCAAATGATTAAAGATGCAAAGTTATTATAAATCAGATATGTTGATATTTGGACTCTATATGCTCGTAATATTCATGTTGTTATTGTAGCAGCACACATCACTTAATTTCATATGGTCATTGTATTCAATGTTCTCAAGAAAGGATATGTCTTGCCTAGCTGCCACCAGTTTTGAGTGGTCATATGAGGTTGCTTACCTGCTCAAGATGGTACTTATTAAAGGGATTTGGCCATTACTAATTTTATATGTACTCCAGGACCTAAGAGCTCTAAATTCTGATTACAGATAAATAGATAATGTAACATAGAGAAAATTTGGTTGAGTTAGTTCATGAATTTTGGCTTAGAAAAACTAACTAGAGTAATCCTCAAAAGAAAGATGGTGATGATTGATGTATGATGGTAGTATACATAGAGCCAAAAGAAGAAAGTACCGGGAGAGAAAATAAATTGGAACAAAAAATGGACATTTGGTCATATCCTCAAGCCTAGCATCAATGAAGTCCATATACAAACTCAGGGAATATACAACTTTACCTTATTTTTGAAACAATTTCCTTAAATACTATAAGTTTATTATCAATTATGAAATGCAGAGTGGCAGGCTGGTTTTCTTGTCATCCTATGCTAACACTCCAGTTTTCTTCTTTCTTTTTAGTTATTACAGAGCACAGTAATGTTGGACGAATTTTCTTCTCATGGCATTCCGATATTCCTTCTATGTTAGTGATCAGAGGCGGACCCAGGAATTTTTTCTTACGGTGGCACCTTTGACGAACCTAAAAATTTTCCACATCGTCCGATGTTGTTTTAGCCTAATTCCACTGCTTTGAGATTTTTTTTAATTTTTTTCTCAATTTCGAGGAACTTTAAAAAAAAAACAATTTCGAGAGAACTTTTCGGGTTTTTTTGGTTGATTTTAAGTGTTTTTTTGGGATTTTTGGTTGATTTTAAGAGTTTTTTTTGGGATTTTTGGTTGATTTTAAGAGTTTTTTTTTTTTGATACGGTTGCACCATTTAAAACGATACGGTTGCACCCTCCAAAATAATACGGTTGCACTCTTCATACCGCTACAAAATTTTACCATTCGCCGGACAAACGATACGGTGGCACGTGCCACCGTATTCCCAAGTGTAGGTCCGCCATTGTTAGTGATAAGTAAAACAATAACATATGAATTCTTGAATCCATGTTTAGTTGTTTACCATGTTGATGCTATGAGCATAAGTAGCCAATCTTTGAGCAATACTCAAGTTGAAGTTAACGACGAGATCTGCACTGTTTTCCGTTAAATGAAACCATGTTTAGGATCTGGTTGTATTATCTGTTTTCATCAAAATGAAAATATATTTAACTATGAAGTTGAATAGTTAACCATGAAATCAAGATTAGTAGTGGTCTTTTCTTGTCATGCTATGCTGATACTCAAGCTTTCTTCTGCTTTTTGATTATCAACAGATTGCAAAAGTAATGGTTCTAGTCTCTTCTTATGAAATTCCTATCCCCCTTTCTACTAAGAAATAATAACACAATGGTTTGGATCCATGTTTATTGTTTTGAGGTTATGAGCATATGTGGCAAGTCTTTGAGCAATACTAAAGTTGTACTTATGAGAAATTTTGTTGTTATCACAGCATTCCTTTGTAAAATTTGCTTTCATAAGATCTCCACCTATCATAGATGCTGAAACATTTCCTGTTATGCATATGCTGTAAGATGAGTAAAGCAGGGGATAAGGATCCAACTTTAGTGGATGAGGTCAAGTATCGCTACAATGGTGTCATCATGCATTATAGGAAGTCATTTATACCAGAAAATGCTCAGAGGTATCACATTATTCACTGTTATTGCATACTTAACTATATACTTAAAGTATTTAATATTTTGTGGTTGTCTCTGTTAACCATACTATGTGGTAATGCAACAATAGTCTTGTCATACTTCAATGGCAAAATTAATCTAATTTAATGATAATGGTACTCGTTCCTTAAGCCAACCATGGTTTTACGAAAGTCTTTGAAACAACCATGGTATATGTGCATGTATAAGTGCTCTTCCCGTCCAAACATAAATGGTGCATATTTCTTTTTGGGTGTCCAAATTGGATGATGTGTTTCGTTAGTGATAAGCTTTTATTTGTAAAACGACTACTGTAGGTTTTAAACAATCATTATTGACTCCACAAATATTCTTATTTCCATTTATGAGGGGGTATTTGTAACACCCCAAAAACTGGAAGGAAAACAACAATTTAAAAACTTGATATTCAAATATCAATACACAAGCTTCGCCCATAAAGGGGAACAATGCCAGTTAATTACATGTGTAATAATGGGCTCGAGGTTAACAACCTCCTAATATAATTGATACAAGAACTAGATTGTGTTCGGGTGTTACTTAAACTGTCAAAAGATGCTATCTCCAAAACATGAGGCGTCTAAAAAATACCCCCACTACGTGTCCTTAACAAGCGTCCAAAGCGGTTCTCCCTAGTGACTCCACCACTAGAACCTAAGATACATGCCGACAAGAAAAAAGTGTTAGGCTAACAAGTGTAGTGAGTTCATGTCGGGGAAACTGTGTTTTGTGTAGTTGTCGAGGCTTGGATAAATTCCTGGATTGTGAATTGTAAATCACTTTCCAAATACAATATTTCGCCCCTAGATATGCCTTAGGTTAACAAGAAATTAGTAATGGATAATCCAGAAATTCGTACACAAATGAAGGCACAAACTCTTTATTTATATTCACAACTCACAAGGTCAACCATCTATGTATTTATAAGAGATCGACGATTACGGGCGGTTTGGTAGTTAGTTACAATCACTCACTGATAAGATTAACGGTTACAACTGACTCAGAGGCTTTAAAATTAAAGAACCATGCCAACAAGAGAAAACACGATCAGAGGCTCTGATCACCAGCCTCAAAAGCAATGCTCAAGTTCAGAGGAGGCTCTGGAAAGAAGGTCTAGAGGCTCTGGATCTAAGACTTGGAATCTGAGCAAAGTCAGAGGCTCTGAGTCTAAAGCCTCAGATCCATACTTAGGCAAAGTTTAGCTAAGTTACAGGACAACTTCAAGAAGGTTTCCAACCTTCTGAACTTCGTCCAGATCGCCTGAAACTTCAAATTCCTAAGTAAACCTCTCCTCAAAATTCGTAAAGGTTTTGGAACGCTGCCCCTTGATCCCCAACTTATAGTGATCTAAGGTGATACAGGCAACAACATTAGTGAGTGTGCACTCCGCACCTCCTAACTCGATTGTTTGCCTTATCACCTTATATATCTCAAGTGAATCACAATTACACCAAAATCGATTGATGACACTAAAATCATCAACAGTTCAAACATTTTTTAGGACAATAAATAAGTAACAAGTCATTAATAAGGATAATGGAGCTTATCATTCCGACCAATTGTAGTTCGGCCTTGGGGCCCTTCCTCTCTTAATCACCAATACCAAGTACCTCCAATGTTTGATCCTTCTCTAGGCGACGGGGGAGACCCGTATTCATTGGAAGTTGGCGGGAACATAAAAGTATGCCACTCATAACTGATTTAATGTTGTTGTGTAGCACCTCAAGGACTCGAAGCCTAGTGCCTACTTACCTCTAATCAATTGGGATTGACCTTAGTGTATACTCGTACGAATAACACTTCAAGGCTCACATTCTTGGTGCCTACCCCTTCGGGTAACACCTCAAGAATAACAATTCGTAGTACATGTCCTTCTAGGTAGCACTTCAAGACTCAATCATCTTAGTACCTACTCTTAGAGTTTCCATGCCCATTATTCCTCCAAATGTACGGATCTATACCATCATATGTAGGGTTGTCTCATATTTCATAACTTGGAATAGGTAAGTAAATCAAAAGTACTCACTTCTATCATATGAACAACTAAAATGCGTGAATATCCAAATTAGGTTAACAAACCATATATATCAAGAATATCATGTAAGACTCCTCAATCATAATTAAAAACTAAGCAATGGTCCGACTTCATTTTTCAAGCTCTAGCGACGGCAAATAATCCCAAGAGATGTATTTTCCCCAAATCTTTGTAAACCAAAACCCCATATGGAAAGACAAGTTTAAAACCTTTAAAATGTGGAAAGAGCTTCATAAATGCAACTTGAACTATAAATAGAATAGACATTGAAGCTGGTTGAAATATGTGAGAAAAACTTGATTTCAATAAGAATACAATGTACATATTTATATACAAGTAAATCTGTAACGGTCCCTATAATTCAGCCTCTAAAAAGATAATACTAAATCTATCTAATAAAGAGAGAATCAATAATTATGTAACTGATCCCTAAGAATTAGCATGCAGATTATATGATATCCCTAGCTTGATTTTCTACAGACATCTTGGCATGTATCTAGTTTTTACAAAACATTTAGAACTCACATTGCTAGATTTAGAGGAAATATAGTATTTAAAGCAAGAACCCTAGATTTCTTGAAGTGGCTTGAGCTTTAATCAATGCTCTTAAATGGAATTACAACCTTTGAGTCTAAGATGCATTAATACCCCTTGAAAGTTAGCTCCCAATACCTAAAAATCGCCTGCAATGACGAGAGAGGAGAAGATACGAGGGAAATTAATGAAACCCACGTCCCAGCTCCCATGTCAGTGACCTATGCGTCTTGTGCTGCGGCTTAGGACGCGTGCCTAGCCGCGCACCCGCACGAGCTTTTACCATGCCGACTCAGAGGCGTACGCAACCTTGGTAGCGGGCCAAGTCGCGTGGAATACTTTTTCGACCAGAAACTTCCCTTTTTGCTTTTGAATGCTGCCAAAACTAAACAAGGTGATTAACACAATAAACTCATAAACCAACCTTTCTATTATGCGAACACTTAGCCAAATCCTGAATTCATACTTTAACAAAATTACGGTTGTTACAGTATTAGAGGGTAGGGAGCGGGAATGATTGGTGCTTGTAGTATAATATAATGATCCATTGCCGTTTAACGGTAATGGATCATTCTTAAGAAGGCGGGGTATGGGTGTAAGAAATGGGATACCACATCTCCTAACACTCTTATTAGATCAAAAACCCTTCCACTTTCAAAATTGCCCTACCCTCTACTCGGCGAACCACCTCATGCCGTTGTCCGTCCATGGCATCAATGTAATGATTATTCCAATTCCCATTCTAAATTCCCTTTTGCATTTCCATTCCCTAGTACGAACCAAATGCCCCCTTAGTTGTCTTGTTACCCACTAAGAGCATCTCCAACAGCATTGCTAAAATAGAAAAAAGTGGGTTTTTGTTTGCTATTCTTCTCCAACAGCATTGCTATCTTGATTGCTAAAATAGAGATTGTTGGAGAAATCTCTAAATATAGAGAATTCTCTAAATAGGAGAGAGAAATAATTATTCAATTCAATCCACCAATGATATCATTCTTTTATCATTTTATATTAAGTTTTTCTTTTAAAGTGCATTGGGAATATAAATTAAATAATATTATATTAATATAATTTGTGTTAAAATCTCTAAAATAGCAAAGCTGTTGGGGATGAATGTAACATTTTTTAGAGATTTTAACTTTTGATTCTCTATTTTGGAAAAATTATAGCAAAGCTGTTGGAGATGCTCTAAGTACACCACTAATATTCTTGGCTATGCACCAAAAGTTTAATTGTGGATACTATAAAGATTGTCACAAGTGAATTTCATCTTTAATATGTGTATAAAGTCGCCCAAACAATTTATTCTGGATGGAGGGAGTGTTGTCAAGCTGTGCCTAAACTAGAGGTACTTAAGAGTATGCATCAGGCTGGACCGGACCGAAAGCGAAAAATAAAAATAATGGAACCAAAAAGCAAATCGATCTAAATCGGCTGGAACTAGTTCGTTTTAGATTAGAACCAGTTTGATCCATAACTGGACCTGAAGCGAATACATATTTTCTTTTGTTATAATTCAAAAAGTTCAAATATACAATGATGTCGTTTCAAGTTTGAAAAATAAGAAAACCAGTTCGGTTTCGTTTTTCCGAACCAAACTGTGAACCAAATTTTGAGAAAATCTTGAACCGCACCGAACAGATTACTAATTTATAAGAAAACCTAGAAGCGAAAATTGAACCGAGCAAAGTCAGTTCTGGTCCGGTTCTTTGCTTTTTTTCCCAATTCCCTCTACCACCTGGGCTGGCATATTGACAAGAATTTCGTGCCTGATGCACAACTTGCTTTACATCCATCTTTTACACCTATTTTCATCTAAAAGACAACAATATTTGTAGGAAGATGGACATGGTGGTGTGGTGCTGCTTGTCAAAGTGGAGTTGGATGTGGGAACAACATGGGGTCACAAAGATATTTTATTCAGGGTTATGTAGGTCGAACTTTGGGTTGGACTCAATATATTAGTGAGTTTGTGGAAGTAGTGTTCGAATGCTACGTCTAATTCGGTTACAGGAAACAAGACTTACGGCTTTTGGAAGTTTGTTTAGTAGTTTCGAGATGCTAGTTGGATAACAAAAGTATTCTCAAAATTATATGCAAGTCCTTATGATGTTAGGATTTTATAGCGTGCATCGTTAAACAATATAATTGCTACATCATCAATATCCTTATGTTGGAATCTTTGCAATTATATTTCGCAGGGTTTCACCTCTCAGCTTTGAACTTGAAGCTACTTTGAAATTGGCAAGATTTCTTAACAGGTACACTTGTACCTTCGATTGTGACACTAACTTAGTTATTGTGGTATGTTTCAAGTACTGTCAATAAGGATACCTTACCCTTTTTGTTTGAGTGCAAATTTATTGTATTCATTTAAGTTACAAAATATATTCTATTCATCGTTTCTTGGTGGTCAGTTCCATGACATTTTCATGTGTTGGGCAGACCATTGCTGGTTAAGGAGGTAGTGGAGCTGTTGACTACTGCCTCAGATGGAGCTAGATCTTTGATTGATGCAAGTGATAAACTGATATTGTACGTTGAGGTAGCTCGTCTATTTGGAACTCTTGGTTACCATAGAAAAGCTGCCTTTTTCTCCAGGCAGGTGGCTCAGATATATCTGCAACAAGAAAATAATTTGGCTGCTTCTAGTGCCTTGCAAGTATTGGCATTGACTACGAAAGCTTACCGTGTTCAAAGTAGAGCTGCCATTGGCAACCACAATGTTTCCAATGTGAGTTATGACACCTATTTGTTTGGATTTCCTTGTGATATGTGCGCACTATTGGAGCATTTGAGATTTAGGGTTGCGTTCCGGTGAGAAGTGCCAAATTTGGTGAGAAGCATGAGAAGTGGTTATCAACCATTGGATGAGAAATGGACGATCATTAGGATGAGATGCACCAAGATAAGATGCACCGAGATGCACCGGATCATTCCCTTTTAAGCCGCAATTCATGGGAGTGTATTTGATTAAAAGTGATCAACGGTTTAAAAGCACTTTTCACACTTCTCACCAGAAATGACACTTCTCACATGATCCCATGCCTTGAGATTTAATAGTTGCGAACCCACTTCTTCCACTTGCTGAGAGGCATAATGAATTATCACATCCTTCGACAGGTTTCATGAATGAGCCTATTTACAGTTAAAGCACCGGGGTGAGTGGGTTAGATTTTATTTGTCCAACATGGAAATCCTTAATGGTATCTCTTAAAAGACGATCACAGATTCTTTCATCGAGTTGAATTTTAATTATGTATTTATGTTATGCAAGGAAACTGGTCAATCTGTTACTGATTCTGGGAAGATGCACCATCACTTCTTGGTATCTCTATTCGAGTCCCAATGGAGCACGTTACAGATGGTTGTCTTAAAGGAGATACTTCTCTCTGCTGTTCGTGCTGGAGATCCTCTTGCTGCATGGAGTGCAGCTGCTCGTCTAATAAGATCTTACTATCCTGTAATCACACCTCCTGGCCAAAATGGACTTGCAAGTGCTCTTACCAATTCAGCCGAGCGGCTTCCTTCGGGAACTCATTGTGCTGATCCTGCCTTGCCTTTCATAAGGTACACTTGCAATACACAAACTCCACCGTGTTGGGAACTTCAGTTGTCTTTTGTTCTCTGTGCATTGATACACTGCCCATGGCATTGGTCATGTTCCTTGATTCAACCATGTTTAGCAATGTTAGCTCATAGATAACATGACATACATAAATGAGAAACAAAATTAGACTTGGAGAACAACAAAACTAGTAGAGACTAAAAATATTCTTACCAAATTCTTACTCCTCAGCCCTCACAAGGCCGGGGAGCTAAGTGCTTAGGATCCCCCCCTTCCCCCAATTGATTCATTTTTCAGTAGCTACAACTTGGGAGTTTCATCACTTTATATAGATAATAAAAACCTGGTCAGATAGATAGACCGGTGAAAGGCTACAATAACCTTAATAACTAATATAATACACCGAGACGAAACTATCCCAAAATTCAACACCTATGATTACATTGTTTCCTACCATCTGATCATTGAATTAGATCAAATAATGTTTTAGTATTTTGCCCTAATCATGTGATCCCATCATTTCCCTCCCGTCCATTTGAGAAATTTCTTCTTGGTAACTTTGAAACATTGGAGAACAAGAAACCATGAGCATTTCTTTCCCATTCCTGGAGCACTTCCACCTTTTGCAGTATGAAAAAGCTTTTGCACATGGTTATGCAGTTCTGGTCGATCTCATTTACCTAAGGTGACATGACTAAATATCGTTCCTGATCCCCAGGTTGCATTCATTTCCTCTCCATTCCTCACAAACAGATATTATAAAACGAAATCCAAAAAGAGAGGATTGGTGGGCAGGATCAGCTCCTTCTGGCCCTTTTATTTATACACCATTTAGTAAAAGAGATTCAACCGACAGCAGTAAGCACAGCCTGATTTGGGTTATCGGGGAGCCAGTCCAAGTATTGGTGGAATTAGCAAACCCTTGCGGTTTTGACTTGATAGTTAATAGTATTTATCTATCAGTGCATTCTGGAAATTTCGATGCATTTCCTGTCCGTGTAACCCTTCCTTCTAATTCTTCCAAAGTGCTTAGTTTGTCAGGGGTTCCAACAAAAGAGGGGGCAGTGAGTATACCTGGATGCATTGTCCATTGTTTTGGTGTACTTACTGAGCATTTCTTCAAAGATGTTGACAATTTACTCCTTGGAGCAGCACAAGGGCTTGTTCTTTCTGATCCTTTCAGTTGCTGTGGGTCTGGAAAGCTGAAAAATATCACTGTTCCTAACATTTTAGTAGTACCTCGACTCCCGTTGTTAGTTTCACACGTCGTAGGTGGTGATAGTGCTATAATATTATACGAGGGTGAGATTCGTGAGCTCTGGATTAGTTTGGCTAATGCTGGTACAGTTCCAGTTGAGCAGGCACATATCTCCTTATCTGGGAAAAATCAAGATTCTGTTGTATCAATTGGATATGAAATTTTGAAATCCGCACTACCGTTAAGACCTGGTGCTGAAGTGATTATACCAGTAACCTTGAAAGCATGGCAACTTGGTTTGGATCCTGATACTGCTAATAAGAGCACATTCATATATGCAATGAGGCCAGCCAAGGATGGAAGCAGCCCCATGTTGGTAATCCATTATGCAGGTAATTATTATTACTATCTTCTTTAAGGTTTAACTTTTTATTTATTTTATACTAGATCATTATGTTAGTAGCTTGGTATAAATCATATAGGGTTTTAAGCTGAGCTATGGAATGAGAAATAAATTGTTGGTGCCTTATGTTAATATACTGTGTATGGTATATTTAAATGTTAGAGTAAATTACGTTTTGTCCCTGTGGTTTGTCAAAAATTGCGGATTTCGTCCCAGTGGTTTTGAATTTCAGTTTTCGTCCCTATAGTTTGCAACTTATTTATATTTCGTTCTTTACTACTATTAAGTACAAAGGACTAAAATAGAATGGAACCGTAAACTATAGAGACGAAAAAGACAATCAACTTTAAACCATAAGAACAAATATAATGATGATGTATAAACCATAGGGTTGACAATCGAAATTTCAAAATAAGAAGGACGAAGATAGAAAGTTTCAACAAACCATAGGAACTAAAAACGTAATTTACTCTAAATGTTATTATACTCCCATATGTGGGATGGGACAGAACAAAAACTTGTTGTCCCACGTTTGGTGTGACATTTAGACCGCGATAGAAAAGGACCGAGTGGGATAAAAATGCACTTTTTATTGTTCCATCAAAATAGGTGGAACAAAAATCGGGAAGAAAAGACAATATTAATAAATTACTAAACTACCCATGTCAAATTAATTGTTTGGCTGCTTAGGTAGCGTTTGGTACGCAGACGGGACGGGACGGGACGGGACTGGAGGAGATAATTTTAATCTAGGTTACGTTGGAAAAAAGGGGTATTTTAGTAATCTTATATTTTAGTCCCATGTTGTTCCACCTAGGGAGGAGCCTCGAGTACCAATTTCCCGAACCGGGACCGAACCGGTACCGTACCGAACCCGAACCGGTACCATGTAATCGGTCCGGTATTCGGTTCCATGTATTTGACAAATTCGGGATTCGGGATTCGGTACCGGGATTTTCCCGAAAAATCCCGAAACCGAACCGAAATATTAATAGACAATGTTTTTTTTAATTTCTTAAGTATGGATATCATGTCTTAAATAAACTAATCTTATATTTCTCTAATGAAGATATTTCATCTCCTAAACGAGCAAAATGGAAAAGAAGAAGCATAAAAGAATATCGAAAATTGTTGAACTTTTGATGGTTTTGAACATTTGATTGTTGAACTTTTGATATTTTAGGACTGGTTTTGATACATATTTGAAACATTATAAAAGTATTTTGGTTTGCGATTGGTTTTGATATTTATTTGATACATTTTCATATTTTCGGTCCTAAGTGGTCCTAGTACCGATTTTCCCGTCCCAAGACCGAAACCGAACCGGTACATACGGTTCGGTTTTCGGTCCTACTTTTTAGTCCCAAAAAAATTCGGTACCAACCGGTCCGGTCCCAATCTCATCCCTAGTTCCACCTATTTTGGTGGAACAAAAAATCTTAAGTTTTGTTCCATGAAAACTTGTTTTTTGTCCCATGTTGTCCCATCTAATTTTTGTCCCATGACGTACCAAACATGGGACTATTTTTTTTGTCTCGTCCCGTTCCATCCGGTCTGCGTACCAAACGCACCCTTAAGGTCATAGTCATTCAATTCTTTCACCGACCTCCATCGAGCTAGTCCAGTAACAAACACACCATCGAGATTTCCACATGTTAAAATATCTGTGTTTTCGTCAACACCCACAGTTTTGAGGTTTTTCATGATGTTACTATAGTTCATCCACAACCTATCTTAACCTACCTTGACTGCTTGCTTTGTCCTTTTCTGTCAGGGCCTATTGGAAACAACGGAGAGCCACCAGCAAGTGATGGTGTGGTGCCGCCTGGTCGCCGCCTCGTCACACCCCTAAACATCTGTGTTTTGCAGGGGCTGTCTTTCATGAAAGCTCGTTTACTGTCAATGGAAATCCCTGCTCATGTTGGAGACGTTCCTGAAAATGTGTCAGATAGTGGTTCCACCGATCCCTCAAAACGAGCGGATGGATTGGTGAAAATGGATCCCTTCAGAGGAAGCTGGGGCCTACGGTTTCTTGAATTCGAGTTATACAATCCTACCGATGTTGTATTTGAGGTCAGTGTCTCTGTCCAGCTGGAGAGTACAAATACCGAAAACTCTTCAGAATTCACTTATCCTAAAACAAGAATCGACAGAGATTACAGTTCTAGAGTTCTTATACCATTGGAACATTTCAAGTTACCCGTTCTTGATGGTTCTGTTCTCATTAATGATTCGCGATCAAATGGAGGTGTGAACACGAAAGCTGAACTTAATGCTTCTATCAAGGATCTGATTTCAAAAATTAAGGTGAGGTGGCAGTCCGGCCGGAATAGCTCAGGAGAATTGCATATCAAGGATGCCACACAAGCAGCCCTTCGAACATCAATAATGGATGTTTTGTTACCAGATCCTTTGACCTTTGGTTTTAGGCTCGCTAAAACTCGAGATTCACCAAAGGAATCTGTTACAAAAGGTGCTTCTACTTCGGTGAAAGGTTCGGTTGTGGCAAATGACATGACTCCCATGGAAGTTCTGGTTCGCAATAACACCAAGGATTCTATCAAGATGAGTCTTAGCATTACATGCCGAGATGTGGCAGGTGAAAACTGCATTGAAGGCAACACTCCTACAGTATTATGGGCCGGTAACTCTAACCTCTCCCCCCCATCACACACACATATCTATATATATATATATAAAGAGAGAGAGAGAGAGTGAGAGGATAATGCTAGAACTTAATCAATTTGCGAGAAGTTTCAATATCATATATGATTACATTCTTTTGGGTATGTTTAATCATATATGATTAAGCCTCTATGTGTTGTCAATGCAACATGTGTTTAATCATATATGATTAAGCGTAAGTATTTTGCATGTAATCACATTTGATATTAAAACTTCTCGTCTTCTCCTAAAATACCTGACCCTGTATGTATATCCTAGGAGTCTTGATCTTAAGTGTTGGTTGCATGCACTACATCTACTTGGATTTGAATTTTTTTAGATATCATCCATTTACATGATTTTCCTCTATATGGGTCCCCCGTATCCTATCTTTATTTATCTCCATATGAAGTAGGACCCATAATCACATCTTCATTCTGCTCGTAAACATGACCTGAAAAATGAAAATATTTTATTAGTTTTCAGACTGCTATTTGATTTTCACACATTCATATATAATATATACACATTATATGTTTGACAAGTGCATCATGTGTTCGGTTTTGATGTTTATATGCTATAGGTACTCTGATTGGTGTGAAGGTGAACATTCCTCCACTCGAGGAAATTAAACACTCGTTCTCTCTCTATTTCTTCATCCCGGGTGAGTACACATTGTTGGCTGCTGCGGTAATAGATGAGCCTAATGACATTCTGAGGGCTCGTGCACGTGCTGCTTCACTTGATGAGCCAATCTTTTGTCGAGGACCACCGTATCATGTTCGAGTAAATGGTACCGTATAAACTCTTTTATTTCCATGACTACATACATACATCATTCATGTTCCAGTTTTTCGTTGCACATAATCTGAGTCGGTCACAACTGTGGCCAAAAACCACCGCTAGACGAAAATAAATAAAGAGAACCTTTGTTCATGGAGTTTTTCCTTCAAATTTTATGCTTTATTTAATGATTTTCTTAGTGTAGCCTATTTCAGGTGTTACAAATGGAGTTGTTTCAATCTTTTAAAACAGCTTTGTTTAAGTCAGATTTACTACAAGTTTGTAAGTTTTATCATAAAATGTATCTATATTCTATATGGTATTGAGAGGATTGCAGGTCTTATAAAAGTGAGGCTTGAATCCTTGACCTCCAAGAAGATTGGGATCTGCCAGTAATCCGAGTACTAGGCCATTAAACCTTCACTTTTGGATTGCAATAGAAATGTGGATAACTGTTCAAACAATTTACTATTTAGGGCAGGTAGGGTCCAGGTTGGGTTTTCGTGAGAATGAAATAGTGAGAAGGAGGAGGGTGTAACATCCCAGGCCAACCGTACCAGATATTGTCCGCTTTGTCCACACACCTGAACTCACGGTTTTAAAACGCGTCTGATAGGGGAGGTATCAAGTTCCTCTTATAAGGCAACCTTTGTTCCCCTCCCCAACCAATGTGGAATCTTACAATCCACCCCCCTTGGGAGCCCAGCGTTCTCGCTGGCACACCAGTCTGGTTCCCGGCTCTGATACCATCTGTAACATCCCAGGCCAACCGTACCAGATATTGTCCGCTTTGTCCACACACCTGGACTCACGGTTTTAAAACGCGTCTGATAGGGGAGGTATCAAGTTCCTCTTATAAGGCAACATTTGTTCCCCTCCCCAACTAATGTGGGATCTTACAGAGGGATCTCCACCTTTGGATCGATTTTAATTGAAGATCAATATTAATGAGATGCACCGGATCAATTACGTTTTAAAGTGCAATTCATGGGTTGTTTTGAGATTAAAAATCTTCATCTGGTTTACTTGTAAGTTTTACTGGGTACGTCTTATATACCGCTTTTGGCCAACCTTCTCAACAACTAGGAGATCCATTCGAGGAACATGGGGACTAATTGAAGTAATGAAAAATCATTTCATTTTTTTATTTTTAGTTGAAATTTCAAGGGTCCAAATCTCTTCTTACACTTCTCACCTTAACTCTCCTTCGTCTGCAGGGTCATCATATCAATAGTTCCAAGTTAAAAGATGTGAATAGGGGTGTTATAGGTACATTAGGAAGAACTTTTTTTCTCCCTATATCAAGTATATATCAAACGAATCATAATTGGTAGACAAAATCGGCTACCGATATTTACCATTGAAACCTTTATGCCAATTTAACTGGCTACCTAACAATTTTGGTTGGTACAAGTTGGTATTGGCACAATACCAAGATAACATACATAGTATTTGTTTTGTAACATCGTCGTAGCATGTTTGTAATGTTCGCAACATATTTATAGAACATGTTCACCATGTGTTTGTAAACGTAGCATTTGTTTCGTAACAAGTTTGTAGAAAAGACATGGTTGGTATGATAATATTGCGGATGTGTTATTGAAAAATGTATACCCGTTACCGACAACCCAGAAGATCGAACATTAACTATCAATTTAATTAGTATCATCAATATCATGTTGATTGGTTTGGTTTGCACACTAGATGTGAATATAAACCAGGTGTATAATTCTATTCCAACAACTAAAATCATTTTCAACTTTAAAATTACATGTACACTTTTCAAGAAAAAAAATGCCAAACCAGATTGTAGGACAATGAGGTCATTTTACTAACTGATCTTAAACTCTCAGGGCATCTCCAACTCAAACACTGCCTATGGCGTGTAGCTCAGTTGGCAAAGGGGCGGAACGACTTGTTCAAATATCTAACAGGTCCTGGGTTCGAGCCCATGCCTCCCCCGCTAGCCTCAGCTGCTGAGTGAGCCTCAAAATGCCCCCTCATACGGATGCCCGAGTGGGCAGGGTCAGGTATGGGGCCGGTAAAAGGTTGCCGGTTATCAACCTTTTTGTCCAAATCTCCAACTCAAACACTAAAAAAACATTAAAAATGATGGGACCTTGAACACTAAAACAACCCAACTCCAAATCCAACATTAAAAAAACACTAAAAACATCTTTAATAATAAAATAATATATGTACTGCTTATTATTTTATTAAAACAAAATAATTATAATATATACTTGAATTTATTAAAGTTGAATAGAATATAGATTTATATTTTCAATGCATACTTTATTGGCTTCCAAATATAGAGGTCAACTTTATTGACATCCAATTTTTTTTTTGTTTTAGTGGTGGGTTAGAGATGAAAGCACCCAAATTTAGTGGTGGATTGGAGATGGTCTAAAAGAACAAAACTTGAAAAGAGATTGATTAATTTCAAAAAGGTCTTTTAAGCCCGTTTGGTTTGATGAAATGGCTTTGAAAAAATTGAATTTCGTGTAACGATTTAGAATTGAAGGGAGATGGATTTAGAATATTTGATGTGTTTGTTTGTAAAATTCAGAATGAAATTGAATTCCATTTTTTTTTAATAATTTATTGAAATATTTAAATAGATTACCTTTTTATTAATTGTATTATAAAAACATGATTTAACATATTTTATAATATTATTACACATAAATTCTAGGAAATCCCTCCAAGGTGCCGTTTGGTTTGCATGATTGAATTGGATTTAGAGGAATTTGGAATTGAATTCCATTTCATACCAAATTTGATTTGAAGGATTTCCTGAAACATAAGATTTTGAAATCCCACGGGGTGGATGGTATTTAATTAGATTTTGTAGGATTGTATGTAATAACGTTTTAAAAATACGTTTAAAACATTTTGTAATAATCAATTAGTAAAAAGGGAATTTAATTAGTTTTATTAGTTAATTATATTTTGTTTTTACAAATTATTTATAAAGAATGAAATTCAATTCTATTTCAAGTTCTACGAACAAACAAGTCAAAAATTCCAAATTCTTCCAAATCATAATCACTCGAATTCTAGATCATTTCACGAAATCCATATCTCTTAAAACCATTCTACCAAATTAAACCTCCCCTTAGGCCATCCGCAGCGCCCTTCGGGCTCGAGCTCGGGCTCGGGTGGGCAGCGGTGGGGGGCATGCGGGCTTCATGCTCGGGCTCGGCGTGCGGGCTTTCAAACCCGAGAAACCCGAAAGAATTTGTTTGTTTTTTATTTTATTTTTTTAAAATTTTGAAAATAAATAAATCCAACGGCACTCCAACGGTAATTTTATTTTATTTTTAATTTTTTTTCAATTTAATCACACTATATATATTAATCCAAACCGTTTATTTTTTTACACCAAAATCTCTCAAACTCTCTCATTCTCTTCCATTCTCTATATTTTAAACAATATGGATTCGCCACAACCCGGTTCACCGACTGCATCATCATCATCCGTAGACACCGACGAGTTGTTGAATCTACAAAGAGTTGTTTAAAAAATATATAAATATTTTTATTTTGTTAAATAATTAAATGTATAAATAAAAGAATTAAAAAAAATGAGGTGGCAAGAGAGCTTGAGGGTAGCGCTGCGGGTCTTTAGGGCTTGAGGGCTTAGCTGATGTGGCGTTGAGGGCTTTTATTAATGCGTTGAGGATGGCCTTAGACCATGAGTAGCGCAAGCCCTCAAGCCCTCAATGCCACATCAGCGTCACGTCAGCTTTTCTCATATCATTCATTAAAAATAAAAATTGCAAAATACAAAACACTACCAATTATGATATTTTTAATTTGCTCTTTTCTCGCTACCGTAGCGATCAAAGCGGGGCCCGAAAGGTGATCATGCGGGGTTATGAAAAACTCGAAGTCTTTTTCAAATCGTTTTGCTCGTTCGATTTCTCGTTCGTGTTCCAACTTTTCTCGTTCGGATGATAACCTTGTTGTGCGGATATTGTTGCGAAAATTGTGGCGGATTTTGTGGCGAAAATTGTTGCGAAAATTGTGGCGGAATTGGTTGCAAAAAGTGCGGATGATAACCTTGTTTTGCAAACGCTTGAAAACCAAGCTCCGGGTCTTCTTGCGGTTGCGGTGTATCCGGTCGGTTACGACGGGATGTAGGTGTTTTGTTTGGATTCATGATGAAATTTGAGAGAGTTTGAGAGAATTTGAGAGGGTTTAAGAGAGTTTGAGAGAGTTTGAGAGATTTTTGTGTGAAAAATAATATGGGTTTGGATTAATATATATAGTGTGATTAAATTGAATTTTTTTTAAAGTAGCCGTTGGCAACGGATTTATTTTCAAATTATTAAAAAAAAAAATTAAAATCACTCGGGTTCAACGGGTTTTGGAACCCGGGGCTGGAACCCGAGCCCGAACCCGCTCCCCCCCGTACCACAGCTCGCAGGAGCCCGCAGCCGAGCCGAGCCCTCGGCGTTACGCATGGCCTTATAGTTGTTTTCTTTGACATTTTTGATCCTAACGTTAATAATTTTGCGTTATAAAGCTTATCTAAAAAAGCAAAACTAACCATCCCTAACCTATCAAACTGATTTAATTTGAATTTTTAGAAAAGTCACAAATCAAAATTTGGTTTACATATTATAGCCTATTTTTTATGACAAAGTCAGATTTTTTTTTTCTGACGAAAATACGAATTTTTAGGAATACCGCAAGTTGTGGTGCTTGCGGTCCACAAGTTGCGGTGCTCAACGTAAAATGTTTTTTTCTCATAATTTATCAGAAAAAGTCTGACACCGCGAGAAAAAAATGGTTTGCAGTGTTAGAGCATCCACACCCATCTTGCACAAGGCCTTACAAGATGACATGACATGCCCTGTAGATTGCAAGGTCTTGCAAGTTTAGCAAGACTTTTCAACTTTAGAAAGACCTTTCACAATGAAATATATATAAAACAAATAAATTTTTGTTTAATTTAATTTATTTATTAGTTCGTTTAAACATTAATTATTAATATGTTTATTAGAGCATACACACACGTCTTGCAAGATGACATGACATGCCATGTGTCTTGCAAGGCCTTGCAAAACCATCCTCATCTTGCTAAACTTGTAAGGCCTTTCAACAAATTAAATATATTAAACAAACACATTTTTTTAATTTAATTAGTTAAACATTAATTATTATTAATATGTTTATTAAAATTAATTCATTTATTAGTTTATTTGAACATTATTTTTTATTTAATATTTTTATTAAAATTTCTTACCCACGCTTTATTTTAAAAAAATGATATTTTTATGCAATGTTTTTTATTTAAACTGCTAAATTATATTTACACAAAATATAATAAAAGAAAACAAAAGTAAAATTTTAGTTATCTATATTTTATAATTAATTTATTAGTTATATTATAATTACATATATTATTTATATTATAATTTATTAGTTTAGAAAGAAGTTTGGTCTTGCATGTGTGTAGAAGGTGTTATTGCAAAGCTGGTGTGTCACTTGTGAAAAGAGTAAGGTCTTAAATTTAATTCATTTATTAATTTATTTGGACATTATTTTTTATTATTTTTATTAAAAGTTCTACCCACAATTTATTTTAAATAAATGATATTTTTATGCGATGTTTTTTATTTAAACTACTAAAATAAAAATACATTAATATAAAAAAATTACGAAAATACAAATACTAATAGATAAACGTAAACAAACATCAAATTTTTTTGTGTAATATTTGTATTTTGTAAACGTTGCATGCTTTTAATGTATCCATGTGTTTTATTTGTTAATTGTTTGGGTAAAAATTCACACCTCACGACCGACGATAGATAACTCATATGACATTCATATAAGACCATTCTTGTATTAAGATAATGTCTTGCAGGTTATTTACAATCGAACATTCGGTCGTACATTTCCATGTTGGTCGTATGTTCAACACGACCGACGTCCAAGACTCAAGACGGTCGTACGATTACACTAACCGTTAACAGTCAACATCCGTTTCTTTTGTTCATTAATGCAGGTCCACGAGCAATCATGGTACACCGGCCAGTAACGGACGAGCTCTTAATGACATTAAAGACCCAACAGCGGTTACAAACAGGTCATCAAGACACATTTAATGCTGACAAAAGCTATATAAAGGTCTGCCCCACCTTCGAACCGGGACATCGATTACACAGCTACACACATCGGAAACAACTGACAATCTACGCAACATCTGAACTCTACACTCTCAACATGTAACACCCGAAAAATTTAGGAAAAAAATGAATTTGAGACTCACGAACGTCCGCAGGGCACAAGGCCGGACACCCGCGATGTGCGGAAGTCCGCGGATCATCCGCAGAAGCAATAGAGAAAAAATGGGATTTCGGCCAATGCAAGTCGGACGTCCGTGTAGGACCTTGCGGACGTCCGCGATGCATCTGATGAGATATTTTGGGTTTTTAAGACTTTTCCCTCTCTCTTCCCTCATTTCATCTTCAACCTCAAAATCCATTTCCTCTCTCCCTGTAACTCGATTTTCTCCCAACAAACCTTAAATCCTTCATCTTCTTCCCCAAATCAAACCCCTCACCATTGTTATGAACCTTAACCTTTCTAGAAACCTTTCACTTTATCTTCTTCACCAAGTTTCTAGGGCTTCATCCAACCCTTTTCACTCCACTTTGAAAATTAGGAGTTGGTGGTTCATCTTGGTGGTTCTAGAGATATTTTGGTTGGTGGATTCAAGTATGGTTAAGGTAATCTTCTCTTTTATTTATTTATGAAGTTAGGGTTTTGATATAAGTGGGTATTTTGGTGTAAAATGGTTGGAGGATGATTCTACATGGTTAGATCTTATTATTGTTGGTTGGAAACTTATGGATCTAGGTTTTGGAGGTTTTGGTTTGAGGATTCAAGTTTCTTCAAAGGAGCTTACGTTTGGGGAAAATCTAGATTTAGCCTAAATCTAGCAAGGTGAGTTCAAGTTGATTTGTGTAACACCTCGAATTTCCATTATATTATATTTAATATGAATGGGGTCGAATTGTAATTTAGTTTAAAACTTAAGGCTATTTTGCAATTATGTAAATTAATGGTGTTAAAATTAAAGTGACCAAAGTTTGTTGCTGTTTTTGGAAGTTTGGAACTTGAGGGTGTAGTTGGGCATTATTAAAACATGAGGTGATAGATAAAGGAGGAAACCTGATTGAGAAAATATCTCAATCAGATTGTTGGAGTCGGTCAAAAAGAGCAGAGAGAAAGAAGAGAGAAATAAGAAGAGAAAGAAAGGAAGAAATCTCTTTTGGGGGTAAGTCTTAGATTGGATTATGTAAAATCGATTTCAGTTGTGAGATTGTACCCACAAGCTAATATGATTTCCATCTTGGTACAGTTGATTGGAGTTCTTGTTTTGAATCTTTGATTTTGCAAGAAAAGTGGGTTTATCTTCATTAAGGCGAGTTCATCTCATTTTGAGTTATAAACATTAAAATTGGATGATTTCAGTGGTGTTATCTTGCTTATATGTTATAGAACTGTTATAAGGACGTGTATTGCTGTTAGTCCCAGATGGCTATAACAAGTATTGTAGAAGGGGGGTTGAATACAATACTCAAAATTTTCACAATTTTAATTCTTTTATTGAAAATCTTTCAACAAGAATTACACATAGAAAACTTAAGACTGTTGCGGAAAAGAACAGATAAACTATTCTAACAATCTTACACAAAGTATACAACAAAATAACTAAGAACACTTAGAACAATGATGGGAAGGGTTCCACCGAATTTGAAGGGTTCCACCGAATTTGAAGGGTTCCACCGAATTTGAGGGGTACCACCGATCGAGGAGGCAAAACATATGATGGGAAGTAAAGTATGGTGGGATATGGTTTTGGTTTGGTGGTTAAGGAAAATTTCGGTGGTGAGGTTTAGAAAAGAAATGGGTTTAAAAAATAGAAGAGGAGGGTGAATAAATAAAGGTGGCCACAAAAAGAAAGAAAAGTTTATGGATGTGAGAAGGGTTTAAATGAGATTTTTGGTGGAAAGAAAATCGGTGTGGGCTGGTTGGGTTTCTTCTCAGCAGAAAATAAGGGTAGAAGGGTGGAAAAGAAATTTGGTGAACAAGATTCGGTGAAAGAGAAAAATGAATTCGGTGAAGAATGGGGAAATGGTTTAAAAAAAAAAAAATTGTGGATGAAATTTGAATTTCGGTGGATGAAATTCAATTTTGGTGGTTTTAAGAAAAGGTGATACCAGATTTTGTACTTTTCGGTGGTCGTGAGATTGCATGGTAAGAAAGTATTTTGGTGGAAGAAATTAGTAATTAGTTTTATTAAATTATTATTATTATTATTTATTATTATTTTAATATATATATATATACACATCGGTGAAACCGAAAGTATGTATATATATACATATTTATAATAATAATAATAATAATAATAATATAATAATCATAATAATAATTTCAATACCCTAAACCAATGCATCCTAAACAACGCCTATTCTTTAGTGGGTAGAGCAGTAAGATGAGAACTGGGAGGCTTTTCAAAAACAAGGAGATCTTGAAGGTTTTGTCAACTTTCTCACTTGTTCACATAGATCCATCTGCCCAGCTCAAAATCTGCAATCACAAAGAATTTAATTTCCAGGTACCCATTTTGAAGGTGGGTCCTTTTGGGTTAGAAGAAAAAGAATGACAAGAATTTATATCACTCAGAATAATTCTTTATTTCACACAGTCTTTGGCAAAATGAGAAATATCACCACAGATATAGCATTTTCTATAAAGAGAGTTCCTTTTAGAAACTTGACATTTTTCCTAACTTTTGCTCAAAGATTTTGAAGAGATAACAAAGAATGGGGGTGCATCACATAGAATTCATATTTCAAAAATTGGGAGTACATAAATCCTTTCTTTTGAATTGGACATTTTGAAACTCACAGATTTAAGAAGAAAATCGGTATGAGAAGTCATAAAGTTATTTTTGGAAAAATTTTGGAGGATTTCCTTTTAAGACAGAAACAACACCCAGAGACTAGCCAAATAAAATTTCCAAAATTTATGTTTTCAGATGTGATGGCAGAAATTATGAACACATAGCAAAAGAGTTTGAAATAAGAGAATTCATAAAAGATAGATAAAACACATAGTATGTACCTGTGAAGAGTAGAAGAAGCACTTAGCTGATACAAGAGCAGTTGAGGAGTCATTCGCTTTCAGATGTGGGTTCATCTGCCAAATCATAAGATTTAGCAGGCAGACCCTTTCCTCTTCTGACAAGTCTTTCATTTCTTTCCTTTTCTCTCTTGTATTTCTCCTTGTATCTTTCAGCCCGGTCAAAATTTGCAGAAGAGGAAGATTGGCTGAAATTTTTGGAAAATCGGTGGGAAGCACTTCTAAGTCTTTCAAGGTTTCTACTTTTACACTCAGAAGCAAAATGACCCTTTTTACCACAGTTAAAACACTCCTCATTAGATTTATATAAAGGAGAGTGTTTGGAGAGAGAAGAGGATGAATTTCTATCGAACTTAGATTTTCCAGAAGAGAGATGAGATTTGGATTTAGAGTGCCCATCCAACATGGTCATTTCATCAGATAATTTATCAGCTGAAGTTTCCTCACATTCATCCTTAGCATCACTAAGATATGCTTCTGAATGATCATTGGGATCTTCTTGACTATTATGGTCAGAGTCAGATGGGTAGGTGATTTTTGGAAAACACTTAGTCTTTTTGGAAGAGTCACTCAGGAGAGCTAGAGAAGAGTTCTTTATAAACTTTTGCAGTTTCGTCTGCTCATAGTTGAAAAGAGTACCATAAAGAACAGTAAGAGGCATATGATCAAGATCCTTGGTTGTCTTTATACAAGTACAGATATTTTCCCAAAAATCGGGAAGACAGTCCATAAATTTGCACAGGACTTCCTCATTGTCATACACTCTACCTAACAGCTTTAAGTCATTAAGAAGACTGTTAAAGCGATTATAGTAGTTGGAGAGAGATTCTCCTTTCTCATAAGAAAAGAGTTCATATTTTCTAACAAAACCAATTTTTCTGCTCTTTTTAACTTCATTTGTACCTTCGTACAAAACACACAGAGTGGACCACATCTCTTTGGCAGTAGAGAGATTTACCAGAGAGTGGTACACTTCATCAGGAAGAGAGAGAGCAATGATAGTTCTAACTTTAGAATCAAGAGACACAAGTCGTTTTTCCTCATCAGTATATTTCTTAGGATTTTTAAGAATGTAACGACCAGTAGCAGCAGATTTTTCTTCATCAGACGAATCATTAGAATCATCTTTTTCCATGGTTTCTTTACCCGGCCTCTGCGTTTCATAGCGAGCCCAAACTCTGGGGATAAAGGGTCCCTCTTGGAGAATGGTTGGATATCTAGTATCCACTCCTTCCATGAACAGCATCATGCGGCTTTTCCACAAAGAGAAGTTGTTAGCATTGAACTTAGGAGGTTTTGAAATGGAGCCATTTTCAGAAAAGTTATTTTGAAAAGAGTTTTCAATAGTTGAAGAAGAGGAGGCAGCCATCGCAGATCAAGTTTATGGGATTAAACTTTCTGCTCTGATACCACTTGTTAGTCCCAGATGGCTATAACAAGTATTGTAGAAGGGGGGGTTGAATACAATACTCAAAATTTTCACAATTTTAATTCTTTTATTGAAAATCTTTCAACAAGAATTACACATAGAAAACTTAAGACTGTTGCGGAAAAGAACAGATAAACTATTCTAACAATCTTACACAAAGTATACAACAAAATAACTAAGAACACTTAGAACAAAGCTATAAAGTTTTTCAAGCAAACTGGAAATTCTTGCACTTAGAGAATTCTTCCAGTTTGCGTAGAATATCAAGAGCTCACAGTAATCTTCAAAGTCTCTCAAGATGTGTGTATTTCAGTATGGAGAGCTCTTCCTTTTATAGTGACAAGGAGTGTGCAAGCATTGAATGCTTGAGACACTTGTCATCTTCACACTTGCTGAGGATGTTGACTTCTGGAAAGTTGTGAAGTCCTTGTCACCTTTTACTAGGTGCAGACAGAGTAGCTTGAGCAGATAACAGGGACCTTAGCTGAAAATGGATAATAAGACAGAAGGTCACTTTATCCATGTAGAAAATATCTTCTCAATTTGTCTTCTTATGTCTCTCAGTTTTGTCTTCTTTTGCTTCTCAAAATCTCTTTCAACAAATGCACCACCGAAGAAAGGTTGTAAGATTTCTTCCAAGACAAAATGAATTTGCTTCTCATTTTGTCTTATTATGTCTCTCACTTTTGTCTCCTTTTGCTTCTCAGATTTTCTTTCAAGAAAAGCACCACCGATGGAAACTTGAGATATGTGACACATCTTTGGAGAAAACATCTTTGAAGCTTCTTTGAGGTCCCACCGAAATGTCATTTGGGATATGTGACACATCTTTGAGATATGTGACATCATCTTTGAGATATATGACATCATCTTTGGGAAAAGCTTCTTTGAGACTAGGCCGAAATAGAGAGAAGTTTCGGTGGAAATACCACCGAAATTGTGAGAACAATTTCGGTGAACAATGACTTGTATGTTTGAGAAAAGATCTTTCACTTCCACAATGAGAGAATCTTTAATCTTGACTTTGGTTGATCTTTGACTTCACCAAACATTTGATATCTTGTACAAGCCATTACAAAGAACCATGCATCCAAAATTTCTCTAAGTATAAAATGTTTTTCAAAGTATAAAAGGAGATCATGAGGTCATCTTCAAATCTTGATGACCCAACAATCTCCCCCTATTTGATGATGACATCCATACTTAGAAAAACATGAGTAAGACAGTGAATAATGCAAGTTGACCCTTCTTTACTCTTTTGGGTTCTTTTTCACACAGTCCATTTTTTTTTTTTTTTTTTGTGTGTGTGTGTATGTATATATGATATTTACATATAAGAAAAAAAAATAAAAAGGTATAGCTGTACAAATAATCGAAAGGAAAAGGAAAGAAGTATAAACAGTATAAACAGAATGAATATTACTTGCATCTTTGGAGGGGCGAGTTGAAACTTGTGTCTGGCTTGAGGATTCTTCATTTTGATCAGCAGCCTTAGGATACTTCTGCCCAACTGTTGCATCTTGGCATCTTTTCATGTTTAGCATCAGCATCCTTTGTCTTTGTTTTGCTCCCCCTCAGTTAGATCAGACGGTCTTTGTGTTTCTCCCCCTCAGTTAGATCTGCCCGGACTGAAGTGCTCCCCCTTGACCGGTCCGTCGATTTCCTCATTTTTTCAAGTTGGTCGCTGTATATGAGTACTGAGGGTTTATGTTGCTCCCCCTCAGATGAATTCTCCCCCTCAGCGGCCGACGTAGGAAAAACACCAAGAGAAAATGAAAAGATCGGCCAGAACCAAGACCAGTTTTTTTTTTTACCTTTCCACCGAAAATTGAGCAAAATCCACCGAAAATAGGCTATTTTCGGTGGGATTTTCGGTGGAAAATCGGTAGATTTTTTTTTTTTTTTTTTTTTTTTTTTTTTTACCTTTCCACCGAAAATTGAGGAGAATCCACCGAAAATAGGCTATTTTCGGTGGGATTTTCGGTGGAAAATCGGTAGGTTTTTTTTTTTTTTTTTTTTTACCTTTCCACCGAAAATTGAGCAAAATCCACCGAAAATTGGCTATTTTCGGTAGGATTTTCGGTGGAAAATCGGTAGGATATTTTTTTTTTTTTTTTTTTTTTTTTTTTTGCTTTTCCACCGAAAATGAAGGAGAGTCCACCGAAAATTGGCTATTTTCGGTAGGATTTTCGGTGGAAAATCAGTAGTAAAACTTCTAAGACATTATGGAGAAAATCTTCAAAGTGAAGAAAAGATTTGAATTTCATCTTCCAATTTGATGACCCAAAAAGATTGAGTTTGAGGATTTGGGGTGACATCTGTAGAAGAGTTTGTAGTGGGTGGATTGGTGGAGGGATTTGAGGTGGTGGATCGGTGGAGGGATTTGAGGTGGTGGATCGGTGGAGGGATTTGAGGTGGTGGATCGGTGGAGATTCGGTGTGGAATCGGTGTGGATCGGTGTAGACTCGGTGGTGGATCGATGTGAGGATTCCACCGAGGAGTTTGAAGGATTGTACCGAATTTAGAAGGGTTTCACCACCGAATTTGAAGGGTTCCACCGAATTTGAGGGGTACCACCGATCGAGGAGGCAAAACATATGATGGGAAGTAAAGTATGGTGGGATATGGTTTTGGTTTGGTGGTTAAGGAAAATTTCGGTGGTGAGGTTTAGAAAAGAAATGGGTTTAAAAAATAGAAGAGGAGGGTGAATAAATAAAGGTGGCCACAAAAAGAAAGAAAAGTTTATGGATGTGAGAAGGGTTTAAATGAGATTTTTGGTGGAAAGAAAATCGGTGTGGGCTGGTTGGGTTTCTTCTCAGCAGAAAATAAGGGTAGAAGGGTGGAAAAGAAATTTGGTGAACAAGATTCGGTGAAAGAGAAAAATGAATTCGGTGAAGAATGGGGAAATGGTTTAAAAAAAAAAAAAATTGTGGATGAAATTTGAATTTCGGTGGATGAAATTCAATTTTGGTGGTTTTAAGAAAAGGTGATACCAGATTTTGTACTTTTCGGTGGTCGTGAGATTGCATGGTAAGAAAGTATTTTGGTGGAAGAAATTAGTAATTAGTTTTATTAAATTATTATTATTATTATTTATTATTATTTTAATATATATATATATACACATCGGTGAAACCGAAAGTATGTATATATATACATATTTATAATAATAATAATAATAATAATATAATAATCATAATAATAATTTCAATACCCTAAACCAATGCATCCTAAACAACGCCTATTCTTTAGTGGGTAGAGCAGTAAGATGAGAACTGGGAGGCTTTTCAAAAACAAGGAGATCTTGAAGGTTTTGTCAACTTTCTCACTTGTTCACATAGATCCATCTGCCCAGCTCAAAATCTGCAATCACAAAGAATTTAATTTCCAGGTACCCATTTTGAAGGTGGGTCCTTTTGGGTTAGAAGAAAAAGAATGACAAGAATTTATATCACTCAGAATAATTCTTTATTTCACACAGTCTTTGGCAAAATGAGAAATATCACCACAGATATAGCATTTTCTATAAAGAGAGTTCCTTTTAGAAACTTGACATTTTTCCTAACTTTTGCTCAAAGATTTTGAAGAGATAACAAAGAATGGGGGTGCATCACATAGAATTCATATTTCAAAAATTGGGAGTACATAAATCCTTTCTTTTGAATTGGACATTTTGAAACTCACAGATTTAAGAAGAAAATCGGTATGAGAAGTCATAAAGTTATTTTTGGAAAAATTTTGGAGGATTTCCTTTTAAGACAGAAACAACACCCAGAGACTAGCCAAATAAAATTTCCAAAATTTATGTTTTCAGATGTGATGGCAGAAATTATGAACACATAGCAAAAGAGTTTGAAATAAGAGAATTCATAAAAGATAGATAAAACACATAGTATGTACCTGTGAAGAGTAGAAGAAGCACTTAGCTGATACAAGAGCAGTTGAGGAGTCATTCGCTTTCAGATGTGGGTTCATCTGCCAAATCATAAGATTTAGCAGGCAGACCCTTTCCTCTTCTGACAAGTCTTTCATTTCTTTCCTTTTCTCTCTTGTATTTCTCCTTGTATCTTTCAGCCCGGTCAAAATTTGCAGAAGAGGAAGATTGGCTGAAATTTTTGGAAAATCGGTGGGAAGCACTTCTAAGTCTTTCAAGGTTTCTACTTTTACACTCAGAAGCAAAATGACCCTTTTTACCACAGTTAAAACATTCCTCATTAGATTTATATAAAGGAGAGTGTTTGGAGAGAGAAGAGGATGAATTTCTATCGAACTTAGATTTTCCAGAAGAGAGATGAGATTTGGATTTAGAGTGCCCATCCAACATGGTCATTTCATCAGATAATTTATCAGCTGAAGTTTCCTCACATTCATCCTTAGCATCACTAAGATATGCTTCTGAATGATCATTGGGATCTTCTTGACTATTATGGTCAGAGTCAGATGGGTAGGTGATTTTTGGAAAACACTTAGTCTTTTTGGAAGAGTCACTCAGGAGAGCTAGAGAAGAGTTCTTTATAAACTTTTGCAGTTTCGTCTGCTCATAGTTGAAAAGAGTACCATAAAGAACAGTAAGAGGCATATGATCAAGATCCTTGGTTGTCTTTATACAAGTACAGATATTTTCCCAAAAATCGGGAAGACAGTCCATAAATTTGCACAGGACTTCCTCATTGTCATACACTCTACCTAACAGCTTTAAGTCATTAAGAAGACTGTTAAAGCGATTATAGTAGTTGGAGAGAGATTCTCCTTTCTCATAAGAAAAGAGTTCATATTTTCTAACAAAACCAATTTTTCTGCTCTTTTTAACTTCATTTGTACCTTCGTACAAAACACACAGAGTGGACCACATCTCTTTGGCAGTAGAGAGATTTACCAGAGAGTGGTACACTTCATCAGGAAGAGAGAGAGCAATGATAGTTCTAACTTTAGAATCAAGAGACACAAGTCGTTTTTCCTCATCAGTATATTTCTTAGGATTTTTAAGAATGTAACGACCAGTAGCAGCAGATTTTTCTTCATCAGACGAATCATTAGAATCATCTTTTTCCATGGTTTCTTTACCCGGCCTCTGCGTTTCATAGCGAGCCCAAACTCTGGGGATAAAGGGTCCCTCTTGGAGAATGGTTGGATATCTAGTATCCACTCCTTCCATGAACAGCATCATGCGGCTTTTCCACAAAGAGAAGTTGTTAGCATTGAACTTAGGAGGTTTTGAAATGGAGCCATTTTCAGAAAAGTTATTTTGAAAAGAGTTTTCAATAGTTGAAGAAGAGGAGGCAGCCATCGCAGATCAAGTTTATGGGATTAAACTTTCTGCTCTGATACCACTTGTTAGTCCCAGATGGCTATAACAAGTATTGTAGAAGGGGGGGTTGAATACAATACTCAAAATTTTCACAATTTTAATTCTTTTATTGAAAATCTTTCAACAAGAATTACACATAGAAAACTTACTGTTGCGGAAAAGAACAGATAAACTATTCTAACAATCTTACACAAAGTATACAACAAAATAACTAAGAACACTTAGAACAAAGCTATAAAGTTTTTCAAGCAAACTGGAAATTCTTGCACTTAGAGAATTCTTCCAGTTTGCGTAGAATATCAAGAGCTCACAGTAATCTTCAAAGTCTCTCAAGATGTGTGTATTTCAGTATGGAGAGCTCTTCCTTTTATAGTGACAAGGAGTGTGCAAGCATTGAATGCTTGAGACACTTGTCATCTTCACACTTGCTGAGGATGTTGACTTCTGGAAAGTTGTGAAGTCCTTGTCACCTTTTACTAGGTGCAGACAGAGTAGCTTGAGCAGATAACAGGGACCTTAGCTGAAAATGGATAATAAGACAGAAGGTCACTTTATCCATGTAGAAAATATCTTCTCAATTTGTCTTCTTATGTCTCTCAGTTTTGTCTTCTTTTGCTTCTCAAAATCTCTTTCAACAAATGCACCACCGAAGAAAGGTTGTAAGATTTCTTCCAAGACAAAATGAATTTGCTTCTCATTTTGTCTTATTATGTCTCTCACTTTTGTCTCCTTTTGCTTCTCAGATTTTCTTTCAAGAAAAGCACCACCGATGGAAACTTGAGATATGTGACACATCTTTGGAGAAAACATCTTTGAAGCTTCTTTGAGGTCCCACCGAAATGTCATTTGGGATATGTGACACATCTTTGAGATATGTGACATCATCTTTGAGATATATGACATCATCTTTGGGAAAAGCTTCTTTGAGACTAGGCCGAAATAGAGAGAAGTTTCGGTGGAAATACCACCGAAATTGTGAGAACAATTTCGGTGAACAATGACTTGTATGTTTGAGAAAAGATCTTTCACTTCCACAATGAGAGAATCTTTAATCTTGACTTTGGTTGATCTTTGACTTCACCAAACATTTGATATCTTGTACAAGCCATTACAAAGAACCATGCATCCAAAATTTCTCTAAGTATAAAATGTTTTTCAAAGTATAAAAGGAGATCATGAGGTCATCTTCAAATCTTGATGACCCAACAATTGCATTTAAGGATGAATTATTGAGACTGTTTGATGAGAAAATAAGAACACAACCGTAGTTTCCGGATAAAAAGAAAGTATCCGGAAACCCCTGACCGATGGTATCCGGACGAAGCTCAACATCCGGTAAGTTTTCTTTTCAGTAGTTTCCGGATGAAAAAGATACCGGATGGTATCCGGATTACCTTGGTTTCCGGATGTCATCTGGATTGAATAAGTTTCCGGTAAATATCCGGATAGAATTAGTATTCGGTAAGTTGTGTATTCGGTAAGTTGTGTATCCGGTAAGTTGTGTGTATCCGGTAAGTTATGTGTATCCAGAAAGTTTGTGGTGTCCGGTAACCTTGTTGTCCAGACAATTCTGATGTCCGAATATAGTTTCCGGATGTGCTATCTGATTTAGTTTTCTAAAAATTCTAGGGGCGCTGCCCCTTGACCCCATCCGCTAACCGGGTAGCGGAACCCCCGTGTTAAGTCACCAAAGGGGGAACAATTGAGGATGAGGATACGATAGGTTATTTAATATTCTTAGAGTTGAGAATATGATACGAGAGTGGCGTGATATGTTGCTATGTATATACGTTAGTAAAGTGTAATGGATCCGTAGACACTAGTTTTAGTTGATAACGTAGGATAGGCAAAATATAACTGCTATTCCTATTTATATTGGAAATGATTGAATATGCAAAGTACAATTGCTATTCACATTGATTGATTGAATGGGCAAAGTATAATTGCTATTCATGTTGAAAGAATGGATAGGCAAAGTAGAATTGCTATTCATGTTGAAAGATTGGATAGGCAAAGTAGAATTGCTATTCATAGTGAATGATTGAATAGGCAAAGTAGAATTGCTATTCAGGTTGAATGATTGAATAGACAAAGTATAAATGGTTATTATATTGATTATAGTGAATAGGCAAAGTATAGTTGCTATTCAGATTTGAGATGTGGAAATATGAATTAGACGAAGTTTTGTTTTCCCGTGTTTACGAAGGATTAGAAATAGGCAATATATAAGTGCTATTTCTGCTTCCATTCCAAGAAGAAGGTATGACGATTGAATGTAAGTCTTTAGGCTTGATCGATAAACTATAATCTGTGATGATTCGTAGTAGGCTATTGAATATGGTGATATGACTTTATGAATGGTAGTTATACTCATGGGATTGAGTATGATTCTATCATTATGAGACGAGTACGAGTATGGTAAAAATGGTGATAAACCAGGTTTGATTATATGCGTTGATTATCTGAGTTTCCAAAGCTGTTAATGTTTTTAATTTGAAATTGGATGTTCTCACTAGGCGTAAGCCTAATCGTTTCAAATTAACTTCTCTTACCAGGTACTAGCTCGGGGAAGTAAAGGGAAGAGGGACGAGTGCTTTTGAGTATTCAACTTGTTGATGTTAAGAGGAGAAGTTAGCAGAGGATGCTTTTGATGAATGACTTAGACAACCAGTTTAATCTTATCATAGTTGACAAGATTAGATTAATAGGTTGTTTTGGAGAATTCGAGTTGTATGTATTAAACCTCATAGTTAATTCTCTACTTTTATATGAAAGTTGGATGATTCCATGGTTAACCTTGTTAAACTTAAGGTTTAAATTGGCCCTGATTTTAGGATGTTACAATTTGTGAAAACTTTGTACATGCCAAAAATGTTATTTTCCAAGTATTTGTGTGTTTTACTTGAAATTATCAACTGTTAAGTTATTTGATGGGTTTAACCCTTTTGAAGTGTTTAACTTTATAAAGTTGTAAAACATCCATAATTGGGATTTTTGGATATTTTGATGTGTAGAAATCATAATATATCCTTAAAAGATTTATGGCTCAAAATGAAGTTTATTTGATGGTTTAATCATATTGAAGTAATTGATTTTTATAAACCATTTGAGAAATACACAATTTAGTGTCAAGAGTCATTTTGAGAATTATAAGGGTATGGGTCATTTTGGGAAAACCCTTTTGTTTATCCCGTGTCGAGTTTTGGGTTAATGATGATTTCGTGGTACTGGTTTACCTAAACGATGTTTAAATGCATTTTATGCTATGATGGGCGTTATTTATGGGTCTAATGAGTTTTGAGCATTTTGCTCGGTTTTGACTTTGAGGAAGTCTTGGGGACATTTGTCCGGTTCTAATGGCTCGATGTAGAGTCTTATTTATGGTTTGCTTTTATTGCACCATATTGCATATTATTGCACGTTATTGGTATTTACATGCTTGGGTGCGTTAGTCATTCCGGGATAGGCATGTTATTATAGACTGTGTTGCATTGGATCCATAGGGACGTAAGTTAGTCTTTATTTGATGGTCTATTGGGTGTTGCGGGATTTGACCGAACCCCATGTTTGATGACCTTTACCTTCAAGGGTGCACTAGGAGGGCTGAGTCCGGTTGAGCTGTCAGGTTGATTGACGGGCGTTTATGACATTCGCCATGTCGGGGCAACGCCATGGTTGTAACCCCGCTTGTGCCGAGCCTTTAGTGGTATTCTTATTGATACTTCACTAAGGTCAGCTGTCTCTTTGGGTGTGACTTGTAAGGCGTCGTATGGGACACTTGGGCTTTTATGTAGTGAAGTGTCGTACGATTAACATTGTTAGAGTGGCGTACTTTTGTGTTCATCCACTCTCAATAGATACGGGTCTCCCCCGTCGTTGGCCAACCTACTTGGGATTTTATATTGTCCCTGTTTTATTATTGCTGGTCTTATATATTTGACTGCAATTGGATGACTTTAATATTGGATTCCCCTCCATGTATATTGAAGTTTATATGAAGCAGGTCATTTCCATATTTATGGTATTTGGACTTCATTACATTTTACGTTCGCGTGAGTATTGATTCGTATTATGTTTTCGATGAAGTATTATATTTAAATGGATGTTTCTTCCATGATTTATGGGTTGAGTATTTTGTCGTCAACCGTATTTGAAGGTTTTGCGTAATATAGAATTATTCACGTGTTGAGTGAGTTTGGATTTGGAATTCATTTTGGAAAAAATACGCTTTATACCTTTTGGGAACTTTTCTCATAGTTTTGGGTGCGTTGGGAAAATGAGTCGTTTATATCCATTTTGTAAACTCTTTTGGAAATCGTAATCTATGTTGCAAACTTTCATTTAAAGAATTATTTAAATCATGCTATAAACTCTTGAACTCACTAGGCGTTAGCCTAACCTTTTTATTTGTCGGCATGTGCAACAGGTTCAAGTTGGGAGTAGTTCTAGTAACACTGTGAAAGGTCGTGTGCTAGTAAAGTGCTCGAGAGGTGAATAGCTTAAGTGAAGTTTTCCGCATTCATCCCTGGGTTTAGCAACTTGTACTTGGGTTAAGTAACACCCGTTGTAGTTTCGGTCTTTGTAACAAGACTTGAATTATATTTTGTTTGAGGTTAACCATAGATTGTAATTTGAGGTATTTTACCTATTGGATTATAGGACAAAATCCTATTATTTCGGATGTATTATCGAAAATTTTAATTAGTTGCTCTTTCCCAATCCGAGGGTGTCACAAGTTGGTATCAGAGCATAAGTTTGAGAGAATTAGGTGTTGATTTTGGATACCTAGACTCAAACTAGCATTCTTTTAAGTAAATGGGAGTGAAATTCACCATTAGGCACTTTAAGATAGAATGTTTTGAGGTCGATGGAGTCACTAGAAACGAGAATCACGTCGAGAGTAGCAAGGATAATCATGTGCGGTACGTTCATAATGACACCTTGCCAGTGTCATGGTAAATCTACTAATACATGTGCATACTTGAACTACTTTAATGTGATGATCGTTGGGGTAGTGAAGAAGTTTCTAAACGAGTAGTCGTTGGAATAGATGGACGATTCTAGCACTAGTCACTTAGGGTGACAATAAGCATGATATTTGCTTCAAGTGGACCGTTTCGGGTCGAGATTGATGGTTGGATTAGAACCATAGACTTATTGAACCGACTTTGATTCGAGGAAAAACCGTAAGGTTAATCGATGTAATTCCCAACTTTGCCTTAAGAGGTTTGAACATTCAGATGACAATAGTGGACCAGAGGGATTTGGAGGAGTATGGGTTGAGACGTTGAGTGTCGACTAAGTTATGCACAAAATTTATTTTAAAATAAATTGCATCAATTATTTCTTGTGTTTCAAATCCTTATATGGATTGTGTAACAAAATCTTGGAAAATGTTTAGCACACACAAGATTTTAAATCATGGTTTTTGAACCTACATGAAATTATTTTATTGCGGGAGTTGCAAACTTCATCAGGATTTGCTTCATTTTATTATTGTCCAACATTTCTTTCGGATACAGTGATATCCATATTTTTATGATGTTTAAAATGTTGGGCAAGTAACTACGGCTTATGACTTTAACATTGGATCTCCTCCACATATGTTAAAGTTTGGACGGAAAGTTATCTCCCATTATGTCTATGTAAGGCTATTTTGGGGAATTTGTTTAATGTGAGTTTGTTAAACAATGTTTTTTATATGGTATTACAACAAGAAGGGGATTTTTGAAATTTTGGCATTTTAGTCATGATTTTGCTTATTGCAATTCGACTTTTGGAAGCAGAATGTTTGGTGCCATTTTATTGACTTGAGGTCATTGAGCCCATTGAATTTCATGGAGTTTTGTTTTACGACGTTTTGTGTCATGTGAGTACAATTTCACAATGTGCATACTCCATTCATTCATGTGAAAAATTATGAGTTATGTTGGGCATTTTGTCCCACTCGAGCTTTGTTGAGAAATATTAATTTTATGCCATAAGGCGACCAAAAGGGATGAGTTTTGGAACTTTAGTGTCGCGTAATTTCTCTTTCAAAGATTTGTGTTAACACATACTTTGTTGCAACTTGTTCAGTGTATGGATTGATTTATACGTGACGTAAGTAATGCAGGAAATAACACTTTGATAGTATTTCATAACAATTGCTTATAGCGCTTTCAATCAGTTGATTGTTTTATTATCATTTCATGCAAGTGCATTATATTGACCTAGGGGTATGCATAGCTTGGTAACCATTATCTCTTGATACTTTGATAAACGGATCGTGAATGAAAATGTTTTATTAACTCACTGCATAAATGAAGGCCATTTGGTCAAAGTATGTTTTAGTGTTGTGGGGATCATGCATGGTTTACGATACGTTATATTTTGAAAATACGAATGTGTGAGTCGTTGACATTTGGTCAATTTTGGTTCGATGAACATTTTGGAAAATTGTAAACCTTTTTGGTTTTAAAGAAAATAGGGTATTTTGAGTGTTTAATGAGTAAATTTTTAGCATCGACATTTTGACGTTTTGTATTGCAAGTGAAAAGACTTTTTAGTGAAAATGCTTCGTGAGGGGGATTTTGGAAAAATCATTGGTCTCAACCTGGAGTGCGTGGAATTATTTAAATTGGGGAACATTAATGCGCACTTTTGCATAATTCGAAATTTGAAGTCGATCTAAAACCTTTTGATGTCAATCATTTACAAGCACTTATTTTCTCCTCAGTTTTGGGAAAACACATTGATGAGTGAGTCTTGTCAAAAAAATGTTTTACTCCTATGTCATTACATGACCCAGTGAGGAAATTTCGAGATTTTATTTAAAGAATTTCATCTTTTGAAATTTTGCTATGAACCATCTAATGCATGTTATTTCATTCCGAGAAAACTATTAAGAGAGTGTTACAAGTTTGCATGCATACTCCAATTTAAGATTTCCTCATGATGTTTTAGTCGATATCTTTAAACGATGACAACGTATTGATTTTGTCCTTAAACTTGGAACTGACACAATTTGTTTTATGTTTTGACCAAAGTGTACGTACAAATCGTTTCATTGTTTTTGTGAAATAAACTGACGCGCGTAACTTTGTTGGTAAACCTTGTTCCATGCCATTTTATGGTTAAAAAGGAATTTTTGGAGTCGAATGACGTTTAAACTTCTCTCGAAGTACGTGCAAACCTTTTGTTGCACACTATTTAAAGTAGGCAGTTACTTTACGTGCATGACATGAATCAATCCAATACTAGGACCGTAGCGGTTCATTTCAAAGAAGTTGTTTATTACGCTTTTGCGTTTTGCTGATAATCTGAACTGCAATGAAATGGTTTTCAATATGATTTTCATATGTGGGACGAGCGTGTCCATTTTTGCGCAACTACAGAACTGATAGTAGTAGTTTTTATGCGTACGATTATTTTGATATGAAAACCTTTGTGTTGAAAATTTCTATAAAAAGTTTTGATTGCCATATTTGTTAAATAATTCACTTGAGAACCTTGAACTCATTAGGACCTTGGAAATGTTAAGTAACCCCGGTTAAGCGTAAGTGTGAGTAGGGCCTCGACTATGGAATGTTGGGCGTTTAGACGCGTAATGGTGCCATAGGCCGGTTGGTGTCGATGGCAGGGTCGATGTATTAATGGTAATTGAAGGGTTAAATTCGCGGTATGGTATTTTGAGGTTAGCGTAACCGTTTTGTCGGCAACCCCGTTTTGGGTCTTGGACAATTTTCGCATGAAGGACCCTTTAGGCACCGTATTGATAACCCTAGTTTTGTAGGGATACTCGGCGAACAAAACTCGTGTGTGGAGTCCGGTTAGAGTTTAAAGTTTGGTGGTATGACTAGGTGTCAACCTTGTGGGTTCGAGATCGAGAACCGTTAGCGTATTCGGAGAGTGTAGTCCGATTTTAAAGAAACAATGATAACGGTTGTAGTAATTTTAAGATGCTCAATTGTGAAGAGTAGTTTTGGTGGAATAACCTTCGTGTGTGGTTAAAGAACCTATCGGTTTGATGACTAATGTTGGGATGGATTCTTGGAGTTGTATAATCGATGGGTCAGTGACGACCGCAGGTCTTGGAGTCTATTAGGGCTCGTTGGAATTAAACGACCGTTAATGGTAGGAACAATTGGAATTAGAGATTCGGTTGGTCTCGGTATTAATTAAACCTTGGATTGATTTAGAGTCTGGACCGCAATTGGGGAAGTATGGAACACTCTAAGGTTGGGAGACAACCAACGTCGTCTAATTAGGAGTTACTCCAATGGTTGGAGCGTTCACCCGGACATAAGTACAGTGTACCCGAGAGGACATTGTTGGTAAGAGTTTGCTTGAGGTTTGTCTTAGCAGTCCGTGTGTGTAACATCTCGATTTTCTATAAAGACTTACGTTTGGTCTATTAAATAATTTTGGTATAATTATTTGATGAGGTTAATTTTATAGTTTATCCCCGAGTAAGTTATATTATGTGTTTTATTGGAATAATAAGAAAGGGGTAAACTTATAATTTAATTTATAAGATGAGGGATTGAAGTTGTCATGTGATGAGAGTTTGGGGTTTGGTTGGTTATTATTGTTTGAATGAACCGCCTCTTTTTGGGTCATATGGAAGAAAAAGAGATATTTGTATCTCTTGTGTGTGTGTGTGTGTGTGTGTAACACCTCGAATTTTCCGTTATATTATTTAATGTGAATAGGGGTCTATTTGTATTTGGTTTAAGCTTTGGATTATTTTGTAGTTATATAATTCAATGGGGTTAAAATTACAAGTGATCAAAGTTTAAATGCTATTTTTGGAAAATGGAAACTTAAGGGTGTGATTGGTCATTTTAGAAAGTTGAGTTAGATAAAATTGGGATTAATTGAGAAATATCTTAGTCTTTTGGCTGAGTTGGTCGAGAAAGAGAGAGAAAGAAGAGAGAAAGAATAGAGAGAAAGAAAAGAGAAAGAAGAGAAGAAAATCAAGTTTAGGTCTTCAAATTGGTAAGAAATTTACCATGAGTTCAGACAAAATTGATTATAGAAGTATGATTGTGAACAAATCTGTTGGTTGAATAGGTTCCAGAATCATTATCAGCAGATTGGATCTTTGATTGTGCAGTAAAGTGAGGTTTTCATCCTTTAAGGTGAGTTCATTCTACTTTTCATATGAAAACTGTTTTAAGCATAAATTAATGTTTGGAATATGTTAGATAACTCATTTACAAAGTACTGGTATGTTTGGTTTGGAAGAAATGAGTTTAAATCGATTTCTGGCTGGAGATTTTAAGGGACATATCGAGGTTTCCGGACAGATTTGAATGTGTCCGGTAGTTCCTCTTTGTTCGTGTCCGGTAGATGAAGTATCCGGAAACCTCTGTATGAAGGTTTCCGGACAAGGCAAAATTATCCGGTAAGTTGTTTATTTTGGTAGTTCCGGATGAATTAGTTACCGGACAGTATCCGGATTAAATAGGTATCCGGTAAGAATTGTATTCGGAAAGCTTATGTATCCGGAAAGTATGTGTATCCGGAAAGTTAAGTTGTCCGGAAATTTATATGGTCCGGAAAGTTGTATTGACCGGATTGGTTATGTTGTCCGGATTGTTTAGGTTTCCGGTAAGTATACGGATGGGATTAGTATACGGTAAGTTTGAGATATCCGGTAAACTTTGTGTATCCGGTAAGTTACGATGCCTGGACAGTTTAGTGGTGTCCGGAAACTCTAGCTGTTCGGTCACTTTTGATGTTCTGGATTCTTTAGAGTATTCGATAACTTGGGAGTTTTGATAACTCTTAGACAGGGTATAGTGGAGAAATTGAAATACAATCCTAGTAGCTTGAACATACTTACGGTTGAATATTAGTGTGTTAGGCTAAAGGGTTTGGTTTAGGATAATACTATACTTGTGTATAGTATGTGTAATGGATCTATAGGCACGGTTATGTATTGTAACGAGGAATAGGCATAAAGTAATTTGTAATTCCCGTTGACCTGAAATGTGGAATAGGCATAAAGTAAATTGTAATTCCCATTTCGTAGAGGTGTTATGAAAGGAGAAATAGGCATAAAGGAACTTGTAATTTCTATTTCATAGTGTGAGGTGAATTGCGGGATAGGCATAAAGGAATTTGTAATTCCCTTTCACATGGAAATGGAGAACATGCATAAAGTAAGTTGTAATTCTCATTTCGTGGTATAGGAATCGAGGAATAGGCATAAAGTAAATTGTAATTCCTGATTTCTATGGGAAGGTCAGAGATAGGCATAAAGTAAATTGTAATCTCTACTTCCAGTCCAAGAAATAGGCGTAAAGGAACTTGTAATTTCTTGGATAAGAGCATAATCTAGAATCTGTAATGATTCGTAGTAGACTCTTGATTTTGATAATATGACTTACTGAATGTTAGTCATATTCATGAGTTCGGGTATGTTCCCATCATTGAGATGAGCACGGGTACGGTTAGAATGGTGGAGAACAGGTTTGTTTATATGGTTGGATATTTTCAAGCTGTTAGTGTTTTAATTTAAATTTGAATGTATTCACTAGGCGTAAGCCTAATTGTTCAAATTAAATGTTCTTACCAGGTACAGGCTCAGGGAAGTAATTGGGATGTGGGACGAGAGCTTTTGGAAGGAATCAACTTTTGAGATAAGTGGAGGAGTTATCGAACGCATTGAGGTCTTTTGATGGATTGTTTAGATAACCTAGTTAATCTGATTATAGTTGACATGATTCGATTATTAGGTTAATGGGAGAAGTCCATGTTTGTATATACGAAACCTCTTAGTTGATTCTCTTCTTATATAAAGGTTTGGATGTTGTTCTATCTTAACTTGTTATAATTTGAGGTTCAAATTAGCCCTGATTTATAGGGTGTTAAAATATGGTATCAGAGCTTTAGTTTAAGTGAACTAGGTATGCTAAGTGAGATACCTAGACTTAAGCTGAGATGAAGTAAGTTATAATTCGTGAGATACGGGTAGAAACACTAAGACGGGATAGTCTTAGAGTCGTAGAAGTTATGTGAAATTAGTACTATAACAATGGTAACGAGGATTCTCATGTATAATATGTTCACAATTCCAATTAGCTACTGGCATTATGAATATATTGTTACGTAAGTATACTTGTTTAGAAGGGTTATAGTGATTAACAAACGTTGAGTTACTTTCTTTGTGTTTGGATTGTGAATAACCAATTCTTATGGTTATTTATTGTGCTTAGCAGAATACGATGGTTAATACACCAATTGAGTCTTCTACTTCTTTGGAGGGTTGTGTGACAAATGAAATTTTGGAAGGTCAACCTGAAAGAGATGAAGTTAATGAAAATCCATCGAGGTTTCTTATCAAGGGAGGAGAAGGAAGTCAAACTTATCGACTTAATGTCGGTATTTCTGATTCGGTGACAACAAAATCTAATATGGAGTCCCGTATAATGGAAAACGTGATGCGAGTCATGAATGTTGCATTGACTCAACAACAGGAGATGTTTACAAAAAAAATGTTGAATGATCGTATCGATGAGTTACACAGACCAGAGGTGAGTACCGGTGTTGTAATTCCACCTGTTAATCCAGTGTCGAATACTGATGATAGAATAGAAGAAGTGTATACTGGAAATAGAGTTGAAATAATTCAAATGGGAGAGAAAAGAAAGTGGAAGGATAGATCAGAACCTTGCCAGAAGTCGGAAACTTTTGCTAAGGGTCATTGTATTGAATCCCGTCAAGAAACCAAATTGTAAGTGAAATGCTTTAAGTGCGGAGAAGTTGGCCACAAGATTGAAAACTGTCATATTCAAGGGTCAACTTGCTATGAATGCAAGGAACCTGGTCATTATCGGAGGGATTGTCCAAAGTTGAAAGAAATAGCGGAAATCAAAAGAAGAAATTTAACATTTCAAGATAAACAGGATAAACGTTTTGTAGAACGACTGAGAATGTTAAGGAATGAGTGGGTGTAGTTTATGATACATTCCTGGTTAATAATATATACGTGTGTATGTTATGTAATGGTAGTACTAACTTGTCTTTTGTACTTCAATCTTTTGTTAAAAGTTAGATATACCAGTTACTATTTTGGAAGATACTTTGTAAATCGATCTAACGAATGAAAGTTTACAACCTTTGAAGATTTCTGAGTGAAAGTAGGATAAATTAAACATTATCTACTTATTCCGTTTAGTTAGTTGAACGTTTACAAATTGGTAAGACTATTTTGACATTATTTATTTCTTGAACCTAAGAGTCAAAAGACAGTAGGTGATCTTGTGATATTAACGTTGCACGAGTAAGTTTGAGATGAAGACGATGGAATGTGAATTGAATTATGATATGTTGGAAGGATTAGGTTCAGTTAGAGATCCTTATTGAAGAATAGGTTAAGGAAGTATCGACAGGTCGACTATGGACGTTAAAGACGTCCACTGTGTAAGGTGTATGATGCTGAAATCTTGAATCAGAAGGTTGAAAGTTGAAGAACCACCTTGTAGGGGTGTTAGGATAGTGAAAGACTGTTGTTTTAGATAAGCGTTTTACTTACGAGGTGGATGGTTTGTAATGGATGAATGTATTAGCCACGAATGAAGTGAGTGTATAGAACATGTCGATCTGTGAGGGAATGTGCCCTGTTTATGTAATGGTTTGGAATCACAAAGAGTTAGCAAGAAATGAAAAAGTTTGAGTTAATTAGAAACTCATGAGTTGTGGTTTAACTAAAGTTGGGGAGGGATAAAGTAGTGAAATAAACTCGGTTAATTATGCGGGAGAACATGAAGGTAAGTTTGAATGGTGTACGAATGACCATGAGAGATCTGGTCTGCTGTGAGATGTAATGGGTGGAGAATGTATGGACGAGTAGTGGTATCAATTGCTAAGATAAATGTGTCAACCAGTATGTAATATGATGTTAGAAAGAGGAAGCATCAGATGGAAGTCTTTTCGGGGATGTCGGATGAAGTGTACTATTTGTCAATAAAGATTGTTGGAGCATATGGTTTGCAAGATGGCGTGGTAATATGGCTAATATGGGAATAGAATGTCGGAGCGGTAGTGGGTGTTATCCAAAGTGTTTTTGATTGTGTGAGTCGCTAAATAAGTATATTCTTGAAATCATTGGGAGTTTAAAGAAGATGATGGGTGTGTTAGTCAAAATGTGGTGTAGTAGATGCAAAATCCTTAAGGAATGTGAGTTGCTTCTTATGTGTGAAAGAATTGTTCGAGAAAGTATTAGTTGAAGATCAAAGAATGTGTAGTAATTTCAAAACGGTGGTGTCATTTCAAGATGACTTGGTTGAATGCCTTAAGTTAGAATTTTGGTGCAACTGTTTGGTTATGAATAGTAATGAGAAAATGTTATCAGCATGTGGAATGGTTGGGAGAACGAGGCAAGTAATGTTTGGAGGGTGGTGCTCCACGCTAACGTGGGGAAGCAATGATAGAAAGATCGGACCTAAGAATGTAGTCATACGAAGTCCTTTTATGATTTATGTGATGTTTGGTTTAACGATTGGTGAACTTAAGAAATTTGAACCATTACCGGTATGTTTTAAGACTTATGGCGGACTATATGAGTTGGAAATCCTCAAAGATTTTATTAATCTTGTTTTAAATGGTTACTTATTAATTTGACTAATTGAGTTTGGGTTATTGAATTGACTTTGAATAGGCTCAATACTTGGGGCACGGGAGTTGTGATATTCAAAATGGCCAAACCGGTAGATGGCGATGTTATGCACATAAAAGAATTCTAAGTAATGCATGACGAATTCGTGGCATTTGGTTAGTAAGTTGAAATCCTCAGACAGAATTTATTAGTATTGTGATGTTTTCATGGCATTAAACCGATATCTAATGGAAGTGTGAGATTCCACATCGGCTAGGAAGGGGGAACGAAATCCTCCTTATAAGGGTGGATGTATACCTTCCTTGCATGAGGCCTTTTGCCTGTCACTGGGTGTGGTCTGGGTGCGTCCCGCGTATGCCTGTGCAGGCAAGAACAAAACCGTGAGCGGTACCGGTATGCTGTTATGTAGAGGGTATGCGCAAAGCGGACAATATCGTGTACGGTGGGCTGGGGATGTTACAGAATGTTGCTGGTAGGGATAGTGATCTAATCCGATTCGAGATTAAATTGTCTCCTAATAACCATGTCATAATTCATTTGCGGATGACTTTGTCCGGTAATAGGATTTGGATTAATAACCAAAGGAGACTGATAAATTTTAGGTCGTTTTCAAGTTGGGGAGCGGGTAATGTTGAAGGATGTAAGATCCAGAAAATGTGGAAAGTTGAGTCCTTGTTCTTCCTGGACTTTTAATTGTGATTAAGTATGTAAGACTAGAAGATATAAAGGACGCATGATATATTTCATATGGTATGATGTGATTTCACTTACTGAAGTGAGAGTGGATGGTAAGAGTAGTTGTTTGAAGGAACTGTAAGGGATTATAGAAAGATCAGTTAAGAAGTTGCGACATAAGGATGTGGTATTATATCATTGAGGTGTTAAAGTGACTTTAGTGTTGGAAGAGGATATGAAGATTAAATATCCTCATTTGTTTACCTAGCTTTGATTTCGAGGACGAAATCATTTTCAAGTTGGGGAGTATTGTAACATCTCGATTTTCTATAAAGACTTACGTTTGGTCTATTAAATAATTTGGGTATAATTATTTGATGAGATTAATTTTATAGTTTGTCCCCGAGTAAGTTATATTATGTGTTTTATTGGAATAATAAGAAAGGGGTAAACTTTAATTTTAATTTATAAGACGAGGGATTGAAGTTGTCATGTGATGAGAGTTTGGGGTTTGGTTGGTTATTATTGTTTTAATGAACCGCCTCTTTTTGGGTCATATGGAAGAAAAAGAGATATTTGTATCTCTTGTGTGTGTGTGTGTGTATAACACCTCGAATTTTCCGTTATATTATTTAATGTGAATAGGGGTCTATTTGTATTTGATTTAAGCTTTGGATTATTTTGTAGTTATATAATTCAATGGGGTTAAAATTACAAGTGATCAAAGTTTAAATGCTATTTTTGGAAAATGGAAACTTAAGGGTGTGATTGGTCATTTTAGAAAGTTGAGTTAGATAAAATTGGGATTAATTGAGAAATATCTCAGTCTTTTGGCTGAGTTGGTCGAGAAAGAGAGAGAAAGAAGAGAGAAAGAATAGAGAGAAAGAAAAGAGAAAGAAGAGAAGAAAATCAAGTTTAGGTCTTCAAATTGGTAAGAAATTTACCATGAGTTCAGACAAAATTGATTATAGAAGTATGATTGTGAACAAATCTGTTGGTTGAATAGGTTCCAGAATCATTATCAGCAGATTGGATCTTTGATTGTGCAGTAAAGTGGGTTTTTCATCCTTTAAGGTGAGTTCATTCTACTTTTCATATGAAAACTGTTTTAAGCATAAATTAATGTTTGGAATATGTTAGATTACTCATTTACAAAGTACCGGTATGTTTGGTTTGGAAGAAATGAGTTTAAATCGATTTCTGGCTGAAGATTTTAAGGGACATATCGAGGTTTCCGGACAGATTTGAATGTGTCTGGTAGTTCCTCTTTGTTGGTGTTCGGTAGATTAAGTATCCGGAAACCTCTGTATGAAGGTTTTCGGACAAGGCAAAATTATCCGGTAAGTTGTTTATTTTGGTAGTTCCCGGATGAATTAGTTACCGGACAGTATCCGGATTAAATAGGTATCCGGTAAGAATTGTATTCGGAAAGCTTATGTATTCGGAAAGCTTATGTATCCGGAAAGTATGTGTATCCAGAAAGTTAAGTTGTCCGGAAATTTATATGGTCCGGAAAGTTGTATTGACCGGATTGGTTATGTTGTCCGGATTGTTTAGGTTTCCGGTAAGTATACGGATGGGATTAGTATACGGTAAGTTTGAGATATCCGGTAAACTTTGTGTATTCGGTAAGTTACGATGCCCGGACAGTTTAGTGGTGTCCGGAAACTCTAGCTGTTCGGTCACTTTTGATGTTCTGGATTCTTTAGAGTATTCGATAACTTGGGAGTTTTGATACCTCTTGGACAAGGTATAGTGGAGAAATTGAAATACAATCCTAGTAGCTTGAACATACTTACGGTTGAATATTAGTGTGTTAGGCTAAAGGGTTTGGTTTAGGATAATACTATACTTGTGTATAGCATGTGTAATGGATCCATAGACACGATTATGTATTGTAACGAGGAATAGGAATAAAGTAATTTGTAATTCCCGTTGACCTGAAATGTGGAATAGGCATAAAGTAAATTGTAATTCCCATTTCATAGAGGTGTTATGAAAGGAGAAATAGGCATAAAGGAACTTGTAATTTCTATTTCGTAGTGTGAGGTGAATTTCGGGATAGGCATAAAGGAATTTGTAATTCCCTTTCACATGGAAATGGAGAATAGGCATAAAGTAAGTTGTAATTCTCATTTCGTGGTATAGGAATCGAGGAATAGGCATAAAGTAAATTGTAATTCCTGATTTCTATGGGAAGGTCAGAGATAGGCATAAAGTAAATTGTAATCTCTACTTCCAATCCAAGAAATAGGCGTAAAGGAACTTGTAATTTCTTGGATAAGAGCATAATCTAGAATCTGTAATGATTCGTAGTAGACTCTTGATTTTGATAATATGACTTACTGAATGTTAGTCATATTCTTGAGTTCGGGTATGTTCCCGTCATTGAGATGAGCACGGGTACGGTAAGAATGGTGGAGAACAGGTTTGTTTATATGGTTGGATATTTTCAAGTTGTTAGTGTTTTAATTTAAATTTGAATGTTCTCACTAGACGTAAGCCTAATTGTTCAAATTAAATGTTCTTACCAGGTACAGGCTCAGGGAAGTAATTGGGATGTGGGACGAGAGCTTTTGGAAGGAATCAACTTTTGAGATAAACGGAGGAGTTATCGAACGCATTGAGGTCTTTTGATGGATTGTTTAGATAACCTAGTTAATCTGATTATAGTTGACATGATTCGATTATTAGGTTAATGGGAGAAGTCCATGTTTGTATATACGAAACCTCTTAGTTGATTCTCTTCTTATATAAAAGTTTGGATGTTGTTCTATCTTAACTTGTTATAATTTGAGGTTCAAATTAGCCCTGATTTATAGGGTGTTAAAGTGTGGGGAAAATTTAGATTCCAGTTAGGAGCTGATGGATTATGGTCGGCGTTGAGTTGGTTAGCCTTTGGTTGTAAAGGGCCAAGATTTCGAGGACGAAATCATTCTAAGGTTGGGAGGATTAATACCCGAAAAATTTGGGAAAAAAATGAATTTGAGACTCACGGACGTCCGCAGGGCACAAGGTCGGACACCCGCGATGTGCGGAAGTCCGCTGATCATCCGCAGAAGCAATAGAGAAAAAAAATGGGATTTCGGCCAATGCAAGCCGGACGTCCGTGTAGGACCTTGCGGACGTCCGCGATGCATCTGATGAGATATTTTGGGTTTTTAAGACTTTTCCCTCTCTATCTTCCCTCATTTCATCTTCAACCTCAAAATCCATTTCCTCTCTCCCTGTAACTCGATTTTCTCCCAATAAACCCTAAATCCTTCATCTTCTTCCCCAAATCAAACCCCTCACCATTGTTATGAACCTTAACCTTTCTAGAAACCTTTCACTTTATCTTCTTCACCAAGTTTCTAGGGCTTCATCCAACCCTTTTCACTCCACTTTGAAAATTAGGAGTTGGTGGTTCATCTTGGTGGTTCTAGAGATATTTTGGTTGGTGGATTCAAGTATGGTTAAGGTAATCTTCTCTTCTATTCATTTATGAAGTTAGGGTTTTGATATAAGTGGGTATTTTGGTGTAAAATGTTGGAGGATGATTCTACATGGTTAGATCTAATTATTGTTGGTTGGAAACTTATGGATCTAGGTTTTGGCTTGAGGATTCAAGTTTCTTCAAAGGAGCTTACGTTTGGGGAAAATCTAGATTTAGCCTAAATCTAGCAATGTGAGTTCAAGTTGATTTGTGAAAACTTTGTATATGCCAAAAATGTTATTTTCCAAGTATTTGTGTGTTTTACTTGAAATTATCAACTGTTATGTTATTTGATGGGTTTAACCCTTTTGAAGTGTTTAACTTTATAAAGTTGTAAAACACCCATAATTGGGATTTTTGGATATTATGATGCGTAGAAATCATAATATATCCTTAAAAGATTTATTGCTCAAAATGAAGTTTATTTGATGGTTTAATCATATTGAAGTAATTGATTTTTATAAACCATTTGAGAAATACACAATTTAGTGTCAAGAGTCATTTTGAGAATTTTAAGGGTATGAGTCCTTTTGGGAAAACCCTTTTGTTTAACCCGTGTCGAGTTTTGGGTTAATGATGATTTCGTGGTACTGGTTTACCTAAACGATGTTTAAATGCATTTTATGCTATGATGGCCGTTATTTATGGGTCTAATGAGTTTTGAGCATTTTGCTCGGTTTTGACTTTGAGGAAGTCTTGGGGACATTTGTCCGGTTCTAATGGCTCGATGTAGAGTCTTATTTATGGTTTGCTTTTATTGCACCATATTGCATATTATTGCACGTTATTGGTATTTACATGCTTGGGTGCGTTATTCATTCCGGGATAGGCATGTTATTATAGACTGTGTTGCATTGGATCCATAGGCACGTAAGTCAGTCTTTATTTGATGGTCTACTGGGAGTTGCGGGATTTGACCGAACCCCATGTTTGATGACCTTTACCTTCAAGAGTGCACTAGGAGGACTGAGTCCGGTTGAGCTGTCAGGTTGATTGACGGGCGTTTATGACATTCGCCATGTCGGGTGTAACACCCGTAATATTCGGATAAGTACAATTTCGAATCAGTGTGAAACCGATCTTTAAGAAAAATATGGAAAATAGGATTTTGGGTTAAATCTTATATTTTATGGTCTTGTTGGATGGGGAATTCAAATACGAGTCCAACGGTTCTTTCCGGAGCGAAAACGGAGCTATAACGAAGAAGTTACGGCCGAAACAGTATCCGACCCAACAGGAGGCCGCGCGGCCTGGTACGCGACCTTGGGCCGCGGCCCAAGCCTCGTAAGCCTCTGGAGTCTAGCCTTGTGGAGGCGCGCGACATTCCACGCGACTTCAAGTCACGGGACAAACCACGGGAGTAGTCTAGAGCTTTAAGTCGCGAATCTCAAACCCTCAAACTTCATTTCTTCATAACTTTTGCATCCCAACTCCGATTTGAGTGATTCAAGTTGCTACAGTTTCGTTTTTAGAGCTCTCCAAGGATCTAGAAAGAGTTTTGAAGTATATTGGATGATCCAAGAGTATTGGGTGGTGGTTGAGGTAAGCTTCTCACTTTTCTCCATCTAAGGAGTTAGGGTTTTGGTGTTTTGGTGATTTTGGATGGTTTATGTTGGGGGAAACATATATAAGTGTTTGGGAATGATTATTGTTGGGTCACCAAGGATTTGAAATTGACTCACCGATGTTTTCCCTAAAACTCCTACTTAGAATATTTTAGTTCAGTTCTTTGAATGACTTGTACAAGATATCAAATGTTCGGTGAAGTCGAAGATCAACCGAAACCAAGCTTGAAGACTCTCTACTTGTGGAAAATAGAAGACTCTCGGCAACATTCAAACAAGTCATCACCGCCGAAATTCCTTGACATTTCGGTGGCCTTCTCTCCACCGAATTTATAGGACATTTTCGGTGGCCTTCTCCCACCGAAGTGCATGGACAGTTTCGGTGGCCCCATCCACCACCGATGACCCTTTCGGTGCTCCTCTCACCATCGAAATATACTTGTAATTTCGGTGGTCCTCTCACCACCGAAATATACTTGTAATTTCGGTGGTCCTCTCACCACCGAAACATGCTCGCAATTTCGGTGGACTAGTTACCACCGAAACATGCTTGCAATTTCGGTGGACTAGTCTTCTTTCCACCGAAGATTTCTCAATCTCGGTGGAAACCACTTCGGTGCTAAAGGCTCAAGACAGAAGATCATTTATTATGGGACAATATCCTCCAGCAGAGAAAAGTGACAGTTTGTCTCTTTATCCACTTTCAGTTAAGGTCCCTATTATCTACTCAAGCTACTCTGTCTGCACCTAGTGAAAAGTGACAAGGACTTCACAGTTCTCCTGAAGTCAACATTATCAGCATATGTGAAGATGACAAGTGTCCCAAGCATTTAATGCTTGGGCACTCCTTGGCACTATAAAAGGAGAAGTGCTCTTCATGCAATTCTCACGCTTTCAAGAAATTCTCTCAGTGCAAGAAACCTTCTTTTAAGCCTTAAAACTCAATAGCTTTGCTCTTAGTGTTCTTAGTTGTTTTGTTGTATACTTTGTGTAAGATTGTTAGAATAGTTTATCTGTTCTTTTCCGCAACAATCTTAAGTTTTCTGTGTGTAATTCTTTTGAAAGTTTTTCAAATATAAGAATTAAAATTGTGAAATTTTTGTGTATTGTATTCAACCCCCCCCCCCTTCTACAATACTTGTTAAGCCATCTGGGACTAACAAGTGGTATCAGAGCAGAAAGTTTAATTCCATAAACTTGATCTGCGATGGCTGCCTCTTCTTCTTCTACTGTTGAAAACTCTTTTCAAAATAACTTCTCTGAAAATGGCTCCATTTCAAAACCTCCTAAGTTCAATCCCAACAACTTCTCTTTGTGGAAAAGCCGCATGATGCTATTCATGGAAGGAGTGGATACTAGATATCCAACCATTCTCAACGAGGGACCCATTATCCCCAGAGTTTGGGCTCGCTATGACACGCAGAGGCCAGGTAAAGAAACCTTTGAAAAGGAAATCTCTAGTGATTCTGATGAGGAAAAATCCAGTGCTACTGGTCGGTATATTCTCAAAAATCCTAAAAAGTATACTGATGAGGAGAAACGTTTAGTTACTCTTGACTCCAAGGTAAGAGCTATTATTGCTCTCTCTCTTCCTGATGAGGTCTACCACTCTTTGGTGAACTTTGAAACTGCCAAAGAAATGTGGACCACTCTATGTGTTCTGTACGAAGGTACAGAGGAAGTCAAGAAATGTAAAAAGATTGGTCTTATCAGAAAGTATGAACTATTTTCTTTTGAAAAAGGAGAATCTCTTCCTAGCTTCTATAACCGCTTCAACTCTCTTTTAAATGATCTTAAGTTGTTGGGCAGAGTCTATGATAATGAGGAAGTCTTGTGCAAGTTCATGGATTGTCTCCCAGATTTTTGGGAAAATATATGTACTTGCATCAAAACTACCAAGGACCTTGAGTTCATGCCCTTTACTGTTTTATATGGTACTCTTTTCAACTTTGAGCAAACCAAGCTTCAACGGAAATCTTTCATCAAGGAAATAAAGAGCTCCTCTATAGCTCTTGTTAGTGAAAGTTCCAAGAATTCTCAAAATCTTCCTAGAATCACCTATCCTTCATCTGACTCTGACAATGACAGCCAAACAAATGTAACCCACCAAACGGAAGCATATCTTAGTGATGCTGATGATGAAGGTGAGGATATCATGGTTGAACAGTTGTCGGATGAGATGGCAATGATGGCCGGTTCTAAACACAAGTTTCGTCCCTTCAACAAATCTCGAAGTCTTAGAAAAACTTCATCTTTCAAAACTTCTTCTGACAAGTCTAATGAGGAATGCTACAACTGTGGCAAGAAAGGACATTTTGCATCTGAGTGTAGAAGCAAGCGTATCTCCAAGTCCAGATTTACTTCTTCTGACAATCCCTCTTCAAAAAGGGAAAAATCCAAACACATGCCTTTCAAATCAACCTTTCCCAAAAAGGAGTCCCCACCATCCTTCTTAAATCATCAGGAGCGTGCTGAGAAATACAAGGCCAAGTACAAGAAAGAGAAGGAAAGGAGTGAGGGTCTAGAGAGAAAAGGGAAGGGTCTCATGGCAGAAACCCACGATTGGGACGACGAAGACACCTCCGACAGTGATTCTCAGAATAGATGCTTCGTGGCCATCTCAGAAGAAATGGAAGTTTCCGAAAAGGCCACCTCACCTATGGCTCTAGTGGCAACTGGGTGCTCCACAGCCTACGCTCAGGTACATCCCTTCAATAATATGTCTGATATTGAAAAAATCAATGCCTATGAATCTTTAACTCAAGATTTTTATTCTGTTAAAGACAGTAAGAATAGAAAATCTGCTCAAGTGAAAGAGCTCAAAGCTGAACTTGAAATTTGCATGTCTAAGCTTAAAAGGTTTGAGGAAATCAAAAATGAGCTTGAGGACTTGAAAACAATAAATCATGTGATCTCAAAAGAAAAGAACTCTCTGTTTAAGAAACTAAAAAGGGAACAAGAAGTCATCAAAAAATGGTCAAGCTCTTCCAAAAATCTTGAACAAATCTTTCAAAGTCAAATCTGTAGTTCAAACAAGTTCGGTCTAGGATTTGGAAAAACTGATGTTTGTGAGTCCACTCTTGCTCTTGTTCCCCCCACCAATGCATGTGATGATCTCTCTGATTCTAGCTCTTGTGATTCCATCTCTTTGAACTCGTTAGATCTGTGTGAAGCCTTAAAGTATGGCATATCCTTAAAGGCCAAAGACTCCTCATTGCAAGTCATTGAGAAGCAAGATTCAAATGACGTTTCTAAACCCATCCATGATCAGCTCAAATTTTCGGCCATGGATGAAGCCTCCTCCTCAAACTCTTCAAAAGCTAATCCTTCCAAAAGATCTAAACCCACCGATCTTATCCCCTTTGTGCCCACCAATCCCTCAATCTATGACCCTCCAATTCCTCTTCATGAAGTGTTAAAATCTATTCACATAGATACCTACACCGAACCTAAGCCCTCAAAGATCCCCAAAAGAGAAACTCCTGTTCACTCAAAAAGGATCTCCTGTGCCGACAAAGGAAAATCGGTGGTCAACTGCATGGCAAGCTCCCTTCCTAAAAGTTTTACCCCAAACATTCCCTCTAACAACACTTATGTTCCTAGATCTGTGCTTTTAAGAAAATCAACCTCCAAAGATTTATCCAAAGGAATCCTTGGGTCCAAGCCTCCTGCTCTGTTCTCCTCTAACAAGGTTATAAGAACAAATGATAAAAGCCAAAACATGAAAAATGCTAAAAAGGTGTTTATCTATAGAAAATGCTATAACTGTGGTGACACTTTTCATATGGCTAAGGACTGTCCCAAGGATAGGATTGATAGATCCAAGCTTAAGGAATCATGCTCTTCTAACCCCAAAGGACCCATTACAAAATGGGTACCAAAGAACTAATATGTGTTTGCATGCAGGCTTTTGAGCACCATCAAATTTGGTATTTAGACAGCGGGTGCTCACGCCACATGACGGGAAACAAGTCTCTTCTCATCAACTATGTGCCGGGAAAAGGTCCATCTGTAACTTTTGGTGATAATTCTAAGGGTTACACCAAAGGATACGGAACTCTCTCTAATGGATCTGTAACCTTCAATAAAGTGGCTTTTGTGGAAGGCCTCATGCATAACCTCCTCAGCATTAGCCAACTGTGTGATCTTGGATACAAAGTTATCTTTGAACTTTGTGTCTGCTCCGTGGTAGACAAACAATTCAATGTGGTGTTATCGGGAAGACGGATGGAAAATGTCTACGTCATAGATATGGGACAATCCAATTCTTCTTCAAATGTCTGCTTTGTGTCAAATGATGCATCCAAAAGAAACTGGTTGTGGCACAAACGTCTCTCTCATCTAAACTTCAAGACCTTGCATAAAATCTCCAACAAAGAGCTGGTGACGGGCATGCCAAAGTTGAACTTTGTCAAAGAGAAACTGTGTGATGCATGTGAAAAGGGAAAGCTCACCAAAACATCCTTCAAGACGAAGCAATGCTCTTCCATCACTCTTCCTCTTCAATTGCTGCACATGGATCTATGTGGACCAGTCAGCACTCCAAGTCTTGGAGGCAAAAGGTATATTCTTGTTATTGTTGATGAATTTACCAGATATACTTGGGTGTTCTTTCTCAGGTACAAAAGTGATGCTACTGAAGAAATCATCAACTTTGTCAAGAAAAATGAAGTTCTCAATGGCCAGCTTGTCCGCTCGGTAAGGAGTGACAATGGCACTGAATTCATAAATAGTGCTCTTGAAGACTTCTTCACCGAGAAAGGGATCTCTCAGAACTTCTCTGCTGTTCGTACTCCTCAGCAAAATGGAGTGGTGGAAAGGAAAAACAGAACACTGTGTGAGGCCGCTAGATCCATGCTGAGTGAATCAAATCTCCCCACCTATTTTTGGGCCGAAGCTGTGAATACTGCCTGCTTCACTCAAAACAGGTCAGTAATATCCAAAAGACATGAGAAAACCCCGTATGAAGTTTTTCATGGCAGAAAACCAAATATTGGCTTTCTTCATGTCTTTGGGTGTATCTGCTTTATTCTTAATGATCGTGAAAATCTTGGGAAGTTTGATCCCAAAGCAGATGAGGGAATATTTGTTGGGTACTCCTTATCCTCCAAAGCTTATAGGGTGTACAATCTCAGAAGAAAATGCATTGATGAGTCCATTCATGTCAAGTTTGATGATCTCAGATGTTCATCACTTTCAAGTGATGAGGATGATTTACACAGATGGATCTCATCATGTATTGGTGATATCCCCTTTGTTACTTCCACCAATATCTCCTCTATTCCCTCAAATCCATTCACCTCAAAAAACCCAGCTGGATCACTCTCTCCCACCGAAATTGATCAACCCATCTCTCACACCGATTTCCCTATTCCCACCGAAACTCCACACCGAAGCCCTTCTTCCATCCCTAATCCCACCGAAAATCACATGGCTTCCACTACCGAAAATCCCATCTTACACCAAACCTCTGATCCCACTACTCCAGTTCACTCTACTCCTCATACCCCATCACCTTTACCCCCTGCTCTAAAATGGACCAAAGATCACCCCATAGATCAAATTATTGGTGATCAACAAGCAGGTGTCCAAACCCGCAGAGGAGTTGGAAATATTTGTCTCTATGTGAATTTCCTCTCTCTCTCTGAACCCAAGAAAGTGGATGAAGCTCTATCAGATCCTTGTTGGATCACTGCCATGCAAGAAGAACTTTCTCAGTTCCAGAGAAATAAAGTTTGGAGATTGGTTCCCAAACCCAGAAACAAGACAATCATTGGAACCAAGTGGGTATTCAGGAACAAAATGGATGAAGATGGTACTGTTATCAGGAACAAGGCCCGATTAGTAGCTCAAGGATACAGACAGGAAGAAGGCATTGACTATGATGAAACATTTGCCCCTGTTGCAAGACTTGAAGCTATAAGGATCTTTCTGGCTCATGCTGCCTACCGAAATTTTAGGGTCTTTCAAATGGATGTCAAAAGTGCCTTTCTAAATGGGGAACTTGCAGAGGAAGTCTATGTGAAACAACCTCCTGGCTTTGAAGACCCAGCTCATCCAGACCATGTGTACAGACTTGACAAAGCTTTGTATGGTCTCAAGCAAGCTCCACGTGCTTGGTATGACACTCTTGCCAACTTTCTTCTCAAGCATGGATATTCCAGAGGTAAAATTGACAATACTCTCTTCATCAAAGAAACCTCAGGTAATATCATTCTTGTTCAAATCTATGTTGATGACATCATCTTTGGTGCCACTGATGAATGCCTATGTGATGAGTTTGCTTCTCTCATGATGAGTGAATATGAGATGAGCATGATGGGAGAGCTTACATTTTTCTTGGGCCTTCAAGTCAAACAATCTTCAGAAGGGATTTTTATAAATCAAAGCAAATATATTCGTGACCTTCTGAAGAAATTTAACTTTCTAGATAGCTCTCCTATGAAAACTCCCATGGCACCTCCCTTGAAACTGTGTGCCGATCTAAATAGTGAATCTGTGGATGTTACTCTTTACCGAGGTATGATAGGCTCTCTTCTTTACCTAACTGCTAGCAGACCGGATATAATGTTTGCTACCTGTCTATGTGCTCGTTATCAGGCCAATCCTAAAGTATCACATTTAAAGGCTGTAAAACGAATTTTTCGGTATCTTAAGGGCACACTGCACTTGGGTCTTTGGTATCCCAAAGACTCGGGTTTTGAACTAATTGGTTATTCAGATTCAGACTATGCAGGTTCCCAGATTGATAGAAAGAGTACTACAGGAAGCTGTCAGCTCCTTGGGGGAAAATTGGTAAGTTGGTCCAGCAAGAAACAAAACTCTGTATCAACCTCTACTGCTGAGGCTGAATATGTAGCTGCTGGGAGCTGCTGTGCTCAGATTCTATGGATGAGAAACCAACTAAGGGACTATAATCAATTCTTTTCTAAAGTCCCAATTCTGTGTGATAATTCCAGTGCTATAGCTATAGCAAATAATCCTGTTCTTCACTCTAGATCTAAACACATCGATATCAGGTATCATTTCAGCAGGGATCACATTTCCAAAGGTGACATTGAACTGCACTTCATTCCCACCGATTTGCAGCTTGCTGATATTTTCACCAAACCTCTTGATGAAACCAGGTTCAACTTTCTCATCAGTGAACTTGGGATGTGCAATTTCCTAGAATAAACATGTGTTCATGCTCCACCGATCTCACATCGGTGGACACCTTCTTATCTACTTCTCTCTCTCTCCACCGATCTCTCATCGGTGGACAAATCTATGTGTTAAATCATTTCTATCTCTTTTCCAACACCGAAGTCCAATTTCGGTGATAATCTCAAGTATCGGTAAAGCGTGTCTACCACCGAAGCCCATTTCGGTGAAAATTTTCAAACTCGGCGAAACTTATCCACCACCGAAGTCTCAAATCGGTGGTCATCTCAAATCGGTGAAAACTTTCCACCACCGAAGTCCCATTTCGGTGGTACTATCCAAATCGGTGAATCCATTCTACCACCGAAGTCCCATTTCGGTGGACCTCATCCAAATCGGTGAAACCATTCTACCACCGAAGTCCCATGAACACCGAATCCACCACCGAACCTCCACCGATCGTCTACCGAACGAACACCGAATCCTCCACCGAAGCTTCACCGAGCCTACACCGATTCACACGGTTCCCAAAGCCCACTTGTGACCACTCAATTGCTTTTGCGTCAGACCCTTCGCCTATCCGCCGCTCCGTGTCCCGATTCCCAATAGCCCTTTCACCTCATGAGCCGCATGTCCCCTCTCCCCATACAAAATCATCATCATAGTGCCTTATCCTTTCCCTATATATACATACCTCCCTTCACTTCCTCCCCACTCCTTTCTCACAATTCAAACCTGCAACTCTCTCTTCTCTTTCAAACATATCTCTCTCATGGCATCCTCACGATATCCAATTCCTACACGTTTTGAAGACCTCCGCTTCAACCAGTGCAATCACGTTGCCCGCCTCGAATCCGATCCCGCTCATCCCGAGTTCTCTACTATTGCTAAATTTCTGTCTCGCTCTCCTCTTCTTCATGCCTTCACATGCAACCCCAGGATGAGCAAAATGCTCATTGGACAGTTCTGGCTCACCTCCGTGTACGATCCCTCCAATGAGGCCATTCACGCCTCCATCTTCACCAATGCCGAAGGTGATCACGACCTCACATTTGGGGTCGATGATGTTCGTCTCGCTCTCAAGATCGACGCCTTTTCCGACTATGAAGACATGTATTTGGACACCATACATGAAGACATTGTTCTTACCACCGGTTATGTGCTCGACGACTCCTCCAAAAGCTCCAAAGGCCCCGGTACTCTTCTTCGCAGCAAAATGGGAGGCATTTGGAATTTCTTCTTCGCCCACGTTATCCATTGCCTCTCACGCAAAACAAGTGGGCATGACCAATCGCCTTCACACGTCAACAAACTCGCTCATGCCCTCATCTTCCAAAGGAAAGTTGACTTCGCCCAATATTTCTTCTCAGAGCTTGTCGAGGTCATCAAAACTCCCAAGAAGTGTTACGTTGCTTTTCCCCGCTTCATCTCCATGATCTTACAACACAAGCTTTCCAAAGCTTTGGAAACCGATCGCCGCTCTTCCTCGCCCCGGTTCTCTTATGAATGGTCATCTCCCGTTGTGGGCACCAAAACCCTCAACGTCAAGCCGCTCGCCACCGATCGCCCATTACGCCCAGGTATGATTTCCTTCGCTCTATCTCCCGAACTTCGTTGGGGTGATGCGGAAATTCCCGGGTTTCGCCACCTGGAAATTCCCGAGGTCACTCCAAATGTTGTGGTCCCTTCTCCCCGTTCCCGAGTGACGTCGGGTGGCACTCAAAAGAAACAACAAAAGGCCACCGACACCTCCGCTCCCGCTTCTCGAACCATGTCACCGAGATATCCCTCGGAGACTTCCCCGGTTCACACCCCTTCTCATAAGCGGAGACACTCACCTTCCCCTTCGGGATCTCTTCCAAAGAGGTCTCGGAAACCATCGGCCCACCCGACTCATCCAACCGTCGATTCTCCAAAATCGCCGGTTGTTGAACTTCATCCCTCCGGGCCAAGGGTACCTGCTACACACCCCACCGTCTCCTCTGTTGCTTCTCGAAAGGCCTCAGTTACATTTCAGGAGGACCCCCCACATACCTCCCCACTCGACTCTTTGGGTGGTGGAGATGACCTCGAGATCTCTCCGCTCGAGGGTTCTGACTTCACACTACACAGCTTTCCACCCGATCAGTTTTCGATCGAAGACATTGCACAACCCTCTAAGGGTTCCCCCCCAATTGCACCCTTTGATTTTTTCGATTTTCTTTTAGCGGACACTGGTTCTCCCCAAACCATCCCGTCCACCGAAGAACATCACACCGAGTCTCCCTCGTCTTCACACCAATCACCCCCCCGATCACCTACTCCCCCCCGATCACCTACTCCCCCCCGATCACCTACTCCCCCCCGAATGTTACACACCGACGACTTGATGCCTTACCTCCATATTCCCATTCCCGAACCTGACCCCCACCGACTCCTCTTCCAGTTTCCCGAAATCGGTGGCCAAACTTCCCCGCACATCGACCGCACCTCTACCTTTCTTAAATCTACCATCACCTTAATCTCCCAAGCCAATTCCCGCATCTCTACCCTCGAGTCTCAGCTACCGCATCTTCTTCTTGATGCCATCACCGAAGCCCTACGCCCCATTCAAGAAAAATTATCTACCCTTTCTACCACAGTGGAGTCCCTCTCCAAACCTTCCACCGACTCGCCCAGTCCTGAACGTTCCCAGTGGGAAATGGATCTTGGTGACTTTGCCTTGGTTCCCCATACCACCGAAACGAGTCTGGCCTTCCTACACTCCAAGTTTGATAAGGCCTTCTATGAGTTGGGTTTCAAGTTACCGGCTGTTCCTGAGGGGGAGAAAACCACGGCTCCACCGAAACTTCCATCCATAAAGAAACTTTCCAGTAACCAGCCTCCACCGAAACCCTCTTCACCGAAATCCTCCTCTCCACCGAAATTCTCCTCTCCACCGAAATCCTCACCACCGAAACCCTCTTCTCCACCGAAACCCTCTTCTCCACCGAAACCCTCTTCTCCACCGAAACATGTCTCACTCTCACCGACCCATACTGGCTCCACCGAAGCTCTTGACCTTAATGCATCAGTTGAGGGGGAGCAGTCCAGCAATGCTCCCGAAGACAAAGGAAAAAGAACTCTTTCGGCCGAAGAATTGGCCAGAGAAGCAAAGAAGAAAAAGGATCTGGCAAGATATGGGGCTCGACCGAAGGACGCTGAAACTCTCAAACTCAAGCCTGCTTCTCAACCTATCACCACCGAACTTGGCCTCTCTGCTCAAGAAATTGAGGAAGCAAGAATAGCTCAAATCGACTTAGACAAATCCAGAGATCTGTCTCTCAAAGCTGCCGCAGAAGAAGCTTCAAAAGTCAAGTCCACCGATGCCATCCAAACACAGAAATCGGTGCTCAGTGCCTTGGAACAACAAAAGAATGAAGAAATTAATTGGTACAAAAAGACCATGCACCACCGAAGCTATAGGTCACAAATTTCTTCAGTAAAGATTGCCACCTCCAAGGCAAACCCTCAAGACATCAGATTGATTATTAACTAGGAAGATGGTTCTATGAAAAGTGTGAAAGAAAGCCATCTCCAACTCTTCGGTCTCTCGGAATGGTATGAAATCACTCAACACCTTGTCAGGAGTCCAAATCCAAGGAAAGACATCTTTGTCAAATACATTGATGGTCTAATGAATAAGATGAAGGAGATCAAAAGAAAACATAACATCATCCTCTCCACCGAAGAAAGAGCCAAACTGCTGTCTCTGAAAGAGAAGATCATCCTCCCCAAAGTCAAAAATCCTCCTGACTCAGTCTTCAAGGAAATGGCAAGAGAAGGTAAAATCCCGAATGTAAACAATCTTAACCTTACCATTCCCACTTCTGTTCCCTATCCTACCACAACCTTAAGCCTCTCACCAATACCAGGATTGTTCTTTAACGACGGTCTCGGTCGTCGGGCATTCTTCAGATTTGCCCAGATGTCCATCGCCGATACTATATTTCTGGAAGGCATTCACAACCTCTTTCCGAACATCCCCGAAGCTCAACCGTTCTATAGAAACTTACTGGATGAAATCAAGCGCCGCAAAACCTCAAAGAAGTAAGTTCTCTCCATTTGGTACTTGTAAAAGTTAGTTTCTCATTTTGTAAAATTGTACGAGAACTTATCTTAATACAAGTATCTCTATTTGAATTTTATTTCCGTACATACTTTATCTTTCGTTACCTGTAAATACTGTACATAGTATACATACGCATACAAAAGAAAAAGATCAAAAAGAATGGTCTATGTGAAAAGAACCCAAAAGAGTAAAAAGGGTCAAAAACGCACTTACTTTTATTTACTCTTGAATATTCTAAGATAAGGAGCTCAAATTCAAATAGGGGGAGATTGTTGGGTCACCAAGGATTTGAAATTGACTCACCGATGTTTTCCCTAAAACTCCTACTTAGAATATTTTAGTTCAGTTCTTTGAATGACTTGTACAAGATATCAAATGTTCGGTGAAGTCGAAGATCAACCGAAACCAAGCTTGAAGACTCTCTACTTGTGGAAAATAGAAGACTCTCGGCAACATTCAAACAAGTCATCACCGCCGAAATTCCTTGACATTTCGGTGGCCTTCTCTCCACCGAATTTATAGGACATTTTCGGTGGCCTTCTCCCACCGAAGTGCATGGACAGTTTCGGTGGCCCCATCCACCACCGATGACCCTTTCGGTGCTCCTCTCACCACCGAAATATACTTGTAATTTCGGTGGTCCTCTCACCACCGAAATATACTTGTAATTTCGGTGGTCCTCTCACCACCGAAACATGCTCGCAATTTCGGTGGACTAGTTACCACCGAAACATGCTTGCAATTTCGGTGGACTAGTCTTCTTTCCACCGAAGATTTCTCAATCTCGGTGGAAACCACTTCGGTGCTAAAGGCTCAAGACAGAAGATCATTTATTATGGGACAATATCCTCCAGCAGAGAAAAGTGACAGTTTGTCTCTTTATCCACTTTCAGTTAAGGTCCCTATTATCTACTCAAGCTACTCTGTCTGCACCTAGTGAAAAGTGACAAGGACTTCACAGTTCTCCTGAAGTCAACATTATCAGCATATGTGAAGATGACAAATGTCCCAAGCATTTAATGCTTGGGCATTCCTTGGCACTATAAAAGGAGAAGTGCTCTTCATGCAATTCTCACGCTTTCAAGAAATTCTCTCAGTGCAAGAAATCTTCTTTTAAGCCTTAAAACTCAATAGCTTTGCTCTTAGTGTTCTTAGTTTTTTTGTTGTATACTTTGTGTAAGATTGTTAGAATAGTTTATCTGTTCTTTTCCGCAACAATCTTAAGTTTTCTGTGTGTAATTCTTTTGAAAGTTTTTCAAATATAAGAATTAAAATTGTGAAATTTTTGTGTATTGTATTCAACCCCCCCCTTCTACAATACTTGTTAAGCCATATGGGACTAACAATTATTTATGGTTGGAAACTTGTGGATCTAGGTTTTGGAAGTTTTGAGCTCGAAGATTCATGGTTCTTCAAAGGAACTTACGTTGGGGAAAATCTAGATTTAGCCTAAATCTAGCAAGGTGAGTTCAAGTTGATTTGTGAAAACGTTGTACATGCCAAAATGTTTATTTTAAAGTATTTGTGTGCTTTATATAAAATTATCTCTTGTTGAGCTATTTAGTGGGTTTTGATTTAAGCAAAGTGTTGAGCTTTACAAATCTTGTAAAACACCCACATTTGGGTAATTTGAGTGATTGATGAATAAATCACGAGTGAAAGAGGTTTTGTTAATTTATTGCATAAGTGAATGTTATTTGATCAAAATACACTTTTAGTGTTTTTGTGATTATGCGGTAACTATGATGAGTTACATTTTAAAGTGTGAACGTGGGGGTTGGGGATTTTGGTCAATCCAACCATATGAATGTTTTGAGAGTTATAAACCTTTCATTTTGGGGCTGATGGCCAATTGAGGAATTAAAAGAGTAAAGAGTTTGAGTAACGATGTATTTTGGTTTACGTAACTGTGTGAGTGACACGTATTTAACTAAACGATTATTTTGGCCTTTAAAGGCTTGATTATCACTCAAATGAGTCTTTTGAGCATTTGCCGGTTTTGGTGACTCGAGGTGGAGTCTTGGGTGTGTTATATGCTTAATTGCATTTTATTTGAATACGTGCCGATGTAAGTGTTGGTCTTGTGTGTGAAGACCGTTTGATGATTTTGTATTCTTAGTACCTTTGGGACTAATGAACCTTGGTGAGTTATATGCATTGTCGAGTTATGAAAGAGTTACATATACGTGTACATGTAGATGCATATATGATTTGACTTCATTGGGAAGGTGGCAATGAAGGGGTTGTGAGATTATCATGCCTCGGAGTGTGTGTTGCATGATGTGAGTTAGATGCATTTAATTTGCATGAATTGATGTTGATAGACGATCATTAGATCTTTTGAGCAGAGGGCTCGATTTTGGACTATGTTGAGTCTCGAGGGCATCCGCCCGGTTTTAATAAGCTCGACGTGGGTTTGGGGTTTTGAATTGCATGAATTGCATTATATTTGATGTTTACATGATTGAATGCATGGGTTATCCTTTTGGGGTCATGTATATATATATTTAAGTCGAGTAAGCTTGTTTCAGATGGTGGGTTTCCAAGGTAAAGATCCAGCAGGATTGAACTTGGTGGTTTGGACTAAAGACCTAGTATGGTTGATGTCTAAGAGGGGCTAAAGACCTAGTATGGTTGATGCCGAAGATGGACTAAAGACCTAGTATGGTTGATGTCTAAGAGGGGCTAAAGACCTAGTATGGTTGATGCGAAGATGGACTAAAGACCTAGTATGGTTGATGTCTAAGAGGGGCTAAAGACCTAGTATGGTTGATGCCTAAGATGGACTAAAGACCTAGTATGGTTGATGTCTAAGATGGGCTAAAGATCTAGTATGATTGATGGCGATGATTGACTACAGACCTAGTATGGTTAATGTCATATGTTTTCCACATCCGAGAAGCTTACTTGCATTTATTTAATCGTGGTTTAATTTATGTGTTTGCCACATTCGATGAGATCGGGTCTCCCCCGTCACCGAAGGGTGTTGATTTCGGGTATTTTATGTATTCGCATTGTTGAGGTTATATTATATGCATATGGATTGTTTTCCGTGATTGATGGACGGGTTTATGTTACATCCTTATTGGATGTTTTAACTATTGGATTTTTATTCGCATTGGCGATTATTTGGGAAATTATTATTTAATTAACTCTTGATGTGAGTTTTGGATTTGAGTCCTTTGCAGAGAAACGATTTTCATTGGAAGCTTTCCTCACAAGAATTGTGTGTGTGGAAAATGGGTTGTCGATGTCTTTTATACAAACCCTTTTAGAAAATCATTTATTAAGTTGAATCTTTTGGTTTATCAAATGATTTGCTCATGATGTAAACTCTTGAACTCACTAGGCGTTAGCCTAACCTTTTTATTTGTCGGCATGTGCAACAGGTTCAGGTAAGGAATAGCTTTAGCCACACTGTGAAGCGATGAGTGCTAGTAGAGTGCACGGGAAGTGAGATACTTAGCGAAGTCTTCCGCACTTTTGGGATTAGCAACTTTCATTTGGGCTAAGTAACACCCGCCTAGAGTTGTTAGCTGTTTAATTTGTGATGTTTAAAGTTTGAGGTATTTTCAAGGATGATATGTAGAAGAAATTTTATCATATTTTAGTTTATTTTATGGAAATTAAAGTTAGTTGCTCATTCCAATTTTGAGGGTGTTACAAGTTGGTATCAGAGCATAAGTTTGAGAGAATTAGGTGTTGATTTTGGATACCTAGACTCAAACTAGCGTTGTTTTAAGTAAATGAGAGCGAGATTGCACCATTAGGCACTCTAAGATAAGATATTAGAAAGTTGTTGGGGTCACTAGAAGCGAGAAGTCACGTCAAGAGTAGCAAGGGTGATCATGTACGGTACGTTCAGAATTACACCTGGCCAGTGTGATAGTGAACCTACCGGTTACATGAGAGTACTTGGACGACTCTAGCGTGATGACCGTTGGGGTGGTAAAGGAGTTCTAAGTGAGTAGTCGTTAGAAGAGGTTGAAGACTTTAGCATTTGCCATTGAGAGTGGCGGTAAGCATGATTGGTTGTATTAAGTAGACCGTTTTGGTCGGACTTGATAGTTGGATGGGAGCCATGGGCTTATTGAATTGACTTGATTCGAGGAGAAATGTGGGGTTAGTCGATGTGACTTCCCACTTTGCATTAAGATGTGTGAGTATCCAGATGACAATAGTGTGATCGGAGAAATTGGAGGAATGTGACCTGGACGTTGAGTGCCGACAAAATGCATGCACGAATTTTATTTTGCTTTTAAAATAAATTGCATCGATTATTTCTTGTGTTTCGAATCGTCGGATGGACGGTATTGCTAAATCTTGGAAAAGTTGACATACGCAAGATTTTAAAACATGATTTTGGAACATGCATGAAATTATTTTACGACAAGCAGTTGTGAACCTGGTCGGGATTTACTTTATTCCTTGTAGTCGTCCACTACTACTTTTGGATATTGTGATATCCATTTTTAATGTCGTTTATGGTTTTGGATAATTAACCGCGACTTGCGACTTTAACATTGGATCTCCTCCACATATGTTAAGGTTCGGGCGAAGAGTTACCTTCCCTTGTTTCGGTGTTGACCTTTAATGCGAATTTAGATTTTGCGAGTCTTGACGAAGAGGTGCTGTTTTTATCTCGTAAAAAGGAGATTTTAGAATTTTGATGATTTGGTCATAACGTTGTTTTATGCGATTTAATTATTGAAAACGAAAACTTTGGCACCATTTAATTGGTTGGGTGTCGTTGAGTTCCATCGGGTTTGATGAAAGTCTTGTGGAGTATGATGGAATTTCGTTTTACGACATTTTGTGGTGCATGGGTGACACTTTGTCATGTGCATGCTTGAATGAGTGCGTGCGTTAACATATAGGTTTGAGTGAGTATTGCATCTCATGCGAAATTTGTTGAAAAATGTGCTTTATGTCGTATTGCATCAAAAGGAGTGGTTTTTGAGTTTTAATGTCACACGACTTCTCCTTTGAGGACCGTGGTAGCATATTTTGTTGCAACTAGATGAGTGTGCAAATTGAATTATACATGGCGTGAGTAATGCATACAGGAGCATCATGATAGTACATCTCTAATGATATGTTTCATGCACTCTCGTCTGTTGGCGTTTTGATGTTCTTTCTCGCAAATGCACTGTAATGATTTATTGACATGGATAGTTTTGTAACCACTATTTTGGGCGTTAGTGTGCACCGATTGTGTGGTTTAAGGTTTGAAGTCGACTTGAATGTTTATATGTCAATCAAATTATGTGCACGTATTGCTTTCTGAAGTTTTGAGAAAAACACATTGAGGTGTGCGAACCTAGTCAAAAGATTTTATTTATTTGTCATTATACGGCTGGATGAGAAGTTTTAAAATTTGATTTAATGAATTTCTACTTTGAAAATTTAATATTACTATCCGGTATGTGCTATACCATTTCAGAGTGACTACTAAGAAAGTGTTTCAGATTGGCATGCAAAATTTTGATTGAGATTACTTTTCGATATTTAAATCGATATTTCCAAATGATGAAAATATCCTGTTATGCGATTTAAAACTGGGAGATGGCCCAAGTCATGTCGTGTTTTAACCAAGGTGCGTATATGAATTGTTCCCTTTCTCTGCGAATAAACTGACGCATGCAAAGTTGTTGATGAATTGCGGTTCATGTCGGTTTATGGTTAAAAGAGAATTTTGGGAATTGATGACGTGTAAATTCTTCTTTTGAAATTCGTATAAACAGGCTGCTGGCCATTATTTTAGTGTCGAAGTTTACTTTGCGCGTGTGGCTTAAGTAAATCCGTGATGGGACCATGGCATGTACAACAGGTTCAGGTTGGGAGTAGTTCTAGTAACACTGTGAAAGGTCGTGTGCTAGTAAAGTGCTCGAGAGGTCAATAACTTAAGTGAAGTTTTCCGCATTAATCCTTGGGTTTAGCAACTTGTACTTGGGTTAAGTAACACCCGTTGTAGTTTCAGTCTTTGTAACAAGACTTGAATTATATTTTGTTTGAGGTTAACCATAGATTGTAATTTGAGGTATTTTACCTTTTAGATTATAGGAAGAAATCATATTATTTCGGATGTATTATCGAAAATTTTAATTAGTTGCTATTTCCCAATTCGAGGGTGTCACACAACATTCTTATATCGGAAGCATTTGAACGCATATCGCTTACGCAAGTTTCGCACGACGAGCAGTTCAATTCGCATAACGAGCAGTTCAATTCACACGACAACAACTTATTTCGCACGATTTACGCACGACGCACAACTTTATCTTACGATTAAGTTTACTTTTCCTCTTATTGTAATCTGTTGTACGCAAAGCACTTGTTACCAAAGGGCTTTCGCCCCTGTTTGGCGATCATAGTGCACCGTCGACCCTCACAAGTCGACCACGGTTTTTCCCTCGTTTGGGTTTTCCGCGTCACCAATTCTCCTGTGTTATTTACTTTTTTCGCGATTGTGTTGTTTGTCTTGAGATCCCTTTCTTTAGTTGTTAAAAGTTCCACATCAACCTTAAGTTATCCTTTGGATAATTTTTGGCATTAACAGTAATTAAATTATATTTACACAAAATATAGTAAAAGAAAACAAAAGTAAGTTTTGGTTATCTACATTTTATAACTAATTTATTATTTATATTATAATTATCTATATTATTTTAAAAGAAGTTTGGTCTTGCATGGATATGAAAAGTAAAGTGTTAGAGTAAACTCTACTTTTGGTCCTGAGGTATAGTGATTTTTTTGAAAACAATCCCTGTGGTTTCATAAGTCGAGTTGTTGTCCTCATGGTTTTGATTTTACGCTAGATTTGGGACCTGGTCACTAACAGGGTTAAAAACAACCGTTAGTTTCAGGGGCATTTTCGTCATTTCACCATTTTGTCCTATTTTTGTAATTGTATTTGTTTCTTCTTAATTCTATCAAAAGTAGCAAACTTTAGGGACCAAATTGTAACACTTCTAATATATATATATATATATATATATATATATATATATTACAACCACCATCCACAACCACCATCCACCACTACCACCCACCATCCACAACCACCACCCACCATTACAACCACCATCCACCACTACCACCCACCATTACAACTACCACCCACCATCCACAACCACCACCCCCCCCCCCCCCCACAAAAAAGGAAAGAAAACCCCAGCGACCATCTCGAACGCAACACCGACGACCATCTGCGACCATCTCAAAATCCAACACCGACCCATCACCCCTGGTTAACCCCAATAACTTACCCCCGCATTCTTTCTCAAATTATTCTTTTCTTAAACCTACAACACCATCATAATTACCTCTCGACACCGACCATGGTTTCGATTTTGAGCTCCGATGGTCCAGGCCCCTCACCTCCGGTCATGTACAATTACGGTTACGATTACGATGCATGTCCAGTATTATGATTTGAAATTTCGAACTTCCGGGTTTCGATTTTGGGTACATCAGCTCTATAGCAGATCTACATCTAAGGGTTCAAAGTCTGGTTGCTGGACGAACTTGTGATTTCATTTTGTGTTTGAGTTTAGAGATTTTACTTTGGGTTTGAGTTTTGATTTTCTTATGGGTTTGAGTTTAAAGATTATATTTACTTGTACAACATAAAGAATCGATCTCACAACCAAATCTGGGTTTTAGTTTTAGGTCGATGTTAATCTCGATGATCGATGGCATCACACTATGAGAGTTAGGGTTTTGATTGTAAAACTTTAGGGTTTTTTCTCGATTGTTATGTGATGAATAACGATTGATGTTATGTTTTGATTCTTAAATTCTAGCCTTTAACAGATGCAAAGCTTTATGGGCATCGAGATATATGCAGGATTTTTGAAGTTAATGGAGGCAAGAATTCTGTAACGAACAACCCAATGGTAATCTCATTTTGTTTCTAGATCGTCGAAAATGGTTGTGTTTGGCCGTAGAAAATGGTCAGTAAGAGCATCTCCAATAGCTTCCCCAAAATGGGGAAAATGGAGAAAATGAGGATTATGGCTAAAAATGTGCTCCAACAGCTTCTTCAAAACTATCCCCAAAATATAGAAAGTTGGAGAGAGAAGATTTTTTTCTCCAAATGGGGATTTTGGGCTAAGGGTTGGCCGGAGAAGATGGTCAGTAAGGGTTGGGTTGGGTTTGGCCGAAGAAGATGAAGTGAACTACAACTTTGGTCCCTGTGGTTTTTGATTGGTTAAAATACAAAGAAAAATCAGTAAATGACGAAAACGCCCGTAAATGACGAAAACAGAGAGATAGATGTAGGTGGAGGTCAGTGTGTGTGTGTGTGTGTGTGTGTGAGTGTTCGTGTTCGTTTGAAAAACAGAGACATCCAAATCGCTAAAGATTGTAATGGTGGGTGGATTGGGATGGTGGATGGTGGTTGTAATGGTGGGTGGTAGTGGTGGATGGTGGTTGTAATGGTGGGTGGTGGTTGTGGATGGTGGGTGGTAGTGGTGGATGGTGGTTGTGGATGGTGGTTGTAATATATATATATATATTAGAAGTGTTACAATTTGGTCCCTAAAGTTTGCTACTTTTGATAGAATTAAGAAGAAACAAATACAATTACAAAAATAGGACAAAATGGTGAAATGACGAAAATGCCCCTGAAACTAACGGTTGTTTTTAACCCTGTTAGTGAGCAGGTCCCAAATCTAGCGTAAAATCAAAACCATGAGGACAACAACTCGACTTATGAAACCACAGGGATTGCTTTCAAAAAAATCACTATACCTCAGGGACCAAAAGTAGAGTTTACTCAAAGTGTTATTACAAAGCTGTTTTGCAGGAATTCAAATGGTCTTAGGCCATCAGTACCCCATCCCTCTATCTTTCAAAGATTCCAGCTCCACATCAGCGCCACATCAGCTTTTCTCAATCACTCACTCAATCCCTAAACACCCTTAGGCCATCAGTACCCCATGAGAGAATCTTTCAAAGATTCCAGCTCCACATCAGCGGCACATTAGCTTTTTTCCCATCCCTCACTCAATCCCTAACAATCCCTAAATTTTAAACATTTTTGAAAGAAAAAAAATAAGAATAATGTTGGTGGTTAAATTTTAAAAAACTCTAACCTAATATAGCTATTTATGATAATTTCTCTGTAAACCAAGACCCAAATAAAAAAGGTTGAAAAGAAACAAAAGCAGCTTTTTTGAGAGCCAAAAATGGGAAACGCATATACTATCCAGAATAAATGTACAATATTCGATCCACCAAGTACAAATTGTTACAGCATTGCGAATTATTCTGGAAAAATAAATTTACCAAAAAGAAAAGAAGATGATATTACTACTGCAGTAAATATTTCGGTCACCTGCGGCTTTCTTCTTGGAGGTTGGTGCGTGTATTTACGATTTTGACCTTCGTTTCGACGGGAATGCTGCGCCGGTGTTTGATCTGTCACGCGACGACGGCCGCTGTACCAACGGCTCGAGAATGGAGTCTCTGTATTTGAACGGCAACACCTGATTCCTCCCACGCTTTGATTTCACCACCGGCGATGTATCCTCGAACTCCGAATACCACTCCGCCTCCGCCGCAGTCGTCGTCCAACAATGCTTCTTCCTTTTCGTTCCTCCTCCTTTCTCCGCCGTCGTCGATGATTCGACGTACTTGTTCCTCGACGATTCTGTTTTGTTACTCGGAGGCTCGCCGAGAATCAATTGCGCGGCTTCAATTAACAAATCTAGGTATCCTTCGTCTCTAATTCTTTCTCCTATTTCTTCCGAGAATCCATTACAATCGATTCCGGAGCTCTGATCTCCAACATGCGAGATCTCCGAGTGATCCGTCGCTCTCTCCTCCTCTTCAGCCGTTTCCTCAAAAAACAAGTCGCTTTTGCGCCGATCATTCGTCATAAACACGCAATCTTCACAATCGGCACCGCCTGTCGCCACCAGCGGATACTCTAATGGCTCGATCTCCTTTGGAGCACCTAAACCGATGTTGAGATCAACATCAAACCCTATGTTTCCACAACTTCCGTCATCGTGACTCAAACGTTGCTTATACGAGACATCAACGGCGGGGAAAAGCGAAATGATGCGGAGGATTTTGAAAAGGCACATTTGAGCTGTGCCTGCTTTAGAACGGCCGTGACGATGGGAATCGGTGGAGAACGACAACGGCGACGGAGATGTTGCCGGATTTGATTGAGTGTGGGGTGAAGCCATCGAAACGCCGACGTAGGGCCGGTTTTATCCGGATATTAATCGGGAAGGAAAATGTGAAGGCCAAAAGGCAAGAGATGAGAGAGAAAGAAGTTAAAATTGGAGTGTTGGACACAGAGGAGCTGCAGACAGTTGCAGTATATTTTCTGACTTTTCTTTTCAATCATTTTTTCTTGTGTTTACAAGTGTTATCATGAGGAAAATGAGTAACGTCTATATACTTTCTCCACCGTTAGACCATCCGTAGCGGTGATCGGGTAAGGGTAGGATTCAGCGGGTACCGGTACGGGGATCGGGTATGGGTGAGGGTGAGGGGTATCGGGTTCGTGAACCCAATGGAACCCGTTGTGGTTTAATTATTTTTTTTATTTTTTTTATATTTTTTAAATAATACCGTTTACCAACGGCTATATTATTAATTTATTAATTTTTTATTTTTTTTTTCAAATTATACAAATTATATATATTAACCTTTATCATCTTCATTTTTTCACACCAAACAACTCTATATTTTCTTCCATTCTCTATACTTTCTTCCATTTATTTCTTCAATTTTAGACAATATGGATTCGCCACAACCCTCTTCATCGACCGCATCATCATCATCCATAGACACCGACGAGTACTTGCATCATCAAAGGGAAATTTTTGTAGGGTTGGTTCGAGAAACTGCAAAATTAATTTATGGTAGCACCGCCTCATCGTCAAGAAGAGAACCGAGGGCCGGGAACATAGAAAGAGGTCGGGTAGCTGCAAACGAGCGGCTTTTGCGGGACTACTTTGGCAACAACCCGGTTTATACACCGGATATGTTTAGACGGCGGTTCAGGATGAGCAGGCAACTATTCGAACGAATAGTTGAAGATTTAGAAGTAGAGTATCCGTATTTTACACTTCGAGTGGACGCCAACAACAAACAAGGTTTTTCTCCGATACAAAAGTGTACTTCCGCTATTCGGCAATTGGCGTATGTGTTAGTCCCAGATGGCTTAACAAGTATTGTAGAAGGGGGGGTTGAATACAATACACAAAAATTTCACAATTTTAATTCTTATATTTGAAAAACTTTCAAAAGAATTACACACAGAAAACTTAAGATTGTTGCGGAAAAGAACAGATAAACTATTCTAACAATCTTACACAAAGTATACAACAAAACAACTAAGAACACTAAGAGCAAAGCTATTGAGTTTTAAGGCTTAAAAGAAGGTTTCTTGCACTGAGAGAATTTCTTGAAAGCGTGAGAATTGCATGAAGAGCACTTCTCCTTTTATAGTGCCAAGGAGTGCCCAAGCATTAAATGCTTGGGACACTTGTCATCTTCACATATGCTGATAATGTTGACTTCAGGAGAACTGTGAAGTCCTTGTCACTTTTCACTAGGTGCAGACAGAGTAGCTTGAGTAGATAATAGGGACCTTAACTGAAAGTGGATAAAGAGACAAACTGTCACTTTTCTCTGCTGGAGGATATTGTCCCATAATAAATGATCTTCTGTCTTGAGCCTTTAGCACCGAAGTGGTTTCCACCGAGATTGAGAAATCTTCGGTGGAAAGAAGACTAGTCCACCGAAATTGCAAGCATGTTTCGGTGGTAACTAGTCCACCGAAATTGCGAGCATGTTTCGGTGGTGAGAGGACCACCAAAATTACAAGTATATTTCGGTGGTGAGAGGACCACCGAAGTTACATGTATATTTCGGTGGTGAGAGGACCACCGAAGTTACATGTATATTTCGGTGGTGAGAGGAGCACCGAAAGGGTCATCGGTGGGAGAAGGCCACCGAAGATGTCCTATAACTTCGGTGGAGAGAAGGCCACCGAAATGTCAAGGGATTTCGGTGGTGATGACTTGTTTGAAAGTTGCCGAGAGTCTTCTATTTTCCACAAGTAGAGAGTCTTCAAGCATGGTTTCGGTTGATCTTCGACTTCACCGAACATTTGCTATCTTGTACAAGTCATTCAAAGAACTGAACTAAAATATTCTAAGTAGGAGTTTTAGGGAAAACATCGGTGAGTCAATTTCAAATCCTTGGTGACCCAACAATCTCCCCCTATTTGAATTTGAGCTCCTTATCTTAGAATATTCAAGAGTAAATAAAAGCAAGTGCGTTTTTGACCCTTTTTACTCTTTTGGGTTCTTTTCACATAGACCATTCTTTTTGATCTTTTTGACCTTTTTCTTTTGTATGTGTATGTATACTATGTACAGTATTTACAGGGAACAAAAAAATGAAGTATGTACGGAAATAAAATTCAAATAGAGATACTTGTATTAAGATAAGTTCTCGTACAATTTTTACAAAAAGAGAAATTAACTTTTACAAGTACTAAATGGAGAGAACTTACTTCTTTGAGGTTTTGCGGCGCTTGATTTCATCCAGTAAGTTTCTATAGAACGGTTGAGCTTCGGGGATGTTCGGAAAGAGGTTGTGAATGCCTTCCAGAAATATGGTATCGGCTATGGACATCTGGGCAAATCTGAAGAATGCCCGACGACCGAGACCGTCGTTGAAGAATAATCCTGGTATTGATGAGAGGCTCAAGGTTGTGGTAGGATAGGGAACAGAGGTGGGAATGGTAAGGTTAAGATTGCTTACATTTGGGATTTTACCTTCTCTTGCCATTTCCTTGAAGACTGAGTCAGGAGGATTTTTGACTTTGGGGAGGATGATCTTCTCTTTCAGAGACAGCAGTTTGGCTCTTTCTTCGGTGGAGAGAATGATGTTATGTTTTCTTTTGATCTCCTTCATCTTATTCATTAGACCATCAATGTATTTGACAAAGATGTCTTTCCTTGGATTTGGACTCCTGACGAGGTGTTGAGTGATTTCATACCATTCCGAGAGACCGAAGAGTTGGAGATGGCTTTCTTTCACACTCTTCATAGAACCATCTTCCCAGTTAATAATCAATCTGATGTCTTGAGGATTTGCCTTGGAGGTGGCAATCTTTACTGAAGAAATTTGTGACCTATAGCTCCGGTGGTGCATGGTCTTTTTGTACCAATTAATTTCTTCATTCTTTTGTTGTTCCAAGGCACTGAGCACCGATTTCTGTGTTTGGATGGCATCGGTGGACTTGACTTTTGAAGCTTCTTCTGTGGCAGCTTTGAGAGAAAGATCTCTGGATTTGTCTAAGTCGATTTGAGCTATTCTTGCTTCCTCAATTTCTTGAGCAGAGAGGCCAAGTTCGGTGGTGATTGGTTGAGAAGCAGGCTTGAGTTTGAGAGTTTCAGCGTCCTTCGGTCGAGCCCCATATTTTGTCAGATCCTTTTTCTTCTTTGCTTCTCTGGCCAATTCTTCGGCCGAAAGAATTCTTTTCCCTTTGTCTTCGGAAGCATTGCTGGACTGCTCCCCCTCAACTGATGCATTAAGGTCAAGAGCTTCGGTGGAGCCAGTATTGGTCGGTGAGAGTGAGACATGTTTCGGTGGAGAAGAGGGTTTCGGTGGAGAAAAAGGTTTCGGTGATGAGGATGGTTTCGGTGGTGAGGATGGTTTCGGTGGTGAGGATGGTTTCGGTGGAGAGGGTTTCGGTGATGAGGATGGTTTCGGTGGAGAGGGTTTCGGTGGAGGCTGGTTACTGGAAAGTTTCTTTATGGATGGAAGTTTCGGTGGAGCCGTGGTTTTCTCCCCCTCAGGAACAGCCGGCAACTTGAAACCTAACTCATAGAAGGCCTTATCAAACTTGGAGTGTAGGAAGGCCAGACTCGTTTCGGTGGTATGGGGAACCAAGGCAAAATCACCGAGATCCATTTCCCACTGGGAACGTTCAGGACTGGGTGAGTCGGTGGAAGGTTTGGAGAGGGACTCCACTGTGGTAGAAAGGGCAGATAATTTTTCTTGAATGGGCCGTAGGGCTTCGGTGATGGCATCAAGAAGAAGATGCGGTAGCTGAGACTCGAGGGTAGAGATGCGGGAATTGGCTTGGGAGATTAAGGTGATGGTAGATTTAAGAAAGGTAGAGGTGCGGTCAATGTGCGGGGAAGTTTGGCCACCGATTTCGGGAAACTGGAAGAGTAGTCGGTGGGGGTCAGGCTCGGGAATGGGAATATGGAGGTAAGGCACCAAGTCGTCGGTTTGTAGCATTCGGGGGGGAGCAGATGATCGGGGGGGAGTAGGGGATCGGGGGGGTGATTGTTGCGAGGACGAGGGAGACTCGGTGTGATGTTCTTCGGTGGACGGGATGGTTTGGGGAGAACCAGTGTCCGCTAAAAGAAAATCAAAAAAATCAAAGGGTGCAATTGGGGGGGAACCCTTAGAGGGTTGTGCAATGTCTTCGATCGAAAACTGATCGGGTGTAAAGCTGTGTAGTGTGAAGTCAGAACCCTCGAGCGGAGAGATCTCGAGGTCATCCCCACCACCCAAGGAGTCGAGTGGGGAGGTATGTGGGGGGTTCTCCTGAAATGTAACTGAGGCCTTTCGAGAGGCAACAGAGGAGACGGTGGGGTGTGTAGCGGGTACCCTTGGCCCGGAGGGATGAAGTTCAACAACCGGCGATTTTGGAGAATCGACGGTTGGATGAGTCGGTTGGGCCGATGGTTTCCGAGACCTCTTTGGAAGAGATCCCGAAGGGGAGGGTGAGTGCCTCCGCTTGTGAGAAGGGGTGTGAACCGGGGAAGTCTCCGAGGGATCTCTCGGTGACGTGGTTCGAGAAGCGGGAGCGGAGGTGCCGGTGGCCTTTTGTCGTTTCTTTTGAGTGCCACCCGACGTCACTCGGGACCGGGGAGAAGGGACCACAACATTTGGAGTGACCTCGGGAATTTCCAGGTGGCGAAACCCGGGAATTTCCGCGTCACCCCAACGAAGTTCGGGAGATAGAGCGAAGGAAATCATACCTGGGCGTAATGGGCGATCGGTGGCGAGCGGCTTGACGTTGAGGGTTTTGGTGCCCACAACGGGAGATGACCATTCATACGAGAACCGGGGCGAGGAAGAGCGGCGATCGGTCTCCAAAGCTTTGGAAAGCTTGTGTTGTAAGATCATGGAGATGAAGCGGGGAAAAGCAACGTAACACTTCTTGGGAGTTTTGATGACCTCGACAAGCTCTGAGAAGAAATATTGGGCGAAGTCAACTTTCCTTTGGAAGATGAGGGCATGAGCGAGTTTGTTGACGTGTGAGGGCGATTGGTCATGCCCACTTGTTTTGCGTGAGAGGCAATGGATAACGTGAGCGAAGAAGAAATTCCAAATGCCTCCCATTTTGCTGCGAAGAAGAGTACCGGGGCCTTTGGAGCTTTTGGAGGAGTCGTCGAGCACATAACCGGTGGTAAGAACAATGTCTTCATGGATGGTATCCAAATACATGTCTTCATAGTCGGAAAAGGCGTCGATCTTGAGAGCTAGACGAACATCATCGACCCCAAAAGTGAGGTCGTGATCACCTTCGGCATTGGTGAAGATGGAGGCATGAATGGCCTCATTGGAGGGATCGTACACGGAGGATAGCCAGAATTGACTAATGAGCATTTTGCTCATCCTGGGGTTGCATGAGAAGGCATGAAGAAGAGGAGAGCGAGACAGAAATTTAGCGATAGTAGAGAACTCGGGATGAGCGGGATCGGATTCAAGGCGGGCAACGTGATTGCATTGGTTGAAGCGGAGGTCTTCAAAACGTGTAGGAATTGGATATCGAGAGGATGCCATGAGAGAGATATGTTTGAAGGAGAGAGAGTTGCAGGTTTGAATTGTGAGAAGGAGTGGGGAAGAAATGAAGGGGGGTATGTGTATATATAGGGAAAAGGAAGGGCACTGTGATGATGATTTTGTATGGGAAGAGGGGACATGCGGCTCTTGAGGTGAAAGGGTTGTTGGAAATCGGGACAAGGAGCGGCGGATAGGCGAAGGGTCTGACGCAAAAGCAATTGAGTGGTCACAAGTGGGCTTTGGGAACCGTGTGAATCGGTGTAGACTCGGTGAAGCTTCGGTGGAGGAATCGGTGTTCGCTCGGTGGACGATCGTTGGAAGTTCGGTGGGGCTTCGGTGGAAGAAAGGTTTACCGAATTTGGATAGTACCACCGAAATGGGGCTTCGGTGATAGAAAGGTTCACCGAATTTGGATAGTACCACCGAAATGAGATGATCACCGATTTGAGACTTCGGTGGTGGACAAGTTTCACCGATTTGAGATGACCACCGATTTGAGACTTCGGTGGTGGACAGTTTTCACCGATTTGAGATGACCACCGAAATGAGATTTCGGTGGTGGACAGATTTCCACCGATTCTGAAAATTTTCACCGAAATGTGCTTCGGTGGAAGGCACGCTTCACCGATACTCGAGATTATTACCGAAATGGAAAAGAGATAGAAAAGATTCGACACATAGGTTTATCCACCGATGAGAGATCGGTGGAGAGAGAGAAGTAGATACGAAGGTGTCCACCGATGTGAGATCGGTGGAGCATGAACACATATTTATTCTTGGAAATTGCACATCCCAAGTTCACTGATGAGAAAGTTGAACCTGGTTTCATCAAGAGGTTTGGTGAAAATATCAGCAAGCTGCAAATCGGTGGGAATGAAGTGTAGTTCAATGTCACCTTTGGAAATGTGATCTCTGATGAAGTGATACCTGATATCGATGTGTTTAGATCTAGAATGCAGAACAGGATTATTTGCTATAGCTATAGCACTGGAATTATCACACAGAATTGGGACTTTAGAAAAGAATTGATTATAGTCCCTTAGTTGGTTTCTCATCCATAGAATCTGAGCACAGCAGCTCCCAGCAGCTACATATTCAGCCTCAGCAGTAGAGGTTGATACAGAGTTTTGTTTCTTGCTGGACCAACTTACTAATTTTCCCCCAAGGAGCTGACAGCTTCCTGTAGTACTCTTTCTATCAATCTGGGAACCTGCAAAGTCTGAATCTGAATAACCAATTAGTTCAAAACTCGAGTCTTTGGGATACCAAAGACCCAAGTGCAGTGTGCCCTTAAGATACCGAAAAATTCGTTTTACAGCCTTTAAATGTGATACTTTAGGATTGGCCTGATAACGAGCACATAGACAGGTAGCAAACATAATATCCGGTCTGCTAGCAGTTAGGTAAAGAAGAGAGCCTATCATACCTCGGTAAAGAGTAACATCCACAGATTCACCTTTTAGATCGGCACACAATTTCAAGGGAGGTGCCATGGGAGTTTTCATAGGAGAGTTATCTAGAAAGTTAAATTTCTTCAGAAGGTCCCGAATATATTTGCTTTGATTTATAAAAATTCCTTCTGAAGATTGTTTGACTTGAAGGCCTAAGAAAAATGTAAGCTCTCCCATCATGCTCATCTCATATTCACTCATCATGAGAGAGGCAAACTCATCACATAGGCATTCATCAGTGGCACCAAAAATGATGTCATCAACATAGATTTGAACAAGAATGATATTACCTGAGGTTTCTTTGATGAAGAGAGTATTGTCAATTTTACCTCTGGAATATCCATGCTTGAGAAGAAAGTTGGCAAGAGTGTCATACCAAGCACGTGGAGCTTGCTTGAGACCATACAAAGCTTTGTCAAGTCTGTACACAAAGTTTGGATGAGCTGGGTCTTCAAAGCCAGGAGGTTGTTTCACGTAGACTTCTTCTGCAAGTTCCCCGTTGAGAAAGGCACTTTTAACATCCATTTGAAAAACCCTAAAATTTCGGTAGGCAGCATGAGCCAGAAAGATCCTTATAGCTTCAAGTCTTGCAACAGGGGCAAATGTTTCATCATAGTCAATGCCTTCTTCCTGTCTGTATCCTTGAGCTACCAATCGGGCCTTGTTCCTGATCACAGTACCATCTTCATCCATTTTGTTCCTGAATACCCACTTGGTTCCAATGATTGTCTTGTTTCTGGGTTTGGGAACCAATCTCCAAACTTTATTTCTCTGGAACTGAGAAAGTTCTTCTTGCATGGCAGTGATCCAACAAGGATCTGATAGAGCTTCATCCACTTTCTTGGGTTCAGAGAGAGAGAGGAAATTCACATAGAGACAGATATTTCCAACTCCTCTGCGGGTTTGGACACCTGCTTGTTGATCACCAATAATTTGATCTATGGGGTGATCTTTGGTCCATTTTAGAGCAGGGGGTAAAGGTGATGGGGTATGAGGAGTAGAGTGAAATGGAGTAGTAGGATCAGAGGTTTGGTGTAAAATGGGATTTTCGGTAGTGGAAGCCATGAGATTTTCGGTGGGATTAGGGATGGAAGAAGGGCTTCGGTGTAGAGTTTCGGTGGAAATAGGGAACTTGGTGTGAGAGATGGGTTGATCAATTTCGGTGGGAGAGAGTGATCCAGCTGGGTTTTTTGAGATGGATGGATTTGAGGGAATAGAGGAGATATCGGTGGAAGTGACTAAGGGAGTATCACCAATACATGATGAAATCCATCTGTGTAAATCATCCTCATCACTTGAAAGTGAGGAACATCTGAGATCATCAAACTTGACATGGATGGACTCATCAATGCTTTTTCTTCTGAGATTGTACACCCTATAAGCTTTGGAGGATAAGGAGTATCCAACAAATATTCCCTCATCTGCCTTGGGATCAAACTTCCCAAGATTTTCACGATCATTAAGAATAAAGCAGATACACCCAAAGACATGAAGAAAGCCAATATTTGGTTTTCTACCATGAAAAACTTCATACGGGGTTTTATCATGTCTTTTGGATATTACTGACCTGTTTTGAGTGAAGCAGGCAGTATTCACAGCTTCGGCCCAAAAATAGGTGGGAAGATTTGATTCGCTCAGCATGGATCTAGCGGCCTCACACAGTGTTCTGTTTTTCCTTTCCACCACTCCATTTTGCTGAGGAGTACGAACAGCGGAGAAGTTCTGAGAGATCCCTTTCTCGGTGAAGAAGTCTTCAAGAGCACTATTTCTGAATTCAGTGCCATTGTCACTTCTTACCGAGCGGACAAGCTGGCCATTGAGAACTTCATTTTTCTTGACAAAGTTGATGATTTCTTCAGTAGCATCACTTTTGTACCTGAGAAAGAACACCCAAGTATATCTGGTAAATTCATCAACAATAACAAGAATATACCTTTTGCCTCCAAGACTTGGAGTGCTGACTGGTCCACATAGATCCATGTGCAGCAATTGAAGAGGAAGAGTGATGGAAGAGCATTGCTTCGTCTTGAAGGATGTTTTGGTGAGCTTTCCCTTTTCACATGCATCACACAGCTTCTCTTTGACAAAGTTCAACTTTGGCATGCCCGTCACCAGCTCTTTGTTGGAAATTTTATGCAAGGTCTTGAAGTTTAGATGAGAAAGACGTTTGTGCCACAACCAGTTTCTTTTGGATGCATCATTTGACACAAAGCAGACATTTGAAGAAGAATTGGATTGCCCCATATCTATGACGTAGACATTTTCCATCCGTCTTCCCGATAATACCACATTGAAATGTTTGTCTACCACGGAGCAGACACAAAGTTCAAAGATAACTTTGTATCCAAGATCACACAGTTGGCTAATGCTGAGAAGGTTATGCATGAGGCCGTCCACAAAAGCCACTTTGTTGAAGGTTACAGATCCGTTAGAGAGGGTCCCGTATCCTTTGGTGTAAGCCTTAGAATTATCACCAAAGGTTACAGATGGACCTTTTCCCGGCACATAGTTGATGAGAAGAGACTTGTTTCCCGTCATATGGCGTGAGCACCCGCTGTCTAAATACCAAATTTGATGGTGCTCAAAAGCCTGCATGCAAACACATATTAGTTCTTTGGTACCCATTTTGTAATGGGTCCTTTGGGGTTAGACGAGCTTGATTCCTTAAGCTTGGATCTATCAATCCTATCCTTGGGACAGTCCTTAGCCATATGAAAAGTGTCACCACAGTTATAGCATTTTCTATAGATAAAAACCTTTTTAGCATTTTTCATGTTTTGGCTTTTATCATTTGTTCTTATAACCTTGTTAGAGGAGAACAGAGCAGGGGGCTTGGACCCAAGGATTCCTTTGGATAAATCTTTGGGAGTTGATTTTCTTAAAAGCACAGATCTAGGTACATAGGTGTTGTAAGAGGGAATGTTTGGGGTAGAACTTTTGGGATGAGAGCTTGCCATGCAGTTGACTACCGATTTTCCTTTGTCAGCACAGGAAATCCTTTTTGAGTGAACAGGAGTTTCTCTTTTGGGGATCTTTGAGGGCTTCGGTTCGGTGTAGGTATCTATGTGAATAGATTTCAACACTTCATGAAGAGGAATTGGAGGGTCATAGATTGTGGGATCGGTGGGCACAAAGGAGATGAGATCGGTGGATTTAGATCTTTTGGAAGGATTAGCTTTTGCAGAGTTTGAGGAGGAGGCTTCATCCATGACTGAAAATTTGAGCTGATCATGGATGGGTTTGGAAACGTCATTTGAATCTTGCTTCTCAATAATTTGCAATGAGGAGTCTTTGGCCTTTAAGGATATCCCATACTTTAAGGCTTCACACAGATCTAACGAGTTCAAAGAGATGGAATCACAAGAGCTGGAATCAGAGAGATCATTACAAGCATTGGTGGGGGGAACAAGAGCAAAAGTGGACTCACAAACATCAGTTTTTCCAAATCCTAGACCGAACTTGTTTGAACTACAGATTTGACTTTGAAAGATTTGTTCAAGATTTTTGGAAGAGCTTGACCATTTTTTGATGACTTCTTGTTCCCTTTTTAGTTTCTTAAAGAGAGAGTTCTTTTCTTTTGAGATCACATGATTTATTGTTTTCAAGTCCTCAAGCTCAATTTTTATTTCCTCAAACCTTTTAAGCTTAGACATGCAAATTTCAAGTTCAGCTTTGAGCTCTTTCACTTGAACAGATTTTCTATTCTTACTGTCTTTAACAGAATAAAAATCTTGAGTTAAAGATTCATAAGCATTGATCTTTTCAATATCAGACATATTATTGAAGGGATGTACCTGAGCGTAGGCTGTGGAGCACCCAGTTGCCACTAGAGCCATAGGTGAAGTGGCACTTTCGGAAACTTCCATTTCTTCTGAGATGGCCACGAAGCATCTATTCTGAGAATCACTGTCGGAGGTGTCTTCGTCGTCCCAATCGTGGGTTTCTGCCATGAGACCCTTCCCTTTTCTCTCTAGACCCTCACTCCTTTCCTTCTCTTTCTTGTACTTGGCCTTATATTTCTCGGCACGCTCCTGATGATTTAAGAAGGATGGTGGGGACTCCTTTTTGGGAAAGGTTGATTTGAAAGGCATGTGTTTGGATTTTTCCCTTTTTGAAGAGGGATTGTCAGAAGAAGTAAATTTGGACTTGGAGATACGCTTGCTTCTACACTCAGATGCAAAATGTCCTTTCTTGCCACAGTTGTAGCATTCCTCATTGGACTTGTCAGAAGAAGTTTTGAAAGATGAAGTTTTTCTAAGACTTCGAGATTTGTTGAAGGGACGAAACTTGTGTTTGGAACCGGCCATCATTGCCATCTCATCCGACAACTGTTCAACCATGATATCCTCACCTTCATCATCAGCATCACTAAGATATGCTTCCGTTTGGTGGGTTACATTTGTTTGGCTGTCATTGTCAGAGTCAGATGAAGGATAGGTGATTCTAGGAAGATTTTGAGAATTCTTGGAACTTTCACTAACAAGAGCTATAGAGGAGCTCTTTATTTCCTTGATGAAAGATTTCCGTTGAAGCTTGGTTTGCTCAAAGTTGAAGAGAGTACCATATAATACGGTTAAGGGCATGAACTCAAGGTCCTTGGTAGTTTTGATGCAAGTACATATATTTTCCCAAAAATCTGGGAGACAATCCATGAACTTGCACAAGACTTCCTCATTATCATAGACTCTGCCCAACAACTTAAGATCATTTAAAAGAGAGTTGAAGCGGTTATAGAAACTAGGAAGAGATTCTCCTTTTTCAAAAGAAAATAGTTCATACTTTCTGATAAGACCAATCTTTTTGCATTTCTTGACTTCCTCTGTACCTTCGTACAGAACACATAGAGTGGTCCACATTTCTTTGGCAGTTTCAAAGTTCACCAAAGAGTGGTAGACCTCATCAGGAAGAGAGAGAGCAATAATAGCTCTTACCTTGGAGTCAAGAGTAACTAAACGTTTCTCCTCATCAGTATACTTTTTAGGATTTTTGAGAATATACCGACCAGTAGCACTGGATTTTTCCTCATCAGAATCACTTGAGATTTCCTTTTCAAAGGCCTCTTTGCCTGGCCTCTGCGTGTCATAGCGAGCCCAAACTCTGGGGATAATGGGTCCCTCGTGGAGAATGGTTGGATATCTAGTATCCACTCCTTCCATGAACAGCATCATGCGGCTTTTCCACAAAGAGAAGTTGTTGGGATTGAACTTAGGAGGTTTTGAAATAGAGCCATTTTCAGAGAAGTTATTTTGAAAAGAGTTTTCAACAGTAGAAGAAGAAGAGGCAGCCATCGCAGATCAAGTTTATGGAATTAAACTTTCTGCTCTGATACCACTTGTTAGTCCCAGATGGCTTAACAAGTATTGTAGAAGGGGGGGTTGAATACAATACACAAAAATTTCACAATTTTAATTCTTTTTATTGAAAATCTTTCAACAAGAATTACACACAGAAAACTTAAGATTGTTGCGGAAAAGAACAGATAAACTATTCTAACAATCTTACACAAAGTATACAACAAAACAACTAAGAACACTAAGAGCAAAGCTATTGAGTTTTAAGGCTTAAAAGAAGGTTTCTTGCACTGAGAGAATTTCTTTTGAAAGCGTGAGAATTGCATGAAGAGCACTTCTCCTTTTATAGTGCCAAGGAGTGCCCAAGCATTAAATGCTTGGGACACTTGTCATCTTCACATATGCTGATAATGTTGACTTCAGGAGAACTGTGAAGTCCTTGTCACTTTTCACTAGGTGCAGACAGAGTAGCTTGAGCAGATAATAGGGACCTTAGCTGAAGGTGGATAAAAAGACAAACTGTCACTTTTCTCTGCTGGAGGATATTGTCCCATAATAAATGATCTTCTGTCTTGAGCCTTTAGCACCGAAGTGGTTTCCACCGAGATTTGACAAGTCTTCGGTGGAAAGAAGACTAGTCCACCGAAGTTGCAAGTAGGATTCAGTGGTAACTAGTCCACCGAAATTACGAGCATGTTTCGGTGGTGAGAGGACCACCGAAATTACAAGTATATTTCGGTGGTGAGAGGACCACCGAAGTTACATGTATATTTCGGTGGTGAGAGGACCACCGAAGTTACATGTATATTTCGGTGGTGAGAGGACCACCGAAGTTACATGTATATTTCGGTGGTGAGAGGAGCACCGAAAGGGTCATCGGTGGGAGAAGGCCACCGAAGATGTCCTATAACTTCGGTGGAGAGAAGGCCACCGAAATGTCAAGGGATTTCGGTGGTGATGACTTGTTTGAAAGTTGCCGAGAGTCTTCTATTTTCCACAAGTAGAGAGTCTTCAAGCTTGGTTTCGGTTGATCTTCGACTTCACCGAACATTTGCTATCTTGTACAAGTCATTCAAAGAACTGAACTAAAATATTCTAAGTAGGAGTTTTAGGGAAAACATCGGTGAGTCAATTTCAAATCCTTGGTGACCCAACAGTATGGAGTAGCTGCCGACTCACTTGACGAGTACTTGAGGATGGGAGACAAAACGTCACGAGATTGTCTGTACAAATTCTGCACAGGTATTAGTGAACTCTATGGTAAAAATTATTTACGCAAGCCTACTTATGTTGATATTCAGAAGTTGTACACCGCGCATGAAGCTAAACACGGATTTCCCGGCATGCTCGGCAGCATAGACTGTACTCATTGGGCGTGGGCAAATTGTCCGGTAGCATGGCGAGGTCAATTCATGAGAGGTGATCATGAGCACCCGACAATCATGCTAGAAGCAGTGGCCTCCCATGATCTATGGATCTGGCACGCATACTTTGGTGTTGCCGGTTCCAACAACGACATCAATGTTCTCAATCAGTCGCCCATCTTCAACGATCTATATGATGGAAAAGCACCCGAGTGCCCTTTTGAGGTGAATGAAGTCACCTACAACCACGGATATTATCTAGCGGATGAGATATATCCGGAATGGACTACTTTCATAAAATCATTTACGTGCCCACATGACCCTAAACGACAAAAGTTCAAGTCCGCGCAAGAATCGGCACGTAAAGATGTTGAACGAGTTTTTGGCGTGCTTAAACAACGTTGGCATATACTTCATAACCCGGCACGCGGATGGCATCCGACAAGATTGGGAAACATTATGTACGCTTGTGTCATATTACACAATATGATACTCGAAGACGAAGACCATGCCATTTGTGGTGGCGATGAAAACGACCTTTTCACGGATGATATCGAAACACAAATCAGTGAGGAACAGCGCGCGGCAAATGTTCGAGAAGTCAAAAACCGGGACACTCATAATAACCTTCGGTCGGATTTGGTCGAACATATTTGGCGTATCCAAGTTCCCAACAATGACGACGAGTAGATTTTTAATATTTTGTAATTTTTAAATTTATTTTGTAATTTTTAATTTTTTAATTTTTTAATGAATGATATGAATTTTTATTTTTATTATTTATCTTATTTTTATTTATTAAAAAATATATAAATATTTTTATCTTGTTAAATAATTAAATGTATAAATAAAAGAATTAAAAAAAGATGAGGTGGCAAGTGGGTTCATTGGATACTGATACTTCACTTTTGGGTAAGGAGGGTAGAAATGTGAAAAGCTGATGTGGCGCTGAGGTGACAAGTGGGTTCATTGGGTACGGGTACTCAAGGCCTTAGAGCACCCACACTGGGCTTTTAAATTGGCTTCCAAAGAAAAAAGTGTAAGGAAATAAATGCCACATAATTAAAGCAATTGCAAAACTTGCAATTTGCTTTGCAATGCCACGTGGCCATGTCGCCATCTCTATCCTTACTTTTTCTTTTTCTTTTTTTCATAATTGTTTAAATAAACTAATTTTTCATATAAAATAATATATTTTATGAATTAATAATGTTAATTTATATTTTAATTAAATTACTTATTCTTTTTATAAAATATTATATGTACGTATATACCTATATTTTATTTTTAAATAAACATAAATACAATATAGTTAAATTAGTTTAAATATTAAAATTTATATTTATATTTATATTTATTTTTATTAAATTAAAACAAGGAATTATAAAATAAATAAATATATTATATTATTATATCATGTATTTATTAACTAAAAAATAATTAGAATATATATAATAATTTATAAAATAATTAATAAATGTTGTAGTGGGGACCACTTTTAAAAGTGTAGGTGGATTGCAGGGATGTGGATGGTAATTGCAAAAGCTGATATGACATAATTGAAAGTGTAAATGAATTGCAAGGATGTGGATGGTCTTAGTTTAAAGATACCTTGAAGACTTAAAAATGAATCAACGAAGAAGATGACTTGACTTGAGTTTCTTATCAACAACTTGAGTTTCGAAATTGTTGTAAGAGCCAAAAAAAAGAGAAAAGTAATGGTGCTCATTAATTCCGAATTACACCGGTAGTCCCTATGGTTTACCCAAAATTTGGATTTGGTCCCTAAAGTACACTATCTACGATGGTGGTCGTTAATTTTTTGATTTACTTTCACCAATACGAAATGGTGCTCATTAATTCCGAAGAAGATAAATGTTTTTTTGTGGAGAGCGAAACTAGGACGGTTGCCATGTCGGGTTGAGTTGGATCGGAAAGGAAATGACCTAGACACCATTCTATGCCCAAGATGTGGGGATGAGACTGAAACCGTGGAGGCGTGGACCATGCTCTCGTAGGGTGCAAGGAGGTAAAGGAGCTGTGGAATGAAGTTGGAAAGTGGTGGAAGAAAGATCTAAAGGAGGTAAGAGGGATAAATGATATTATAGGGGAGGATAGTCAAATCGATAGCTGTTGATCCAAACCCTCAGTGATTTGATAATGACCCTTTAGAAACACTTACTGAAAATTGTAAGTAAACAATATGTATTAGAGTTTCACTATCGCTGATAAGTACTATGACTCTACAGTACCGCTGATAGGAACTCTCGCTCTTTAAGTTAGACATTCAGCGAAACTGTTCACCTATAAAGCTCTGAGCCTGTTCAGTACTTTTGGTGATCGCTGATAAGTTTTAGTTGTTTCCATGAAGACAAGTTTCACGTCAACAAAGGTTCTACGCTGAAGTCGAAGATCAAGCCCAAGAACCAGCGACAAGTCTACTAATGAACTGATGCGGATATCAGCGAAGCAAGACCTGTCCACTCACCGTGAAGTTTCAAGTAGAAGACTTCAGCGATCGCTGAGCTTTATCAATCGCTGATAAAGTACTGATCAACGAACGCTGATCATGAGGTCTACTCTACAAGTTGCTTTTGTCTTTCCCCTTGCACGTCTCCGTACGAACTGTCAGAACGGACATAAAAAGTTGCTTTTGCTTTTGCTTAAGTCCGTCCAAGCGACCATTCGATGGCCAAAGAAGTCCGACCTGGATGGCGCTAAGAAAGATAAATCAAAGTGGTGCGACTTCCACGTCGATCATGGTCACGCGACAGACGATTGCATCGCGCTGAAGAAGGAGCTAGCATATCACTTCCCAAAAGGAAATCTCAAAGATATCATCGACGATGACGCTACTCTAGCTAGTAACCATCGACCGTCGACCCCCGAGCATACAAAAGTCGTCAATTGCATCACCGGTGGTTCAGACATGTATGGTCTGACATACTCCACAGTCAGGCGCCTTTGACAGGTTCGTTCTTCTAAAATTATATCTTTTCCACAGGGATAAGTCTACTATGGTGCCCTGTCGCACGACAATATCTCATCAGATCGCAGTGTCATCCTGTCATTTAAAACCTATCTTTCCTCCGAAAAGAATAAGATAATAAATGATAGGGGGCAATATCCCACTAAAAAGAGAATCTAATGGTATGTTCCTAAATCTTTTTCATACGATTTTTTCTCACAACTGACTTAAGCATCGGAGGGTCGTTGGTTAGCCAACAACCAACCCTTAACATCGTTTTACCGCAGAATCGCACGACAGCTTATCGCAGGATCGCACGACAGTAGTCATTAAGTCTACAATATGACTTTAAATTCATAAGGTCGCACGATATAAACGACCAAATCTTTGATTTGATCATCCTTTACAGGGACATACGATTCAAATTAATCACACGACTTAGTCGTACGATTGCGAGGTCTAACGATCTCATGATCTAAGCCTCTTAACGTGGAAAAAATTCATACTCCGAATGTATGCTTTAGTCGCATGTGCTTATGTTTATACACACGATTTAAAAAGTCTTATGGCTTACGTACCAGTTATTGTGTTACAATGAATGCCTTAGTCGCATGATTCCCAGATCCAATTTCATAATTGATATGGTATTTGTTTACCAAATATATAAAACGCAAGTTCAAACAAAAGTTCAAAGTTTCATTTACAAAACTGTCGGTTATATTCAAAAGAACTCGACTACCGACGGTCGAGTATACAAAGTTAAAATGGTTCGACCACCAACGGTGGAGACCTGAAAAGACATAGCATTTCCTAAACCTAGAGAAAAGCGTCGATGGCAAGCTCTGCCCAAAAGTCTCGACCTTCGAAGACCTGCCAATCCCGAAGAACTGATGCAAGGATCAAACGAGTATATTAGGAGTGGTCTTCCAACTCCTTATGCCTCGACATTCTGAGAATATGGCTCTAAAGATTAATGTTAAGGTTGGAGGAAGGAATATATCCTTCTCAACGATCGACCTCCACTCCAGCATTTCCTCTACCTTCACATATTCAATGAGAGGAAACAGAAGCATCTGCAAATTACAAAAGAAACATACTAAATGCTTAGCGAAAGAACTTCGATAACACAAGTTTTGAAAGAAAAACTTACAAAGAACGCCAGTTCGGCTAAACACAGTCCAATCACTTCAACAGAGATTCTTCGAAAACGCTCCTTGAAAGATAAGAGCTGATATTTCCCCAGATGCGGAAGTGACTCTGCCCTGACGAGGACATAGTCAATCAGGAGGGTTGACGACAACGCAAAGTTGTTCGTCGCCATAAACTCTCCCTCATTCTCTCCCGTCTTTACACCCTTGTTCCTGGCGGCTGACGAAAGGGTCGACGAGGATGTAGAGAACATCGTCGCCAGTTGCGCAGTATGAAACACCGTCGCCAGTTGCGCAGTATGAAACATCGTCGCCAGTTGCGCAGTATGAGACCTCGTCGCCGGTTGCGCAATATGAGACATCGTCGCCAGTTGTGCAGTATCAACAGATCCAATCCAATCACTGTCCGTATCCAGCACATACCTCGTCTTCCATTTGCGATAATCGACAGCAGTGTTCAAAACTAAGGTACAATCACCCTTAAGTCCTGAAAGTAAACTATAACGACGATATTGATCGGTCGTGACTTTATACTCCACTCCCAGTGCGAGGTAAGTCGCTCGATGATCAGGATAACTCGCCAGAACTGGGGCATCGGTTGCCTCGGTGAAAGATCAAATTCACACATGAACTCTTTGACTAAAGGCGAATATGGCCAGTGAAAGCCCATCTTAAACAGGTACTCATATATCACGGCATATCCATCAGGACACATCTCCGGTCGAACCTCGCCAACCTTGCTTATGGTAATACACATGAGAATCCTCGCTAGACTTCCAAAGTCGTCAAAATCTTTTTCATTTCTAATAGCACCTATGGGCTCCGTCGACATTCAGCTGGTAAGCACGATCGTATGTCAGCATGACGTCGCGACCTCGTTCCCCTTTTTTTCGTTCAGTTAGAGGCAAACCAGCCAGTTACAAGGCGGTCAAGGTAATTTTTTCTGACCCTTGCTCTATTTTTTACGCGTCTGATTGACAAAACTTAAACTCGAATTTGCCATCATTCTTTCAAATTTTGGGGGCAAACTGTTTGGACAAAAATTCACGTCGTACGACCACGACCAGGAAAGGTAAGATGCGCGTCATGAAAGACATCTTGGATTAATATAAGGTCCCGACCAAGACCCGCAGAACGTCTGTCGTCCGTCGTAAAAGGTAAGTCGAGAGTTTCCTAGGACGTACGGCCATAGCGACGCCTGTCCTGCATAACTGTCGCATCGAGCCATACGTCTTCGACCAAAGCTAACGTTAACCTTGACTGTTACGTTTGTTAAGTATTTAATTCAGGAGTCAAAGCCATTAACAGCAAGCAGCCGTAACGGACGAAGAACATTATGGATAATCACTCCGGCAACCGTTTCCAACCGTTGTAGCCGTTGATCAAAGCATTAATGGAGCTAATTAATGATGTGGAGACTATAAATACCAAGCTAAGTCTTCACATCAAGGATCATCAGTTAACATCCGATACACATCAGCAATCATCAGCGAACATCACCAAACAGCAGAGAAAAACATTCAAGCTCATAGCTAAGAACCCTCAAACTCTGGAAATCAAGTATTGAAAGCCAGAACCCTACAGCGAACTCAAGAACACTCGAAGAAAAGCTCAAGTCATCGCTCTCGATGCACGCCAACAGCTTTCGACCAACAGTTGTTTACACTTGTATTCACACGACAAACACCTGTTTTACACTTTAAACATTTGTACATTACATTTCGAAGCATTTCCTTCATTTGTATTGTAATCATCGTACGACCGACGCCAGTACCAAGGACATCGCCCCTGATTGGCGACCATAGTGCAGCGACGACACCCCCTGTCGTCCGCAGGTTTTTTCCTCGATTGAGGTTTTTCCTGCGTCATCAAATCCCTTGTTTCTTTATTTTATTTATCGTCGCACGTCTCGTCGAAAGATTCTTTCTTTAGTTGTTTAAGTCCACATCGACCTTAAGTTGTCCCTTTGGTGCGATTTTTGGCATTAACAGAGACCACGATGGGTTTATTTTCGTTTACGATTTCAAAAGGTTTTACACAGAGATTTCCTCTTGATTCCTTTGCTATTCTTCGTTCGATCTTTTCTAATCCTGCAAGAATCTTCGACTCAGTTAGGATTTTCGAGGTCTAGAGCGCTTATATACAAGATACGACCCTTCAGTTTTTGTATGCGTCGTAAATCCATTGCTAAGAAGCCTAGGAAAAATTGGGATATCTGGGGTCTTTCAGATAAACAGACGTTGTTTGGCGAACCATAGTGCACTGCTGACTTTCACAGAGTCGACCGCGGTTTTTTCCCTCGTTTTGGGGTTTTCTGCGTCACCAAATCTCTTGTCTTTTTTACTTTTTCCTCGCGATTGTGTTATTTGGCTTGAGATACGTTTCTTTAGTTGTTAAATGTCCACATCGACCTTAAGTTGTACTTTTGTGCGATTTTTGGCATTAACAGTTTGGCGCCATCCGTGGGACCCCATCTAGAGAAAATCTCAAGCCAACACATATATCTCTCTAACGATCTTGTAAAGCTTTTATCATTTTCAGGTAAATGATCAAGATCCCATTTTAATCTTACAATCGCCAGTCAAGGAAAACGCATGTCGCAATTTATTGTCATCAGTAAAAGATGACTCACATTTTCTTATGATCGTCAGTCACGACAAACGTAGGTTAAAAATTCCTGGTCGCCAATAAAAGCGACTCGCACGATCGCTAGTCATGACCTATGCATTGTCGTCAATAAAAACGACTTGTAAATCACAATCACCAGTCATGGTAAGACGCATGTCAAAATGCAAAAATCGCCGCTAAATGCGACTCGCACGTTTTAATCTCAGGATCGCCAATAAAGGCAAGTCGCGAGATTAACCATACAATCATGAGTAAGGTAAATTTTTTTACCAACTTATAAAAATGCTAGACACAACGTAACATAGGTCTCTAACGACCGTATGGGCTGTAAATGCCAGAACCTAGGTCTCTAACGACCGTATCAGCTGTAAATGCCAGAACCTAGGTCTCTGTAACATCTTGAAATTTCGTTATATTATATTTTTAATATAAGGGAAGTTGTTTTGTAAGTATGTTGTAAGTTTGTGTTATATTTACTAAAATATAAAGTTATGAGGTTAAAAGCATGAAAAGTCAAAATTGGAGCTAACCTTGATATTATCTAAAGTAGAAGGTGTGTGGGGTCATTAAGGGATAGTGTGTGGTTAAGAGGCTGGAATTAGTGAAAAATATCCGATTTCCTTTTGTGTTGGGTCGGTCGAGAAAGAGAGAAAGAGAAGAAAGAAAGAAGAGAGAAAGAAGAAGAGAAAGAAAGGAGAAAGAGGAGGAAACAAGCTGAAAATCTTGGTAAGATTATAAAGAAATTTTGTAGTTTGATTCCAGTAGTAAGAAGGTACCTATATCTTAATTTGAATTCGTATAGGTGATGTTTTAATCTGGAATCAAAGTGTGCAGTGAAGTGGGTTTTCATTCTTTAAGGTGAGTTCATTCACTTTTGATTAAATACATGTTTTCCGTCAAATTAAATTTTAAGACACATGTATAAACCGTTTTGGGACTGTATGGTTGTATTTAAAACAAGCTGAATGGAACAGACATGGCTTTGGGATGAATTTTTAGGCTGCAGGTCGTAGTTTCCGGATAAACTGATAGTATCCGGAAACCTCTGATATGAATGTTTCCGGACAAGACGAAGTATCCGGTAAGTCTTAATTTCGTATAGTTTCCGGATGAAAAAAGTTACCGGATGGTATCCGGATTACCTTGGTTTCCGGATGTCATCCGGATTAGTGAAGTACCCGGTAAGATGATGTACCCGGAAAGATAAAGTACCCGGAAAGATGATGTATCCGGAAAGTTGATGCATCCGGAAAGTTGGTGTATTCGGTAAGTCTTGGGTATCCGGAAAACTTGTGTTGTCCGGATAGTTTTGAGGTGTCCGGAAACTGGTACTGTCCGGTCACTTTTGGAGTACTCAGTAACTTTAGGATTTGCTGACTTCTAAACAGGTACGATTTAGGAATTGAAATCCAATTCTAGTGGCTTGAACATACTTACAGCTGAATGATAGGTTGTTAGGCTTAATGACTGTTCTAGTTTGATACTAGACAGGCGTATAGTAAGTGTAATGGATCCATAGGCACTAGTGGTTATGTGTACGTAGAATATATGAGGATTATTCATTATTCTGATGTACGTGAGAAATCGTGGAATAAACGTAATTCCCGATTCTTAAGGAAGAAAAAGGGATTGACATAAGTACTTGTAATCTCTACTTCCTTTCTAATAAATGGGCATGTGTTATTGCGATTTATTGGATAAGAGCTTAAAGCTAGAGTCGGTGAAGATTCGTAGTTCGGCTCTGGACCATGAGAAATGACTGACTTAGGGTCAGGTCATTGTCATGGAATTGGAACATGAGAAATGATTGACTTAATGTCAGATCGTAGTCATGGAACCGGGTTTAACCCGTTATTAAAGGATGATTTCGCGTGTGGTAAGAAAAAGGGTAAACCAGGTTTGTTATGCCTTATTTACATTAATTTGTGCAATTATTATTTTGAAACTGAATGTTCTCACTAGGCGTTAGCCTAATCGTTTCAAATAATATTTTCTTACCAGGTATTAGCTCGGGAAAATAAAGGGATGTGGGACGAGAGCTTTTGGATTAACGAAGAAGTTTTGAATGATGAGGTTTTTGATAGATGCTTAGATAACCTAGTTAATCTGATTATAGTGAAATGATTAGATTAATAGGTTATTTGAAGAATTTTATATTTGTAAATATGACCCTCATAGTAATTCTCCGTTTATGTTTAAAGTTTATGTTTAAAGTTTATGTTTAGATCTTGTTCTAAATTGAAGTTTTAAATTAGCCCTGATTTTAGGGTGTTACAATATGGTATCTATGCAATAGTTTAAGCGAACTAAGTATGCTGATGAGATACTTAGACTTAAGCTGAGAGAAGTTAAGTTACGATTTGTGAGATACAGGTAGAAGTACTAAGACGGGATAGTCTTAGAGTCGACTGAAATATGTGAACTTAGTATTGTAATGATGATAACGAGGATTCTCATGTATAATATGTTCAGAATTCCAATTAGCTGCTGTTATTATGAATATATTGTTACATAAGCATACTTGTTTCTAAATTATTACGGTGACTAATGATCGATAAAGTGAGTTTCGTATGTCTAGTTATGTGTAACCATTTTTATGGTTATCTCTTTGTGTTATATTAGAACAATGGTGAATACACCAACAAGGTCTTCAAATTCTTCGGAGGATAAAACAGTAAATGATTGGGGGTTGGAAGAACAACCTGGAACTGGCGGGACCCATGAAAGTCCGCCGAGACAACCTCTAATAGGTGGATTGGAAAGTCAAACTCATAGAACGAGTACTGGTACTTCTATTTCGGTAATGACGAAATCCACTATGGAGTCACGTATAATGGAGAACGTGATGCGGGTTGAATATTTCACAAAATGATGGAAGATGTTAAGGAATGAGTAGGTGCATATTATGAAGCATTCCTTGTTAACAATATATAAGTGTGGGTATTATGTAATGGTAGTACTAACTGGTCTTTTGCACTACAATCTTTTGTTAAAAGTTAGCTATACCAGTTATTACGTTTGGGAAGATGCTTTGTAAATCGATCTAACAAATGAAAGATTTTGATCTTTGTAGATTTCTGAGTGAAAGTAGGATAAATTAAATATTATCTACTTATTTCGTTAGTTGAACGTGTACCAATTGGTAAGACTATTTTGATATTGTTTATTTCCTGAACCTAAGAGCCAAAAGACTTTAGGTGATTGGAAAGTATACAAGAGAGTTCAAGAAGAGAAAAAGGGAGGAATAGAAGTCATCAATGTGTTGGTATTAGCAACTTGTGTTAAGTAGTATGGTGAAGTAGGAATGAAATATCCTCGACGTCAAATAAGAATTTTAAGGTAATCTTGTGATATTAACGTTGCTCGCGTAAGTATGAGATGAAGACAATGGGATAAGAATTGGATTATGATATGTTGGAAGGATTAGGTTCAGTTAGGGGCCCTCGTTGAGGAATAGGTTAAGGAAGTGTCGACAGGACGACTATTGACGTTGAAGTCGGCAGTTGTGTAAGGTGTATGAGGCCTTTTGTGCGGTCTGGGTGCGTCCCGCGTATGCCTGTGCGGGCAGGAACAAAACCGTGAGCAGTACCGGCATGCTGTTATGCAGAGGGTATGCGCAAAGCGGATAATATCGTGTACGGTGGACTGGGGGCGTCGGATGGTATACATTCAACCACATTTGGGGATTTTTAGTGATTAACAAATAAATCACGAGTGAAAGAGGTTTTGGTTAATTTATTGCATAAGTGGAAGCTACGTGGACAAAATACGCTTTTAGAGTTATTGTGGTTATGCAATAATTATGATGTGTTATGTGTTTAATTTCATTTTATTTAAATAAGTACCGGTTTAAATATTGGTCTTATGTGTGAGGACCGTTTGATGATCTTGTATCCGTAGTACCTTTGGGACTAATAAACCTTGGTGAGCTATATACATTGTTGAGTATAAAAGAGTTGCATATACGTGTACATATAGATACATATATGAATTGACTTCATTGGGAAGGTAGCAATGAAGGGGTTGTGAGATTATCATGCCTCAGAGCGTGTGTTGCAGGATGTGAATTAGATGTATTTTAATTGCATAAGTTGATGTTGATAAATGATCATTAGATCCTTTGAGCAGATGGCTCGGTTTTGGACTCGGTTGAGTCTTGAGGGCATTCGCCCGGTTTAATAAGCTCGATGTAGGTTTGGGGTTGGAATTGCATGAATTGTATTATAATTGAAGTTTACATGAAGTGAATGCAGTGATTATTTTTTTTGAGGTCATGTATGAATGTTAAGTTTTGACCCAGAAGATTAAAAGTTGAAGGATCACCTTGTAGGGGTGTTTGGATAGTGAAAGAATATTGTTTTAGATAAGTGTTCTACTTACGAGGTGGATGGTTTGTAAGGAATGAAGTATTAGGCACGAATGAAGTGAGCATATAGATTATGTCGATCTGTGAAGAAATGTGCCCTGTCTAAATAATAGTTTGGAACCACAAAGAGTTAGCAAGAAACGAGTAAGTTTGAGTTAATTAGAAACTCGTGAGTTGTGGTTCAACTACAGTTGGGGAGGGATTAAGTAGCGAAATAGACTCGGTTATTTATGTGGAAGAAAATGAAATTAGATTTGAATTGTGTACTAATGACCATGAGAGACCTGGTCTGCTGTGGTATGTTATGGGTAAGAATGTACGGACGAGTAGCGACATCAATTGTCAAGATAAATGTGTCAACCAGTATGTAACGTGATGTTAGAAAGAAGAAGCATCAGATGGAAGTCTTTTCGGGGATTTCAGATGAAGTGTTTTATTTGTCAATAAAGTTGTTGGAACATGTGAATTGTAAAATGGCATGGTGATATGGCTAATATCGGAATAGAATGTCGGAGCGGTAGTAGGTGTTTATCCAAAGTGTTTTGGTTGTGTGAGTCGCTAAGTAAGTATGTTTTTGAAATCATTGGAAATTTAAAGAAAATGATGGGTTTGTTAGTCAAGATGTGGTGTAGTAGATGCAAAATCCTTAAGGAAGGTGAGTTGCTTCTTATGTGTGAAAGAATTGTCTGAGAAAGTATTAGTTGAAAGATCAAAGAATATGTAGTAACTCCGAACGGTGGTGTTGTTTCAAGATGACTTGATTGAATGCCTTAAGTTAGAATTTTGGTGCAACTATTTGGTAATAGGAATATGTTATCGGTATGTGGAAAAGTTGGGAGAAAGAGAAAAGTAATGTTTGGAGAGTAGTACTCCACACTAACATGGGGGAAGCAATGATAGAAAGATCGGACCTAAGAATGTAGTCATACTACAGGTTCAATGGAAATATCACCTTTGATATACAACACAATAGTGCTTGGTTGCAATGTAGTCGCGTGGTGAGATAATGGTGTGAAAAAGTAGTAGCACTGTATACCGAAGGAACGTGTAAGTCATAGATGTAATGATGGTTTGTTGTAATATTGAAGTATTCAAATGGTGAGTATACTTGATTGAAGTATGTGGGTTTTCAGGCAATATACATTAATGCTATTTTGAAATCTGGAGGTTGAGTTGTGGTTGGTGACGGGATGAAAGGAGAATCTTTGTTCTTCTCGATCCCATTGGACTTTTTAGGAGAGTTTTCATACTTCACTTGATTGTCGAAAAGGAAACTTTAACCGTTAAGCTGTGGTGCTTCGTTATGAATTTTAGTCGAGAATGTTAGAGTATTCCAGGGATGTAAAGAAATGCAATGAGTGGGTCGACTGTGTTGGAAAGTTAGGAGCTCGTGGTAGTTCTTGGTGCTAAGTACTTTACGAGGACTTGGCTAAAGGTTTTGGCTGATGATCTTGGAGAAACTGTTCTTTTAGACGGTAGCTATGTGTAATGGATGTTCGGTGTAGGCATGAGAGAAAATGATGACGGTATGGTAGATCAATTAATAGTCGGATAAAGATTTGATGATAACAGTTACTCTAAGGAGATTTGTAAATCTAAGTTGGGGAGCGGGTAATGTTGAAGGATGTAAGGTCCAGAAGATGTGGAAAACTGAGTCCTTGTTCTTTATGGATTTTTATCTGTGATTAAGTATATACGACTAGAAATTGGAAGGGATCTATAATACCTTCCATGTTTGTTACCTTCGGAAATGTTTGGCCGAAGAGGACAATGTGATTCCACTTACTGATTTAAAGGTGGACGAAAAGAACCGATGTGTGGAAGAACCAGAGACAATTTTGGAAAGATCGGTTAGAGAGTTACGTGGTGGTAAGGAAGTGGTTATGTTAAAAGTACAATGGAAGCATCATCATGGTGCTAAGGTAACTTTAGAATCGGAGGAGGACATGAAGGTTAGATATCCTCACTTGTTTACCTAACTTTGATTTCGAGGACGAAATCATTTTCAAGTTGGGGAGTATTGTAACATCTTGAAATTTCGTTATATTATATTTTTAATATAAGGGAAGTTGTTTTGTAAGTATGTTGTAAGTTTGTGTTATATTTACTAAAATATAAAGTTATGAGGTTAAAAGCATGAAAAGTCAAAATTGGAGCTAACCTTGATATTATCTAAAGTAGAAGGTGTGTGGGGTCATTAAGGGATAGTGTGTGGTTAAGAGGCTGGAATTAGTGAAAAATATTTGATTTCCTTTTGTGTTGGGTCGGTCGAGAAAGAGAGAAAGAGAAGAAAGAAAGAAGAGAGAAAGAAGAAGAGAAAGAAAGGAGAAAGAGGAGGAAACAAGCTGAAAATCTTGGTAAGATTATAAAGAATTTTTGTAGTTTGATTCCAGTAGTAAGAAGGTACCTATATCTTAATTTGAATTCGTATAGGTGCTGTTTTAATCTGGAATCAAAGTGTGCAGTGAAGTGGGTTTTCATTCTTTAAGGTGAGTTCATTCACTTTTGATTAAATACATGTTTTCTGTCAAATTAAATGTTAAGACACATGTATAAACTGTTTTGGAACTGTATGGTTGTGTTTAAAATAAGCTGAATGGAACAGACATGCCTTTGGGATGAATTTTTAGGCTGCAGGTCGTAGTTTCCGGATAAACTGATAGTATCCGGAAACCTCTGATATGAATGTTTCCGGACAAGACGAAGTATCCGGTAAGTCTTAATTTCGTATAGTTTCCGGATGAAAAAAGTTACCGAATGGTATCCGGATTACCTTGGTTTCCGGATGTCATCCGGATTAGTGAAGTACCCGGTAAGATGATGTACCCGGAAAGATAAAGTACCCGAAAGGTTGTTAGGCTTAATGACTGTTCTAGTTTGATACTAGGCAGGCGTGTAGTAAGTGTAATGGATCCATAGGCACTAGTGGTTATGTGTACGTAGAATATATGAGGATTATTCATTATTCTGATGTACGTGAGAAATCGTGGAATAAACGTAATTCCCGATTCTTAAGGAAGAAAAAGGGATTGACATAAGTACTTGTAATCTCTACTTCCTTTCTAATAAATGGGCATGTGTTATTGCGATTTATTGGATAAGAGCTTAAAGCTAGAGTCGGTGAAGATTCGTAGTTCGGCTCTGGACCATGAGAAATGACTGACTTATGGTCAGGTCATAGTCATGGAATTGGAACATGAGAAATGATTGACTTAATGTCAGATCGTAGTCATGGAACCGGGTTTAACCCGTTATTAAAGGATGATTCCGCGTGTGGTAAGAAAAAGGGTAAACCAGGTTTGTTATGCCTTGTTTACATTAATTTGTGCAATTATTATTTTGAAACCGAATGTTCTCACTAGGCGTTAGCCTAATCGTTTCAAATAATATTTTCTTACCAGGTATTAGCTTGGGAAAATAAAGGGATGTGGGACGAGAGCTTTTGGATTAACGGAGAAGTTTTGAATGATGAGGTTTTTGATAGATGCTTAGATAACCTAGTTAATCTGATTATAGTGAAATGATTAGATTAATAGGTTATTTGAAGAATTTTATATTTCTAAATATGACCCTCATAGTAATTCTCCGTTTATGTTTAGATCTTGTTCTGAATTGAAGTTTTAAATTAGCCCTGATTTTAGGGTGTTACAGTCTCTAACGACCGTATCGGCTGTAAATGCCAGAACCTAGGTCTCTAACGACCGTATCGGCTGTAAATGCCAGAACCTAGGTCTCTAACGACTGTATAGGCTGTAAATGCCTGAACTTAGGTCTCTAACGACCGTATCAGCTGTAAATGCCAGAACCTAGGTCTCTAACGACCGTATCGGCTGTAAATGCCAGAACTTAGGTCTCTAACGACCGTATCGGTTGTAAATGCCAGAACTTAGGTCTCTAACGACCGTATCGGCTGTAAATGGCAGAACCTAGGCCTCTAACGACCGTATCGGCTGTAAATGTCAGATCATAGGTCTCTAACGACCGTATAGGCTGAAAATGCCAGATCATAGGTCTCTAACGACCGAATCAGCTCGGAACGCTAGATCATATGTCTCTAACGACTGTATCGGCTCGGAACGCCAGATCATAAGTCTCTAACGATCATATTTTCTATGAACGCCAGATCACACGTCTATAACAACCGTATCGGCTCGGAATGCCAGAACATAAGTCTCTAGCGACTGTATCACAAGATTCTGAAATTTTATCTTGGTCCGATCATCTTATGATCGTCACCAAACTTTATTTCGGTCCAATCGTCTTACGATTGTTTCCCATCCCATACGTCTCATTTTTGATAAAGATCGTCTTACGATCATCATCAGTTCCTTACATTTTAAGATCGTCGGATGAACACCACAAGTATCTTGCGCATTAAAGATCATCTTTCGGTCGCCGCAACTTACTTAATATTATCGACTGGTCTCGCGATTTTTTGCTGACCAAGTCGGTTTTCTTCTAATGATCCAATTAGCAGGAATAACACGACTCATCATCTTACTTTGGTGCGAGATCTGAAACTCAAATGGCTTTGAAATTCAGATCTCGGGGGGCTAACTGTTTGGGTAAAAAATCACACCCTCGACCGACTTGAGAAACACCCCGACCGACAAAGGTAATACCCATTATTGCCATATCCCCGACACACGATAATTGGTTATTAAAAGACATATTGGGTCAATAGTCATCTTACATCTAATGATCGCATGTCACGTGTCGCACATCACGTGTCGCACGTCGCATATCGCTAGTCTTATGCTACTAGTCTTACGTCGCCAGTTACATGTCGCCAGTTACGACTCGTCGGTCTTACGTCGACAGTCTCCTATCATCGGTCTTATATCGCTCTGGTCCTGCGCCAGCATCATCCTGACATACTGGTCTTACGACCTTGTCCTATGACATCATCATCTTGGTCTTACGAAAATTTTATCCTAGTCTTGCGACATTTCCATAAGACCGTTCTTATATTAAGATAAGGTCTTAAAAGACATTTACAGCCATATACATGGTCTTATATTCCGGCGACGGTCGTATGCTCCATAAGACCAACGTCCAGAACTTAAGACGGTCTTACGATTACACTAACCATTCATGGTCAACAGCCGTTTCTTTTGTTCATTAATGCAGGTCCACGGGCATTTATGGCACAATGACCAGTAACGGACGAATCATCAATGACATTAATGGCCCGATAGTGGTTACAAAACCAATCACCAATGACATTTAGAGCCCGACAGCGGTTACAAAGTGCGCCATAAAGGCACCATTGATGGCCAACGGAAGCTATATAAAGGCATGCTCCAACCTCGAGCAAGGGGACGAATTCATCTAGCTATACAACTGCATTCTCATCTACTTCTACATTTTCTCTCTCGCATTCGAGCACACGTCGCTAACGCAAGTACCGCACGACAACAGTTCAAACCGCACGACATTAGCTTGTTTCGCACGTTCAACACACGACGCACACTTTTTACACACGACTATGTGTATTTTTACTTCATTTGTAACCTATTGTACACATATCATCTGTCACAAAAGGACTTTCGCCCCTGTTTGGCGAACCATAGTGCACTGCCGACTTTCACAGAGTCGATCGCGGTTTTTTCCCTCGTTTTGGGGTTTTTCGCGTCACCAAATCTCTTGTCTTTTTTACTTTTTCCTCGCGATTGTGTTATTTGGCTTGAGATATGTTTCTTTTGTTGTTAAATGTCCACATCGACCTTAAGTTGTACTTTTGTGCAATTTTTGGCATTAACAAAAACGTTGTCAGAGGTTGGTCGTTGGCTAACCAACGACCCTCCGATGCTTAAGTCAGTAGTCGTTTGTGATAAAAAATCGTATGAAAGAAGAGAAAAGAATTTAGAAAACGTACCTTCTCAGATACTTTTTTACTGGATGCGGGATTTGCCCCCCGTCATTTACTATCCTATTTTTTCCAAGAAAAAATAGGTTTTAAATGACGGATCGACACTGAGTTTTTGAGGATTAACATCAATGTCTATGTCGACCGTGCTTTCGTGCGACAGGGCAGAATAGTCGGTATATTCCTGTAAAAAAGGCATTAGTTTGTCTATAAGATCAGAGATAGAGAGACGTATCTGTCGAGACCTTATGGTTAAGTTTGCCTTTATCTAGGACGATTTCTTTGACCTGTGACTGCCAAACAACTTATTTTCGCGGCTTCAGGGTGGTCTTATAGCAGTCACGGGTGACTTTCGGCTCACTTTTGATTTCTTGAACTCCCCACGGTGTAGGAAACTTCAGGGTCTGATGATACGTTGAGGGGACGACTTTCATTTCATGGATCCACGGTCGACCTAAGATGATGTTATAGGCCGATGAACAATCGATGACACTGAACTTGGTCTACTTGTTGATTCCTCCGGTATAGACCGGCAGGATGATCTCTCCATAGGTGCTCGTTGCTTCTCCGTTGAAACCGACCAAGGTTGTCGAACGTCGGGTGATTTCCGAGCGATCGATTCCCATGGCCTTGACGATGTCAAGGAAAATGACGTTCACTGAACTGCCCCCATCGATCAAGACTCGTCGGGTTAAACAATTGCCAATCGTGAGTTGAATGATCAATCCGTCATGATGCTTCTGATAGGAGTCACCGAGGTCGTCTTGATCGAACACAATCTTCATAGCTTCTAGCTCCAGATCTCCTTTGGGTCTCGATGAACGTGGGATAGGTCGATCGTCAGGTGCTTGACTGGCATGACGCTTCGCTTCAGAGTACGTCAAACCACACACGTCGGAACCACCAGTGATGCAATTAACGACCTTCGCATGCTCGGGGGTTGGCGGTCGATCGTCGCTAGTTGGAGCAACGACGTTATCGATGATATCTTTGAGATTTCCTTTCGGGACATGATATGCTAACTCCCTTTTGAGAGCTATGCAATCATTTATCGCGTGACCATGGTCGACATGGAAGTCGCCACTTTGACTTATCTTTCTTGGCGTCGTCCTGATCGGACTTTTTTGGCCACCGGATGGTTGCTGTTAATGCCAAAAATCGCACCAAAGGGACAACTTAAGGTCGATGTGGACTTAATCAACTAAAGAAAGGATATTTCGACGAAACGTGCGACGAGGATAAAAATAAAGGAAACAAGGGATTTGATGACGCAGGAAAAACCTCAAACGAGGAAAAAACATGCGGACGACAGTGGGTGTCTTCGCTATACTATGGTCGCCAATCAGGGGCGATGTCCTTTGGTACTGGTGTCGATCGTACAGAGATTACAATACAAATGAAGGAAACGCTTCGAAATGTAAAGTACAAGTGTTTGGAATGTAAAACAAGTGTTTGTCGTGTGTAAAAATAAGGTGTAAACTGCTGCTCGAGGGCGGATGTCGTGCGTCGAGAGCGATTCCTCGAGAGAAAGTTCTTTGCTTCTGTTGTTCTTGAATTCGCTGTAGTATTCTGGAAGTTGATGCTAAATATAGCTTTCAGTAGATGATTTCTTGGATTCGATAGCAGATGTCCCTGAAATGAGGCTTGAGCTTGATCTTTTATAGTCTTCGGGAGCTTTAACTACATCATTAAAGGCTTTGATGACTTGTTGTAACGGTCGCTATCTTCAATGTGGGATTAAATGCTTGTTAATGACTTCGTCGGTTATAGCCGTTGCCCATTAATGACTTTGACTCCTGCATTAACCACTTAACAAACGTAACAGTTATATTATGTGTTAGCTTGGTTGAGGTCGCATGGTCTATATGCAACGGTCGTGCGGAGCGGGCGACGTCGAGGTCGAGTGTCGCGATGAACTCTCGACTTACCTTTCGGGAGGGACGACGGATGTTTCCTGGGTCTTTGTCGAGACCTTATCTTAATACAAGATATGGTTCATAACGAGTGTCTTACCTTTTCTATTCGTGGTCAAGACCTGCATTAAAAAGGATGTTTGACTGTTAACGGTTAGTATAATCGTACGACCGTCTTAAGTCTCGGATGTGGGTCTTATAGAACATACGACTATCGCCAAGATATAAGACCATTTGGTCGTAGGACCAGGATGTCAGGACGATGTTGTCGTAGGACCAGAGCGATATAACACCGATGATAGGAGACTGTCGACGTAAGACCGACGATCCGTAACTTGCGACATAAGACTAGTGATGTGCGAAGTGCAATACGTGACGTGCGATCATGAGATGTAATATGACTATTGATCCAATATGTCAATTATCGTGGCTATTTAACGTATGTCGAGGATATGATAATAATGGGTATTATCCTTGTCGGTCGGGGGTAATCAATGTCCATAGGTCATGTCGAGGGGATTTCCCAAGTCGGTCGAGGGTGTGACTTTTATATTCCTGAATCGTACAACATTCATTCATGAAGTTTTTCTAAGTTGAAGAACTTAGATTGTGAGGTCGCTAGACCTTATGATCATGTGATTTGATCATACGATGAACTTTGAATCATGTGTTCCTGTGTTGGAATGATCAAGTCCTGATTACTTATGTCGTGCGACCTTGCGAGGTTAAGATCGTACGATGGACTTATATATCGTTCGATCCTGCGAGACTAAGGTCACATAATAGACTTTAGCAACTAATGTCGTGCGATCCTGCGGTAAAACAATGTCAGAGGTTGGTCGTTGGCTTTTCAGGTGCGTTGCATTCCCACTACGTGGGATATCTTGATTGTCGAGGGTTAGAAGCCGATAGGCCTTTTTATCCATGACTTTTGAGATATGACAAGGATCTTCCCATTTGGTGGAAAGCTTACCTGCATTGAGCTTTTGAGTGCTTTGGAACAATCGACGGGGAACGTAGTCGCCTTCTTGAAAGACTTTAACTTTGATGTTCCTGCTGAAGTGTCGCTTGACCGCTTGCCCCTGGGTGTTGAGGTCGACATCTTGATGTCGCGGTCTTCACAGAACTATCGAGCCCTGTTGATTACGAACTGGGATCCTTTGTCGCAGACAATTTCGGATGTCGCTCGACCAATTATCTTCTTGGTCTTCCATCTGGATGACATCACCATTTTTGATGGATGACGTCGCCGGATGGGTCACTGGAATGCTGTCGAGTATTGGTTCGACCAAAGCATACGCAAGGTTTTCTAAAGTGTCGGTTTGAGTATTCTGGTCCCTTGGAATCATGACTGGTGATTGCGATATCCAATGTACAAGTTGTCTTTATTGACGACATATGTAATGACTAGCGATCATAAGATAAAAAATGAGAGACGTCTTTTATCGACGAGTATATATCGTAGGATCTGCGTTTTAAGCCGTAGAGACTTTCTTTTCTTACGATGTAAATCATAAGACCTGTATTTATATAATCTTGCGAGCCTGCAATGTAAAATCGGGGGTGGTCGTTGGTTTGACCAATGATCCTTTGATACTTAAATCACCATTTATATGTTAGATTAAAATAATTGAACGAGGAAAATATACTTGGAGTATATATATACAGGGTTGTTATACCATATTCCATCCAAGCGGGATGTCACAGTTACCGTAACTTGGAATCGAGAAGCGCCTTTTTTCCAAGGACTTTTGAAATCGAAATATGGTGTTTCCCATTTTGTAACGAACGTTCCGAGCCCCCGAGTCCTTCGGATGATGCGATACATGCGATACATCTACCGAGCATTTTTTCTTATCTGTCATTTTCCTGCAACAGAGAACAGAGGAAACTTCCAAAAAACCGTTAGTAAGGCGCACGTTCGTCGAGGATTTTCTCTAGATGGGGTCCCACGGATGGCGCCAAACTGTTAATGCCAAAAATCGCACCAAAGGGACAACTTAAGGTCGATGTGGACTTAATCAACTAAAGAAAGGATATTTCGACGAAACGTGTGACGAGGATAAAAATAAAGGAAACAAGGGATTTGATGACGCAGGAAAAACCTCAAACGAGGAAAAAACCTGCGGACGACAGTGGGTGTCGTCGCTATACTATGGTCGCCAATCAGGGGCGATGTCCTTTGGTACTGGTGTCGATCGTACAGAGATTACAATACAAATGAAGGAAACGCTTCGAAATGTAAAGTACAAGTGTTTGGAATGTAAAACAAGTGTTTGTCGTGTGTAAAAATAAGGTGTAAACTGCTGGTCGAGGGCGGATGTCGTGCGTCGAGAGCGATTCCTAGAGAGAAAGTTCTTTGCTTCTGTTGTTCTTGAATTCGCTGTAGTATTCTGGAAGTTGATGCTAAATATAGCTTTCAGTAGATGATTTCTTGGATTCGATAGCAGATGTCCCTGAAATGAGGCTTGAGCTTGATCTTTTATAGTCTTCGGGAGCTTTAACTACATCATTAAAGGCTTTGATGACTTGTTGTAACGGTCGCTATCTTCAATGTGGGATTAAATGCTTGTTAATGACTTCGTCGGTTATAGCCGTTGCCCATTAATGACTTTGACTCCTGCATTAACCACTTAACAAACGTAACAGTTATATTATGTGTTAGCTTGGTTGAGGTCGCATGGTCTATATGCAACGGTCGTGCGGAGCGGGCGACGTCGAGGTCGAGTGTCGCGATGAACTCTCGACTTACCTTTCGGGAGGGACGACGGATGTTTCCTGGGTCTTTGTCGGGACCTTATCTTAATACAAGATATGGTTCATAACGAGCGTCTTACCTTTTCTGTTCGTGGTCAAGACCTGCATTAAAAAGGATGTTTGACTGTTAACGGTTAGTATAATCGTACGACCGTATTAAGTCTCGAATGTGGGTCTTATAGAACATACGACTATCGCCAAGATATAAGACCATTTGGTCGTAGGACCAGGATGTCAGGACGATGTTGTCGTAGGACCAGAGCGATATAACACCGATGATAGGAGACTGTCGACGTAAGACCGACGATCCGTAACTGGCGACATAAGACTAGTGATGTGCGAAGTGCGATACGTGACGTGCGATCATGAGATGTAATATGACTATTGATCCAATATGTCAATTATCGTGGCTATTTAACGTATGTCGAGGATATGATAATAATGGGTATTATCCTTGTCGGTCGGGGGTAATCAATGTCCATAGGTCATGTCGAGGGGATTTCCTAAGTCGGTCGAGGGTGTGATTTTTTACCTAAATAGTTGCTTGGGCAGTCTTCAGAGCTTCGACCAAGTCCTTAGTGGACCCTTTGAATCCATAAGAGGATATCTTGGGGTACTGAGGAAATTTGGCCGCAGTCTTGGCCTCTGCTTTTGTCTTGAAGCGGACGTTCGAAATCTGGCGCACGGGCTCTACTTTGGGAATTGCCTTTGTCTTGAATTCTGGCTTCTTCACACCTAACGACCTATTGTCGTCGGTATGCTTGCGACAAAAGGCAGCGTCGTCCTCTACCCTCATATATGCTAGGGTTCGAGCTCGGACATCCTCAAAATTCTCTGGAGGATACTTGGTTAGATCAGTGTACAAACCCGAACTGTCGTCCAGACCACGCTTATAAGCTTCGATTGCGGTCTTGACGTCACAGTTGCGGACACTAATCATCTCTGCATTGAACCTATTGAAGTAGCTTCGAATAGACTCATTGGTCCTCTGTACGACATAATATAGGTCACTGGTCTGCTTCTCCATCTTGCGACTGCTGGCGAACTGCTGAGAGAATTGATTGACCAACTCAGCGAACGACCCGATGGATTTGGGTTTGAGATTGATCAACCATTGGAGGGCAGGACCAGTGAGGGTTGCTCCAAAACTCTTGCACATGCATACTTCTTGGTATATGTGCGGGATCGAGATCGTCCACATGAGCTGTTTATATTGCGCGACGTGCTCTGTCGGATCTGTCACTCCTGAGTATTTGGGCGTGAAAGCGGGGACGTTGTATTTCTTCGGGACCTCGACGGTCGCAATTTCATCGATGAAGGGCGACGCCTGAAATCCTGATCGAGGCTCGACGTCGACGGGCATGGCTGCCCCGGGTAGCTTGGCGAGCAAAGCCAGGACGCGCTCGTTCTGATCTTCTAGCATCTTCAACCGCTAGGCGACGGGGTCAATAGGATCAGGATTCGCACCTGTCTGCGGATTGACTCCTGAACTGGTGCCATTGTCGTGCGACGAGTCATTGGCGTCCCCGTTGAAAGGGACAAAATATGGCTGCGATCCATTCTGAAACGGCTGCGATCCATTCTGCATGGGTGGTGGCTTTATATGTTGAGGAGGAACCGTCCCGAACTGGAGATTTGAGTTGAACGGCCCCGGCTGCTGGTTCTGCATGAACGGACCTGGATGCTGATTCTGAGCGAACGGACCCGGATGCTGATTCTGAGCGAACGGACCCGACCCTGGACCTGGATTATGCGCGAATGGTCTAGGACCATTCTGACTGTTTGGGCAAAAAATCACGTCGCTCGACCGCGACCAGAACAGGTAAGACGTATGACTAGGGACTATATCTTGTATTAAGATAAGGTCTCGACAAAGACCTAGAACACCATCGTCGTCCCTCATAAAAGATAAGTCGAGAGTCCCTTACGACGCTCGACCATAGCGTCGCCCGATCCGCACGACTATTATATATGGACGTGCGACCTCGACCAAAGCTAACGTTAACCATAACCGTTTGTTAAGTGTTTAATGCAGAAGTCAAAGTCATTAAGGAGCAACGACTATAACCGACGCAATCATTAAACAGCCGGCGACCGTAACGGACGAAGGTCATTACTCCGGCGACCGTTTCCAACCGTTAAGGCCATTAAAGGAGCATTCATGGATGAAGCTAAGGACACAAAGACTATAAATATCAAGCTCAATCAACATTTCCAGACATCAAATATCCGGCGATTAACAACCGAAGCAATATTCAAGAACACCTGAAGTGAAGAACCATTATTCTAAATATCGCTCTCGACGCACGACAACAGCCCTCGACCAGCAGTTCTCACTTTGTTTCGTACACGACAAACACCTATTTTTACATTCAAACACTTGTACTTTACATTTCGAAGCATTTTCTTCATTTGTATTGTAATCACTGTACGATCGATACCAGTATCCAAGGACATCGCCCCTGATTGGCGACCATAGTGCAGCGACGACACCCCCTGTCGTCCGCAGGTTTTTTCCTCGATTGAGGTTTTTTCTGCGTCATTAAATCCCTTGTTTCTTTAATTTATTTATCGTCGCACGTCTCGTCGAAAGATCCTTTCTTTAGTTGTTTAAGTCCACATCGACCTTAAGTTGTCCCTTTGGTGCGATTTTTGGCATTAACAGTTTGGCGCCATCCGTGGTACTACATCTAGAGAAAATCCTCGACGAACGTGCATTCTACAAATAGTTTCTTGGAGTTTCTTCTATTTTCTGTTGCAGGAAAATGGCAGCCCCTGGAAATCCGCATCAAGCCGTCGCTCAGATGTATCAGGAGCTCGAGGTTGCCAGGAATCAACTCAATGCAATGGCAGAGCAGAATCGCAGAGCAGCTGAAGAGATCGCACGGCTAAGGAATCCTTTTGGACCCCATAATGGTCCTAGACCATTCACCCAGAATCCAAGTCCGGGACCAGGCCCGTCCGCACAGAATCAGCATCCAGGTCCATTCATGCAGAATCAGCAGCCGGGTCCTGTTAATGCCAAAAATCGCACCAAAGGGACAACTTAAGGTCGATGTGGACTTAATCAACTAAAGAAAGGATCTTTCGACGAGACGTGCGACGAGGATAAAAATAAAGAAACAAGGGATTTGATGACGCAGGAAAAACCTCAATCGAGGAAAAAACCTGTGGACGACAAGAGGTGTCGTCGCTGCACTATGGTCGCCAATCAGGGGCGACGTCCTTGGTACTGGCGTCGATCGTACGATGATTACAATACAAATGAAGGAAAAGCTTCGAAATGTAAAGTACACGTGTTTAAATGTAAAAACAGGTGTTTGTCGTGTGTGAATACAAAGTGTGAACTTCTGGTCGAGGGCTGTTGTCGTGCGTCGAGAGCGATACTTGAGCTTTCCTTCGAGTGTTCTTGAGTTCGCTGTAAGGTTCTAGCTTTCAGTACTTGATCTCCAGAGTTTGAATGTTATTTGCTATGAGTTTGGATGATTTTCTCTGCTGTTTGGTGATGTTCGCTGATGTATATTGGATGTTAACTAATGTCCTTTGAAATGAGGCTTTAGCTTGTCTTTTATAGTCTTCGCGTCATTAATTAGCTCCATTAATGATTTGATCAACGGCTACAACGGCTGGAAACGGTCGCCGGAGTGATTATCCATAATGCTCTTCGTCCGTTACGGTTGCTTGTTGTTAATGGCTTTGACTCCTGTATTAAATATTTAACAAAAGTAACAGTCAAGGTTAACGTTAGCTTTGGTCGAAGGTGCAATGATCTTACGCGATGGTCGTACGGGACGGGCGATGCTATGGTCGAGCGTCATGGGAGACGTACGACTTACCTTTTACGGGAGACGACGGATGTTTTCTGGGTTCTTGTCGAGACCTTACCTTAATAAAAGATTTGGATTATAACGTGCGTCTTATCTGCTCTGGTCGTGGTCGTACGACGTGATTTTTTGCCCAAACAGGTCCGTTCATTCCGAATCCCCAGTCTGGGCAGATTCCCCCTCAGCACATCCGACCACCACCCTTGAACAATGGATCCCAACCATTGCAAGGTGGCTCCCAGCCGTTTCAGAATGAATCCCAGCCGTTTTCCCAACCATTCCAAAGTGGTCCGCAACCTTTCCAGCAAGGATAGCAATCTTTCCAGCAGAGATCGCAACCATTTCAGCAGGGACCACAATCGTTTCAGAATGGACCGCAACAATTCCACTATGGGTCGCAGCCATATTTTGTCCCGTTCAACGGGGACACCAATGGTTCGTCGCATGGTAATGGCACTAGTCCAGGGACCAATCCCTTGACAGGGGCAATCCTGATCTTAACAATCCCGTCGCCCAGCGTTTGAAGATGTTAGAAGACCAAAATGAGCGTGTCCTGTCCTTGCTCGCCAAGTTGCCTGGGGCAGCCGTGCCTGTCGACATCGAGCCTCACTCGGGGTATCAGGCGTCTCCCTTCATCGACGAGATCCCCACCGTCGAGGTCCCAAAGAAGTATAACATTCCTGCCTTCACTCCCAAGTATTCGGGTGTGACCGATCCAACCGAGCATGTCGCGCAGTATAAGCAGCTCATGTGGACAATCTCGATTCCACACATGTACCAGGAAGTATGTATGTGCAAGAGTTTCGGGGCGACTCTCACTGGTCCAGCTCTCCAGTGGTTGATTAGTCTCAAACCCAAATCTATCGGGTCGTTCGCCGAATTGGTCAACCAATTCTCCCGGCAATTCGCCAGCAGTCGTAAGATGGAAAAGCAGACTAGTGATCTGTACTATGTCGTGTAGAAGACCAATGAGTCTATTCGAAGTTATTTCAATAGATTCAATGCCGAAATGATCAGTATCCGCAATTGTGATATCAAAACTGCGATTGAAGCCTATAAGCGTGGTCTGGACGATAGTTCGGATCTATACACCGATCTGACCAAATATCCCCCAGAGAATTTCGAAGACGTCCGAGCTCGAACCTTAGCATATATGAGGGTCGAGGATGATGCCGCCTTTCGTCGCAAGCACATTGACGACAAGAAGTCGTTAGGCGTCAGAAAGCCAGAGTTCAAGACAAAGGCTGTTTCCAAAATAGAGCCCGCGCGCCAAATTTCAAATGTTCGTTTCAAGACGAAAGCAGAAGCCAAGACCGCGACTAAGTTCACTCAGTACCCCAAGATATCCTCTTACGAATTCAAAGGGTCCACTAAGGACCTAGTCGAAGCTCTGAAAAGTTCCCAAGCGACCATTCGATGGCCAAAGAAGTCCGACCTGGACGATGCTAAAAAAGACAAATCAAAGTGGTGCGACTTCCACGTCGATCATGGTCATGCGACAGACGATTGTATCGCATTGAAGAAGGAATTAGCGTATCATTTCCCGAAAGGAAATCTCAAGGATATCATCGACGATGTCGCTGTTCCAGCTAATAGCCATCGACCGTCGACCCCCGAGCACGCGAAAGTCGTCAATTGCATCACCGGTGGTTCAGACAAAGACCTAGAACACCATCGTCGTCCCTCATAAAAGATAAGTCGAGAGTCCCTTACGACGCTCGACCATAGCGTCGCCCGATCCGCACGACTATTATATATGGACGTGCGACCTCGACCAAAGCTAACGTTAACCATAACCGTTTGTTAAGTGTTTAATGCAGGAGTCAAAGTCATTAAGGAGCAACGACTATAACCGACGCAATCATTAAACAGCCGACGACCGTAACGGACGAAGGTCATTACTCCGGCGACCGTTTCCAACCGTTAAGGCCATTAAAGGAGCATTCATGGATGAAGCTAAGGACACGAAGACTATAAATATCAAACTCAATCAACATTTCCAGACATCGAATATCCGTCGATTAACAACCGAAGCAATATTCAAGAACACCTGAAGTGAAGAACCATTATTCTAAATATCGCTCTCGACGCACGACAACAGCCCTCGACCAACAGTTCTCACTTTGTTTCGTACACGACAAACACCTATTTTTACATTCAAACACTTGTACTTTACATTTCGAAGCATTTTCTTCATTTGAATTGTAATCACTGTACGATCGATACTAGTATCCAAGGACATCGCCCCTGATTGGCGACCATAGTGCAGCGACGACACCCCCTGTCGTCCGCAGGTTTTTTCCTCGATTGAGGTTTTTCCTGCGTCATTAAATCCCTTGTTTCTTTATTTTATTTATCGTCGCACGTCTCGTCGAAAGATCCTTTCTTTAGTTGTTTAAGTCCACATCGACCTTAAGTTGTCCCTTTGGTGCGATTTTTGGCATTAACACTGACCGAACGATCCTTGGCATGGATTTTGAACGAATGGCCTAGGACCACTCTGAGATCCATAGGGATTTCTCAGCCGCACGATCTCTTCAGCTGCTCTTCGACTCTGCTCGGCCATGGCATTAATTTGATTTCGCGCGACCTCCAACTCCTGATACATCTGGGCGATGACATGCTCTTGATTTCCAGGAGCTGCCATTTTCCTGAAACAGAAAACATAGGAGACTACAAGAAACCGTTAGTAGGACATACGTTTGTCGAAGATTTTCTCTAGATGGGGTCCCACGGATGGCGCCAAACTGTTAATGCCAAAAATCGCACACAAGTACAACTTGAGGTTGATTGTGGAGCTTAACAACTAAAGAAAAGAATCTCTCGACAATGCGTGCGATTAAGGTGAAAAATGTAAAAGAGACAGATAATTTAGTGACGCGGGAAAACCTCAACGAGGAAAAAACCCGCAGACGACTGTGGAAGTCGTCGCTGCACTATGGTCGCCAAACAGGGGCGATGTCCTTATGTTTCCGGTGTCGATCGTACAGAGATTACAATACAAATGAAGGAAAGACTTCGAAATGTAAAGTAACAAGTGTTTCGAATGTAAAAACAATGTGCGTCGAGTGTATAATCTGTGTGTCGTGCGTAAAAACTATGCGTTGAGCGTGGGAGTCGTGCGTCGATGTCGTGCGTCGAGAGCGATCTGTTGTGAGAAAGTTCTTTTCTTCGTATGTTCTTGAGTACGTAGTGTGATTCTTGGGTGCGGTCCCCTTCAATGATGATGGAACTCTATATTTGTAGCCTTTGGGTGCTTTGATTGATTTCGTGAATGCTTTACGTAACTGTCGTAACGGACGTTGTCTTTAATGCTGTTAATGGCCCTTTACTGGTTGTAGCCGTTGGTCATGAATGACGTTGACTCCTGCATTAAACACTGAACAAACGTAACAGTCGTAATGAACGTTAGTTGGTCGAGATCGCATGGTCTTATGCGACGGTCGTGAGAACTAGACGACATCGTGGTCGAGTGTCGTGAGGTAAATAACATACGGTTTGACTTTTAACCAAGGGACAAAGTACTATAATTTTACCTTACTATGGGGAAGTAAAATAAGTGTTTTCCTTACCTTGGTCGTGGTCGAGACTGGTAAAATTTTGCCCAAACAATACTGCTTTGCATTAAATTCATGCAGTATATAAGAAGAACCCTACTTCAAGATTGAAGTGCTCGGCCATCTTCTTTTTTCTCTCTTAGTGTTAGAATATTATTCGTAATATTCTTATCTCCTTTCTGTCTTAATTCTAGTGCAAGAAACTTAGCGTTCTTAACTTGTTTAGATTAGGTTAATCCTTAATCTTGTTCCGCAACAAGTTGTAAATTGTTTGATTATTTCAATAAACAATTTAGAAAGTAAAAATTTGTGTGTTTGTATTCACCCCCCCCCCTTCTACAAACTTGTATAACCCTCCGGGACCAACAATAGCAAAACGGTATGCTCGAATGTGTGGATCGGGCTAAAATGGGTTGTTCTATACCTAATTTGGACGGATCGGAATAGGTTGATATTCAAGGCGGAAAGAAGAGACATACGGGAAGCTCTTTTCGAGTACCAAAGGGTAACATTCGAATGGATCAAGCGGTGACTCCCAAAATCGACGTGGGATTGGACGAAGTTGCTCGGAGACCCATCAACAATTTAACAAGGCTAAGTTGCTCTTCGAATAATCAGTAGAGTCTTGGATGTCGACTGTAGTAGCGGGACTTTGCCATGTCGTTTGCATCTCGTAAACAGTCGTTTTTCCAGGCTGTAGCTGCATCCGAGGTTCTGTCTCGTTTTCATTCGTTAATGTAGCAGTGTGTATGCTTTTTCGGATGTTGTTTGTCCAGTTTATTTGGATTGGAGGTGTAATGTTTTTTTGTTGGTAATGATATTAATTATTGTTGTACAAAAATAAAATAAAAATAGGAGGGCAATGAGTGATAAGTAAATTAAACATACGAGGACCGTGAGTGAAAGTAAATTAAACATAGAAAGACCATGGGTGAAAGTAAATTAAAAAGTTAAGGATGTACTTTAGGGACCATCCAAAATTTGGGTCAACCACAGGGACCATCGGTGTAATTCGCTCTTTTTATTTTCTTCAAGTATTTCAAAGAATTTGACCATTGTGGATGCCCTTAGTTTGGGTAAATTACGAATTTGGTCCCTGTTGTTTGCTGATTTTTACGAATTTTATTCTTAGCTTTATTTATTATGAATTTAGTGCCTCTGATATGTAATTTATGTTGGTTTTGGTCCTTCGGCTTATCAACCGTCTACCAGATCCGTTAAAGTTGAGGGCATGAGCGTCTTTTGTGGTGGTAGTGGCATTTTGGTAAAATTAAAAGAGAGATGATTAAGAAATCAATTATAGAAAAAAATAAATGCCTATTTAAGTCAATTTCCTAAAATGTATCGAGTTAGACAAATTAACTAAAACTGTTAATTTTATAGGTTACTAATGGTTAACCAACATGTAATCTAAGGGATTATACAAAACAAATAGATCAATATCATGTAATACAATTGGTGAATAAAAAATAAATTTATATACAACTAAGAAAAATATTTGGGAATTTGAATTGATCGGAAGATAAAAAAAGACCATTATTATGAATTTTATTAAATTTTTGGTCCTTATTAGGTTTAGTCTTAATATTTTTTTTAACTTTTATAAATAATATACGCTTAGCTCTCTCTGGCTTACTTTATTTCTTTGTAGCATGATTAATTTTCTTGTCGAATTTTTTATGGCCATTATTTTTAAAAACTTATAGAGGTGATTTTTGGTCACTTTAATGAAGAAGTACATTTTATTATGTTTTTTTTAAACATAATGTTAAGATTATTCATAAACTTTTCTTTAAGAAAAAATTATTCATACAATTGCTACATTTCAAATGTATTGTGTTTTGAAATGGATTGGATACCCCTATTATTAGACTAGCGGGTAATCTTTGAGTCGGACACAAAACTGGTGGTTGATGCTTTTTCCTCTACCAGTGATGATCATTCGGAGTTCGGTGCTTCCATCTTTTGGTGTCGCTCTCTTCTCAGTCAAGGCGATTCATTGTCGATTGGGTTTATCAGAAGACAAGCAAACGGTGCCGCTCGTGTCCTTGCTAGAATGGCCCGGTCCTTACCAAGTCATGCTACCCTTTTTAATTTGCCTAGTTTTATGATCGATCATGTAAACTCCATTTGTAACCACAATCATTAGTTAATGTTATCGTTTTATTTCAAAAAAAAAACTATAGGTCCATGTATAAAATTATAAATAAATAGACAATATCTAATTCGATTGTGTTGAGAATGCCTTTAATAAAAATTTTAATCAGAAAACAACAAAAGCTTTTAGCCTAATGCATGGATGGATCTGTAGTGGTGCTGCCGGTGGCACAAGTTACCGTATTATTCTTATGTCGAATGTATTAAACTATTAATTTATATATAAAATGTATAAAGGTTGAATAAAATATCATTATTTAGTTTTAGATGATTACTTTATAGACCTTTAAATATAGATGATAACTTTATTGATCTCTATTTTTATAGCGTTAGGGACTTGGGGTGTAGAGAAAAACACTTTCATTTTTGTGTTTTCTTTGTATTCTTAGTGTTGGATTGGAGATAATCTTAAGCGACATTTTTTTTCTTTCTATCAAGAGCTGTAAGGAGAAGACGAATGAATATCAATCCGATTAAAAAGAGATAACAATAAGTAAAAAAATAAAAATAAAAGTATTTAATAGTTAAAAAGCAAAAAACTAAAACAAAAAGACCATACGACCTAGGTGATCTTTGTTTTTTTAAAAAGTGTCGAAATATGAATTATTATTTCACTTCTGATTGATAAGAGGTGATGATGAAGTCTAAAAACACAATCAATAACATTATTTATTTGTAAAATGATAAATGAGTGAATGTTGTAGTTGTCAAATTTACCTATCATAACATAAATTATATTTTTCTCATAAATGTATAAGTTAATCATCAAAAATATTGTGTAACAACAACACTTATTTTCAAACATTACACATCTATTTCAACATATTTCCAACAATTTTACCTGTTTATTTATAATTATCATAAAATTATAAAAAATAATTTATAATATGATAAATAACATAATACTTCATAGTTAAAATCGTTCTTGATTTATTAATATGCAATTCAAATTTTACTTTTTAATTTATCCGTATATTAAGTATGTTTGATAAATATGTTGCAATAATATCACAAAAAATAGAAAGAAAAACTTTGCCTCATACATTTTTATATGCAATCTTAAATATGTTATCATGTGAGTTAACAAAGAATATTAAACTTTGCCGACGAGAGATAATCTTGACAAAAGAGGCAGTAATATGCCATCTCTCCTTTGCCCTGTATGTGACTTAGAAAGGGAATCGGTGGGACATTTGCTCTTCGGGTGTAATTTGGTTTGGGATATTTGGAAGAAGATTGGTCAATGGTGGGACTTTGACATCCGCCTTTAAACGTTGTCGTGGAGATTTACGCTTGGTTGGATTATGTGAAGATTCAAAAAGTGAAACAAGACTGTCTGGAGGCGGCTATTTATACGACGGTATGGTGTATTTGGTATCTTCGGAATGAAACCTTGTTTAGAACTGCTAAGCCTAAGAAAGCAAGTTTGTGGGATAATATTGTTTCATGCTCGTTTCTTTGGGTTTCTAATAGGAGTAGGAAGCTCAAGGTTAATTGGACGGATTGACTTCAAAACCCCACGTCTGCTTGTTCTGTAATGTAATTTTCTACTAGCTCCTTACTAGTTGATAAAATTTTCGTTTATTTTTTTTTATCCTTTTGAGTTAAAGAAAACTTAACAAATCTTTATATATATGAAAGTAAGATCCAATGATAATGATGTGGCACTCTAAGATTTGAGTATTCTATATTTCTTGGATGGAGAATGGTTTTTGTCTATCCCACATTGATGGAGAGATGGAAAATTGACAATTGATGTTAGGTATATGAAAGGAGGTTGAGATGTTTATGTTTCAACTCTTGGGTTGGGACCGCTTGGCTAATCCTCTAAAACTTATGTTGTTGGTTCATGTTGGCTAACTCTCCAAATCATGGGGTTGGTTTATTTCTGTCAACCCTCTTTTTGAAAAAAAGTTAATCTATAAAGAAAATATATCAATATCAATATCAATCATCAATCATCAATATATATAAAAGGAGAATCCATGGTTGATGAGGTGGCATCATGAGAATCGAGTATTCATCAAATGGTGAATTGTGGTTGATTCTTCATTGTCCCACATTGGTGACAAAAGTGAAAAGTTGGAAGTGTGAGTGGCTATATAAAGGATAGGAAATGGCTTGAAGGTTCATACAAATTTGATCCATTTTTGGGTTAAATAGTTATTTTTTATTTATATGACAAAACATTTCATGTAGTAGTTAAACATTTCATGTAATAGTTAAACATCTTTATCTTTATATATATAAAAGAAGAATCCATGGTTGATGATGTGGCATCATGAGAATCAAGTATTCATCAAATGGTGAATTGTGGTTGATTCTTCATTGTCCCACATTGGTGACAAAAGTGAAAAGTTGAAAGTGTGAGTGACTATATAAATGATAGGAAATGGCTTGAAGGTTCATACAAAATTGATCCATTTTGGGGTTAAATAGTTATTTTTTATTTACATGACAAAACATTTCATATAATAGTTAAACATTTCATGTCCTTAAAGGAGAACCCAATAGTAATGAGGTGGCATCATGAGAATCAAATATTCATTAAATGGTGAATTGTAGTTGATTCTTCATTGTCCCACATTGGTGACAAAGGTGAAAAGTTGGAAGTGTGAGTGGCTATATAAAGGATAAGATATGGCTTGATGGTTCATACAAAATTTGATCCATTTTTTGGTTAAATAGTTATTTTTTATTTACATGACAAAATATTTCATGTAATAGTTAAACATTTCATATATTTAGATAGATAAAAGGAAAACCCAAAAGATACGAGTTAATATCATGAGAGTTGAGTATCAAATAGTGGATTGTGGTTTAGTTGTAGCTATCCCACATTGGTAAGAAGTTGAAACATTGGAATAAAGATTTGTATAAAAAAGATGGATGTGATGACATTATGTCAAGCCATAAGATTTTAGTATTCTCAAATAGTGAATTTTTTTGAAAGACAATTGCATTTCGGGGGTATCCTGGACTTAGCCAGACTAATCCCCCTTCGACCCGGCCATGATTCGGCCCACGACCCGGCCCAAACTGAAGGCCCACGATCCGCCCCTTGATTCGGGGATACCTCTGCGTGATCACCACGGGGTTCGAACCCAGGTAGTAAGGGCTTCCACCACTTGTTTACATATACAATTAAACAATCAATAAGGTACGACCCAAAAGCCATAAGATTTTAGAATTTTCACATATTGAACAAAACAATATATCTATATATATATAAGAAATAACCAAAATAATTTGAGGTACCATTGTGAAACGTCTTTTGACTAATACCTCAATAGATATTTTACAAAAGATAACATAAACATTTATATAATATATATATATATATAGAAAAATATTTACATTTTCTATCTTTCTTTATTTATATGTATAAAAGAATTTGAAGTGACATTGTAAGATTTTTTATTCTTAAATCTTGCATTGTGGTATTATTTTAGTCATTCCACATTGATGAGGGAATGCTAGATTGGAGAATGAAATGGACTACAAGAAATGATGAAGGAAAGTTGTATATAAATTTGAAATGAGTTTGGTAATCTCACACTGATAAGAAGATTAACATTTTTATGAAACTTGTTAACGTATATTGACAACAAGAGAGGGATACATGTTTAATTTGTGGAAACTCATAGAGTTCACTAAGTTTAGTCAAACCCTTTTTGGGAAAAAAATTCTTCAAACCATTCGTAACAACAATATGTTTGGTGTGTCGTTTGAGTTCTAAACAATATAACAACAAAATTATTACCAATAAATCTCAATTTATTCGTAACAACAAATGGTAATCAGTAGATGAAAATGAATCACTTATGGAATTGCTTTTTTCGTTTTAAATCGTATCTCATTAGTATTAACCGATGAATTACCTTTTATCTTAATGCGATCAAAAAAATCCTTAAAATATTACTCGCTATCGTGCAACGCACGAGTCGCACACTAGTAATTATTAAATTATAGACAACTTGTATTTAAAATCGATTTTTAGATAACTTTCATTATATGATGAAAAGTACACATTATTCTATTATCGACATTAATATTTTTAGTGGAAATGATTTGAAAAAATATCCCCAAGGAGATTCCACAAATCCTTAAACAGGGAAAGCTAAAATTACATATTTATCCTCGATTTCATCGGAGTTTTCAATCAGAGGAATTAAAATTAAAAATAAAAAAAAAATCCGAGAAAAAGGATTTTTATGAGAAAAAAAAAGAAATAACTGGATATTATCTTTAAATGACGTCGTATTCGTATATCATCAAACCCCACCGGAAGGATCCCATGGGGTCACGTCCATGGGATAGCTACCCAACACCCTCAAGAATGATGTGAACTCCTGTATAGATGCCAGGGCGTTTTGTGCCCTAACCTCCGCCATTGATGCTTCGAACTCCACATAGAAAGTGTACTCGAAGAAGTGTTTCGCCGTTCCGCCGTTGTCGTCGTCGACGATTGTGATTGGTCGGAGTCGATGATGTCGGCTCTTGATCTTCGTCAAGTTAATGTTTCGGAAGGCGAACACGGACAACACCTTGAAGATCACGGAGGCTCCTTTATCGTGTGCGAAAACAATGCTTGTTCTGAATGGGCGATCGGTGCGTGGAATGATCGGTTCTCGTGCGAGCATCAGAAAACGAGTAACGTTGTTGGAATCATCATGAATACCGTCGGCAAGGACGTCGAGGCCGTAGATCTTCGCGGCGCGTTCGGATGCAATCGCAGCCGTGTCACGTAGGTTGTTTTCCGCAATGTGATTAGCGGCTCCGGCGGTATTGGAAAAGAACTGGCGTGTGACATTTAGGCCAAGTTCGGTGAGTGTTAGCTCGCATTGAGTTAGGGCTTGCGTATGGCTAATCACACGGTTGAGATCTTCCTTACGGACTCCTGGTAACGCTAGTAGGCAATGGTGGACCGGAAGCTGGACTTCGCCGACGATGTGGAGGCGATGCCTGAGGAGTAGATCGTAATTCCGATGAATGCTTCCGCCGAGTGAGTTTTCAATTGGTAATACAGCGCGATCCGCTATCCGAAGCTCCACCGCTTGATATGCAACCTCAAATTGATCACAAGGAACAAATTCACAGTTCGGATACACTTTACGAGCGGCTAGCTCGCTGTAAGCACCGGGAACGCCTTGATAAGCAACACGTAGCGGCGAACCATGCGTCGGAGCAGCGCACATGTTGATAGTGAGAGGCTTCGGGAGGTGACCAGTAGCTGCTTCAACTAGAGTCTCCTTCCCATTCACCACGGTAATGTTTTCGAAACCTCTTGTCTTCTCATTGGCTTGTTGCTCCGCCGCCGCCGTGCTTGCGATTATAGCACAGGAACTTTGCCAATCGTAGCGGCTCTTGCCTGCTCCGGCAAATGCGAAATTGTCATTCGCCGCCGCTACGGTGGCTGGGTCAGTAGCATAAGTGGCGGAACGACGACGTTCTGTATCGCATCGAACAGACAATCGGTAGTTGGGAACGAATCGTGGGGGTTTAGATAACGGTAACGGCGTCGACATTATGGGCTTGATAAGGCCAATATCAAACGGTTTAACGGGAGGCAACATGTTTCTATTTTTTATTTTTCGGATTTAAGGTCTTTAAAATGCAAATATTGAAAGTTTTGGACCCAATTATATAAAAAATAAGGTGAAAGAATGTTAGGGAGAATGAGAAAGAAGGGCAAGCAAGGTGGGGGCATACATAAGGTACAAGATATGGGTTTTTTTGAAAAAATTCTAATTTTGGGAAGTATGACAATTCATAAAATAAATGTTTATATTTTTATTTATGTTTATTTTAAAATAACTAGTCAACTTCAAAAATAGATAATTAAGTTGTCAAATTTAACTTGGGAAAAGTTTAGAAAACTCAATGGACTTTTCTGTTTAGAATGATTAAGTTATTGGATAATTTGTTTGGAACAAATAAGTCACTGACCTTTTAAAAACCTATTAAATAAATCTCTAGACTTTTCAAGTATATCAAATAGATCATTATGAAATTAAAGTTGTAACCTGTAACCTGTTTAATAGGTAAAAGTGTGAAATTAAAAAAAAACCTATAATGTCGCTTCCTATCAGAAAGTCTAGGAGTCCTTTTCTATCAAGGCGGTTACTAAACAAGCAAATGGAATAGCCCATGCTCTTGCTCAGCTATCCCATCTCAAGCCTTGTCTTGTTTCTTATCCTAGTTTACCGTCTCATATTTTTCATTGTATGAACCTTGTTTGTCCTTTGAGTGATCATATTAATTCAAGTTAGTTTTGTAAAAAAAAAAAAAATTCCAGTGACTTATCTGTTCTAAAAAATTGTCCAATGACTTAATCATTCCAAACAGGAAAATCCATTGGGTTTTTCTGGACTTTGAAGAGTTGAGAGTTGTGAGGAAAGATGAATTTATTAAGAGTAAAGTTGTTATTTAGTTAATTGAAAAAATATAATAATTATGTATATCTAAACCATATGCTATTATTATAGTGAACACTTATTTTAGAAAGTAGGAGTATTTGCAACAATCTCTCCCTTTTTTTAGAGAAAAAAGAAATTAAAATTTCCAAAGTAAATTATATCTTTGTTTTCGAAATTTCAACTTATTACATTACTAAAATTTCAATAGTATAACAAAATTACTTCCCCTTCTTTTATTTAACTTCATTGGTTGAATGTATATTTAAATATCCCCCTGTTATATATTTAAAAGAAGTAAACATATGTCTTACAAAACAACATGTTGTAACATATCATAACGCATTGTAACATGCTATAACAACAAAACTGAGTTTTAGACTAGAGCCAATGGGTTAACATGACAGCGAAGCCAAAACTCGACATCATAACAAATTATTTACACTACAAAAATAACCACTATCAGTGAGGACAAATCCCTCGCTATATGTCGCTAAAGCTGATGTCCGGACAAATCCCTCGCTATATGTCGTTAAAGTTGATGTCCGTCGCTCATCCGTCAGCGACGGATCTGCGACAGATTAGTGAGGGACAAGTATCAACGACAAATTGGCGAAGGGAATCAGTGACAAATTAGCGAGGGAATAGCGTGGGATTGTGTTTTTTTCTTGTTTTCTCAGTTCTATGCATTATATGTATGCGTGTATGTTATATGTATAGTTATGTATATGTTTTATGTACCCGTTGGTCCATGTTATATATTTGTATACATGATGTGTGTGTGTCTGTTGGTTGATATCGACAATTGAATCTACGTATATACTGTTGTGTCTATGAATGTGTTGTATATAGGTTTATACGCATGTGTTTATGTTAATATATAGACAACGTGTATGTGTTGTTTGGTAACTGCATATGATGTGTATATGTGTTATATATATACATATATGTATAGGCGAAGGATTGTGTGAGAAATTGATGTTAACGTGAGAAGTAGATTTGATCGCTTTTAATCTCATGCTCTCCTATGAATTACGACTTAGAATGGGAATTGATCCGATGCATCTTATCCTAATTGGCGAAAGATTGATAAAAAACTCAATCCATCACTACTTAGCGAGAGATTAGCGACGGATCGTTCATCAGCTCAATCTCTCACTAATCCATCGCTAATTAGTGAGGGATTAGCGGAAGATTAACCACAAATTCAATCCCTCGCTAATTAGTGAGGGATTAGCGAGAGATTAGGTTTGTGGTTAATCCCTTGCAAATCCCTCACTAATTAGCAAAGGATTGAGTTTTTGGTCAATCATTCACTAATTAGCGAGGGATCTTTCCTTTGTTAATTATAAGTTTATAACCATGCCTAAAGGTTAAATTGTATTAAAAGAAATATTTCTTAGTAGTTTTTTTAGGAAATATACTTTACATCGTATATTTAATAAAAATCTATCATCTAAAAATTCTATATTTTAACATCTTAATAGTTAATATGACACAATTTCTGTTTCAAAATAATTATTTTTAGTATATAAACCTTTTTTTTCCTAAAAAAATCATATACAATTTTTTTTCTTATTTATTTAAGTAAAAGGAGTATAGATTAACGATCTCCACATTTAAATTTGGCTTGTTGCCTGAAAAAGGAGTAAAATCCTCAACCACAAAGAATTTTTTTTTTTACAAAAGGTTGATATCGGCAACCCTAACCGGCCCACAATCGGCTGCCTATACATAATGTGGGGGGCATACCTGACTCACTTATCGGTTGTGGCTATGGGGGTGTCTTGGATTCGAACCCGATACCTTCTGTTTTTTATACAAAGATGCCCCCACCCATTACCACAAAGGAAATAAAAGTCGTGAATTTTATTTTTCATTCATATGCCCTCATTTTTGAAAGCTGCTATTGATGCTTGTTCTACTTAAAGCAATGTTCAAAATTTTGGCACGACCTAACCGGTTGAATTAATCGAAGCTTAACACGTTTAATAAAATACCTAAATTTCTGCACAATCTAGTCAAATGCCGAATAAGGCAATACATTGTATCTATCTATCGACCAAGAATATGCAAGGGAACAAAATGTTCTCAACCACATATATTTTTATGTCGTTTCTCTTCAGAATGATTTTTTTTTTGAAAGATATTTGTCATTCAGAAACTATTCATAAGTCACAAATTAGGCTTATCGACCAAGAATGTGCAAGGGGAACAAATGTTATCTACCACGTATTTTTTGACATCATTTCTCTTTAGAGATTTTTTTAACGATTTTCTGGAAGATATTTATCATTTAGAAACCATTCATAAGTCACGAATTAGGCTTATGAACGTTACTAGTAGCTAACCATAAGTCATGATAGTGGTGTAACACACCCGACGAAAAAAAAGAATTTGTTGTAATTTAGTTTGGTCCGGGAAAAAAAAGATTATTTGTAGTAGCAATTGAGGGCGTGTATATTGCCTATTTCAGCGTTGTTTTAGAGAATAATATTAAATAATAAAATAAAGTATATGATGGATCCATTACGAATGTATCGTTCTAGAAGACCATCACTCCGGTTTCACTGATCGAGCAAAGCAGTTATTTCGCGAACCTTTCTGTTACAATTAAGTGGATGCTATATTGTAATTACTCGGGTCAGAGGGGCCCGGGCGGGGCGGTCCAGGAACGGATCCTATATCTGCATTCTTGGAGGCTGTTTTGTGGGCAACAAGGTTCAGGCCCGGTCCTGCTGGTCAAGTGCTTGACCCAAAGCCCTCTTATGGGGCATGGGCTGCTTATTGAACTAAATTTTTATTAGCCACTGGGCCAACAGGAGGAGTCCAATCTAGTTGTATGGAATTGAACAAGAAGATTGAATTGAAAATGGAAGACATATAACAGAACAAAATAAAGATCAAAGATCGAAAGACGAATTCATCCATTGTATTTCAAGTTTATCAACCACCAATTACCAACTGCCTTCAAGGTTAATAAAACCAATGCTCAAAATTTATAGAGTAAACTTTACTTTTGGTCCCTAACGTATAGTGATTTCTTTGAAACAAGGACCCGTGGTTTCATAAGTCGACTTTTGGTCCTCATGGTTCTGATTTTGCTCTAGAATCAAGACCTTGCCATTAACTCCGTTAAAAAATTCAGTTAGAGGTAGAGGTATTTTCGTTCTTTCACCATTTTGTCTCTTTTTTGTAAATTTCTTTTGCTTTCTCTTAATTCTGTCAAGAAATAAAACTATAGGGACCAACTTGTAATTGACTCTTTTATATTCATATTATACACTGTTTTAAAAGGCTCGCCGCAACCGCCGTCATGGCACGACGTGGCTTAAGGCTTGTCTCTCACGCCACGCTATGCATGTCGCACGCCATGGTTTAATGTGCGGTCTTTTATAATGTGATACTTGTTTTTTCTTTACGTTTTTGATGTATTATTTGCTAGTTTTTAATATATAACATAATTTAACTTGTTTATCATCATTGACTCATCGATTAATAGTACAAAACATATGTTTTTGTATATAATATTATATAAGATATAGAGATTTGCCGCCATAAGTCACGCCTTAATAAACGCAATGGCCTCGCCGTGGCTCCTAAAGCTTGAGGCTTGGCCTCACCGCCACGCCATGCTTCACGCCATTTAGAACCTTGATATTATATATATATATATAACAGTTCACCGGCCACCACCATTTATCCGGCCACCACCACCAATTTCTCTCTCTCTCTCTCTCTCTCTCTCTCTCACACACACACACACACACACACATCCTTTTTGATAATCTACATACAAATATTATATATACATATATACAACCACCATCACCCACCAACAACCACCATCCACTACTACCACCCACCATTACAACCACCATCCACCACCACCACTACCACCCACCATTACAACCACCATCCACCATCCCAATCCGCCACCACTGCCAACCACCATCACCCACCATTACAAGTTTCCAACAACCACCATCCACCACTACCACCCACCATTACAACCACCATCCACTACCACCCACCATTACAACCACCATCCACCACCACCACTACCACCCACCATTACAACCACCATCCACCATCCCAATCCGCCACCACTGCCAAGCACCATTACAACCACCATCGACACACAGTGTGCGTGTGTTCATCATTCGTGCAAAAAACCACCAAATAAAGCTTAAAGATTGCTCATTAACCAATAATCAAACCAAACTCATCAGTTAATTATTTTAATTTATGGTGGTGGTGGCCGGAGAAATGGTGGTGTTGGTGAACTGTTATATATATATATATATATATATATATAGAGAGAGAGAGAGAGAGAGAGAGAGAGAGAGAGAGAGAGAGAGAGAGTAATGGTGGTTGGCAGTGGTGGCGGATTGGGATGGTGGATGGTGGTTGTAATGGTGGGTGGTAGTGGTGGTGGTGAATGGTGGGTGGTAGTTGTAATGGTGGATGGTGGTGGTGGATGGTGGTTGTTGGAAACTTGTAATGGTTGGCAATGGTGGCGGATTGTAATGGTGGGTGGTAGTGGTGGATGGTGGTTGTTGGAAACCTGTAATGGTGGGTGGTTGTTGGAAACCTGTAATGGTGGGTGATGGTGGTTGGCGGTGGTTGGCAGTGGTGGCGGATTGGGATGGTGGATGGTGGTTGTAATGGTGGGTGGTAGTGGTGGTGGTGGCCTGGTGGGTGGTAGTTGTAATGCTGGATGGTAGTGGTGGATGGTAGTGGTGGATGGTTGTTAGATCACATATATATATATATATAGGGGCTTAATCAAATAAGAACTAATTAGTTTGTGGTAACTGTAAGAACCAATATTAGCCACTCATTTAAAATAATTAATATTATTTTTAAAATAAAGTAAAAGGATAATTTGGTAAATTAACAATTTGGATTTTTTTAAATTATAAATCAAATCATTAATTACTCAATCCACAGTTACCTTATTAATTCAAATTTACCCTACTTACAATTTGAAACACATGAAACCCACGCCTCTCCATTTTTTCTCCCTTCATCCCTACCAATAATTTGCAGATTCTCAATTCTGGGTTTTCATATAATCATCATTTTAGCTTCTGGGAGTGTTTCAATTTCCCATTTTTATCTTTCAATATTTTAGAAATTGTGTTTCAATGGATACAAATAGCATCTTCTCCAACACCTCTGGTGGTTCTGGAATGATAGGGCTTGAAATGTCATTAAGCCATCATCATCCGTAGCAGCAGCAACAACAACACCCACTACAAAACCCTAATTTCCTCCACCAGCAACCACCGTTCTCCGCCGCCGTGTTTTATCGCCAAGAGAAGGGTGTGAATCGCCGGAAAATCGGGTCAAAACAGTTCGTTTTTAAGTCGATTTTCTGATGCGTTTTGTACATTTTCTAGTCATATTTTCCTGCGGTGTTTTGGACTATTAATAGCCGATTTTAGTCGAGAATCGCTGCTGCGTTTTATGCGATTAATAGTCGATTTAAGTCGTAAAATTCTGCTGCGTTTTGGCGATTTATAGACAATTTTAGACCTAGTTTTAGGAATACAATGGGTACCACAACGGGTATCACAACACGTATAGTGGGTATCACGTTTAGTATCACAGTGGTATCACACATGGGGTATCACAGTGTTCCTTTACTAAGTGTATCACAAAATATCATGTGGTATTGCTTTACTAAGTGTATCAAATTATGTTTTTTTCTTTAGTTTCGTTATGTTGTTAAGGGTATCACAGTGGGTATCACAGATGTTCTTGGAGTATTACCAAAGTAATGAATGTGATGCTGAATTGGATGGCAATGTGTATCACAGTGGTATCACAAAAGTTCTTGTATGTATTTTCGGTATCACGATTGGCCGGAGAGAGAGGAGAGAGGAGAGAAGATATTTTACAATACCTAAAATGCCCTTTTATTTAAATTTCAAACAAAATTACCAAAATTAATAATTTCCTAATTTATAGCTTAATATGTGGCTCACATTAGTTCTTACAGTTACCATAAAATAACTAGTTCTTCCTTGAATGGCCCCCTATATATATATATATATATATAGAGAGGAAGGTTCAAACGAGGAGCGTACCAATTTAAGAGAACGTGAGGAGCACTCCCATGCTTCTGATCACATATGATTTACAACGCTAAAAAATCGGACTTAATCGGAAATTCGCGCAAAAGTGGCGCGATGTGGTTCGCGACGCGTGCAAGTCGCGGATCATTAATGATTTTAGCTGTAAATCATATGTGATCCATAACTGTCAATTGCTCCTCCAAATCAGTTGTGAATCACATGTGATCCACAACTGCCAATCACATGTGATTCATAACTATCAATTGCTCCTCACGTTCTCTTAAATTGGTACGCTCCTCGTTTGAACCCGCCTCTATATATATATATATATATATATATTAGTGTATATATATTAGTTAATTTTACATATAGGTCCTTAAGGTTTGATTGTATTTACAAAAAAAAACAATAGAAACAAATAGAATTACAAAAATAGGACAAAATGGTGAAAGGACGAAAATATCCCTGCCTCTAACGATCGTTTTTAACGGAGTTAATGACAAGGTCCTGATTCTAGAGCAAAATCAGAACCATGAGGACCAAAAGTCGACTTATGAAACCACATGTCCTTGTTTCAAAGAAATCACTATACCATAGGGACCAAAAGTAGAGTTTACTCAAATTTATAACTTTATTTTAGTGGCTTTGATAACAAAATTTGGGCAAAAAATTGATCACTAGGAACCCCAATCGGTCCCACGAGTACCATATGTGAGAAGACATTTCGTGAGTTGACTCGGCAACCAAGGCAAGCGTAGGGATTCAAGCCCACCTCCCACAGGATTCGAACCTAAATCCGTTGGACAATGCTATCCCATCCCTTTACCAATTGAGTTATAAGACCGAGAGCTAACAAAATTGGTGGAAATTTAAAGAAAAAAGTTTGTGGAAAAAGGGTAAAAATGACTTTTTTTATTAGGACCCACTATTATTTTCATCTTTTCTCAAGTCACATGAACAAAAACCAAAAAAATAAACATAAAAAAATGTTAGAAGGTCAAAAGAAAAAGGAGTAACACATTTTTTTAAGTATATAATATTTAGGGAAATTAATTAAAATACCCTAAGTTTGACCATGTGTTATCAAAATATCACAAATCTCTCTCACTTTGCAAAAATACCCTAAAAATCCGCGACGGGAGCCCACGATCGCGGGCCAGGGACCTTTCTGACACTTTTTTAAACTTGCAGGGACCATTTTTGAAAAATGAAATCCCGCGATCGCGAAGGAATACCGCGATGGGATTATTTTTGTGACTTTTCAATTGCAAGGGACCATTTTTGAAAAATTCCAGGGACCATTTATGAAAATTTTGGTATTTTTGACACTGTTCACCCCGCTTTCGTCCATTTTTACGAATTTAAAATGAAATGTTACACTTTCAACCCCTATACTTATTTACTAAATTTACTTTATACCTTTTAATTTCATTATTTTAATTTTACATTTAACACATATAATCGTTTATTAACTAAAATACGTTTTAATTTTAACAAATTACACCATTATAATCGTCTCTTCGATACGTTCGAAATGAGTCCAATCTTGAATTTTTTTGGATTTATATATTTTAATATATATCATATACAGTTATACACTACATAAAAAAATTATATTTAAAATTCATACCCTTATAATTAATTATTTAATTTGTGGTTTTTAATGTATTGTTTCCTTTCCATTTTAATGTTTTTAATATAGAAATTCACTTAAGTTATTTAACAAGGAAATTAATTAACAACATCATATAAAAATTATTGCAAATCATCTTCCCAACCGAAACGGATACAGTGCATGTAAACAAATAAATCTATTACTGGAAGGCGTCCTGGAGTCCTGTGATGAAGTTAACCTTTTCCTTGATCACGTCCTCCATTCCTATGTAGTCCGATTCGAGTTCTTCTAGTTCCTCTTCAGCTTCCTTAATCTCTCGTTGCAGGTGCCGAACGTGAGCCCTAGTCATGGCCAGTTCTCGTTTCTTCTCCGCTAGATACTCCATTTTCCTCTGCTGAATCCCCCTGTTATGGTTCCACATACCCTTTACCTTTTCGATACCGGCGTTCGCCTCATCAATGGCTTTTTGCACTGCGGGAGTAATTCGTTGACTTTGTCGAAGACCCGTCGGCATAAAATCATACATTGGTGGGGTTCTCATGCCATTATCGAAGTAGTAATTGTCGGATGCCATCTCCCAGTCTGCTTCCTCCTCAGGCGTGAATGGAAAATCGGCTGCAGTTCGCCCACAGTTTGTCCACTCCTCGTCTGTTTCCGGTACCTTCCAGGTACTCCGGCGAGCTCCGTCGTTCAGTGGTTGGTAGGCTCCCGAACGTGAAGTTCCAGCCACATTCGCCGACCTGTTCCCCCTTGATCTTGAACCTCCATCCATTGTGTTAAAAAGCGAGAGTGTGTTTGTATAAAAGATAGATAGGAAGTTGTGAATTACTACTTCATCATGCCATCTACTTATAGCCGTGAAAATGTATGTTCTTCATCAGATATGGTCAAAGATTTCGTCTGAAAAAGTTGTCTGCATGATTCGTCTGAATAGTTCACTGCAAGATTCGTTTGAAAAGAGCCTGTAAGATTCCACTGAAAAAGTAACTGCAATATTCGTCTACTCTTGAATAAAGGTCTTTCATTGGGCAGAAAATTAGTCTTTAAGTAGTCAAACATAGCTAATTAATGAGAATTTAGATCAGATTTATATGGTACTATCAAATGCAAGTTTCTATAATATAGATATTGTTCTACATTACATGATACCAATTTTTGCATCATATGAATCACTTCCAGACAACAAGAACCAATACCCCAATAATCAAGAAATAAATGCTTGTTCATCCAATAATCTCTGTATTAGGATTATCGCAAGTTTCATAAACCTACTTACTAGGTGTTGGAAATATGGGTTTTACTAAACTTTGGACGCATTTAAATTTATATATATGTGTTATATATAACTAACTTTTAGTAGGTTTATGTTCTTCTATATGAGATCTTCGAAATGATATATAATGCGTCCAAAATAGAGTATGTGTGAAAGAGATATCGATACTCAAAGTTGAGTAAATGGATGAAATTAGCAAAAACCAAATGAAGTAAATAGTAAGTCAATCACAATACTTTAACAAAATAAGTTAATACTAAAAATAACAATTATTTAATGTTACATAAACAACCTAACGTGGCCCTATTTGACAATGTTCATAAATGGACTCCGCCATATGTATGCGGAAATCTTTGGCAACAACCTCGGCCTCGTCAGGGTGTACCCATACCTCATTTTTATTTATCAACATTTGGACATTACGGCATACCTAGACACCGCAATCTGCAGTTATCCCGGCCTGCTGGGGTGCATTCTTGGCGAACTTATAGCGAAAGACACCTGTCATTTCGCGACGTCTAACATCCTTGACCCGGCAAAAGAAGTCATATAGCACAGCTTTAAACTTTGTCATTTGCTCTTCCAATTGTTGTCTGAAGAGATTGGCACTGTCGCTATCATATATGGTCAAGGTCATAGCGTCAAGTTCAAACACTCCAAGCAGCCAATGTTGGGGATTAATGCATATTGGGATGTACACCTTAAATATTACAATATTAGACAACTTAGTTAGCAACAAAACAAGTTAAATAAAATAAGAGTAAAACGATTTACATACCACATCGAGGAGAGCCCAAGAGGTCCCTTCCACGCCATTGCATGAATTAACCACGGAGGCGGGACCTAGATGCTCAATCAACAAGTAATGAAAGAACATACTGAACATCATGGTCCACCTCGTGTCTGTTCCACGATGTCTTTGCAACAGCGAGACCCAACAATCGATGTGCTATACATAAAAAATAGATGGTTAGACATGTAAAATAAATATATTTGATTATATGACTATAATTAAACTTCATACTAACCACATCCAGTAAGTCAGACTCCAAAGGGGCAACGGCCAGCAATACATTGAAAAACGAGGGGGTGATTTCCAAGTTCAAGTGAGGGATGAAGATCAAGGGGGGAGGCGACCAGTCCGGCACATCCTCAATATTTCTGATGCCGGTTGAGGCTCCGGTGAAGACACCTTTCCCTTTTTCTTTCCTCCCTTCTTTCCCCCCGCTTTCTTTGCTTGTTTTTAGCGGCCGGTGGTGTCGTAGATCCTTGTTGGCCAAACGGGTGACGAAACCATTGTGAAATTTTATGCGACCGCTTTTGAGGGAGCGGGGTCACCTGTGGTGGTGGATCTACAACATCCATCGAGTCATCGTCAGGCTCCGAGAAGTGCTCCGAGAAGTGATCCTGGATAATAGGAGACCCCGTCTGAAAATTACGTTACTCAATGTTTTAAGTACAATTTAGGAAATGTTCACAATTAAACCAAAACTACCAAAATAACTTACAGTATGAATTTCCGGCCTGTAATAGTCATCGGCCGAACCGCCAAAGATGTTTGTGATTGCTGTGGTGGCGAACGACGGCATGTGCTGTGCCCCCGACATCCCGGCCTGCGTGACATTGATCATTAAAATAGTTACAAAATTAGGATTATCGATATATAACTATAATGGTTACTCAGTGTCACTAACACTCTCCGGGATAGTAGAATATGATGTGGTGGCGAACGGCGGCGGCATCTGCGAGGTGTATGCCCCCGACATCCCGGCCTGCGTGACATTGATCATTAAAATAGTTACAAAATTAGGAACAAACATATAACTATAATGGTTACTCAGTGTCACTTACACTCTCCGGGATAGTAGAATAGGATGTGGTGGCGAACGGCGTTTGGGACATCCCGGCCCCCGACATCCCGGCCTGCGTGACATTGATCATTATAAGAGTTACAAACTTAGGAACAAACATATAACTATAATGGTTACTCAATGTCACTTACATTTTCAAGGAATGACGGATAGGATGTGGTGGCAAACGTCGTCTGTGCCCCCTGTCCGAACGGAGCGGGGATCGGTGTCGTACTCGACAGCTAAAACAAATTTAGAACGTAATATTAATATACAAACTAAATAAACGTGGCCAACAAATTAAGTTAAACACTAACATTGACAGGCTGACAGCGCTAAACTGTCTGTAGACTCCCTCCAGAAACTGTACACGTGACTCTAGCGGCCCGTGGACGTAGTCCCACAGGTGCTCATGAGAGCCACGCTGTGGCTCGTAGGAAGGGGCCGCCTCATATGGATTGTAGGAGGAGGAAGGGGGCGGCTGGTAGGAGGAGGAACGGGCCGGCTGGTAGGAGGAGGAAGGGGGCGGCTGGTAGGAGGAGGAACGGGCCGACTGGTAGGAGGAGGAAGGGGGCGGCTGGTATCCACCGGAAGGGGGCCTGTCGTCGTCTTCCTCATCTTCGTCAGATGTGGAAGTAGGGGGACGTCCAGCCCTTTCCGCCTCTGCGTCAATAAAGGCCACGCTGTCTCTGTACCAATCTGTGCCCATCTCGTCGACATTAGGCACAAGACGATCGAAAGGCAAGAGTGACTGCTAAATATATGATAAAACATAAAAGAAATTAATAAGCGGGACTAACGTATGCAAATTGTAAACATAGTAAAAGAACTTACATTTCTAGACGCATTGAAGAACTGAATCCAAAGCGACCTACTTAGGGTAACACGCTTGTCCCAACGGATTCCCCTAAGTACTCGATCTTCGCGCTTGACGAAATATCGGATTGATGCGGGAAACATCTCCAAGATCCATATCTGGAATTAGACAAGAAGAGCAAGTACGTAAAAAGAAAAGCCAAACAGTTTGTATGTATTATTAACAATTGTTATACTACGTATCTAACCTTGAAGGCGTATGTAAAACCACAAAGATTCATCTTTGCATGTCGATCAACGCGTCTGGCTATGGCTCGGTGCAGAATAGAGTAACAATGTGTCCAGATATGGCTACCCCACGGGTAGCTGTTAAACAGCTCAAGGTCCTCGACGGCCCTAAGGACCGTCGATGAAGCATACTGGCTATACTCACGGCCCAGGAAGCCCATATCCACGATCACCACCAAGCATACACGGACAGCATCGTCGTCGGTTAGGGCACTAAGGCCCTCTTTCATCTTGTCCTGGGCTGCCTTCAGCTTCAAACGAGATGCTGAAATGCCCCAAACCCTAAGAACGAAGGAGCAGTCTTCTAAGGGAGGAAGGGGGGGAGCCTCTCCAAAACGTAGTCCTGTAATTAGACAGAACTCACGACGCCCAAAATGCAATTGAGAGCCGAAGAAATCAAAATGCATCTCCTCCGGCTCAGCGTTGGCGTCCTCGACCTCCAACTGTAGAAACATGTGTACTAGCGTAGGGTCGCCACCAGAGTAAGACACATCCATCCATGGCCCGAACGGTGTCCCTCTATAGATGGTCTCAAGGGTATCCGCGCGATCACCTAATCCCCTAAAGAGCGCTCCTAATTCCTCGATGTAGGAAACTTTGCACCTTAGCGTCAAGTCGATGTTAAAGAAATCCTTCTACATAGTCATTCACAGATGTTATAGTTAGTGTTATATATAGATGATGCGGTTTATTTTATTTTATATAGATGTTGCGGTTTATTTTATTTCAACGTATCATATTGTTATATATAGATAAAGTGCGGTGGTATTTTATTTCAACGTATAATAGTGTTATATATAGATAAAGTGCGGTGGTATTTTATTTCAACGTATAATAGTGTTATATATAGATAAAGTGCGGTTTATTTTATTTCAACGTATCATATTGTTATATAGAGATAAAGTGCGGTTTATTTTTTATAAAAACACACCCTTAACAATTTTTTATAAAAACACAATTTTAAGAATTATTTTTATAAAAACACACTTTTAACATTTTTTTATGAAAAAACACATTTTTAACATTTTTTTTTTATAAAAACACACTCTTAACAATTTTTTGTAAAAAAACACATTTTTAACAATTTTTTATAAAAAATACATTCTTAACAAATTTTTTATAAAAACACACTCTTAACAAATTTTTTATAAAAACACACTTTTAAAAGAGTGTGTTTTTATAAAAAAACATTTTTTTAACATTTTTTTTTATAAAAAACACGTTTTTAATTTTTTTTATAAAAACACATTGTTAACAATTTTTTATAAAAACACACTCTTAACAATTTTTTTATAAAAATACACTCTTAACAATTTTTTTATGAAAAAACACACTATAACAACATACACATTATAACATACAAATATCACATTCAAACATAAAACCATAAAACTATAACATTTTTTTATAAAAACACACTCTTAACAATTTTTTATAAAAAAACTGTTTTTTATAAAAAATTGTTAAGGGTGTGTTTTTATAAAAAAATTGTTAAAAGTGTGTTTTTATAAAAAAAAACATTTTTAACAATTTTTTTATAATAACACACTCTTAACAATTTTTTTATAAAAAAACACTCTTAACAATTTCTTTATGAAAAAACACACTATAACAACATACATATTATAACATACAAATATCACATTCAAACATAAAACCATAAAACTATAACAATTTTTTATAAAAACACACTCTTAACAATTTTTTATAAAAAAACTGTTTTTATAAAAAATTGTTAATGGTGTGTTTTTATAAAAAAATTGTTAAGAGTGTGTTTTTATAAAAAAAACACATTTTTAACAATTTATTATAAACACACTCTTAACAATTTTTTTATAAAAAAAACACTCTTAACAATTTTTTTATAAAAAAACACACTATAACAACATACACATTATAACATACAAATATCACATTCAAACATAAACCATACATATCATGTTAAACATAGAACATATTCAAACATAAGTTATAAACACTATAACAACCTACAAATCATATATCTTAACTTAAAATAACATACAAAAAATAACAAAAAACATAAGGAAAACATACCACAGAGGTAATACGAGACATCTTCACAAAACCCGAACGGGTATTCCACACGACAAAATTGAGAGAGTGGGAGAAAATTGAGAGAGTTTGATTAAAAATTGAGAGAGTTATTAAAAAATGAGAGTGACCGGTTTTTGCCCCCCCCCCCCCTTATATAGTGCGGCCGAAGAAAACATTTAGGGTTTGGTTCGTCAAAGTGATTTTAGGGTTAACCCTGTGCCGACACGTGACACTTTTGCCCGCGATCGCGAGGGGTCAAAGAAAGTCAAACGCGGGCAGGGACCAAAACTGCACACGCGGGCATTCTTGAGGGGGGAAAGCTGGACCACGGGCATTCTTGAGGGACCAACGCGGGCAAAGTGGGCAAACTTTGGTGACACGTGTAGCCCGCGATCGCGGGGGTCAACGAGAGTCAAACGCGGGCAGGGACCAAAACTGCACACGCGGACATTCTTGAGGGGGGAAAGCTGGACCGCGGGCATTCTTGAGGGACCAACGCGGGCAAAGTGGGCAAACTTTGGTGACACGTGGCCTGGGGCCCGCGATCGCGGGCTCCATCGCGGATTTTTGGGGTATTTTTGTAACATGTGAGAGATTTGTGGTATTTCAGTAAAACATGATTTGACTTAGGGTATTTTAATTAATTTCCCTAATATTTATATACGGCAAATGCAACAAATAAACTCACACACCCTCTTCATCTTTGGTGAGGTTTGAACCTCTGACCTTCTAAGAGGCCAAATGCTTCAATATCACCTTACAAAAGGAATAGCAATATTATTGTAGAAAATTTGTATCTTCTTTATATTCACTTAATCCATATATCACCTTTTAGGCTTTTACTAGGGGTGCTCAAAAACCCGACCAACCCGATTAACCCGATCAACCCAACCCAACCCGACGTGAAATAACCCAACCCGATGTCCAATCGAGTTGTAAAATCTTCAAACCGAATGTATTGGGTTGATATCGGGTTACGAAAATTTGAACCCAACCCAACCCGATGAACCCGACATATATATATATATATATTCAATCTCTTATCCATCTCTATATAACTCCTTCACACACACTCACACACACACACACACACACACACACACACTCACACACACACACACATATATATATATATATATAGTAAATGTTAATTAATATATATATATATATATATATATATATATGCGAATTGAGAAAAACGGTTGATGGCGATATGTTTAAGATTTAAGAAATATGCAAATTGGAGACGTCAAACTATTTGATCATATTTGGTTTAGACATTTTTATATATAGTATCTAATTATTGTCTGAATTATCGGTTGTATTTTAAAGACATGTTTCATTTGTTTTTATGTTTATAGTTTTGATTTTACCTTGTTTAGACACAACCCGACCAACCCGATCAACCCGAACGGGTTGGGTTGGGTTGGGTTGTACCTTTGTTTGGGTTGGGTTGAGTTGAAATTTTTTCAAACCGCCAACATTGGGTTGATGTGTCGAAATGCGTTCAACCCGATCAACCCAACCCGTGAGCACCCCTAGCTTTTACAACTCCATTATTATCCATATCCACAAAACAAGAGTGGGGATACCATAAGTTGATAAAAGAATGGTGAGCATTGGAACTGGTTCCTGCCTTTGGAACCGAAACCGTTTTGGAACTATCGGTTCCAGAACCGGAACCGATGTGATTGGTTCCGGTTCCTAAAATACGGAACCGATTAAGACTGATTCCGGTTCAGGTTCTCATTTTTTTGGAACCGTTACCCGCTGGGTACCCGGTCCCGCTATTTTTTAATAAAAACTATTTATATATTTATTATATTTAAATATTTAATGATGTGGTATTAGTTTTATACCTTTATTAGGTGTTTTATTTGTTTTCATCCAAGTGTTCTATTTGAGGTGTTGACGACTTGACGTAAAGACGTGAGTTGTTATGGAAGTTGTTTTGTTGATGTCAAGACTGAATACTCGAGAGCTTCTAATTTATTTATGTAATAATTAGTTTTTATCGGATTAGTTTTCACTATGTTGTATCTATTACTTTATGTTTATAATTTGTATAGTATGAATTGTTAAAAAAAATTAAAAAAGTTGACATTGGGTACCCGGAACCGACGGTTTCAGGACCGGTTCCAAAATATAGAGAACCGATGTAAGCGGTTCCGGTTCCTTCATTCTACGAACCGCCGATTCCGGTTCCATGAAATTTAGCCAGGTACCCGGTTATGCTCACCCCTAATTTTATCTTATGTGGTTTTTCAAACTTAACATTTGGCATTGACTCAACAAATACGAAGAAATGGACTTTCAAACCAAAAAAGTACAAGAAATTGGGAGTTTGAATAACAAATTATTGTACCTCAATTCAATATAAAAGGTGCATGAAGGTCCGACTGTTGGAAATCGAGGGTTCCTTGATCAAACATACCGGATAAATCAATTGGATCGTGTATATGTACTCCAATACTCCATTGTCCAAATGCATGCATGGCCTACCTCAAGCCAAAAGGGGTAATTGAGGATCTTGAAGTGAATATATTCCAATCCATGTGCATGTGAAAACAAGATAGAATGCTTTGACTTTACTTTGAATGCAATCCACCAAATCTGCAAAAAGGTTTGGTCCAAAAAAATTATTATCAGGCTCAAAGTTTTAGTTTTGGTACATATGCAATCAATGACAGAGAAAATAAAACGTTCAGTAGGACCTTAAGTCAATGATCCAACAAGGTTTCTGTGGGATGATTAACTAAATGGACCCCTAGTGGATATGTCAGTTAATCTTTCAAGCAGGCATCAGATAGTTGAAGTCAACTCCCTTGCAAGATTTAATGCCATTGATTGAAGAACATTATTCCTTTTATTCGATGTTGTGTCGTCTTTATTTATATAGATATAGAGAATTGGGTTCATTTGGTCTAGCAAGTGAATATATTCTCCCCAAGATGGTGTATGTGGTACAAAATTGGAAAGAGAGTAAGAGAAGAAAGAACAAGAGTTATTTGTTTCCGTTGGCTATAAATAGGCAGTTTATGAGAAAGTGTAACACATACCAAAGCTGATAACAGGATACGAAGAGGGGATCTTACATGAAGAGAAGAGTACTCTTGTTTGGTAGCCAAGGATGACTTGCCTCGTGTGAACACATCAAGTTGTTGGAAAGTAGCAGCTTGTTTGGTTCGTTAGGCAGTCACTCCTAGGCTAACTTGACAGGCTCTTCTTGCTCATGTTAGGCCACCTTTTCTTCCGTTCAAGAGGAGTAGATGTACATGAGAATTGGATACCTGAACAGAAGAGAGGTTCTAACATGATAAAAACAGCACTTTTCTGGTAGCCAAGGATGACTTGCCACATCCTAATTCAAGGTGGTAGCGAATAACGCGTTGTTTGGTTTATCAGGCAGTCACTCCTTTGCTAACTTGAAAGGCTCTTCTTTCTCATGCTAAACCTTCTCTTCTTGCTTTTAAGGTCTAGAAGGATCCGAATAATATGTGCCTATAGGTTGACACAATCATTCTTTTTGTGCATACATACAAAAACCATAAGCCATCATGAGGTTAGATTCGACTCAAATGTATTTCTAACATTAGACAACTAGGTTCAAATGTTTTCGAGATTATGATTTAAAGTTTAGCTTTCCAACATTGGTTAACATGAGAAGAGGGCGTAATAGATAAACAATAGCGTTTAGTAATGTACGTCGTAAGTTGTTTAGTATAGGCTATAGATAGACACTTCAACCTTAAACAAGCAATGCAAATCCAGGGTTGATAAGAAAATAAGAAGTGAGGTATTTGCATGCACTCTTGCTCAGTAGACAAGGATGGCCTGCCAAATTCCAAGTCAGGTGATAGAATGTGACACCTAGTTTAGTTTATGAGGTGGTCATTCATTGGATAACTTGGCAGGCTTTTCTTTCTCATGTTAGGCCTTTATATTTCTTGATAATTATTTTTCATTGTAAGTGATCAACTGAAGCCAGAAAATGACAAGATCGGTTCTAAGATGAAGACAAGAGTACTCTTTTGTGTACATTGACAAATCAACGTTTGTGCTCAATCCATTTAATTTACATTGGTGGAACACCTGTAATGTTTTAGTTTTTTAATTACCCATGTTCCTAACTTACCATGTACATTGCAAAGAAATTAAATCAAATCCCATTGTTTCATTACATGTTTCTGGTGGTGGTTTCCTTTATGTAAACGATTCATCGCAGTGGGCTTCATAAGGTAGAAGTTTGCCTTCAAACTCTCTCATCTCTTTATAAGCCAAATTAAGTACTAATCTCATTTAGTTTGTATACTAGTATGTCTTTCTAAATGTTAACTTCAAGTCAATTGAGATGATAATCTAGTGCACCAAATGCAGAATAACAATTAAATTGGAGATGGGCCCAACAACCCAGTCCTTGTGTATGAAAGGCAGTTCTAATTGTACGGTACGGATCGGATAAGTTCTTAAAATGTACTAGTTGATACAAAGAACCCCCAAAAGATTTAAAGAGTATAGAACATAACACTAAATTTGAACCAGAATTTCTGAAAGAACAAAAATTATCCTTTTTTGATGTTGCATATGGCTGGTATAACATTTTAATCATGTTAAGGAAGTAATGTTCCTGGATTTTAAGACATGAAGGCATCTAAATTAATCTAACAGGAAAGAATAGATTAATTCATCCGATCAATTTAATAAACTTACAGTTGCATGCATGAGTAGTAGATAAATAAAGCCAGAAGGAATCCGCCAGTTGAGCTTGTAAAGCATCGAGGAATAAATAAATTAACCTAAAACAAATAAAGATGAAGATAGTACATTTTAATGAGCATACATGAATGTTGAATGTAAATTGTGTATAGGAGCCTAATGCTTGTTGTCTTGTTTGAGCAAACACAAGATGCTTAAGATGGATCTGAAAGTAACTTCATTTTAACCAAAAGAGTCATATGCTAGTATCAGTTTTCTAAAGATAATTTATCTATCTAATTAATCTATTCGCTTAATCCGTATGCCTATCATCAGTACCTCAAGCTCTTGAGTTGATGATGGAGATGGAATATCAGACTCAGAGAACGGGTGGTGCTATAAAGGAATCAGGATGTGTCCCGAGGCATAACCAAGCTGCTTCAGTTCAAATACACGCACACACACACACACACATATATGTAGGGTTGGGAGAACAATGGCAAAATAAGAGAAGACGAGAACAACTGACTTTTACAGTAAAATCCCATGTGAATCGTGCTAATACCCTTGCTTTGACCGCGTTCTGTAATATTCACATTTCATTTCAATGCAAAATCACATGGGATTTGACCATTTTCGTGTTTTCTTATTTTGACCATGTTCTCGTTTGATCCTCCCTCTATGGCTCTATGTATGTATGCACCTACATAGCTGCATTCATAAATCCAACTCAAAATAAAGAGTACCAATCTCTGGCATTGACTCATGGAAATTCTTGATATTTATCCCTTTCGAAGATGGGTTAGGTTATATTTGTATATACAATTTTCCTACTATAGTGGTTTCTCTCATCATTTTAAATTAATGAGACCCTATTATCTTCATCTTTACTAAATTTATATAAACAAAAACAGAAAAAAATATTACCAAGAAATTAAAGAAACGGGTCTAATACCTTCTTAAAAGGAATAGTAGTATCATTTTTTATGATTCTCTATGTATCTTGCTCTTTCCACCTCATCGATAGCTCCATTATCATCTACATCAGGCAAAAAGAATATATTCACTTGATCCACATCACCTTTTCTACCCCATTCTTATCCGTATCTAGCAAAAGGAAGAGAACGGTGACAATGTCTGTTTCTATGAACCGGTAACATAAATTTCCTTTTTCCAGATGTGTTTTTTTTCCAGTATTCATTCGTATAAACGGGCAGCCAATGTTTGGCATTGACTCAGGGAATACAAAGAAATGGACTCCCAAATTAAAACAAACAGAAAATTGTACAAGAAAGTGTGTGAAGAACAAATTATTGAACCTCATTTCAATATAATAAAGAGGTGCATAAAGGTCTTCTAGATCCTACTTTTGAGTGGGGTATAAGGGGTACGTTTTAGCTTCTTTGAGGCAGTATATGGAATTTAATGACTGAACTAAGTCCATCTGCCTACATATAATTGTTTTAAGAAAATACCCCGAAATTAAATCCAAGAGAAAGAAACTTTTGGAGACAAACCCGAGTAATCCATTATGCAACACATAAACAGGGATTTCAACTCAAGAAGTATTGGTTATCAAAAGGAATGAACATCTCATTAGTGTATTATATCAATCAATTAAACCAAATGCATGCATGACTTACTACCTCAAGCCAAAAGGGCGCATTGAGGATCTTGACAAGAATATATTCCAATCCATGTGTATGTGAAAAGATTATCTAATGCTTTGACTTTACTTTGAAAGGAATCAAAGCACCATCACCAAATCTGCAAAAACGTTTTGTCCAAATAAAGCATGGTTGACATTTTGCGTATGTACCAATTAAAACTCAAACTTTGAGCCTGATATGTAGTAGCAGCGTTGACATTAATGCAATCAATAACAAAGAAAAGAAAATGTTCCACAGGATCTTAAGTCAACGATCCAACAAGGCTTCTGTGGAACGATTAACTAAACAGACTCCTAGTGGATATCTCAGTTAATCTTTCAAGGAGGCATCAGATAGTTGAAGTCAACTCCCATGCAAGATTTCTGGCCATTGATTGAAGAACATTATTCCTTTTATTCGGTGTTTCATCCTCTTTTCCTTCTATGGATATAGAGAATTGGGTTCATATGGTCTAGGAAGTGGATATATTCTCCCAAAGATGGTGTATGTGGTACAAAATTGGAAAGAGAGTAAGAGAAGGAAAAAAACAAGAATTGGGTGTATCCATTGGCTATAAATAGGCAGTTTACGATAACAAGTAATGCAAACCCAAGCTGATAACAGATTATGAAGAGGGGTTCTTACATGAAGAGAAGAGTGCTCTTGTTTAGTAGCCAAGGATGACTTGCCTCGTGTGAACACATCAAGTTGTTGGAAAGTAGCAGCTTGTTTGGTTCGTTAGTCAGTCACTCCTAGGCTAACTTGACAGGCTCTTCTTGCTCATGTTAGGCCACCTTTTCTTCCGTTCAAGAGGAGTAGATGTACATGAGAATTGGATACCTGAACAGAAGAGAGGTTCTAACATGATAAGAACAGCACTTTTCTGGTAGCCAAGGATGACTTGCCACATCCTAATTCAAGGTGGTAGCAAATAACGCGTTGTTTGGTTTATCAGGCAGTCACTCCTTGGCTAACTTGAAAGGCTCTTCTTTCTCATGCTAAGCCTTCTCTTCTTGCTTTTTCACATCTAGAAGGATTTGAACAATATGTTCCTCTAGGTTGATACATTCTTCATTTTGTCCATACATACAAAAACCATAAGCCATCATGAGGTTAGAGTTGACTCATATGTATTTCTAACATTAGACACCTAGGGTCAAATCTTTTCGACATGATGATTTAATTTTAGTTTAGCTTTACTATACATTGGTTAACATGAGAAAAGGGCGTAACATATAGTAATGTCGTAAGTTGGCTAGCAATAGTGTGCATGATAAAGATGAAAAGATAAAAAAAGAACAATAACTATGAGATTTCAGGTTTAGTATAGGACATAGATAGGCACTTCAATCTCAAACAAGCAATGCAAATCAAGAGTTGATAAGAAAATAAGAAGAGAGGTCTTTGCAAGCACTCTTGCTCAGTAGACAAGGATGGCTTGCTACATTCCAAGTCAAGTGATAGAATAGTTTGGTTTATGTGGTGGTTATTCCTTGGATAACTTGGCAGGCTTTTCTTTCTCATGTTAGGCCTTTATATTTCTTGATGATTATATATATTTTCATTGTAGATGATCTTTTGAAGCCAGGAAATGACAAGATCGGTTCGGACATGGAGACGAGAGTACTCTTTTGTGTACATTGACAAATCATCGTTTGTGCTCAATGCATTTACATTGGTGGAACACCCCTAGTGTTTCTGTTTTTTAATTACCCATGTTCCTAAGTTACTATGTACATTGCAAAAAAATTAAATCAAATTCCATTAATTGTTTCATTACATGTTTCTGGAGGTTGTTTCCTTTATGTAAACGATTCATCGCAGTGGGTTTCATAAGGCAGAAGCTTGCCATCAAACTCTCTCATCTCTTTACAAGCCCAAATTAAGTACTAATCTCATTTAGATTGTATACTAGTATGTATTTCTAACTGTTAACATCATGTCAATTGGGACGATAATCTAGTGCACCAAATGCAGAATAACAATTAAATTGAAGAGGAGCCCAACAACCTAGACCTCGTGTCTGAAATTACTTGTACTAGGCAGTTCTAATCGTAAGGTATGGATAAGTTCTTTAAATGTACTAGTCGATACGGTTAAACTCCTACTACAAGAAAGAACCCCCAAGAGATTTGTACAGCATGGAATATAACACTAATTAGATTTGATCCAGAATTTCTGAAAGAACAAAAAATATCCTTTTTTATGTTTCATATATATGGCTGATATAACATTTTAATCATGTTGAGGGAGTAATGTTCCAGGATTTTAATACATACAGGCATCTAAATCTAGTAGGAAATAATAGATTAATTAATCCTATCAATTTAACTTACAGTTGCATACTTGCATGCATGAGTGATAGATGTATAAAGCCAGAAAGTATCCACCAGCTGAGCTTGTAAAGCATCGAGGAATAAATAAATGAACCTAAACAAATAAACATGAAGATAGTACATTTTAATGATCAATTTGACCGTTCTCGTGTTTTCTTATTTTGACCATGTTCTCGTTTCATCCTCCCTCAATGTATCTATGCATCTACATAGCTGCATTCATAAATCCAACTCAAAATAATGACTACCAATCTCAGTATTGACTCACGGAATACAAAGGAATCCCAAAAAACGACAAAGCATACAATAAACATATTTGTTTAAGATTTTCTTTGAACTTACAATGCAAATTGTTGGTTTTGGGGTATTAAAGGCTAGAAAGGATGATACAAATCTACTACTTATTGCTTTCAAGGCAAGTGAAGAACTTTCCATCCTTAAAAGGATTTTTGTCCCCCACCGATTGTGCTTTGGGTTTTTGATGAATTGCTCCCCAAGATATAAGGAAGCAACGTATGTCGCATGATTATGAACAATGCACGGCTGGTAATAATCCCAAGTCAATTAGTGAGTGTTCAATGATTTCAAGAAACTAAAGAAATGTTTTTCTATAGCAACACAATCTAAGGCAATCTGGTGCAGAGATTGATAGATTTATGTGTAGGATGCAAGTTTATATAAAGTGATTTCTTTACAGCCCTTTGAAGTTTGAACTGTCATTTGACACATAGCAACAGGTGGCAACATAGGCAACGGTTCAGACAGTTGCAAGTGTTGAAACAGGCACCCACCAAGACAACCTTCGCTAATAACTCTTAGTGGAGTGTTACATTTGTCCAAACGTTACTATTGAACCATCCGATGGTTCAACTCATGCACGACCGAACCGTCACGACTGTTCAAATTGCTACTGATGAACCGTCTAAAAGAAAATTTGCGGCTCAAACCGGCGGATGCATGTGTGCGAAATGCGCCATCAAAGCACAACAGCGTGTAAGGGTGCGTTGCGCCTTTTTGGAGTCTCCATCATTTCCATAATTATTGATTAGTATAAAGGAAATGGTTCCACTTATACACACACATCTATTTAACCCTTTCACCTATGTGGGACAAGGTGAAGTGAAGCAAAATCAACTTTTCTCTTAATCCTAAGACTCGACCCAAAACAACCAAGTTTTGAACAATATTCTGAAAATTCCCCAACAATAACAAATTACAAACTTCCATATATTTAGTCAGACAGTTGACATAAATGCAATCAATGACAGAGAAAAGAGAATGTTCCACAGGATCTTAAGTCAATGATCCAACACGGCTTTTGTAGAATGATTAACTAGATGGACCCATAGTGGATATGTCAGTTAATCTTTCAAGGAGGCATCAGATAGTTGAAGTCAACTCCCATGCAAGATTTTGGGCCATTGATTGAAGAACATTATCCTTTTACTCTAACGTGTCATCCTCTTTTCTTTATATAGATATAGAGAATTGGGTTCATTTGGTCTAGCAAGTGAATATATTCTCCCCAAGATGGTGTATGTGGTACAAAATTGGAAAGAGAGTAAGAGAAGAAAGAACAAGAGTTATTTGTTTCCGTTGGCTATAAATAGGCAGTTTATGAGAAAGTGTAACACATACCAAAGCTGATAACAGGATACGAAGAGGGGATCTTACATGAAGAGAAGAGTACTCTTGTTTGGTAGCCAAGGATGACTTGCCTCGTGTGAACACATCAAGTTGTTGGAAAGTAGCAGCTTGTTTGGTTCGTTAGGCAGTCACTCCTAGGCTAACTTGACAGGCTCTTCTTGCTCATGTTAGGCCACCTTTTCTTCCGTTCAAGAGGAGTAGATGTACATGAGAATTGGATACCTGAACAGAAGAGAGGTTCTAACATGATAAAAACAGCACTTTTCTGGTAGCCAAGGATGACTTGCCACATCCTAATTCAAGGTGGTAGCGAATAACGCGTTGTTTGGTTTATCAGGCAGTCACTCCTTTGCTAACTTGAAAGGCTCTTCTTTCTCATGCTAAACCTTCTCTTCTTGCTTTTAAGGTCTAGAAGGATCCGAATAATATGTGCCTATAGGTTGACACAATCATTCTTTTTGTGCATACATACAAAAACCATAAGCCATCATGAGGTTAGATTCGACTCAAATGTATTTCTAACATTAGACAACTAGGTTCAAATGTTTTCGAGATTATGATTTAAAGTTTAGCTTTCCAACATTGGTTAACATGAGAAGAGGGCGTAATAGATAAACAATAGCGTTTAGTAATGTACGTCGTAAGTTGTTTAGTATAGGCTATAGATAGACACTTCAACCTTAAACAAGCAATGCAAATCCAGGGTTGATAAGAAAATAAGAAGTGAGGTATTTGCATGCACTCTTGCTCAGTAGACAAGGATGGCCTGCCAAATTCCAAGTCAGGTGATAGAATGTGACACCTAGTTTAGTTTATGAGGTGGTCATTCATTGGATAACTTGGCAGGCTTTTCTTTCTCATGTTAGGCCTTTATATTTCTTGATAATTATTTTTCATTGTAAGTGATCAACTGAAGCCAGAAAATGACAAGATCGGTTCTAAGATGAAGACAAGAGTACTCTTTTGTGTACATTGACAAATCAACGTTTGTGCTCAATCCATTTAATTTACATTGGTGGAACACCTGTAATGTTTTAGTTTTTTAATTACCCATGTTCCTAACTTACCATGTACATTGCAAAGAAATTAAATCAAATCCCATTGTTTCATTACATGTTTCTGGTGGTGGTTTCCTTTATGTAAACGATTCATCGCAGTGGGCTTCATAAGGTAGAAGTTTGCCTTCAAACTCTCTCATCTCTTTATAAGCCAAATTAAGTACTAATCTCATTTAGTTTGTATACTAGTATGTCTTTCTAAATGTTAACTTCAAGTCAATTGAGATGATAATCTAGTGCACCAAATGCAGAATAACAATTAAATTGGAGATGGGCCCAACAACCCAGTCCTTGTGTATGAAAGGCAGTTCTAATTGTACGGTACGGATCGGATAAGTTCTTAAAATGTACTAGTTGATACAAAGAACCCCCAAAAGATTTAAAGAGTATAGAACATAACACTAAATTTGAACCAGAATTTCTGAAAGAACAAAAATTATCCTTTTTTGATGTTGCATATGGCTGGTATAACATTTTAATCATGTTAAGGAAGTAATGTTCCTGGATTTTAAGACATGAAGGCATCTAAATTAATCTAACAGGAAAGAATAGATTAATTCATCCGATCAATTTAATAAACTTACAGTTGCATGCATGAGTAGTAGATAAATAAAGCCAGAAGGAATCCGCCAGTTGAGCTTGTAAAGCATCGAGGAATAAATAAATTAACCTAAAACAAATAAAGATGAAGATAGTACATTTTAATGAGCATACATGAATGTTGAATGTAAATTGTGTATAGGAGCCTAATGCTTGTTGTCTTGTTTGAGCAAACACAAGATGCTTAAGATGGATCTGAAAGTAACTTCATTTTAACCAAAAGAGTCATATGCTAGTATCAGTTTTCTAAAGATAATTTATCTATCTAATTAATCTATTCGCTTAATCCGTATGCCTATCATCAGTACCTCAAGCTCTTGAGTTGATGATGGAGATGGAATATCAGACTCAGAGAACGGGTGGTGCTATAAAGGAATCAGGATGTGTCCCGAGGCATAACCAAGCTGCTTCAGTTCAAATACACGCACACACACACACACACATATATGTAGGGTTGGGAGAACAATGGCAAAATAAGAGAAGACGAGAACAACTGACTTTTACAGTAAAATCCCATGTGAATCGTGCTAATACCCTTGCTTTGACCGCGTTCTGTAATATTCACATTTCATTTCAATGCAAAATCACATGGGATTTGACCATTTTCGTGTTTTCTTATTTTGACCATGTTCTCGTTTGATCCTCCCTCTATGGCTCTATGTATGTATGCACCTACATAGCTGCATTCATAAATCCAACTCAAAATAAAGAGTACCAATCTCTGGCATTGACTCATGGAAATTCTTGATATTTATCCCTTTTGAAGATGGGTTAGGTTATATTTGTATATACAATTTTCCTACTATAGTGGTTTCTCTCATCATTTTAAATTAATGAGACCCTATTATCTTCATCTTTACTAAATTTATATAAACAAAAACAGAAAAAAATATTACCAAGAAATTAAAGAAACGGGTCTAATACCTTCTTAAAAGGAATAGTAGTATCATTTTTTATGATTCTCTATGTATCTTGCTCTTTCCACCTCATCGATAGCTCCATTATCATCTACATCAGGCAAAAAGAATATATTCACTTGATCCACATCACCTTTTCTACCCCATTCTTATCCGTATCTAGCAAAAGGAAGAGAACGGTGACAATGTCTGTTTCTATGAACCGGTAACATAAATTTCCTTTTTCCAGATGTGTTTTTTTTCCAGTATTCATTCGTATAAACGGGCAGCCAATGTTTGGCATTGACTCAGGGAATACAAAGAAATGGACTCCCAAATTAAAACAAACAGAAAATTGTACAAGAAAGTGTGTGAAGAACAAATTATTGAACCTCATTTCAATATAATAAAGAGGTGCATAAAGGTCTTCTAGATCCTACTTTTGAGTGGGGTATAAGGGGTACGTTTTAGCTTCTTTGAGGCAGTATATGGAATTTAATGACTGAACTAAGTCCATCTGCCTACATATAATTGTTTTAAGAAAATACCCCGAAATTAAATCCAAGAGAAAGAAACTTTTGGAGACAAACCCGAGTAATCCATTATGCAACACATAAACAGGGATTTCAACTCAAGAAGTATTGGTTATCAAAAGGAATGAACATCTCATTAGTGTATTATATCAATCAATTAAACCAAATGCATGCATGACTTACTACCTCAAGCCAAAAGGGCGCATTGAGGATCTTGACAAGAATATATTCCAATCCATGTGTATGTGAAAAGATTATCTAATGCTTTGACTTTACTTTGAAAGGAATCAAAGCACCATCACCAAATCTGCAAAAACGTTTTGTCCAAATAAAGCATGGTTGACATTTTGCGTATGTACCAATTAAAACTCAAACTTTGAGCCTGATATGTAGTAGCAGCGTTGACATTAATGCAATCAATAACAAAGAAAAGAAAATGTTCCACAGGATCTTAAGTCAACGATCCAACAAGGCTTCTGTGGAACGATTAACTAAACAGACTCCTAGTGGATATCTCAGTTAATCTTTCAAGGAGGCATCAGATAGTTGAAGTCAACTCCCATGCAAGATTTCTGGCCATTGATTGAAGAACATTATTCCTTTTATTCGGTGTTTCATCCTCTTTTCCTTCTATGGATATAGAGAATTGGGTTCATATGGTCTAGGAAGTGGATATATTCTCCCAAAGATGGTGTATGTGGTACAAAATTGGAAAGAGAGTAAGAGAAGGAAAAAAACAAGAATTGGGTGTATCCATTGGCTATAAATAGGCAGTTTACGATAACAAGTAATGCAAACCCAAGCTGATAACAGATTATGAAGAGGGGTTCTTACATGAAGAGAAGAGTGCTCTTGTTTAGTAGCCAAGGATGACTTGCCTCGTGTGAACACATCAAGTTGTTGGAAAGTAGCAGCTTGTTTGGTTCGTTAGTCAGTCACTCCTAGGCTAACTTGACAGGCTCTTCTTGCTCATGTTAGGCCACCTTTTCTTCCGTTCAAGAGGAGTAGATGTACATGAGAATTGGATACCTGAACAGAAGAGAGGTTCTAACATGATAAGAACAGCACTTTTCTGGTAGCCAAGGATGACTTGCCACATCCTAATTCAAGGTGGTAGCAAATAACGCGTTGTTTGGTTTATCAGGCAGTCACTCCTTGGCTAACTTGAAAGGCTCTTCTTTCTCATGCTAAGCCTTCTCTTCTTGCTTTTTCACATCTAGAAGGATTTGAACAATATGTTCCTCTAGGTTGATACATTCTTCATTTTGTCCATACATACAAAAACCATAAGCCATCATGAGGTTAGAGTTGACTCATATGTATTTCTAACATTAGACACCTAGGGTCAAATCTTTTCGACATGATGATTTAATTTTAGTTTAGCTTTACTATACATTGGTTAACATGAGAAAAGGGCGTAACATATAGTAATGTCGTAAGTTGGCTAGCAATAGTGTGCATGATAAAGATGAAAAGATAAAAAAAGAACAATAACTATGAGATTTCAGGTTTAGTATAGGACATAGATAGGCACTTCAATCTCAAACAAGCAATGCAAATCAAGAGTTGATAAGAAAATAAGAAGAGAGGTCTTTGCAAGCACTCTTGCTCAGTAGACAAGGATGGCTTGCTACATTCCAAGTCAAGTGATAGAATAGTTTGGTTTATGTGGTGGTTATTCCTTGGATAACTTGGCAGGCTTTTCTTTCTCATGTTAGGCCTTTATATTTCTTGATGATTATATATATTTTCATTGTAGATGATCTTTTGAAGCCAGGAAATGACAAGATCGGTTCGGACATGGAGACGAGAGTACTCTTTTGTGTACATTGACAAATCATCGTTTGTGCTCAATGCATTTACATTGGTGGAACACCCCTAGTGTTTCTGTTTTTTAATTACCCATGTTCCTAAGTTACTATGTACATTGCAAAAAAATTAAATCAAATTCCATTAATTGTTTCATTACATGTTTCTGGAGGTTGTTTCCTTTATGTAAACGATTCATCGCAGTGGGTTTCATAAGGCAGAAGCTTGCCATCAAACTCTCTCATCTCTTTACAAGCCCAAATTAAGTACTAATCTCATTTAGATTGTATACTAGTATGTATTTCTAACTGTTAACATCATGTCAATTGGGACGATAATCTAGTGCACCAAATGCAGAATAACAATTAAATTGAAGAGGAGCCCAACAACCTAGACCTCGTGTCTGAAATTACTTGTACTAGGCAGTTCTAATCGTAAGGTATGGATAAGTTCTTTAAATGTACTAGTCGATACGGTTAAACTCCTACTACAAGAAAGAACCCCCAAGAGATTTGTACAGCATGGAATATAACACTAATTAGATTTGATCCAGAATTTCTGAAAGAACAAAAAATATCCTTTTTTATGTTTCATATATATGGCTGATATAACATTTTAATCATGTTGAGGGAGTAATGTTCCAGGATTTTAATACATACAGGCATCTAAATCTAGTAGGAAATAATAGATTAATTAATCCTATCAATTTAACTTACAGTTGCATACTTGCATGCATGAGTGATAGATGTATAAAGCCAGAAAGTATCCACCAGCTGAGCTTGTAAAGCATCGAGGAATAAATAAATGAACCTAAACAAATAAACATGAAGATAGTACATTTTAATGATCAATTTGACCGTTCTCGTGTTTTCTTATTTTGACCATGTTCTCGTTTCATCCTCCCTCAATGTATCTATGCATCTACATAGCTGCATTCATAAATCCAACTCAAAATAATGACTACCAATCTCAGTATTGACTCACGGAATACAAAGGAATCCCAAAAAACGACAAAGCATACAATAAACATATTTGTTTAAGATTTTCTTTGAACTTACAATGCAAATTGTTGGTTTTGGGGTATTAAAGGCTAGAAAGGATGATACAAATCTACTACTTATTGCTTTCAAGGCAAGTGAAGAACTTTCCATCCTTAAAAGGATTTTTGTCCCCCACCGATTGTGCTTTGGGTTTTTGATGAATTGCTCCCCAAGATATAAGGAAGCAACGTATGTCGCATGATTATGAACAATGCACGGCTGGTAATAATCCCAAGTCAATTAGTGAGTGTTCAATGATTTCAAGAAACTAAAGAAATGTTTTTCTATAGCAACACAATCTAAGGCAATCTGGTGCAGAGATTGATAGATTTATGTGTAGGATGCAAGTTTATATAAAGTGATTTCTTTACAGCCCTTTGAAGTTTGAACTGTCATTTGACACATAGCAACAGGTGGCAACATAGGCAACGGTTCAGACAGTTGCAAGTGTTGAAACAGGCACCCACCAAGACAACCTTCGCTAATAACTCTTAGTGGAGTGTTACATTTGTCCAAACGTTACTATTGAACCATCCGATGGTTCAACTCATGCACGACCGAACCGTCACGACTGTTCAAATTGCTACTGATGAACCGTCTAAAAGAAAATTTGCGGCTCAAACCGGCGGATGCATGTGTGCGAAATGCGCCATCAAAGCACAACAGCGTGTAAGGGTGCGTTGCGCCTTTTTGGAGTCTCCATCATTTCCATAATTATTGATTAGTATAAAGGAAATGGTTCCACTTATACACACACATCTATTTAACCCTTTCACCTATGTGGGACAAGGTGAAGTGAAGCAAAATCAACTTTTCTCTTAATCCTAAGACTCGACCCAAAACAACCAAGTTTTGAACAATATTCTGAAAATTCCCCAACAATAACAAATTACAAACTTCCATATATTTAGTCAGACAGTTGACATAAATGCAATCAATGACAGAGAAAAGAGAATGTTCCACAGGATCTTAAGTCAATGATCCAACACGGCTTTTGTAGAATGATTAACTAGATGGACCCATAGTGGATATGTCAGTTAATCTTTCAAGGAGGCATCAGATAGTTGAAGTCAACTCCCATGCAAGATTTTGGGCCATTGATTGAAGAACATTATCCTTTTACTCTAACGTGTCATCCTCTTTTCTTTATATAGATATAGAGAATTGGGTTCATTTGGTCTAGCAAGTGAATATATTCTCCCCAAGATGGTGTATGTGGTACAAAATTGGAAAGAGAGTAAGAGAAGAAAGAACAAGAGTTATTTGTTTCCGTTGGCTATAAATAGGCAGTTTATGAGAAAGTGTAACACATACCAAAGCTGATAACAGGATACGAAGAGGGGATCTTACATGAAGAGAAGAGTACTCTTGTTTGGTAGCCAAGGATGACTTGCCTCGTGTGAACACATCAAGTTGTTGGAAAGTAGCAGCTTGTTTGGTTCGTTAGGCAGTCACTCCTAGGCTAACTTGACAGGCTCTTCTTGCTCATGTTAGGCCACCTTTTCTTCCGTTCAAGAGGAGTAGATGTACATGAGAATTGGATACCTGAACAGAAGAGAGGTTCTAACATGATAAAAACAGCACTTTTCTGGTAGCCAAGGATGACTTGCCACATCCTAATTCAAGGTGGTAGCGAATAACGCGTTGTTTGGTTTATCAGGCAGTCACTCCTTTGCTAACTTGAAAGGCTCTTCTTTCTCATGCTAAACCTTCTCTTCTTGCTTTTAAGGTCTAGAAGGATCCGAATAATATGTGCCTATAGGTTGACACAATCATTCTTTTTGTGCATACATACAAAAACCATAAGCCATCATGAGGTTAGATTCGACTCAAATGTATTTCTAACATTAGACAACTAGGTTCAAATGTTTTCGAGATTATGATTTAAAGTTTAGCTTTCCAACATTGGTTAACATGAGAAGAGGGCGTAATAGATAAACAATAGCGTTTAGTAATGTACGTCGTAAGTTGTTTAGTATAGGCTATAGATAGACACTTCAACCTTAAACAAGCAATGCAAATCCAGGGTTGATAAGAAAATAAGAAGTGAGGTATTTGCATGCACTCTTGCTCAGTAGACAAGGATGGCCTGCCAAATTCCAAGTCAGGTGATAGAATGTGACACCTAGTTTAGTTTATGAGGTGGTCATTCATTGGATAACTTGGCAGGCTTTTCTTTCTCATGTTAGGCCTTTATATTTCTTGATAATTATTTTTCATTGTAAGTGATCAACTGAAGCCAGAAAATGACAAGATCGGTTCTGAGATGAAGACAAGAGTACTCTTTTGTGTACATTGACAAATCAACGTTTGTGCTCAATCCATTTAATTTACATTGGTGGAACACCTGTAATGTTTTAGTTTTTTAATTACCCATGTTCCTAACTTACCATGTACATTGCAAAGAAATTAAATCAAATCCCATTGTTTCATTACATGTTTCTGGTGGTGGTTTCCTTTATGTAAACGATTCATCGCAGTGGGCTTCATAAGGTAGAAGTTTGCCTTCAAACTCTCTCATCTCTTTATAAGCCAAATTAAGTACTAATCTCATTTAGTTTGTATACTAGTATGTCTTTCTAAATGTTAACTTCAAGTCAATTGAGATGATAATCTAGTGCACCAAATGCAGAATAACAATTAAATTGGAGATGGGCCCAACAACCCAGTCCTTGTGTATGAAAGGCAGTTCTAATTGTACGGTACGGATCGGATAAGTTCTTAAAATGTACTAGTTGATACAAAGAACCCCCAAAAGATTTAAAGAGTATAGAACATAACACTAAATTTGAACCAGAATTTCTGAAAGAACAAAAATTATCCTTTTTTGATGTTGCATATGGCTGGTATAACATTTTAATCATGTTAAGGAAGTAATGTTCCTGGATTTTAAGACATGAAGGCATCTAAATTAATCTAACAGGAAAGAATAGATTAATTCATCCGATCAATTTAATAAACTTACAGTTGCATGCATGAGTAGTAGATAAATAAAGCCAGAAGGAATCCGCCAGTTGAGCTTGTAAAGCATCGAGGAATAAATAAATTAACCTAAAACAAATAAAGATGAAGATAGTACATTTTAATGAGCATACATGAATGTTGAATGTAAATTGTGTATAGGAGCCTAATGCTTGTTGTCTTGTTTGAGCAAACACAAGATGCTTAAGATGGATCTGAAAGTAACTTCATTTTAACCAAAAGAGTCATATGCTAGTATCAGTTTTCTAAAGATAATTTATCTATCTATTTAATCTATTCGCTTAATCCGTATGCCTATCATCAGTACCTCAAGCTCTTGAGTTGATGATGGAGATGGAATATCAGACTCAGAGAACGGGTGGTGCTATAAAGGAATCAGGATGTGTCCCGAGGCATAACCAAGCTGCTTCAGTTCAAATACACGCACACACACACACACACATATATGTAGGGTTGGGAGAACAATGGCAAAATAAGAGAAGACGAGAACAACTGACTTTTACAGTAAAATCCCATGTGAATCGTGCTAATACCCTTGCTTTGACCGCGTTCTGTAATATTCACATTTCATTTCAATGCAAAATCACATGGGATTTGACCATTTTCGTGTTTTCTTATTTTGACCATGTTCTCGTTTGATCCTCCCTCTATGGCTCTATGTATGTATGCACCTACATAGCTGCATTCATAAATCCAACTCAAAATAAAGAGTACCAATCTCTGGCATTGACTCATGGAAATTCTTGATATTTATCCCTTTCGAAGATGGGTTAGGTTATATTTGTATATACAATTTTCCTACTATAGTGGTTTCTCTCATCATTTTAAATTAATGAGACCCTATTATCTTCATCTTTACTAAATTTATATAAACAAAAACAGAAAAAAAATATTACCAAGAAATTAAAGAAACGGGTCTAATACCTTCTTAAAAGGAATAGTAGTATCATTTTTTATGATTCTCTATGTATCTTGCTCTTTCCACCTCATCGATAGCTCCATTATCATCTACATCAGGCAAAAAGAATATATTCACTTGATCCACATCACCTTTTCTACCCCATTCTTATCCGTATCTAGCAAAAGGAAGAGAACGGTGACAATGTCTGTTTCTATGAACCGGTAACATAAATTTCCTTTTTCCAGATGTGTTTTTTTTCCAGTATTCATTCGTATAAACGGGCAGCCAATGTTTGGCATTGACTCAGGGAATACAAAGAAATGGACTCCCAAATTAAAACAAACAGAAAATTGTACAAGAAAGTGTGTGAAGAACAAATTATTGAACCTCATTTCAATATAATAAAGAGGTGCATAAAGGTCTTCTAGATCCTACTTTTGAGTGGGGTATAAGGGGTACGTTTTAGCTTCTTTGAGGCAGTATATGGAATTTAATGACTGAACTAAGTCCATCTGCCTACATATAATTGTTTTAAGAAAATACCCCGAAATTAAATCCAAGAGAAAGAAACTTTTGGAGACAAACCCGAGTAATCCATTATGCAACACATAAACAGGGATTTCAACTCAAGAAGTATTGGTTATCAAAAGGAATTAATGAACATCTCATTAGTGTATTATATCAATCAATTAAACCAAATGCATGCATGACTTACTACCTCAAGCCAAAAGGGCGCATTGAGGATCTTGACAAGAATATATTCCAATCCATGTGTATGTGAAAAGATTATCTAATGCTTTGACTTTACTTTGAAAGGAATCAAAGCACCATCACCAAATCTGCAAAAACGTTTTGTCCAAATAAAGCATGGTTGACATTTTGCGTATGTACCAATTAAAACTCAAACTTTGAGCCTGATATGTAGTAGCAGCGTTGACATTAATGCAATCAATAACAAAGAAAAGAAAATGTTCCACAGGATCTTAAGTCAACGATCCAACAAGGCTTCTGTGGAACGATTAACTAAACAGACCCCTAGTGGATATCTCAGTTAATCTTTCAAGGAGGCATCAGATAGTTGAAGTCAACTCCCATGCAAGATTTCTGGCCATTGATTGAAGAACATTATTCCTTTTATTCGGTGTTTCATCCTCTTTTCCTTCTATGGATATAGAGAATTGGGTTCATATGGTCTAGGAAGTGGATATATTCTCCCAAAGATGGTGTATGTGGTACAAAATTGGAAAGAGAGTAAGAGAAGGAAAAAAACAAGAATTGGGTGTATCCATTGGCTATAAATAGGCAGTTTACGATAACAAGTAATGCAAACCCAAGCTGATAACAGATTATGAAGAGGGGTTCTTACATGAAGAGAAGAGTGCTCTTGTTTAGTAGCCAAGGATGACTTGCCTCGTGTGAACACATCAAGTTGTTGGAAAGTAGCAGCTTGTTTGGTTCGTTAGGCAGTCACTCCTAGGCTAACTTGACAGGCTCTTCTTGCTCATGTTAGGCCACCTTTTCTTCCGTTCAAGAGGAGTAGATGTACATGAGAATTGGATACCTGAACAGAAGAGAGGTTCTAACATGATAAGAACAGCACTTTTCTGGTAGCCAAGGATGACTTGCCACATCCTAATTCAAGGTGGTAGCAAATAACGCGTTGTTTGGTTTATCAGGCAGTCACTCCTTGGCTAACTTGAAAGGCTCTTCTTTCTCATGCTAAGCCTTCTCTTCTTGCTTTTTCACATCTAGAAGGATTTGAACAATATGTTCCTCTAGGTTGATACATTCTTCATTTTGTCCATACATACAAAAACCATAAGCCATCATGAGGTTAGAGTTGACTCATATGTATTTCTAACATTAGACACCTAGGGTCAAATCTTTTCGACATGATGATTTAATTTTAGTTTAGCTTTACTATACATTGGTTAACATGAGAAAAGGGCGTAACATATAGTAATGTCGTAAGTTGGCTAGCAATAGTGTGCATGATAAAGATGAAAAGATAAAAAAAGAACAATAACTATGAGATTTCAGGTTTAGTATAGGACATAGATAGGCACTTCAATCTCAAACAAGCAATGCAAATCAAGAGTTGATAAGAAAATAAGAAGAGAGGTCTTTGCAAGCACTCTTGCTCAGTAGACAAGGATGGCTTGCTACATTCCAAGTCAAGTGATAGAATAGTTTGGTTTATGTGGTGGTTATTCCTTGGATAACTTGGCAGGCTTTTCTTTCTCATGTTAGGCCTTTATATTTCTTGATGATTATATATATTTTCATTGTAGATGATCTTTTGAAGCCAGGAAATGACAAGATCGGTTCGGACATGGAGACGAGAGTACTCTTTTGTGTACATTGACAAATCATCGTTTGTGCTCAATGCATTTACATTGGTGGAACACCCCTAGTGTTTCTGTTTTTTAATTACCCATGTTCCTAAGTTACTATGTACATTGCAAAAAAATTAAATCAAATTCCATTAATTGTTTCATTACATGTTTCTGGAGGTTGTTTCCTTTATGTAAACGATTCATCGCAGTGGGTTTCATAAGGCAGAAGCTTGCCATCAAACTCTCTCATCTCTTTACAAGCCCAAATTAAGTACTAATCTCATTTAGATTGTATACTAGTATGTATTTCTAACTGTTAACATCATGTCAATTGGGACGATAATCTAGTGCACCAAATGCAGAATAACAATTAAATTGAAGAGGAGCCCAACAACCTAGACCTCGTGTCTGAAATTACTTGTACTAGGCAGTTCTAATCGTAAGGTATGGATAAGTTCTTTAAATGTACTAGTCGATACGGTTAAACTCCTACTACAAGAAAGAACCCCCAAGAGATTTGTACAGCATGGAATATAACACTAATTAGATTTGATCCAGAATTTCTGAAAGAACAAAAAATATCCTTTTTTATGTTTCATATATATGGCTGATATAACATTTTAATCATGTTGAGGGAGTAATGTTCCAGGATTTTAATACATACAGGCATCTAAATCTAGTAGGAAATAATAGATTAATTAATCCTATCAATTTAACTTACAGTTGCATACTTGCATGCATGAGTGATAGATGTATAAAGCCAGAAAGTATCCACCAGCTGAGCTTGTAAAGCATCGAGGAATAAATAAATGAACCTAAACAAATAAACATGAAGATAGTACATTTTAATGATCAATTTGACCGTTCTCGTGTTTTCTTATTTTGACCATGTTCTCGTTTCATCCTCCCTCAATGTATCTATGCATCTACATAGCTGCATTCATAAATCCAACTCAAAATAATGACTACCAATCTCAGTATTGACTCACGGAATACAAAGGAATCCCAAAAAACGACAAAGCATACAATAAACATATTTGTTTAAGATTTTCTTTGAACTTACAATGCAAATTGTTGGTTTTGGGGTATTAAAGGCTAGAAAGGATGATACAAATCTACTACTTATTGCTTTCAAGGCAAGTGAAGAACTTTCCATCCTTAAAAGGATTTTTGTCCCCCACCGATTGTGCTTTGGGTTTTTGATGAATTGCTCCCCAAGATATAAGGAAGCAACGTATGTCGCATGATTATGAACAATGCACGGCTGGTAATAATCCCAAGTCAATTAGTGAGTGTTCAATGATTTCAAGAAACTAAAGAAATGTTTTTCTATAGCAACACAATCTAAGGCAATCTGGTGCAGAGATTGATAGATTTATGTGTAGGATGCAAGTTTATATAAAGTGATTTCTTTACAGCCCTTTGAAGTTTGAACTGTCATTTGACACATAGCAACAGGTGGCAACATAGGCAACGGTTCAGACAGTTGCAAGTGTTGAAACAGGCACCCACCAAGACAACCTTCGCTAATAACTCTTAGTGGAGTGTTACATTTGTCCAAACGTTACTATTGAACCATCCGATGGTTCAACTCATGCACGACCGAACCGTCACGACTGTTCAAATTGCTACTGATGAACCGTCTAAAAGAAAATTTGCGGCTCAAACCGGCGGATGCATGTGTGCGAAATGCGCCATCAAAGCACAACAGCGTGTAAGGGTGCGTTGCGCCTTTTTGGAGTCTCCATCATTTCCATAATTATTGATTAGTATAAAGGAAATGGTTCCACTTATACACACACATCTATTTAACCCTTTCACCTATGTGGGACAAGGTGAAGTGAAGCAAAATCAACTTTTCTCTTAATCCTAAGACTCGACCCAAAACAACCAAGTTTTGAACAATATTCTGAAAATTCCCCAACAATAACAAATTACAAACTTCCATATATTTAGTCAGACAGTTGACATAAATGCAATCAATGACAGAGAAAAGAGAATGTTCCACAGGATCTTAAGTCAATGATCCAACACGGCTTTTGTAGAATGATTAACTAGATGGACCCATAGTGGATATGTCAGTTAATCTTTCAAGGAGGCATCAGATAGTTGAAGTCAACTCCCATGCAAGATTTTGGGCCATTGATTGAAGAACATTATCCTTTTACTCTAACGTGTCATCCTCTTTTCTTTATATAGATATAGAGAATTGGGTTCATTTGGTCTAGCAAGTGAATATATTCTCCCCAAGATGGTGTATGTGGTACAAAATTGGAAAGAGAGTAAGAGAAGAAAGAACAAGAGTTATTTGTTTCCGTTGGCTATAAATAGGCAGTTTATGAGAAAGTGTAACACATACCAAAGCTGATAACAGGATACGAAGAGGGGATCTTACATGAAGAGAAGAGTACTCTTGTTTGGTAGCCAAGGATGACTTGCCTCGTGTGAACACATCAAGTTGTTGGAAAGTAGCAGCTTGTTTGGTTCGTTAGGCAGTCACTCCTAGGCTAACTTGACAGGCTCTTCTTGCTCATGTTAGGCCACCTTTTCTTCCGTTCAAGAGGAGTAGATGTACATGAGAATTGGATACCTGAACAGAAGAGAGGTTCTAACATGATAAAAACAGCACTTTTCTGGTAGCCAAGGATGACTTGCCACATCCTAATTCAAGGTGGTAGCGAATAACGCGTTGTTTGGTTTATCAGGCAGTCACTCCTTTGCTAACTTGAAAGGCTCTTCTTTCTCATGCTAAACCTTCTCTTCTTGCTTTTAAGGTCTAGAAGGATCCGAATAATATGTGCCTATAGGTTGACACAATCATTCTTTTTGTGCATACATACAAAAACCATAAGCCATCATGAGGTTAGATTCGACTCAAATGTATTTCTAACATTAGACAACTAGGTTCAAATGTTTTCGAGATTATGATTTAAAGTTTAGCTTTCCAACATTGGTTAACATGAGAAGAGGGCGTAATAGATAAACAATAGCGTTTAGTAATGTACGTCGTAAGTTGTTTAGTATAGGCTATAGATAGACACTTCAACCTTAAACAAGCAATGCAAATCCAGGGTTGATAAGAAAATAAGAAGTGAGGTATTTGCATGCACTCTTGCTCAGTAGACAAGGATGGCCTGCCAAATTCCAAGTCAGGTGATAGAATGTGACACCTAGTTTAGTTTATGAGGTGGTCATTCATTGGATAACTTGGCAGGCTTTTCTTTCTCATGTTAGGCCTTTATATTTCTTGATAATTATTTTTCATTGTAAGTGATCAACTGAAGCCAGAAAATGACAAGATCGGTTCTAAGATGAAGACAAGAGTACTCTTTTGTGTACATTGACAAATCAACGTTTGTGCTCAATCCATTTAATTTACATTGGTGGAACACCTGTAATGTTTTAGTTTTTTAATTACCCATGTTCCTAACTTACCATGTACATTGCAAAGAAATTAAATCAAATCCCATTGTTTCATTACATGTTTCTGGTGGTGGTTTCCTTTATGTAAACGATTCATCGCAGTGGGCTTCATAAGGTAGAAGTTTGCCTTCAAACTCTCTCATCTCTTTATAAGCCAAATTAAGTACTAATCTCATTTAGTTTGTATACTAGTATGTCTTTCTAAATGTTAACTTCAAGTCAATTGAGATGATAATCTAGTGCACCAAATGCAGAATAACAATTAAATTGGAGATGGGCCCAACAACCCAGTCCTTGTGTATGAAAGGCAGTTCTAATTGTACGGTACGGATCGGATAAGTTCTTAAAATGTACTAGTTGATACAAAGAACCCCCAAAAGATTTAAAGAGTATAGAACATAACACTAAATTTGAACCAGAATTTCTGAAAGAACAAAAATTATCCTTTTTTGATGTTGCATATGGCTGGTATAACATTTTAATCATGTTAAGGAAGTAATGTTCCTGGATTTTAAGACATGAAGGCATCTAAATTAATCTAACAGGAAAGAATAGATTAATTCATCCGATCAATTTAATAAACTTACAGTTGCATGCATGAGTAGTAGATAAATAAAGCCAGAAGGAATCCGCCAGTTGAGCTTGTAAAGCATCGAGGAATAAATAAATTAACCTAAAACAAATAAAGATGAAGATAGTACATTTTAATGAGCATACATGAATTATATTGTTGAATGTAAATTCTGTATAGGAGCCTAATGCTTGTCTTGTTTGAGCAAACACAAGATGCTTAAGATGGATCTGAAAGTAACTTCATTTTAACCAAAAGGGTCATATGCTAGTATCAATTTATGATACATCTATACATAAATTAAATAATTAACTATAAGGGTATGAATTGTAAATATTAAAAATATTTTTATGTAGTATATATGATATATAATAATATAAATAAATTCAAAAATATTCAATATTGGGCTCATTTCGAACGTATCGAAGGGACGATTATAATGGTGTAACTTGTTAAAATTAAAACGTATTTTTTAACGTATTTTAGTAATTAATAAACGATTATATATGTTAAATGTATAATTAAAATTATGAAAGTAAAGGTATAAAGTAAAGTAAGTAAATAAGTATAGGGGTTGAAAGTGTAAATATGAATTAGAAATCACAAAAATCACATGTGCCGCGGGACACTCTCCTCGGACGCGGGATGAAATTTTTCAAAATTGGTCCCTGCTCGCGATCGCGGACCCCTTCGCGGAAAATGGGTATTTTGGTAAACTCAGCGAGAAATTGAGTATTTTGGTAAGTCAAAGTCAAACTTTGGGTATTTTAATTAATTTCCCTTTTTTAAGTATATAATATTTATATACGACAAATGCAATAAATAAACTCACACACTCTCCTCACCTTTGGTGAGGTTTGAACCACTGACCTCCTAAGAGGCCAAAAGCTTCGATATCACCTTAAAAAGGAATAGCAATATTATTGTAGAAAATTTGTATCTTCTTCTTTCCACCTCAATAATGTCTCCAATATCATCGTTATCTATATAAGGCAAAAAGAATATATTCACTTAATCCATATATCACCTTTTAGGCTTTTACTACTCCATTATTATCCATATCAACAAACCAAGAGAATGGGGATAACATAAGTTTCTTTTTATCTTATGTGGTTTTTCAAACTTAACATTTGGCATTGACTCAACAAATACGAAGAAATGGGCTCTCAAACGAAAAAATGTACAAGAAATTGGGAGTTTGAATAACAAATTATTGTACCTCAATTCAATATAAAAGGTGCATAAAGGTCTGACGGTTGGAAATCGAGGGTTCCTTGATCAAACATATCGGATAAACAGTGGCAGATCCAGAATTTTTACCTAGTGGAGTCACCTTTAAGGTAAATTATGACCGTAAAGTCGTCCGATGTGTTTTTACTGGGGGAAACTATGATAAAAAGTTAAAAAAAAGTTTTTAACCTATAAAAATAAAGAAAAACAAGATTTCAGTGGGGGGATGGGACCCCACCTTTTACAAGGTGGATCCGCCCCTGCGGATAAATCAATTGGATCGTGTATATGTACTCCATTGTCCAAATACACTAATAATCGACCCTTATTATTGCCTTGGGTTTCACGAATTCAGTATTAGGATTATCCAATGATCACTTGAAATTAGGTGCATAAAGGTCTATCACTCTATTGGGATAATCCAATGATAACTCGAATTCAGTATTGGGATAATTCAATGATCCAGGAAGGTTTATGGGCCATTTACCAAACGCTTACCCGGGTAAGCGCTTACCATTAAAATTCAACACCATCACTTACTTACCGGGTAAGATTTAAGTCCACCAAAACGGTATCGTATACAACAATTTTTCCAGTAAGCACTAACTGTGATAAGGGTCTTTGCCATCACTTACTAGGTAAGACTCTCGGTCATTGCCTTAGCACTTACCAGATAAGATTCTTAGTCCTTGCCATATTCATCAGGTAAGGTAATGTGACTTGGTAAGCGCTTACCTGAGTAAGCGTTTGGTAAACGACCCCTAGTTTGGTTTGACTTTAGGTGCATAAAGGTCTATTAGGCTGGAATTCAATGACTGAACTAAGTCCATCTACCTACACATAATTGTTTTTAGAAAATATAATACCCTCCAAGAGTAACAAACTTTTGCAAACAAACCCTAGTAATGCCTTAATTAACACATAAAAGTCTTGGTTATCATAAGGAATGAGCGTATCATTAGTGTATTATATAAATCAATAAAACCAAATGCATGCATGGCCTACCTCAAGCCAAAAGGGGTAATTGAGGATCTTGAAGTGAATATATTCCAATCATGTGCATGTGAAAACAAGATAGAATGCTTTGACTTTACTTTGAAAGCAATCCACCCATGATTTTTAAAAGCGTGTGAGGCGTAGGTGGTCTAAAATAGCACCTGAGGCGGCGCCTCTCAATCTTCAGACGAGGCATACGCCTCGGTCGTCTGAGACGGTGAGCGAGAGGCGGTAGTGAGGCGTACGCCTCAATACCGAGGCTAAATTATTTTAAAAAATGACTAAAACCTTCTCTATTTCTTTTTTGAAAACCTTGTTCTTCTCAGGTTCTCCTAAGCCCTATCTACTACTCGTCTATTGTCCTTCGTGAGTTCCAGTTTTCTCCCATTTTCTTTGCATTTTCTTCTTCGATTCTCTTCGGTTCACAGAATTATTATGTATATGTATCTACTGGATACACTTCTTTTATATTTAGTCTCTATTACGTGTGAGGGTCTAAGTCACACTTCTACTCACACTTTGATGATATTTAATATTTTTTCGTAATAAGCTGTGAGCATATTAATATATACATATACATACATAGACTTGAGATCATGTGAGACCAGACTGTGAAGGTACTGTGATGGTAAACCTTCACAGCAAAAGACTGTGAAGGTACTGTGATGGTAAACCTTCACAGTGTTTTTGCTGTGAAGGTTTGCTGTTTTTCTTACCTTCACAATGAATCACTGTGAAGGTTTAGTGTTAATTTCTTGGTCTCACGGTCTCATGAAAAAGGTTGGTCTCACGTGAACCCAACCCTACATGTATATATATGTTATGAATAGATAAATAATCTTTTTCTTTGCTAGTACATTTACATCTATATTTTGTGATTGAAAAAAGTATATGTAAATTCTTTTAGTAATTTAGCATGATATATATTTATTTATATATATATATATATGTATATGTATTGTCTAGTACTCAAGTTCAAGTGTGTGTATATATTGCATATACAGTGGAATGCAGATTGGTGTATATATATATATATTGTGTAGTGTATATATTTCCGCCTCGGGGCTTACGCCTCGGACCGCCTCGAGGCTTACGCCTCGCCTCATTGAGGGAAAACGCCTTGAGGCACGATTTCGCTTTTTAAAACCTTGAATCCACCAAATCTGCAAAAAGGTTTGGTCCAAAAAAAGCATGGTTGACATATTGCATATGTACCAAAACTAAAACTTTGAACCTGATATGTAGTAGCAGAGTTGACATTAATGCAATCAATGACAGAAATTTAAATTGTTCAGTAGGACCTTAAGTCAATGATCCAACAAGGTTTCTGTGGGATGATTAACTAAATGGACCCCTAGTGGATATGTCAGTTAATCTTTCAAGCAGGCATCAGATAGTTGAAGTCAACTCCCTTGCAAGATTTTGGGCCATCGATTGAAGAACATTATTCCTTTTATTCGATGTTGTGTCGTCTTTCTTTATGAAGATATAGAGAATTGGGTTCATTTGGTCTAGCAAGTGGATATATTCTCCCAAGATGGTATATGTAGTAGAAAGTTGGAAAGACGGAAAGAGAAGAAAGAACAAGAGTTATTTGTTTCCGTTGGCTATAAATAGGCAGTTTACGATAACAAGTAATGCAAACCCAAGCTGATAACAGATTATGAAGAGGGGATCTTACATGAAGAGAAGAGTACTCTTGTTTGGTAGCCAAGGATGACTTGCCTCGTGTGAACACATCAAGTTGTTGGAAAGTAGCAGCTTGTTTGGTTCGTTAGGCAGTCACTCCTAGGCTAACTTGACAGGCTCTTCTTGCTCATGTTAGGCCACCTTTTCTTCCGTTCAAGAGGAGTAGATGTACATGAGAATTGGATACCTGAACAGAAGAGAGGTTCTAACATGATAAAAACAGCACTTTTCTGGTAGCCAAGGATGACTTGCCACATCCTAATTCAAGGCGGTAGCGAATAACGCGTTGTTTGGTTTATCAGGCAGTCACTCCTTGGCTAACTTGAAAGGCTCTTCTTTCTCATGCTAAACCTTCTCTTCTTGCTTTTAAGGTCTAGGGTCTAGAAGGATCCGAATAATATGTGCCTATAGGTTGACACAATCATTCTTTTTGTGCATACATACAAAAACCATAAGCCATCATGAGGTTAGATTCGACTCAAATGTATTTCTAACATTAGACAACTAGGTTCAAATGTTTTCGAGATTATGATTTAAAGTTTAGCTTTCCAACATTGGTTAACATGAGAAGAGGGCGTAATAGATAAACAATAGCGTTTAGTAATGTATGTCGTAAGTTGTTTAGTTTATGAGGTGGTCATTCATTGGATAACTTGGCAGGCTTTTCTTTCTCATGTTAGGCCTTTATATTTCTTGATAATTATTTTTCATTGTAAGTGATCAACTGAAGCCAGAAAATGACAAGATCGGTTCTAAGATGAAGACAAGAGTACTCTTTTGTGTACATTGACAAATCAACGTTTGTGCTCAATCCATTTAATTTACATTGGTGGAACACCTGTAATGTTTTAGTTTTTTAATTACCCATGTTCCTAACTTACCATGTACATTGCAAAGAAATTAAATCAAATCCCATTGTTTCATTACATGTTTCTGGTGGTGGTTTCCTTTATGTAAACGATTCATCGCAGTGGGCTTCATAAGGTCGAAGTTTGCCTTCAAACTCTCTCATCTCTTTATTAGCCCAAATTAAGTACTAATCTCATTTAGTTTGTATACTAGTATGTCTTTCTAAATGTTAACTTCAAGTCAATTGAGATGATAATCTAGTGCACCAAATGCAGAATAACAATTAAATTGGAGATGGGCCCAACAACCCAGTCCTTGTGTATGAAAGGCAGTTCTAATTGTACGGTACGGATCGGATAAGTTCTTAAAATGTACTAGTTGATACAAGAACCCCCAAAAGATTTAAAGAGTATAGAACATAACACTAAATTTGAACCAGAATTTCTGAAAGAACAAAAAGTATCCTTTTTTGATGTTGCATATGGCTGGTATAACATTTTAATCATGTTAAGGGAGTAATGTTCCTCGATTTTAAGACATGAAGGCATCTAAATTAATCTAACAGGAAAGAATAGATTAATTCATCCGATCAATTTAATAAACTTACAGTTGCATGCATGAGTAGTAGATAAATAAAGCCAGAAGGAATCCGCCAGTTGAGCTTGTAAAGCATCGAGGAATAAATAAATAAACCTAAAACAAATAAAGATGAAGATAGTACATGTTAATGAGCATACATGAATTGTTGAATGTAAATTCTGTATAGGAGCCTAATGCTTGTCTTGTTTGAGCAAACACAAGATGCTTAAGATGGATCTGAAAGTAACTTCATTTTAACCAAAAGGGTCATATGCTAGTATCAGTTTTCCAAAGATTATTTATCTATCTAATTAATCTATTCACTTAATCCATATGCCTATCATCAGTACCTCAAGCTCTTGAGTTGATGATGGAGATGGAATATCAGACTCAGAGAACGGGTGGTGCTATAAAGGAATCAGGATATGTCCCGAGACATAACCAAGCTGCTTCAGTTCAAATACACGCACACACACACACACATATATATGTAGAGTTGGGAGAACAATGGCGAAATAAGAGAAGACGAGAACAACTGACTTTTACAGTAAAATACCATGTGAATCGTGCTAATACCCTTGCTTTGACCGCGTTCTGTAATCACATTTCATTTCAATGCAAAATCACATGGGATTTGACCATTCTCGTGTTTTCTTATTTTGACCATGTTCTCGTTTGATCCTCCCTCTATGGCTCTATGTATGTATGCACCTACATAGCAGCATTCATAAATCCAACTCAAAATAAAGAGTACCAATCTCTGGCATTGACTCATGGAAATTCTTGATATTTATCCCTTTCGAAGATGGGTTAGGTTATATTTGTATATACAATTTTCCTACTATAGTGGTTTCTCTCATCATTTTAAATTAATGAGACCCACTATTATCTTCATCTTTACTAAATTTATATAAACAAAATCAGAAAAAAAAAATTACCAAGAAATTAAAGAAGCAGGTCTAATACCTTCTTAAAAGGAATAGTAGTATCATTTTGATAATTCTCTATGTATCTTGCTCTTTCCACCTCATCGATAGCTCCATTATCATCTACATCAGGCAAAAAGAATATATTCACTTGATCCACATCACCTTTTGCTACTCCATTCTTATCCGTATCTAGCAAAAGGAAGAGAACGGTGACAATGTCTGTTTCTATGAACCGGTAACATAAATTTCCTTTTTCCAGATGTGTTTTTTTCCAGTATTCATTCGTATAAACGGACAGCCAATGTTTGGCATTGACTCAGGGAATACAAAGAAATGGACTCCCAAAACAAACAGAAAATTGTACAAGAAAGTGTGTGAAGAACAAATTATTGAACCTCATTTCAATATAATAAAGAGGTGCATAAAGGTCTTCTAGATCCTACTTTTGAGTGGGGTATAAGGGGTACGTTTTAGCTTCTTTGAGGCAGTATATGGAATTTAATGACTGAACTAAGTCCATCTGCCTACATATAATTGTTTTAAGAAAATACCCCGAAATTAAATCCAAGAGAAAGAAACTTTTGGAGACAAACCCGAGTAATCCATTATGCAACACATAAACAGGGATTTCAACTCAAGAAGTATTGGTTATCAAAAGGAATGAACATCTCATTAGTGTATTATATCAATCAATTAAACCAAATGCATGCATGACTTACTACCTCAAGCCAAAAGGGCGCATTGAGGATCTTGACAAGAATATATTCCAATCCATGTGTATGTGAAAAGATTATCTAATGCTTTGACTTTACTTTGAAAGGAATCAAAGCACCATCACCAAATCTGCAAAAACGTTTTGTCCAAATAAAGCATGGTTGACATTTTGCGTATGTACCAATTAAAACTCAAACTTTGAGCCTGATATGTAGTAGCAGCGTTGACATTAATGCAATCAATAACAAAGAAAAGAAAATGTTCCACAGGATCTTAAGTCAACGATCCAACAAGGCTTCTGTGGAACGATTAACTAAACAGACTCCTAGTGGATATCTCAGTTAATCTTTCAAGGAGGCATCAGATAGTTGAAGTCAACTCCCATGCAAGATTTCTGGCCATTGATTGAAGAACATTATTCCTTTTATTCGGTGTTTCATCCTCTTTTCCTTCTATGGATATAGAGAATTGGGTTCATATGGTCTAGGAAGTGGATATATTCTCCCAAAGATGGTGTATGTGGTACAAAATTGGAAAGAGAGTAAGAGAAGGAAAAAAACAAGAATTGGGTGTATCCATTGGCTATAAATAGGCAGTTTACGATAACAAGTAATGCAAACCCAAGCTGATAACAGATTATGAAGAGGGGTTCTTACATGAAGAGAAGAGTGCTCTTGTTTAGTAGCCAAGGATGACTTGCCTCGTGTGAACACATCAAGTTGTTGGAAAGTAGCAGCTTGTTTGGTTCGTTAGGCAGTCACTCCTAGGCTAACTTGACAGGCTCTTCTTGCTCATGTTAGGCCACCTTTTCTTCCGTTCAAGAGGAGTAGATGTACATGAGAATTGGATACCTGAACAGAAGAGAGGTTCTAACATGATAAGAACAGCACTTTTCTGGTAGCCAAGGATGACTTGCCACATCCTAATTCAAGGTGGTAGCAAATAACGCGTTGTTTGGTTTATCAGGCAGTCACTCCTTGGCTAACTTGAAAGGCTCTTCTTTCTCATGCTAAGCCTTCTCTTCTTGCTTTTTCACATCTAGAAGGATTTGAACAATATGTTCCTCTAGGTGGATACATTCTTCATTTTGTCCATACATACAAAAACCATAAGCCATCATGAGGTTAGAGTTGACTCATATGTATTTCTAACATTAGACACCTAGGGTCAAATCTTTTCGACATGATGATTTAATTTTAGTTTAGCTTTACTATACATTGGTTAACATGAGAAAAGGGCGTAACATATAGTAATGTCGTAAGTTGGCTAGCAATAGTGTGCATGATACAGATGAAGAGATAATAAAAGAACAATAATTATGAGATTTCATGTTTAGTATAGGATATAGATAGGCACTTCAATCTCAAACAAGCAATGCAAATCAAGAGTTGATAAGAAAATAAGAAGAGAGGTCTTTGCAAGCATTCTTGCTCAGTAGACAAGGATGGCTTGCTACATTCCAAGTCAAGTGATAGAATAGTTTGGTTTATGTGGTGGTTATTCCTTGGATAACTTGTCAGGCTTTTCTTTCTCATGTTAGGCCTTTATATTTCTTGATGATTATATATATTTTCATTGTAGATGATCTTTTGAAGCCAGAAAATGACAAGATCGGTTCGGACATGAAGACGAGAGTACTCTTTTGTGTACATTGACAAATCATCGTTTGTGCTCAATGCATTTACATTGGTGGAACACCCCTAGTGTTTCTGTTTTTTAATTACCCATGTTCCTAAGTTACTATGTACATTGCAAAAAAATTAAATCAAATTCCATTAATTGTTTCTTTACATGTTTCTGGTGGTTGTTTCCTTTATGTAAACGATTCATCGCAGTGGGTTTCATAAGGCAGAAGCTTGCCATCAAACTCTCTCATCTCTTTATAAGCCCAAATTAAGTACTAATCTCATTTAGATTGTATACTAGTACGTATTTCTAACTGTCAACTTCATGTCAATTGAGACGATAATCTAGTGCACCAAATGCAGAATAACAATTACATTGAAGAGGAACCCAACAACCTAGACCTCGTGTCTGAAACTACTTGTACTAGGCAGTTCTAATCGTGCGGTATGGATAAGTTCTTTAAATGTACTAGTCGATACGGTTAAACTCCTACTGCAAGAAAGAACCCCCAAGAGATTTGAACAGCATGGAATATAACACTAACTAGATTTGATCCAGAATTTCTGAAAGAACAAAAAATATCCTTTTTGATGTTTCATATATATGGCTGATATAACATTTTAATCATGTTGAGGGAGTAATGTTCCTGGATTTTAATACATACAGGCATCTAGATCTAGTAGGAAAGAATAGATTAATTAATCCTATCAATTTAATAAACTTTTCTGGTAGCCAAGGATGACTTGCCACATCCCAATTCAAGGTGGTAGCAAATAGCGCCTTGTTTGGTTTATCAGGCAGTCACTCCTTGGCTAACTTGAAAGGCTCTTCTTTCTCTTCTTGCTTCGGAGGTCTAGAATCATTCATTTTGTGCATGCATACAATGTATATCTAACATTAGACAACTAGGTTCAAATCTTTTCAAGATTATGATTTGTTTATAGTTTAGCTTTCCGATATTTGGTTAACATGAGGAAAGGGCGTAATAGATTGTATTGTCATAAGTAGGGTAGCAATAGTGTGCATGACAGATGAAAAGATAAAAGAGAACAATAATTATGAGATTTCATGTTTAGTACAGGCTTTAGATAGACACTTCAATCTCAAACAAGCAATGCAACCAAGAGTTGATAAGAGGTTAAAAAAGAGGTTATTACATGCACTCTTGCTCTTGCCTCATTCCAAGTCAGGTGATAGAATGTAACACCTACCTAGATTGGTTTATGAGGCGGTCATTCTTTGGCCGGTTAACTTGGCAGGCTATTCTTTCTCATGTTAGGCCTTCATAATTCTGGATAATAAATTTCATTGTAGATGATCAATTGAAGCCCGAAAATGACAAGATTGGTTCGAGCATGAAGACGAGAGTATTCTTTTATGTACATTGATACATCATCAAGTAGTTTAGGTTTGTGCTCAATGCATTTATATAGTGCAACACCCCGAGTGTTTCAGCTTTTTACCTTGTTCTTAAATTACCCTGTACATTGCAAAGAAATTAAATCAGATGATCTAGCGTTTCATTACATGTTTCCAGTTAATGGTTGTCTCCTTCATGTAAACGATTTATCATAGCTGGTCTCACAAGGCAGAAGGTTTCCCTCAAACTCTCTCAGCTCTTTATAAGGCCAAATTAAGTACTACTCTCATTTAGTTTGTATACTAGTATGTGTTCTCACAGCTAACTTCAAGTCAATTGAGATTATAATCTAGTATACCAAATGCAGACTAACAATTAAATTGGACATAAGCCCAATTAACAACCTAGTCCTTTTGTATGAAATTACTCATAGCTAGGCAGTTCTAATTGTACGGTAGAGATAAGTTCTGTAAATGTACTAGTCGATACAGCTAAAGTCATACTGCAAGCAAGAACGCCCAAAAAATTTAAACATACAGTATAACACTAAATTTGAACCAGAATTTCTGAAAGAGCAAAAACTATCCTTTTTGATATTGCATTTGGCCGGTATAACATTTTAATCATGTTGAGGGAGTAGTGTTCCTCGATTTTAATACAGGCATCTAAATCTAGTAGGAAAGAATAGATTAATTCATCTGATCAATTTAATAAACTTACAGTTTTCTGCATGAATGGTAGATAAATAAAACCAGTAGGCATATACCAGCTGAGGTTGTAAAGCATGGAGGAATAAATAAATGAGCCTTAAACAAATAAACATGACGATACTACATTTTTTATGAGCATAGATGAATTGTTGAACGTAAATTTTGTATAGGAGCCACATAATGCTTGTTATCTTTTGTTTGAACAAACACAAGATGCTTAATTAAGATCTGAACTTGGGATCTGTAATGGCGCCTGGCCAGTAGTTAATTCATTATAACCAAAAGGGGTCATATGCTAGTATCACTTTTTCCAAAGATAAATTTATCAATCTAATTAATCTTTTCACTTAATCCGTATCCCTATCATCCTCAAGCCCTTGAGTCGATGATGAATATGGAGTATAAGACCGCAGAGAGCGGATGGTGTGATGAAGGAAGCAAAATATGTTCTTAGACATATGCAAGCTGCTTCAGTTCAAACACACACACACACACATATATAAGAAGATGTACGTAGAGTCGGGTTCAAATGAGAACAATGACCAAATAAGAAAACACGAGAACAACAGAATCACAAGTCGCCCGCACACCCTTGCGTTGACCGTGTTCCGTAGTCACATGTGATTTCAGTGCAAAATCATATGTGACTTGGCCGTTCTCGTGTTTTCTTGTTTTGACCATTTTCTCGTTTGATCTTCTCTTTATGTATGCATGTATGCATCTATATAGCTGCATTCATAAATCCAATTTAAAATAATGACTACCAATCTCTGGCATTGACTCGTGGAATACAAAGGAATGAACCCACAAATTTGAATACAAAGGAACTTTATTAAAGTTCAGTTTGAATTTAAAATATATAGTTTATGTAGCAAAAGTTATCTTGTATCACTTGTTTATCACAAATTATTGAAAAAAAATCCCCTCATCCAATCAACAACAACCACACTGGCCTCACCCACCCACCGTTGGCAGCCATCAGGCATCCCCCCCCCCCCCCCCCCCCCCTTCGACCTCTTCCCGACCTTCTCCCCGGAAACCTTCGCCTCTCCCTTCCCTAGAGACCCACCGCCTCGTCCATCCCCCTACGACCACCATCCATAAGATGTTCGTTGTCATTGTTCTTTTATTCATTTCTGGTTTTTTGGGTATTCATTTGTATAAACAGAATGCCAATGTTTGGCATTGACACAGGGAATAGAAAGAAATGAAATCTCAAACCAAACAAAAAATGGTACAGAAAGTGTGAAGAAGAAATTCTTGAACCTCGATTCAATATAAGAGGTGAATAATGTCCTTATCTTTGACGTAGAAGAAAGGTACCTTTGATGTAGAAGAAAGGTGTGCGTACATCCTACGCTGTAGATCCTACTTTTGAGTGGGATATACCGCGTACATTTTTATTTGGTTTGGTTTTAGGTGCATTAAGGTCTATTAGCTTCTTTGAGGCAGTACATGGAATTTAATGACTGAAACTAAGTCCATCTGCCTACATAGACTTGCTTTTAGGAAATACCCTGAAATTACATCTAAGATAAAGAAACTTTTGGAGACAAACCCAAGTAATCCATTAGGCAACACATAAACAGGATTTCAACTCAAGAAGTCTTGGTTATCATAAGGAATGAACATCAGTATTATATCAATCAATCAAACCAAATGCATGCATGGCCTACCTCAAGCCAAAAGGGCGTATTGAGGATCTTGAAGAGAATATATTCCAATCCATGTGCATGTGAAAACATGATATAATATGCTTACTTTGAAAGGAATCAAAGAACCATCTCCAAATCTGCAAAAAGGTTTTTTCCAAATAAAGCATGGTTGACATTTTGTGTATGTACCAAAACTAAAACTTTGAGCGTGATGTGCAGTAGCAGAGTTGACATTAATGAAATCAATAACAGAGAAAAGAACATGTTCCACAGTATCTTAAGTCAATGATCCAACGAGGCTTCTGCGGAATGATAACTAAGTGGACCTGATAGATACTAAATTAATAAGAATAGGAATAGGCTAGCTTTTTATTGATAGTGGCCCGGTTCGAGAGGGGCAAGGTCTCCGTTTACAAGAAAAGAGAAATATGAGTAACTTTCGATGATAACAATGATAAGCAAGCCTGTTATTTATACTATCCTATTCTTAGAATTAAGTATGGTAACTGCTAAAATCAAGGATGGTAATTGCTCCCTAATTTCTTGGTTAATCATCAATTATTTTGGCCTAGTGGATTTAGCCAATTCCCAAAAATAGAATTCAGCTGCCCCATATTGACTGTTGTGACCCGGTTCCTTTTCCTCGAGTACACCTTCAGTGGGTCTTTATCATTACTTCCCTCCTGGTAAAACGCCTTGTCCTCAAGGCGGAATGCAGGAATTTCTCAGCTACTAGATCATAAGTTTCCCACGTAGCTTCTTCGATGGGGCGATTACACCAAGAGACCAACAGTTCCAAGTTTGGGTGGCCAGCTTCATAAACCCAACGATGAGTGATGACAGAACTTGGTTGCAAGTCAATTTCCCAGTCTTTGGTGATGGGTAATGGTGTAGCTGGTACTGAAGAAAACGAGCCATGGGCAGGTTTAAGCATTGAGACATGGAAGACCAGGTGGATTTTAGCTTCGGATGGTAGTTCCAACTCATAGGCAACTGGGCCAACTGTTCGTTTAATACGATATGGTCCAAAAAACCTTGGGGATAGCTTCTCGTAGCGACGATTGGCCAGACTCTTTTGACGATAAGGTTGAATCTTCAAGAAGACATAGTCACCAACCTGAAACGTGAGTTCCCTTCGCTTCATGTTTGCTTGGTTTTTCATCCGGTCTTGGGCCTTTTGGAGGTTTTGTCGAAGAAGCTTCAACATATCATCCCTATCAATTAATTGTTGTTCCAGTTCTGCATTTTTGGTTTCCCCCACCACGTAAGGAAACAAAGAAGGAGGTTCCCTGCCATAAACAACCGAAAATGGGGTTGTACCGGTGGACGTGTGGTACCCGGTATTGTATGAATATTCGGCCCATGGTAAGAAAGTACTCCATTTGGTTGGTTGTTCGCTGGCGAAGCATCGTAGGTAAGCTTCTAGGCAACGATTTAGCACTTCGGTTTGACCGTCCGTTTGAGGATGGTAACTTGTACTCAATTTTAACTTGGTCTAACTTAATCGGAACAATTCTTGCCAAAAGTTGCTGAGGAAGACAACGTCTCGATCAGAAACGATAGAGCGGGGAAAACCATGTAATCTGATTATCTCTTTGCAAAATACCGTAGCTACTCCTTTGGCCGTGAATGGATGAGACAAACAGAGGAAGTGAGCGTATTTGCTTAGGCGATCCACTACGACTAAGATAGTATCGAAACGGTTTGATGGAGGTAAACCAACGATAAAGTCCATGGATATGTCCTCCCAAATTTGGTTTGGGATGGGTAAGGGCTAAAGCAAACCGGCGGGAGACAGAGTTTGGTATTTCTGTTGTTGGCATATCACACATTGCTGTACAAAAATCCTCACATCCTGCTTCACCTTTGGCCAATAGTATCGAGAGAAAAGACGTTTATAGGTTTTTAAAAAATCCCCATGACCACCGATTGGGGTATCATGTGCTTCTTGTAACAGCTTAAGTCTGAGGGAAGATACCTCTGGTATTACCAAACGCCCTTGGTAAAACAAAAGCTGATTTGCAAGAGAGAAATCAGTGATGGACGAAGGATCCTCATTCAATTTGCTGATCAGGTCGCTTGTAAATGGATCGGTTTGCAACCCAGCTTTGATATCAGCCACCTCAACACAATAAGGGACAATGAGTGTCAGTAATTCTCCTGAGTGGGGTCGACGAGATAAAGGATCAGCCCCCTTGTTCTCTTTTCCGGCTTTGTGAATAATCGAAAAATCATAAGGCATGAGTTTAAGTAGCAATCTTTGCTGCTCGGTAGTGGAAATGCGCTGCTCCAATAAAAACTTCAGGGTATAATGATCGGTGCGGATGAGAAAATGTCGTCCAAGCAGGTAATGACTCCATTTTTGTACCGCCAGGACCAATGCCAGCAGCTCCCTATCGTAAGCCGATTTAAAACGGTTAGATGCGGAGAACCCCTTGCTAAAATAGGCCACATGATGGTCCTCTTGTGATAATATTGCTCCTACGCCATCCGACGAAGCATCACACTCTATAATAAAGGGTTTCGAGAAATCGGGTAATCTCAAAACTGGTGTAGAAAGCAAAGCTTGTTTCAAGTCATTAAAGGCTTTAAGAGCCTCTCCCGACCAACTAAACCCATCCTTCTTGGTCAATGCGGTGAGGGGTCGGGCTATGAGACCGTAATTACGAACAAAGCGCCTATAATACCCGGTCAACCCGAGGAAACCTCTCACTTCCTTTACTGATGAGGGTACGGGCCACGATCCAACTGCTGATATCTTTTCTTCCTCTACACTAACTCCTTTCGAGTTGACCACATGACCAAGGAACACAACTTGTTCTTGCCCAAAGCAGCATTTCGATAATTTGGCAAAAAACTGATTGTCATGAAGTAACTTTAGGGCATGTTCCACATGAAGCTTGTGTTGTTCCATACTTGGGCTGTAAACTAGAATGTCGTCAAAGAACACAAGTATGAAACGCCGTAAGTAAGGACGAAATAGATCGTTCATGATAGCCTGAAATGTGGAGGGAGCATTAGTGAGACCAAAAGGCATGACCTTGAATTCGTAATGACCCGAGTGAGTGCGAAAGGCTGTTTTTTCGATATCAGGGGCGGCCACTCTGATTTGATAATAACCCGATCGCAAATCGAGTTTTGAAAACACCGTAGCACCATACAGTTCATCAAGTAACTCGTCAATATTGGGGATAGGGTATTTATCGGCTATAGTTATCTTGTTAAGGGCCCGGTAATCGATGCACATTCGCCAAGAATTGTCCTTCTTCCTCACTAGTAATACTGGGCTTGAGAAAGGGCCGGTACTCGGTTGTATAAAGCCAGCGGTTATCAACTGTTCCACTTGTTTCTCTATTTCATTTTTTTGGGAATGGGGATAACGGTACGGACGGATGTTAGGCGGGGTGGAGTTTGGCAAAAGTGGGATTGAATGGGTTTGTGATCTAACCGGGGGTAAATGTTGAGGTTCCTCAAAAACAGTGGTGTATTGGGTAAGAATAGGTTGTAGGGGGCTGGTATGCAGGGGGTAACGTCTGGGTCAATAGCTAGATGTTGGAAACTGGATGATTTTTAGGGGCCGGATGTGATGCCCTGTAGTTGGTACCGCTTCCCATCTATTGAGAAGATCATGAACAATTCTTTCCAGTTAGCTTGAACCGTATTTAATGTGGCTAACCATTGAATACCCAGAACTAGATCAGCTCCACCAGGAGAAAAAGGATGGAAATCATGAGTGATCTTGAGGTCATTAATCTGTACTGGAAGATTTTTGTAGATTTGGCCACATCGAATTATAACCCCATTACCGATTTGAACACCGAAAGGCGCTACCGGTTGAGGAACCAGCTTAAGTTCATTCACCAAGACATCAGAAATGAAATTGTGTGTAGAGCCACCATCAACTAAAATTAAAACTTTAGTAGAATGAATCATACCATGGACCTTCATTGTGGTAGGATGTGACTTCCCCAGAGTAGCATGTAAACTGATTTCAGCAGTTTCTTCCTGGTCAGTATCGAGGCTGGTTAGATCTGTTGTAGGTGATTCTTCAACATCCTCATCAGCTTCAAAAACCTTGAGAGTACCGGTTTTAAAACGATGACCCGGTCCATATTTATCGCCACATCTGAAGCATTCCCCTTTTAGGAATCGGTTTTGTTTCTCTGCTTCGGAAATTCGGGAAGTATTTCTTGGTTGGGTTGAGGTTTGGGTTGGGGTGAAAGTTGTTGGTTTGGGATCCGGCTGGGAGGGATTCGAATTTGGGGTCCAAGAAGTACTTTTTCCGGGTCGATGGGGGTGAGTTTAGATTCAAACTCCAGAGCCAGACTCATGGCACTATATACCGTACGGGGCTTGTGAATTCGTACATCGGTTTTTAATTCATCTTTGAGGCCGTTTAGGAATACCCCTAAAAGACAATGATCGGGCCAATTTGAAACCCGAGAGGATCTCTTGACGAACTCCTGCCGGTATTCTTGTACCGAACCAGTTTGTTTAATGCTACAAAGGAACTCATCTGGGTTCTGAAACTCTGCAGGGCCGGGCCAAAGTTTCTGGTAAACGCTTGGACTAATTCTTCCCAAAAAGTGATTGGATGATCGCCAGAGAGCCATGAATAGAGGTCCAAGGCATCCCCTTCTAAGTGCATTGAAGCTATCACCACCTTCTCTGCATCTGGTATTTGATAATACCTGAAATATTTTTCGACATTCAGCAGCCACCCGCGAGGGTCTCTGCTGCTAAAAATCGGGAAATCGATTTTGTTATAGGGTCTATGTTGCTGTCGACTCCTCCAAGGACTTTCCCCCTCACCATTCTTGCTGCTTCTGGATAGTTCTCCTTCCTTCAGAGCTGCTATATCTTCCTTCATCGTTTCAATTGACTCCAATTTCGCGGCTATGGTAGCCAATTGAGCGGCGATGGGATCGGGTGGATTACTGCCATCGCTATTCCGGGTTTGCACCATGTCGATTTCCCGGAAATGGAACCAAATGATAGATACTAAATTAATAAGAATAGGAATAGGCTAGCTTTTTATTGATAGTGGCCCGGTTCGAGAGGGGCAAGGTCTCCGTTTACAAGAAAAGAGAAATATGAGTAACTTTCGATGATAACAATGATAAGCAAGCCTGTTATTTATACTATCCTATTCTTAGAATTAAGTATGGTAACTGCTAAAATCAAGGATGGTAATTGCTCCCTAATTTCTTGGTTAATCATCAATTATTTTGGCCTAGTGGATTTAGCCAATTCCCAAAAATAGAATTCAGCTGCCCCATATTGACTGCTGTGACCCGGTTCCTTTTCCTCGAGTACACCTTCAGTGGGTCTTTATCAGGACCCCTAGTGGATATCTCAGTTAATATTTCAAGGAGGCATCAGATACTTGAAGTCAACTCCCATGCAAGATGTTTGGCCATTGATTGAAAAACATTATTCCTTCTACTCGATCCTCTTCTCGTTCTATAGATATAGATATCATCTAGCAAGTGGATATATTTGTAACACCCTCGAATTGGGAAAGAGCAACTAAATAAAATTTTCAATATCACATCCGAAATAATTGGTAAATTACCTCAAATTACAAACTATGATTGCCTCCAAACATTACATATAAAAAAAACAAGTCTTATAACCAAGACTAAACTTACTTCGGATATCACTAAATCCAAACACAAGTGCTACTCCCAAGGGTAAATGCGGAAACATAACTTAGGCTATTCACCTCTCGAACACTTTACTAGCACACGACCCTTCACACGTGTCACTAGAACTACTCCCAACCTGAGACCTGTTGCACATGCCGACAAATAAAAAGGTTAGGCTAACGCCTAGTGAGTTCAAGAGTTTATAGCATGAATAAATAGTTCTTTGAAAGAAAGTTGGTGTTAGGACACTAAATGTCCTAATTATAAGATAGTTTTGTAAAGGGGTAATTAATAGTAATATGGGCTTGGATATAGTGTAATGGGTTTGGGCTTAACTATGTAACAAGGGGTATATAATGTTTAGTGTGTGTAATTAGGGTTGAGTTTGTCATTGCAATGTAGCCTCCTTGGTGTAGTGTGTGTTCTAGAGAGAGATCCATTCTCTCTCTAGGTTGCTTTCATCTTGAATAATACACCACTTTGATTATCTATCTTCTTGTTACTATCTACATCAATATATGAATCGTTGTCTTGTTTTAAATGGGACTAACAAGTCACGAGTTGAATAGGAATTCGGCTTAAGAGCGTGATTCGGATTTGCTCGAAAGAGGAAACATAATGAAGCATACACTATAAGGTAGGGATTAGAAGAACACCACAAGTAACATTGTCCATCAACTGTAGAAAAATGCTCATCCCCAAAATATCAGAACACCGAATGATGAAAATCCGGAACTTCAATCTTCAAGAAATAGCTGAATGATTATAAGCACTCAAGAGTCTGAATCACAACCAAAGCACCAGAACAATGATTGCAAGCACTCATAATTCTGATTGATCAGGTCAGAAGAATGATTAAGAGCACTCAACGGTCTAGCATCGTCAATCAAAAACTCCAGAATAATGATTGCAAATGCTCAAACGTCTAATCCAATTCAACTAAAGACTGAATTCCAACACCCATCTTCTGAAAATCTTGGCAAACTTGAGCTCCTTTAAGCATTGACAGTTGCAATATGTATGTGACAGCCTAAATATGGGAATGATGTCACACGCGCTTTATGCTAAACACCATGAACAATGCCCCCCTCCTGAGACTAAGCACGGGGGTTCCGCTAACCGGTTAGCGGATTTTTTTATTTTTTTTTAATTGAATGGGTGATTACTAGGGCGAGGATACCATCTTGATCTCCAGAAACAGTCACGATTACACATTTTTAACCCTTTTGTCGCAACACAAACCATGTCACAAACACACACAAGTCGCAATGCAATGAAGTCGCAATGCACTGAAATCGCAATAGCTGAAGTCGCAACAGATGAAGTCGCAATAGATAAAGGTTCACCCAAGTCGCAACTGAAGGTTGCGATTTGGTACTGTTCATAGTGTAATAGATTGCGATTTGGGGCAAGTCGTAATAGACGATTGCGATTTGGAGGCCAAGTCGCAATAGACCATTGCGATTTGGAGGCCAAGTCGCAATAGACCATTGCGATTTGGAGGCCAAGTCGCAATAGACCATTGCGATTTGGAGGCCAAGTCGCAATAGACCATTGCGATTTGGTACTGTTCATCGTGATGTGGATTGCGATATGGGAATGAAGTCGCAATAGGTCACTGCGACTTGGTACTGTTCACACAATGTTCACTGCGATTTCGATGAAGATCCTGATTGCGATTTCGATGAATACATGTTGGTTGCGACATGGATGAAGATTCAAATAATCTTAAGTCGAAACTTCAATACTGATCTGTTTGGGCTGAAAATTGGTACGTAGGTGCGCACTGGCATTCTGGACAACTTTAATACTTCGAGTTTTGTCCAAAAACAACCAGAAATGTGTTTTTCAATCCCAAAACAGTTTGTGTTCAACAAAAATTCGAAAAGTTACTGTTTCATACCAGATTGGGCTGTTGATGATGAATCGTTGTAGAATGATCGTATCGATGATTGATTCCTTCGATTTTGGCTTTGATACCACTTGTTAGTCCCATTTAAAACAAGACAACGATTCATATATTGATGTAGATAGTAACAAGAAGATAGATAATCAAAGTGGTGTATTATTCAAGATGAAAGCAACCTAGAGAGAGAATGGATCTCTCTCTAGAACACACACTACACCAAGGAGGCTACATTGCAATGACAAACTCAACCCTAATTACACACACTAAACATTATATACCCCTTGTTACATAGTTAAGCCCAAGCCCATTACACTATATCCAAGCCCATATTACTATTAATTACCCCTTTACAAAACTATCTTATAATTAGGACATTTAGTGTCCTAACAGTTGGCAATAAAGATTTAGATTTCCAAAAGAGTTTACCAAGGATATAAATGACTCATTTTCAACGCACCCAAAATCCATGAGAAGTATTTCCCAAAAGGTATAAAGCGTTTTCCCAAAATGAATATAATCCAAAACTCATTCAATACGTGAATAAACCTCTAATAGGCAAATCTTTCAAATACGGTTGACAACAATTACTCAACCCATAAATCATGGAAAACCATCCATTTAATAGAATACTTCATTGAAAACATATACGAGCAATACTCACGCAAACGTAAAATGTAATGAAGTTTCAAACACCATACTTATGGAGATAACCTGCTTTATTTAGACTATAATATACATGGAAGGAAATCCAATATTAAAGTCATCCAACCGCAGTCAAACGTATAAGACCAATAATAATAATAGAACTGGGATAATATAAAATCCCAAATAGGTTGACCAACGACGGGGGAGACCCATATCCATTGAGAGTGGAGATCCTTAGTGCCTTCAGCATAAATGCGACACTCTGAGATACCTTAGTGCCTTCAGCATAAATGCGACACTCTGAGATACCTTAGTGCCTTCAGCATAAATGCGACACCTTGAGATACCTTAGTGCCTTCAGCATAAATGCAACACATAGAGATACTCAATCGACCATTACCAACGACTGACTAACATGCCTATGGATCCAATGTAATACAGTCTACAGACAACATGCCTATCCCGGAATGACTCACTCACCCAGGCATGTAAATATCCAAACGTGCAATAACATGCAAAATGGTGCAATAAAAGCAACCCATAAACAAGACCCTACATCGAGCCATTAAAACCGGACCAATGTCCCCATGACTATCCCAGAGTCAAAACCGAGCAAACTACTCAAATACCCATTAGACCCATAATAGCGGTCATCTTAGCATAGAAATGCATTTAATATCAAATAGGTAGCAAGTACCATAAAATCGTTATTAACCCAAAACTCAACACGGGATTAAACATAAAGGGTCCCCCCCCCCCCCCCCCCGAAAGGGTTCATACCCTTACAATTTCCAACATGGTTATTAACACTAAAACGTGCATTCTCCCAAATGGTTTATAGGAATCATTTTTACACATATGATTAAACCATCAAATAGACTCCATTTTGAGTAATAAATCTTTTAAGAGTATAATTATGATTTCTACACATCAAATACTCCAAAATCCCAAATAGGGGTGTTTTACACATTTATGAAGATAAATACTTCAACAATTGATATTTTCAAGTAAAACACACAAACATTTGGAAAATACTATTTTTGGCATGTACAAAGTTTTCACAAAGCAACTTAAACTCACCTTGCTAGATTTAGACTAAATCTAGAATTTCTCCAAACGTAAGCTCCTTTGCATAAACTTGAACCTTCAAGCCAAATCTTCCAAAAACCTATATCCACAATTTCCAACCATAAACATTTATCCCCAAACACTTAGATTCATTTCCCCCAACATATTACACCCAAAATCACCAATAGATCGAAACCCTAATTTCCAAAATAAAGAGAAGAGAAGATTACCTCAACCATCAAGTGATTCCACCAACCAAACACTTCTAATGGTACCAAAATGAGCCTCACACTTCATTTATTCAAGAGGAATGAAAGGTTTAGAAGAGGGTTATGTAAAACCTTAGAAAGTGTAGAAATCTTACCAAAACGAAAGTGAGAAGAAGGGTTCTAACCTCCATCCATAATCCCTTGTTAAGAACCGAGAGAGAAGCTTTGGTTTACAAGATTTATGGCTTTAAGAGCTCCAAAAACGATTTAGAGGGTTAGGGTTTGGTTTGGGAGAGTTTAGAGAGAAATGGGTGGAGTAGAGAATGAAAGGGAAATGAAGTCGTGGGTTTAAAACACCCTGGAACCCGCTCGCGATTGTGACACGGCGAGAGTGACCATGTCACAATCGCCGGGGCACTCTCGCCCGCTACCCAAAATGCCCACCGTGCAAACTCAACGAACGTGACACTTCGAAAGTGACCATGTCACTCTCGCGAGTGTCAAACTCGCTGGACTTGTACCGAGTCCAAACCTGGCCAATTTATCGAGGGATCCAATTAGCATTTAGCGTCCTACCTTCCAATGTGAAACCTTGTCCTTTAATACTTCCAGATAAGTTCATTTACAATTTGAATTAGGATTTCCGGGGTGTTACAATATTCTCCCCAAGATGATGTATGTGATCGAAAGTTGGAAAGATAAGAAAAAGAACAAGAATTAGGTATTTCCATTGGCTATAAATGAGCAGTTTAGGATAACAAGTAACACACACCGAAGTTGATATAGATTTATGAAGAGGGGTTCTTACATGAAGAGAAGAGTGCTCTTGTTTGGTAGCCAAGGATGACTTGCCTCGTGTGAACACATCAAGTTGTTGGCAAGTAGCAGCTTGTTTGGTTCGTTAGGCAGTCACTCCTAGGCTAACTTGACAGGCTCTTCTTGCTCATGTTAGGGCCAGCTCTTCTTCCGTTCAAGAGAAGTAGATGTAAGGCCATCAGTACCCCATCTCTTCTATCTTTCAAAGATTCCACTCCACATCAGCGCCACATCAGCTTTTCTTCCATCCCTCACTCCATCCCTAACGATCCCTAAACATCCGTACCCCATTCCCTCAAACCCCTTTGCCACCTCATTTATTTTAATTCTTTTATTTATACATTTAATTATTTAACAAAATAAAAATATTTATATATATTTTTAATAAATAAAAATAAGATAAATAATAAAAATAAAAATTCATATCATTCATTAAAAAATTAAAAATTACAAAATAAATTTAAAAATCTACTCGTCGTCATTCCAATCATGATATTTTTTAATTTGCTCTTTTCTCTTTAGCGTAGCCATCAAAGCGGGGCCCGAAAGGTGATCATGCGGGGTTATGTAAAACTGGAAGTCTGCATCAAATCGTTTTGCTCGTTCGAGTTCTCGTTCGTGTTCCAACCTTTGAAGTTCGACATCGAGTTTTTTCATTTTGTATTCAATTGCACCATCAAACTTGTCGTTGAACGTCGTCAACAACTGAGTAACACTTTCGTCCGTATTCGTCCCGGACGTATTACTCGTTGATGTTTTTTTTGCCTTGTTTCTCCCGATGGGTCGTTGAATTGTCTCGTCATCGTCATCATCGGAAGTTTGGGTACGTTTTGAACCCCGCGATGAAGTTGTCGTCATCGTTGGAACGGCTCCCCATTTTGGACATTTTTTTAGGATGTCCCAAGCTTGTTCGTGAGTGAAAGCAACGTTATGGCGTGCTACATACCGTTCGTGTGCCGTTCGGGATATATCGGCCTCACTCATCCCGCTTGATCTATTACTGAGCAAGTTGTTGTAGATGCCGCCAAACAAATTAACTCTTTTATTGACGTCGTTGAACTTGCTATTGAGTTGATGGGTTGATCTATAACCTGGTTCACGACCCATGCGAGTAAAGAACAGTTGCCCGATTCGGGCCCAAAAACTTCCTACATTTATGTAAAATAAAGTATAAGAATAATAATAATAATAATAATAAGAATAATAATAATAATAATAATAATAATAATAAGAATAATAATAAGAATAAGAATAAGAATAATAACAGTAAAAATAATTACCACCGCTTTGTGCGTTACCGACCACGGGGTCCTCCGAAACGTCAACCCACGCCGACACTAACGCGAGTTCCTCGGCTTTACTCCACGTTTGTTTGGCGGCTTTCGTTCGTCTCGGATTTGATGGTTCTGGGTTAGATTGTTGTGTCGGGATAAACTGTGGTGAGTTCGGGGTAGAAGGTTGGGTTTCCGGAACAATGTCGTCGTCGAGATTGATTGCGGGTGAAGGAAGATTGTAGTTGGCCGGAGTAAAACCTTGTTCAATCAAACCGGGACGTGTAAATTGGTAAGGAAATTGTTGCGAAAATTGTTGGTGATATTGTTGGGGAAATTGTTGCGGAAATTGTGGCGGAAATTGTTGCGAGAATTGTGGCGGAAATTGTTGCTAGAATTGCGGATGATAACCTTGTTGTGTAAACGCTTGGAAACCAAGCTCTTGATCTTCTTGCGATTGTGGTGTATTCGGTCGGTTACGACGGGATGTAGGTGTTCTGTTTGGATTCATGATGAGAGAGGTGTGAAAAATAAGAGGTTGAGAGAATTTGAGAGAGTTTGAGAGGTGTGAGATTGAGAGAATTTGATAGTGTGAAAAATAAGAGGTGTGAGAAATAAGAGGTGTGAGAAATAAGAGGTTGAGAGGTGTGAGAAATAAGAGGTTGAGGGTTAAATATATAGTGGGAATAAATTGAGAAAAAAAAATTTTTTTTTTAAGAAAGAGCCGTTCAACGGTTATTTTTTAAAAAATTTAATTAAAAAAAAAATTTTTTAAAAAAACCCTCGGGATGGATCGGGATCCCATCCCCGAAAACCATCCCGCCCCGCATGCCCATCCCGAGCCGTAGCCCAACCCCGCTGCCACCTCACCCATCCCGAAGCCCGCTACTGATGGCCTAAGATGAGAATCGGATACCAGAAAAGAAGAGAGGTTCTAACATGAAGTGAACAGCACTTTTCTGGTAGCCAAGGATGACTTGCCACATCCCAATTCAAGGTGGTAGCAAATAACGCGTTGTTTGGTTTTTCAGGCAGTCACTCCTTGGCTAACTTGAAAGGCTCTTCTTTCTCATGATAAGCCTTCTATTCTTGCTTTTTCACGTCAAGAAGGATTTGAACAATATGTTCCTCTAGGTTGATACATTCTTCATTTGTCCATACATACAAAAACCATAAGCCATCATTAGGTTAGAGTTACTCGTATGCATTTCTAACATTAGACAACTAAACTGAAATCTTTTTGAGATTATTTTTTTTATTTTAGGCTTAGCTTAGCTTTCCGACATTTGTTAACATGATAAAAGGGTGTCATAGATTGTAATGTCATAAGATGGCTAGCAATAGTTTGCATGACAGGGATGAAAAGATAAAGAACAAGAATTATGAGATTTCATGTTTAGTATTGGCTATACACTTCCATTCTCTAAATTTTCTCTATTTTACGGAACAATAGAAAGAACTTCTTGCCTTGTTTGTATTAAAATAGAGAACAAAAACCTCGTTTTCTCCGCCGGTCCTTCTTTCCCTGAGACCGACCCCCCGGGTTTCCTGGCAACCCATCGCCTCCATTCTATGCTATAATTTTGACCAAGGTTTACAATTGTTAATATTTTGCAAATAAAAAAAACATATTTAAGCCATTTTCGTCTTTTGTCGATCGCTTTGGTATAAATGATATCGAATTAAAACTTGGTCATCTCATTTGATGTGTTTATAGTTATGTGACTAAGGGACTCTTGACAAACTTAGTTGGATGGCCTTTTTGATGATCCCTTTCGAAAATAAGTTGGGTTATATTCGTTTATATAGTTATCCTACGACTGTGGTTTCTGTCATCATTTTTAGTTAATGAGATCCACTATTAATTATCTTCATCTTTTCTTAATATATCTAAACATTAAAAACAGAAGAAAATAAAAATTATTACTAAGGGTAAAAAGTAACAGGAATACCTTATTAAAAGGAATAGTAGTATCATTGTTGAAAAATTCTCTTTGTATCTTGCTCTTTCCACCTCATTGAAAGCTCCAATATTATCATCTGTATCAGGCCAAAAGAATATATTCACTTAATCAGCATCACCTTTTACTATTCCATTGTTATCCATATCTGGCAAAATGAAGAGAACTTAACATAGACTCAGTCTGTTTCAATGTATGATAACATAAGTTTCTTTATTTTCATTTGTGGTTTTTTGGGTATTAGTATACAAAAACGGCCAATGTTTGGCATTGACTCAAGGAATGTCTGCCCCTTGGATAGAGGAAGGGTCAAGGGTGTGCTTATATCGTATACCAGCAGGCATATACTAGCAGGCATAAACTTTATAAGACATGATGTTAGAGAGTATGCTGATATGTATTTCCAACTGTATAGTTCAAGTCATTTGACATGATCATTTACTAAACTAAGCATAAAGTAAGATATCAAATTCATATATTGAGCTCAATGACTTGTTCTTTTTTGTGAAACTATTAATATCTATTACCTTTTTTGTTATAAATATGGTAGCGGACATTTAAATCATGTTGAGGGAGTAGCGTTTGTGGATTATAAACTAAACTGGAAGCTAGCGAGATCTAGTAGAGAAGATTAGACTAAATCATCTTATCTATTCTGTATGGCTAGTAATTATGATGCAAAAATTATGTATCTATCTTGTTATTTTCACCCAATCTATAACTCTATTATCCATCTAGTAATTTAATAAACTTACAGTTGTTTGCATGAATAGTGGATAAATAAAACCAGCAGGCATATACTAGCTGAGGTTGTAAAGCATGGAGGAATAAAAAATGAGCCTTAAACAAATAAACATGAAGATAGTACATTTGAGCATATATGAATTGTTGAATGTAAATTCTGTATAGGAGCCACATAATGCTTGTTATCTTGTTTGAACAAACACAAGATGCTTAAGATCAGAACTTGGGATCTGCAGTGGCGCCCGGTAGGAACTTCATTTTAACCAAAAGGGGTCATATGCTAGTATCAGGTTTTCCAAAGATAAATTATCTATCTAATTAATCTATTCACTTAATCCGTATCCCTATCATCAGTACCTCAAGCTCTTGAGTTGATGATGGAGATGGAATATCAGACTGCACCGCAGAGAGCAAAATATGTTCTTCAGTTCAAACACACACACACGTATATATATATATGTATATATATATATATATATATATATATGTACGTAGAGTAGGGTTCAAATGAGAAAACTGGCCAAATAAGAAAACACGAGAACAACCGAATCACAAGTCGCCCGCACACCCCTGTGTTGACCGTGTTCAGTAGTCACATGTGATTTCAGTGCAAAATCATATGTTACTTGGCTGTTCTCATGTTTTCTTATTTGACCATTTTCTCGTTTGATTTTCTCTCTATGTATGTATGTATGTATGTATGTATGTATGTATGCATCTATATAGCTGCATTCATAAATCCAACTTAAAATAATGACTACCAATCTCTGGCATTGACTCCTGGAATACAAAGAAATGGATCCACCCACAAATTTGAATACAAAGGACCTTTACTAAAGTTCAATTTGAATTTAACATATATAGTTTATGTAGCAAGAGTTATCTTGTATCACTTGTTTATCACAAATTATTGGAAAAAAATTCCCCTCATCCAATCAACAACAACCACACTGGCCTCACCCACCCAACGTTGGCAGCCATCGAGCATCCCCCCCCCCCTCTTGACCTCTTCCCGCCCTTCTCCCCGGAAACCTTCGCCTTGCCCTCCCCTAGAGACCCATCACACATCCCCCTACGACCACCATCCGTAAGATTTTCTTTGCCATTGTTCTTTTCTATAATTTTGACCACTTAAATTAGAGGTATTTTCGTCTTTTTTATCATTTATAAATGATACTAAACTAAAAGTGGATCGCTCAATATTTTTAGAGTTATGCAACTTTGGTACATTTTAAACTGTTAGACTTTGGTAATTCGTGGGTCTCCCCCTTCTCATTCATAAGTATTTATAACAATACAAGTTACACTTAGGTACCACCGACTATGCTAAGTATCTAAATATAATACATAATAGGATAATATAGACTAATACACCCCCGCAGTCTAAGGTGGAGGATCCCGTAAGCTTAGGCTGGATCTAAAATCATCAAAAAGAACTCGTGGTAGGCCTTTAGTGAAGATGTCTGAAAAGTTGTGCCGAGACGGTACATGAAGGACTCGAACTTGACCACGTTGCACTTTCTCGCGAACAAAGTGAATATCCACCTCCACGTGTTTTGTCCGTTGATGTTGAACCGGATTGCCTGACAAGTAAATAGCACTGATGTTGTCTGTATAAACGAGAGAAGCACGTCTGATAGGGCAGTGTAGTTCGAGAAGGAGATTACGGATCCAACATATCTCGGCCACAACATTGGCCACCCCTCTGTATTCAGCTTCAGCACTGGAACGTGAAACGACTGACTGTCTTTTGGAAGACCAGGAGATGAGGTTGTCGCCAAAGAAGATGCAATACCCGGATGTGGACCGTCTAGTATCCGGACAACCTGCCCAATCAGCGTCTGTATAAGCTATAAGAGTAGAGAGAGGGGATGCCCTCATCATAACACCCATATTAATAGTTCCCTTTACGTATCTCAGAATCCTCTTTAACGCATGAAGATGACCCGTCCGGGGGGCATGCATGTACATGCATATCTGCTGCACCGCATAAGAAATATCGGGTCTGGTGAACGTCAAGTATTGCAACGCACCTGCCAGACTCCGATATGTGGTGGGATCGTTAAGAAGGTCTCCAGACGTGGCTCCAAGCTTACCGGCGGTGTCAACCGGGGTGAGGACCGGATTACAGTCATTCATCTTGGCACGATCTAGTATTTCCTGAGCATATCTAGCCTGAGATAAGAATAGACCATCCGATGACCGCTGTACCGATATACCCAGAAAATAAGATAGAGGACCCAAATCTTTCATGGCAAATTCTTTAGACAAGTGAGTCAGGAAGTGTGCCTTCAGTGCCGGAGACGAAGTAACGAGAATAATGTCATCCACATATAGAAGAATATAAGCCACATCACGTCCCTGATGGTGGATGAATAAAGAGTGATCACTCGAGCTGAGTCGAAAACCCAACTGAGTGACGTAGTCTGTAAACCGCTGGTACCAGGCTCGCGGTGCTTGTTTAAGACCATACAGTGATTTCTTCAGACGACAAATATGATTAGGAAAGTTAGGATCCCGAAACCCCGGTGGCTGATGCATGAAGACAGTCTCATGTAGATTACCGTGCAAAAATGCATTCTTAACATCAAGTTGAGAGATATCCCAGTGATGATGTAAGGCAATAGTAAGAACTGTCCGTATGGTTGTTGGCTTAACCACTGGGCTAAAGGTGTCTGAACAATCGACCCCCACCTGTTGAGTTCTGCCATCCCCAACTAACCTCGCTTTATAGCGTTCCAAAGTCCCATCTGATTTCAACTTTTGTTTATAAATCCACATGCACCGAATTATGTTCATGTTAGGGTGCCGAGGTACAAGTTCCCATGTCTTATTATCAATAAGAGCAGAAAACTCTTCCGTCATTGCTTGGTTCCAAATAGGACTAGATAAGGCATCGGTTAGGTTTTTGGGGAGCGGTTCAATGTTAGAAGAAGTGTGTAAGGAGAACGGGGTTTTGGGTTTGGAATTACCGGTCATGCTACGGGTATGCATTGTTCTAGTAGGTGGAGGCGGTGGTGGTGGATTGGTAGGGGAAGCCGAAGTAGAAGGAGGAGTGGTGGATTTAGGGGAATCGGTAGGGGAAGGTTGGGGTGGTGAGCCGTTTGTGGCAGGAGGTGGTGGCTCAGAAGAAGGACCGGGCTGTGTTGGTTGGACAGAGGGATCGGGTGGGGCTGTGTGCTTTTGGCGTAACCTTGAGTAGGTCTGACCAAAGCGGGAGGGGGTTTGGGGTGGGTGGGGTTTCGTAGGTGTAGAGGGAACAGTGGGTGGGGAGGTAGTAAGGTGAGGGTGATGGCGAATGGATGGGTGTTGATCGTTGTCGATGTTCTTGTGAAGGAATTCGTAAGACGGAGAGGGTGTGGTGGAACGAAACGGAAAGATGGTTTCGTCAAAGAGTACATGACGGGAGATGGTGATCTTTTTACTTGACATATCAAGACATAGGTACCCGCGATGATTTGGAGGGTAACCAAGGAAAACGCAAGGAGAAGAGCGGTTTTGGAGTTTGTTTATGGAGGAGGACGGGAGGAGAGGGTAGCAAAGGCACCCGAAGGTGCGAAGATGAGAGTAGGTAGGGGATGTACGGTAAAGAAGGTGTGTGGGAGTAAGATTTGCTTTTGTTTTAGAGGGTAAAATGTTGATTATATAGGTGGCCATGGCAAGGGCATGGTGCCAAAAGGAAGGTGGGAGAGAGGAGTGAGTGAGAAGGGTTCGAATAATGTTATTGATTGAGCGTATTTTACGTTCCGCTTTACCGTTTTGTGAAGAGGTGTAGGGACATGAAAACCGAAATTGCATTCCGTTTTGTTGACAAAAATTGTGAAACAAATGGTTGTTGTATTCAGTCCCATTATCGCACTGGAAGGTTTTTATAGATCGTTCAAATTGAGTGCGAATGAGATTATGAAATTGCAAGAAGGTTGAGTAAACAGCAGATTTATTCGATAATGGGTAAGTCCATAGGAAATTACTATAATCGTCCAAAAACAATATGTAATACCGATGGCCACTCGTACTAGGAACGGGTGACGTCCATAGATCGCTATGAATCATGTCAAAAGGCAAAACAGTAGTAGATAAAGAATCATGAAAGGGTAGCTTAATGTGTTTGCCAAATACACAAGATTGACACAAACGTTTATTATTCAAACTGGAAACAGAAATTGAGTTTTGCTTATTTAAAAAACGTAATAAAGAGGCGCCCGGGTGACCCAATCTTTGATGCCAACGGTCTTGAGAGAGAGCAGCAAAAGTGGATGGAGAAGGGAAGTTGGCCGTTGGAAGAGATAGCGGATAGAGGTCCCCGGAGCTGTTTCATCTAAGGATAGGGAGCTTGGTCTTGAAATCCTTCACAAGAAAACCATAACGATCGAATTCAATGGAAACATCATTATCAGTAGTTAAACGTCTGACGGAAACAAGGTTTTTAATTAAAGATTGAGAGACAAGGATATTGGGTAGTTTTAAAGGTGGGTAGGGTGGTGAGAGGGTCGTGTGGCCTATACCGGATGTCCGTATATGGGAACCATTACCAACGACAATTGGAGTTAAGCTACCATTATTAACATAAGAGAAGAGCATACCTGGCGAGTGCGACATATGGTTGGTGGCCCCCGTATCCATGTACCAGTTTTGATCCGGATTCAACGTCATAGTATGTAAAGCGTGTTCAATGTTTGTCGGAGCAAACGAGTAGTCTGATGAAGCATATGTTGCCGAAGGTCTCGGGCCAAGAATTCCAGGTGCAGCCCTTGAAGGGGGTCTCGGCTGAGGTGCAGTGGGGTACGGGCAGGGAGGCGCTGCCCACGGTGAGTACGACCATGGACTGTTTTGCTGCATCCATGGTGGTATAGGAGAGTACCCGGTGGAATTATAATAGGAGTAGGTGTTCCTGCCTCGAGACCGTCCACGCCCACGGCCTCGGCCACCACGACCACGGCCACGAGTGTTGTCTTGTCCGCGGTTAAGGGACCTGTTAGGAGGCTGATCTGGTTGCACCGCATCGGTAGTAGAGGCCGGCTGAGCTGAGGACAACCCGGCGGCGTGAAGGGCAGTAGGGGAGGCAGCCGCACGTTTCGCTTTGCTTCCTTCTTCGAGAACAAGTTTGGAGCGGGCAGAGGTGAAAGAAGGAAGGACGTCCGCTTGTTGTAGGACAGTTGCAAAGTTGTCATATTCTGGACTCAACCCGGCAATCAACTGTAGGACAAGGGTTTGATCGGTAACTGGGGCATCCACATTAGCCAATTGATCGGCGAGGTGTTTCAACTCCTGACAGTATGCTGAGGCAGTAGTAAAAGAGGACTGCTTGGTATTGGAGAACTTGTTTTGAAGATGTAGTGCACGTGTAGGTTTGCTGTCCAGAAAAAGTCGCTCAAGAGCGGACCATGCGGATGCGGCTGTATTATCGACCTTGAGAATAGTGGTGAGAAGGTCGGTAGAGATGGTGCTGTAAAGCCATTGTAAGACGATGGCATCCAGACGTTTCCATTCTTCATCATGGTCGGATGCGGTTGTATTAGGCGGAATTATGTGATCAAGAACCCGACAAACTGTGCACTGGACTTTAAACAAGGCAACCCAGGAATTGTAGTTGCTATCATCGGCTGTGAGGGTAATGGGGATTTGATTTCTGATGTTGGTAACAGTGGTGGCGGGGTGGAGAGATTGTGCAACTGGTGTTTCGGTGGGTTTATCACCGGCTGCCATGGAGGAACAGCCGAGGGATAGAAAGTGAAGAGAGAGGAGACAGTGGCTGCGATCAAGAAAAGGAAGATCGCAGGGTTCGGGAGAAGGATCGGAGGGGGGGGGCGGAGGAAAGGTAGGGCCGGCTAGGGTACCCAGACTCGTGATACCATGTTAGACTTTGGTAATTCGTGGGTCTCCCCCTTCTCATTCATAAGTATTTATAACAATACAAGTTACACTTAGGTACCACCGACTATGCTAAGTATCTAAATATAATACATAATAGGATAATATAGACTAATATAAACAAAAAGTTGAACTTCCTTCTTGATATTTATCCCTTTCGAAAATAAGTTAGTTTATATTTGTAAATACAATTTTCCTACTATAGTGGTTTCTGTCATCAATTTAAATTAATGAGACCCGCTATTATCATCGTCTTTTCTTAATCTATATAAACAAAAACATGACACAAATAAGAAAATGTTACCAAGGGTATAAGGAAACAGGTCTAATACCTTCTTAGAAGGAATAGTAGTCATCAATAGCTCCATTATCATCTATATCAGGAAAAAAGAATATATATTCATTTGATCCACATCAGTTTTAGTACTCTATTGTTATCCATATCTGGCAAAAAGAAGATAACGGTGCCTTTGTCTGTTTTGATGGGCTGAAAACATAAATTTCTTTTTTTTCATTTGTAGGTTTTTTGGGTATTCATTCGTATAAACAGAATGCCAATGTTTGGCATTGACTCAGGGAATACAAAGAAATGGGCTCCCAAAATAAACAAAAAAGTGTACAGAAAGTGTGAAGAAGAAATTTCTTTTTTTTCATTTGTAGTTTTTTTGGGTATTCATTCGTATAAACAGAATGCCAATGTTTGGCATTGACTCAGGGAATACAAAGAAATGGACTCCCAAAATAAACAAAAAAGTGTACAGAAAGTGTGAAGAAGAAATTATTGAACCTCAATTCAATATAAGAGGTGCATAAAAGTCTTCCCTTTGACATGAGGAAAGGTGTGCGTACATCCTATCCTCCAAATCCTACTTTTGGTTTGGTTTTAGGTACATAAATTAAGGTCTATTAGCTTCTTTGAGGCAGTACTTGGAATTTAATGACTGAATCAAAGTCCATCTGCCTACATATACTTGCTTTTAGAAAATACCCCGAAATTACATCTAAGAGAAAGAAACTTTTGGAGACAAACCCTAGCAATCCATAGGCAAAACATAAACAGGGATTTCAACTCAAGAAATCTTGGCTATCATAAGGAATGAACATCAGATTATATCAATCAATCAAACCAAATGCATGCATGGCCTACCTCAAACCAAAAGGGCACATTGAGGATCTTGAAGAGAATATATTCCAATCCATGTGCATGAGAATATAATATGCTTACTTTGAACGAAATCAAAGCACCATCACCAAATCTGCAAAAAGGTTTTTTCCATATAAAGCATGGTTGACAATTTGTGTATGTACCAAAACTCAAACTTTGAGCCTGATATGTAGTAGCAGAGTTGACATTAATGGAATCAATAGCAGAGAAAAGAACATGTTCCACAGTATCTTAAGTCAATGATCCAACGAGGCTTTCTGTGGAATGATAACTAAATCAACCAGTAGTGGATATCTCGGTTAATATTTCAAGGAGGCATCAGATAGTTGAAGTCAACTCCCATGCAAGATTTTTGGCCATTGATTGAAAAACATTATTCCTTCTACTTGATCCTCTTTTCCTTCTATAGATATAGATTTCGTCTAGCAAGTGGATATATTCCCCCCAAGATGGTGTATGTGATCGAAAATTGGAAATAGAAGAAAAAGAACAAGAATTAGGTGTTCCCACTATAAATAGGCAGTTTACGATAACAAGTATCACACACCGAAGCCGATAACAGATTATGAAGAGGGGTTCTTACATGAAGATAAGAGTACTCTTGTTTAGTAGCCAAGGATGACTTGCCTCGTGTGAACACATCAAGTTGTTGGAAAGTAGCACCTTGTTTGGTTCGTTAGGCAGTCACTCCTAGGCTAATTTGACAGGCTCTTCTTGCTCATGTTAGGCCACCTCTTCTTCCGTTCAAGAGAAGTAGAAAAGAAGAGAGGTTCTAACATGAAGATAAGAGCACTTTTCTGGTAGCCAAGGATGACTTGCCACACCCCAATTCAAGGTGGTACCGTGGTAGCAAATAACGCCCTGTTTGGTTTATCAGACAGTCACTCCTTGGCTAACTTGAAAGGCTCTTCTTTCTCATGCTAAGCCTTCTCTCTTGCTTTTTCACGTCTAGAAGGATTTGAACAATTTGTTCCTCTAGGTTGCTACATTCTTCATCTTGTCCGTACATAAAAACCATAAGCCATCAGTAGGTTTGAGTTTACTCCTATGCATTTCTAACATTAGACAACTAAACTGAAATATTTTTGAGATTATTTTTTAATTTTAGGCTTAGCTTAGCTTCCCGACGTTTGTTAACATGATAAAAGTGTGTCGTAGATTATAATGTCATAAGTTTTTGCTAGCAATAGTTTGCATGACAGAGATGAAAAGATAAAAAGAACAAGAATTGTGAGATTTCATGTTTAGTATTGGCTATAGATAGGCACCTTCATTCAAACAAGCAATGCAAATCAAAGAGTTGATAAGACAATAAGAAGAGAGGTTCTTGCATGCACTCTTGCTCAGTAGACAAGGATGGCATGCCTCATTCCAAGTCTGGTGATAGAATGTAACACCTTGTTTGGTTTATCAGGCAATCATTCCTTGGATAACTTGGCAGGCTCTTCTTTTGTATGTTAGGCCTTAATTTCTTGATAAAAAAATTAAAGGTAGATGATCAATAGAAGCAAGAAATGACAAGATTGATCCTAACATGAAGACAAGTGTACTCTTTATTCTACTATTTGCAAGGCAAGCCGGTTACGGTTAGTGGACACAATATAATTAGTTATTGTAACCTAGTGTTTCACTTTTTACCTTCGCTCCTGGTTAGACTTTTGCATTGTAAAGCACTCGAATTCTAAGGTTACATTACATGTTCTAAATGGTATATGCTTTTTATTTTCTATATTAAGAACATTGAGTTGTGCCCGGTTGAGTAATGAGTTAAATAGCTTTGCCAATTAGAGGTTTCATGATGAATCCAACACTCAAATGGATATCACTCGCTGTTTCTAAACTAAAAATTAAGTTTAAAACAAACAAACATTAATTCGGAAGGTGCATCAAAATTGAAGAAAAAATGGGGATCAATGGGGTTCATTCCTAACAAAAACTGATTAGTAAAACCAAACAAAAATAGGAATCACGAGGAGGGTTAACCAATCTTTTGAGGCATTGACATTTCACTTTAGCTTTCACAAGTCCAATAACCAACATGTTGTGAATCATGCAAACACCCAAATGATAACAAAATCAAATGTACCTAGCATGTTTGTCTAATAAGTTCCCTAATATCAGAGAAGATACTTGCAGTTTCTAAATGTAGATACCGATTTGCCAAGATAAATAAATGAATTGTGGTTAGAACAAAGAGGCAAAAAAGAAGATAAGATGCCATCCATGATCTCTTGAAAATTGAAGACAAAACAAGCCAAACTGCAAATTGTACACATGCCTGTGAAAAGTGAGGGTGGCAAATATGGAATAAACATGGCCGAATCTATATATTCTTTTTTGGGATGACCGATTAAGACATCGGCTTAGCGAATAAGCCAAGTACAAACAGACATGTATGTTGACCAAATAAGCCATACAGCCTATTGAGCCCATTAAGCCATTACCACGAACACCCGCCCCTAAGTTTTTAAAATCCCAGAATGCTACATTATCATACCGAATCCCTTTTAACACAACTGCATAGAACAAAAAAGAAAAAAAACACGGCCCCCGGAAATGAACATCAAACACTTGACAATTTTTAATGGATAAAATTTATAAAGAGAAGGTATTCGCCACCCTCCGGAGTGAGTAAGATTAAATTATAAAAGTTATATATCTAATATACTTTTTGGTCCAAAATAAAGAATATGCTCACTTGAAATTAATGTTGATACTAAACATAAAGGCTTTAGAGAACTTCTTTAACCACACTAAAAGTTAGAGTGACTAACAGTGTGCTTAGATTTGACTAAATATCCAACTCAAACTTGTATTTTGAAATTTAGTTTTCTGAATAAAAAATAAAGTTCAGACAGGGGAGATTTCAAAAGATTGAACCGTGTTTAGATGCCTACAAAGAAGTTGCATGATTCTGTTCAAGATGCGGGATTTAAGAGCAAAAGGCAAAAAGAACAGAATGATCATCGGATTAGTGCATTAGATCAATTAAGCAAACCAAATACATGCACTTGCATGCCCATTGAGGTCTTGAAGTGCATATATTCCAATCCATGTGCATGAAAAAACGTGATAGAATGCTTTGCCTTTACCTAGAAAAGAATCGAAGAACCATCACCAAATATTGTCAGGATCGATTCTTAACAAGAATTAAACTTCTTAGAAACAGAATTTAGAGAATCTTGCGGAATAGAACTCTAAATCAATTAAAGAACAATCAATAGAATTCAACACACTGTATATATCAAACTGTTTTACTCACAAGCTTTACACCAAACCTCAATCTTGATGAACAAATCTCACCAAGACGACTTCTACTTCTCTAGAAATAGGATCTATGATCTTGAGGTTAATTCTCTCTGAATGGCTAAACAAACTTTGTAAAAACTGTTCTCTCTTTGATGTATCGTGTATCTTCTGTCTTCTATTCTAATAGCTATCAATACTATTTATACAAAAGTAATTACAAGATAACTATCAAAAGTAAATTGATCTTCTGAATCTTCGTTAAACATATCTTGATCAATTCCTTCTTTGTCTCCAAAAGTATCGCATACCAAACTTATCAAGTCAGCAGTATTAACAATGATTTGGCTCAGCAGCATTAACGACCTTCAGCAGTATTAACCTTCACAGTCTTCTAGCAGTAGTATCTCAGCTCAGCAGTACTAACCATGTCTTGCAGTAGTAATTTGGTCTAGCAGTACTAACCGTGTCTAGCAGTAGTAACTTCGTCTAGCAGTAGTAACTTGGTCTAGCAGTACTAACCTTGTCTAGCAGTAGTAATTTGGTCTAGCAGTACTAACCATGTATACGCAGTAGTAATTTGGTCTAGCAGTACTAACCTTGTCTAGCAGTAGTAACCTTGACTAGCAGTAGTAATGAAGAACTGGCAGTAGTAAAATTGTCTTGGCAGTACTAACCATACTTAGCATATCTTCAGTTCCCAACAATCTCCCCCTAACTTGACTTTTAGGAAAAGAAGTCAAGTTCTTCAGATGATGCTTCCAAAACCTAATCATATAAGCATAGATCAGGACTTAAACCTAGACTCTGATTTGCAATCCTTCTTACCAAGAATCTTCCCATAGCAGAGTCTTTGTTGCAGACCAATTTTACATGTAACATCCCGTTCAGTCTTTTCATGCAGTGTTTGTAGATTTCATCCACCAGATAATACTCCTGATATGTGTTGTCAATTGATATAACATACACTCCACAATTTTCATAGAGCATCCAGTGGGTTACTGCTTGAAAAGGTCTTGCTGTTATGTGCTGAACTACTTCTGGTCTGAACATTAGGCATAGGTATTCTAACACCATCTTTGTGATAGACATACCTCTTTCTGTCAACATGTTACCATAGATCTGCATGCCTACTTTGAACATCTCTTCCAAGTCAGATCTTGAGCATCTTCTTATAACTTGTCCCCATGTTCTGTAGACTTCAAACTGCCCATCAGCTCTCTTGAGTCTGATATACTCCTTTCTCTCATCTATCAAAGTATCCCAGTGACTGATTTCAGGAGGTTTTGAATCTAATGGAGTCACTTTGATTGGTTCAGTATCAACCATAGTGATGTACAAGTCACATTGTTCATTGCTAAGTGATTGTGCATTACTGGATTGACCTGTCTTACTATCTCCTTGTCCTTCATCCTTGGCAACTTCTTCCTTTTCTTTCTCTTCTACCACTGGTTTCTCAACAGGTTCTACTATTTGCTTCTTTACACACTTCTTTTTAATAGCCACAGACTTTGTTCTCTTTCTGCTGAAAACCATCTTTGCATCCTTAGGTTCTTCCTGTTTCTTGGCAGTTGGAGATGTATCATGTTTGGCTTTGATTAAAGCCTCTACAACCTCCACTTCTTCTACTGTAAGCTTCTCTGTTACTGTTTCAGCTTCTGTTTCTGTTACTGCTTTCTTTGAAGATTGAGCAGCATTAACTGTTTCTGCTGCTTGCTTAGAGTCAGCAGCATTAACAGTTTCTGCTGCTACTTCAGTTTCAGGCTCTTTCTCTGTTACTGCTGCTTTCAAGATTTCTGTTACTACTTCTTGTATGATTTCTGCTGCTTCATGAACATTTGCAGCATTAACAGTTTCTGCTTCTTTTTCAGTTACTGCTTCTTTTGGAACTTCAGTTACTGCTGCTTTTTCTGTTTGGCCTTCAGCAGCATTAACTGTTTCTGCTGCTTGTTCAAACTCAGCAGCATTAACAGTTTCTGCTGCTGTGGTTTCTGCTGCTGTTGTAGTTTCTGCTTCTTTAACAAGCTCTTCCACCTTTTCTGTCTCCCCCTTATTCTGTGCACTGGAATCCCCCTTAAACTGTGCATTATCCATTTCCATCTCAGTATCCATCTGAACTGTCTCCCCCTCAACTTGTAGACCCTTCATATTCAGTTCTGCTTCTGATTCTGACTCTGACTCCCCCTTTTTGGGAGCATCATCAGTTGGAATTCTTCTTCTCAGCACAAATCTTGCCTTTTTCTTTCTGTGCAACAACTTGGTGACCATCTTCTTGAGCTTCTCAATTTGAGACTGTTGGTAGGTGACCACAGTCTTCAGTTGCTCAATCTCCTTCTTCTGTGCCATAACATCCAAGTTGACATTTCCAAGGGTTTCCATCAATTCATCATAGTTATATCTATACTCGCCTTGTTTAGAAGTTTTTACCTTCTTTAAAGGATCACTGGAAGTAGCCATCAATTCCTCTTTGTTATGTCTATCCTCACCCTTTTTAGAAGTTTTTACCTTCTTTAAGGGATCTTTGGAAGTTTTAGCAGAAGCCTTCTGTCTAGCAGAAGCACTAACTGCCCCCTTGGTTTCTTGGCACCTGGGTCCTCCTAATGATTTCTCATTTAGAGTTGCCATGGGGAAGGTCTTATTTATGTTACCACTGTCCTTCTCTGTGCTAGCAGAAGTAGTGGCAGCCTTGGCACCCATATGCTCATCCTTCTCCTTAGAGAGCACCTTCTTGGGGTTGGGAGACACCCCTGTGGTTTCCCTGTTGATATTCTCAATTGGAGAATGCTCCAACTGAGGGCTTAAAGGCTTAGGGCTCTGAGTAGGTACATCAAGGGAAGGAACCTTGTGCACCTTTCTTCTTTGAAACTTGTTGGATAACACAGGAGTGGGCTTTTGAAGTATGTGCTGAGGGATATTTATAGTGAGTGAAGGTAGGGTGTGGCCATCAGTGGGATGATCTAATGAGGGCCTTGATCCTGATGCCATACCTTCAGAGGGGTGGGACACAACCATCATTGTAGAGAACAATGGTGTGTCAACTCCTTCCGAGTCCCTAGGAATTCTTCTCATATTTGAGAAAACCTTCCCTTTAGGGGGTTTGGGTACATATACCTCAGTAAACTGAGGTAAGTCCATCAATTCCTTGTTAATAACTTCTTGCACAAACCTTGGATACATGTAAAAGCTCTTTTTGGATTCCAAGTTTGATACAAGATCATTAAAGATCATAGCTGAAAAATTGTACTTTCTGGCAGTGGATAAGCAGACCAAGGCATATGCAATGGGACTGCTGAACTCACTCCATCCAGTAGTTTTCTTGGAAATACAGTGCATCAGGGTATGAACAAGAAATCTCCATTGGTTGAAAAATTTTGACTTGTAGAATTTAAAAACACCAATGGGACCTTCATACCCCATTCTTTGTAAAGTCGAATATAGGTCATCAGAAGATAGAGAGGTTATACCTGAGGCATCATCTAAGTGAAGAGAGATGCGAATAACCTCCTCTGTGACTTTCAAGGGTTTATCACAAACCCTTGTTCGAATGGTTTTCTGCCCTTCTTCGAAACTAACAGTGGCATTCTCCCAAAATTGCGTCTGATGTTCGATATAGATGGTTGGGCTCACCGTTAGGGCATAAGAGATGTGCGAGGATTTAAGAAAATCGACGATATCGTGGAATCCCGCAGCTTGTTTCGGCTTCTGAAGCATGGCTATTTCATTGTGCTCATCAACAAACTCCATGATTCCTGAGGATTCTTGAAAGAAAAACACAAATATTCTGGGGAGAATAGGTTAGAACGAGAGAGAAGAAGTTAATGCGAAGAGTCGTTATGAACTTTGGCGGGAAAACAGGGGTATTTATTGCAGTATTTGCCCTAGATTTTCAAAAGCAGTATTAACGACATAAGCAGTATTAACTACTGAGCAGTATTAACTGCAAGGCAGTATTAACTACACAGCAGTATTAACTACCGAGCAGTATTAACTACCAAGCAGTATTAACTACCAAGCAGTATTAACTACCTAGCAGTATTAACTACCTAGCAGCATTAACTACCAAGCAGTATTAACTACATATGCAGTATTGACTACACAAGCAGTATTAACTACACAAGCAGTATTAACTGTGCACTAGCAGTATTAACTACTGAGCAGTATTAACTGCAAAGAAGTATTAACCACACCTGCAGTATTAACTGCAAAGCAGTATTAACTGCAAGGGCAGTATTAACTGCAAGGGCAGTATTAACTACTTAGCACACTGGCAGTAGTAACTCTGCACAAGCAGTAGTAACGCTTCACAGGCAGTAGTAACTACACTTACACTTTTCTGCACTTGGTAATCTGAGGGAAACAGAGGATCCTGAGAAAGAAGGTTAGTAGCACCAAATATGTGAAGAAATACAGGTATAAAAACAGAAAGTCATAAATTTATTCTAGGTTGATCATGCCCACACTTGTTACCAAAAAGGTGAATCTACCCAAATCAAAAGCTTTTGTGAATAGATCAGCAAACTGGTCATTTGTATGAACTTTAGCAACCTGAATTAATTTCTTTTCATTGCAATCTCTTATAAAGTGATACCTTATCTCTATATGCTTTGTTTTTGAGTGTTTGACTGGATTATTAACAATGCTAATAGCACTGTTGTTATCAATGAAGATTGGAGTGTGAAGAAATGTTACCCCATAGTCCAACATCTGATTCTGAATCCATAGAACCTGAGAGCAGCAGCTTGCAGCAGCTATGTACTCAGCCTCTGTGGTAGATAAGGACACTGTGGTTTGTTTCTTACACTGCCAAGATACTAGTCTTGTACCCAAAAACTGACATCCACCTGAAGTAGACTTCCTATCCATGTTGGCTCCACCCAAATCACTATCTGAATATGCAAGCAAGTCAAAAGAGGATTCATGAGGATACCAGAGACCTAATCTAGGTTGCCCTTTTAAGTATCTGAATATTCTCTTGACAGCATGAAGGTGTGATTGCTTAGGAGAAACCTGAAATCTGGCACAAACACAGACTGAAAACATAATATCTGGTCTAGAGGCTGTGAGATACATGAGAGATCCAATCATTGATCTGTAATGATGGACATCCACATCCTCCCCCTCAAGATCTGCAGTGATCTGTTTATGTGTTTCCATTGGAGTGCTTGCTGGCTTTGAGTCTGATAAACCAAACTTGTCCAGGATGTCTTTCACATACTTGGATTGGCTAATAAAAATCCCATCTTTCCTCTGTTTTACCTGAAGCCCAAGAAAGAATGTAAGTTCTCCCATGGAACTCATCTTGAAGCTTTTGTGCATCAATTCTTCAAACTCTTTACACATTTGATCATTGGTGGATCCAAAGATGATGTCATCCACATAGATCTGAACAAGTAATGTACCTCTCTTTCTCCTCTTGATAAACAGGGTCTTGTCAATTACTCCTTTTTCAAAGTCATTTTTCAAGAGATAGGTAGACAGAGTGTCATACCATGCTCTTGGAGCTTGATGCAAACCATAAAGAGCCTTCTTCAGCTTGTATACTCTGTCAGGGTGCAATGGATTCTCAAATCCAGGGGGTTGACAGACATATACTTCTTCCTCAATACTTCCATACAAAAATGCACTTTTGACATCCATTTGGTACACTTTGAACTTCATGTATGAGGCATAGGCTAGAAATAACCTGATTGCTTCAATCCTTGCCACAGGAGCAAAGACTTCCTCATAATCTATTCCTTCTTCCTGAGTGTACCCTTGTGCAACCAGTCTAGCTTTGTTTCTGATCACAATCCCTCTGTCATCCTTCTTGTTCCTGAAAATCCACTTGGTGCCAATTGCTCTATGACCTTTTGGAAGGTCTACCAAGTCCCAAACATCCTGTAATTTGAACTGTAGCAGCTCCTCTTGCATTGCCTCTATCCATCTTGGGTCTTTCATAGCATCATAAGCCTTTTTGGGCTCAATCTGGGACAGAAAGCAAGTAAGAACAGTGTTAACTGTATTTTGCTGCTCTTGCAACTCTTGGAGTCTGCTTTGCTTTCTAGTCATCATGGGAGATGCAATATCTCCAATCACCAACTCAGGAGGATGATTTTTCTGAGTTCTTGTTGGATGACCAGCTTCATCTTGTATGTTCTCATCCAGATTTGACTCATTTAATTCTGGATTTGTTTCTGCTTCTTCAGTCACCTCAGATTCTCTGGAATTTGGACCTGAAGACTGATTTTCCTCTGCTCTCCTCTCTTCTTCATTCTGAATAGGTTCAGTCTCCTCTTGGTGTTCACAGAATTCAACAGGATCAATGGAAGGGAGTGGAAATATCACAGATTGAATTCTGTGTTCTGATGATGGTGTATCCCTTTGTCCTGCATATACATCACTACTGAAACCCAAAGAATTAGTGAGTGAATCAATGTCAAATAGCCAATTAGGACCTGAACCAATAGGATTTGGTGTGTTCTCATTGCATTTGACATTGTCACTTTCTTCAATTATTCTAGAAGAGGTATTAAAAACTCTGTAGGCCTTACTTTGAGATGAATACCCAACAAGAAAACCATCATCTGTTTTGCTATCAAACTTGCCTAAGTGAGATTTGGTATTGAGAATAGTACAAGGACATCCAAATGGTTTGAAAAAATCCAATATATGGTTTCCTTTTATGGAAAAGCTCATAAGGTGTCTTGTTTTTAGGCTTTACAACTAAAACTCTGTTTTGAACATAGCAGGCAGTATTAACTGCTTCTGCCCAAAAAGTAATTGGTAACTTTGAATCAGCTAACAGAGATCTAGCAGCCTCAATCAGTGTCCTATTCCTTCTCTCAGCAACACCATTTTGTTGTGGAGTCCTAGGAGCACTGTATTGTCTCTCAATTCCTTTTTCTTCACAAAAGGTGTTTAGATCAAAAAATTTAAACTCAGTTCCATTATCTGATCTAATGACTTTCACTCTTTGATTTGATTGGTTTTCAATTTTGAGAATAAAAGATTTGATCAGTCCACTTGTCTCATCTTTAGTTCTCAGAAAATATACCCAAGTAAATCTAGAATAATCATCAACAATAACTAAGCAGTATGATTTCTTGCCAATACTCATCACATTGGTAGGACCAAACAGATCCATATGTAACAGTTGAAGAGGATTTGAGATAGTGTTTATCTCTTTGGTCTTATGAGAAGTTTTGTGTTGTTTGCCTTTGAGACAAGCAACACAATGATCATCACATGAATAGACTTTGGATGGCAAACCTCTTACAAGGTTATTCTTAACAAGTTTATTCATTGTTTTAAAGTTCATGTGACACATCCTTCTGTGCCAAAGTGATGATTCATCCAAAGAAGCTTTTGAAACTAAACAATTTAGGGATGAATCAGATGATACACTTTCCAAATCTAAACAATAAACATTATCCTTCCTAGGAGTTCTCAGAAGTATCATGTTTTCATCAACCACTTTGTATCCAGGAGCAAGGATAATACATTCAGAATCAGTAAACAATATGCTATGCTTCTTGTCACAAACCTGTGATACACTTAACAGGTTGTATCTCAATTGTTCAACATAGTACTGTCAGGATCGATTCTTAACAAGAATTAAACTTCTTAGAAACAGAATTTAGAGAATCTTGCGGAATAGAACTCTAAATCAATTAATGAACAATCAATAGAAATTCAATACACTGTATATATCAAACTGAATTACTCACAAGTTTTACACCAAACCTCAATCTTGTTGAACAGACTCAACAAGACGATTTCTACTTCTCTAGAAATAGGATCTATGATCTTGAGGTTAATTCACTCTTGAATGAATATCAAATTCTATTTCACTCGTATAATTTTCGTCTATCTCTCTCTATTCTAATAGCTATCTATCAATACTATTTATACAAAAGTAATTACAAGATAACTATCAAAAGTAAATTGATCTTCTGAATCTTCGTTAAACATATCTTGATCAATTCCTTATTTGTCTCCAAAAGCATCGCATACCAAACTTATCAACTCAGCAGTATTAACAATGATTTGGCTCAGCAGCATTAATGATGATTTGGCTCAGCAGCATTAACAACCTTCAGCAGTATTAACCTTCACAGTCTTCAAGCAGTAGTAACTCAGCTCAGCAGTACTAACCATGTCTAGCAGTAGTAATTTGGTCTAGCAGCACTAACTTCGTCTAGCAGTAGTAACTTGGTCTAGCAGTACTAACTTCGTCTAGCAGTAGTAATCTTGCCCAGCAGTAGTAACGAAGACCTGGCAGTAGTAATGTAGACTTAGCAGTACTAACCATACTTGGCATATCTTCAGTGCCCAACAATCTCCTCCTAACTTGACTTTTAGGAAAAGAAGTCAAGTTCTTCAGATGATGCTTCCAAAACTTAGTCATCATGTACACACAGATTAGGACTTAAACCTAGACTCTGATTGAGAATCCTTTTTACCAAGAATCTACCCATTGCTGAATCCTTGTTGCAGGTCAGCTTAGCATGTAACATTCCTTGCAGCCTCTTCATGCTGTGATTGTATATTTCATCCACCAGATAGTATTCTTGAGTTGCAGAGTCAAGGGAGATGACATATACTCCACAGTTTTTGTTGGTGCAAGTGTACCACATCTCTATATATTTATATATATTTATTTTGATGATTACAAACACACCGCATTATTGTTTATCTAACAATTCTATCCAAGTGTACAGTTGTTGAAGAACACGAAGTTTTTATCTGAAGGGTTCAAGACGGAAGTGTTTACGTCGTCATCATTGTTTATAACTAATAATGATAAACACCCTAAAATAATATACCACTTGGATATTTCTAAAAACCTTTTAAATAATATTTTAAAAGAAATTTTGGTTCTAGAAGTATCTGCCATGCGTACTGTTTCTGCAACCACTTTCTGACGCAGGTATACCGCGAAGGTAGAGCCGGTATACCGCGGGTACATATTGGCCGGTATACCGCGGGTGTTCAGCCGGTATACCGCGGCAGGCTCCGTGTGCATCTCTGATTGGTTGCAAGTACTTTTTCTGACGGCGGTATACCGCGAGTCCTAGCCGGTATACCGCGGGTACGTTTTCCAGAAGTCAACTTTGCATGAGAGCCGTTGTGTGTCAGTGTCCTTTTTACTGCACGGTATACCGCGTCCATTTGGCGGTATACCGCGCCTCATATTTCCGTTGGAGATGCTGATATATAAAGAAGCATGCTGGTGATGAAGAAGGTAGACCATACCAACAGCAACATCAACAATCCAAACTCTCAGCTCTCTCACTCTCACTTATTTTATATATATATATTTTATAAAACATTTTTTTATAAAATATCCAAGTGTGAGATATTATACAAGAGTGATTACCCATTGTGAGTTATACTCCTCTTGTAAGTATTTGAATAACGGGTGTGTGATCCTGTTTATCTCATAGCAGAGGCTTGAGAAACTATTACAAATTCCTTTGTATTTGGTTTGTGTTCTACCGTAAAGAATACATTTATTGGATCGTGTCGAGAAGTGTCTCGGCTGCTGGTTTATCACAGTTGGTGGTAAATCAGTAAATCTCCGTGTCAAGTATCTCTATCCTTTATCTCTTTATTTATTCCGCTGTGCATTTTAATTATATCTGTTTATATAATTGTTGTATATTTATTATTTGTATACTCTGATTTATTTATACTGTTTCTGTACTGTATTTATTTATAAAAGAATTTTTGAAAGTAAAAGATTTAAATACAACCTTACCCCCCCCTAGGTTGTCTAACATTTGGTATCAGAGCAGGGCTTTCAAAAATTATCTGTTTAAATTTTTAAAGTTATTTCTTTAATTCTTTTAAATGGCTCAACAAACTAATTTTGTGTTTTCAAAACCCCCTTTGATAGATACTGAAAAGTTTGGCATTTGGGCCGAGCTATTTGAATGTCACGTTCGTGGCAAAAGTCAAAAAATTTGGGATATTATAGAAAATGGGAATTTTAGACCAACCAAAGTTGAAAATGATCTTATTGTTGATAAACCCATAAAAGATTGGACTCCCGCTGAAGAATCTCATTATTGTTTAAATTTTGAAGCTAAAAATATATTATATGCTGCTTTAACCTCTGATGAAATTGAAAGAGTTTATACTTATAAAACTGCTAATCAAATCTGGCAAAGCTTGAGCGACACTCATCGTGGAAATACTCAAGTTAAAAGCTCTAAAATAAATATTCTTGTTCATGATTATGAATTATTTGAAATGTCAAAAGATGAGTCAATCGACTCAATGTTTAAACGTTTTAACCTCATTATGACTACTTTGAAGGGATTAGGTCGTACTTATCCTAATGAGGATTATGTAAGGAAAATTCTTCGAGCACTTCCTTCGGAGTGGATGGCAAAAATCACATCCTTGGAAGACTCCCGAGATCTCGCAACTATGAAGCTCGATGATCTCATCGGCAATCTTAAAGTGCACGAAATTGCACTAAGAAGAAATCAAGTCCGGGAGCAAGTCAAAAAGAAATCCATAGCTTTAAAAGTCATTGCCTCAAAAGAAGAGGAAAAGGAAGAGGAGGAAGAAGCTAGCTCATCCGATGACGAACCCGAAAATCTTGACGATTTAGTCAAGTTGGTAAGAAAACTTTCTAAACTTTTATCTAACAAAAAGTTTGCCAAAAATGATAGGTTTCAAGAAAATGGAGACTACCGTCGTGGTGGTAAAAACCAAAGTCGCAACGTCCACAAAAGTGAAGACAAAAATGACGAATCTAGCGACGATGAAAAAGCCAATAAAAAGAAAGGCTTTTGCTATGTGTGTGGCGACAAGGATCACTATGCGAGTGTGTGTCCGAAACGAGCAAAACAAATCAACACACCAAAAGCTTTAGTTGGAGGCGCGATGAGCGCAAGCATAAATGAGGCCAAAAATTTTTGTTTCATGGCCGACCATGATAATGAGGTATCTTCATCATATTCTTCTAAAAATAATTGTGATAATTATTATAGTGACGATGAAAATAATCTTGACAAATTATATAAATCATTTCATGATATGGCCGCTCTTGCAAATAGGTATAAAGATGAAATCTCTAATTTAAAAGAAACCGTATCCGCATATAAAAAAGAAATAGATGACGGTAAACAAAAATCTGCTTATGATTTAGATGTTATCACTAAATTAGAAAATAAATTAAGTGAAAAAGATATTTGTAAATCTTGTGTTATTTTAAATGATAAAATTGCGTGCTTAAATAAAAAGACACATGAAGATATTACATGTACAAAATGCGAGTCTCTTGAAAATGATAATGCATGTTTAAAAGCTAAATGCGATTTATATGAAAAAGATAATCTGTTAGCTAATGCATTTCAAAATAGCAATGATAAAGTGCTTAAAATGCTAAATATATCAAATCGTATAAATTGCCGAAAAGGCATTGGTTCAAATACGTGTATTGAAAAATGTGATTGTATGCCAATTAAAAAGGTTTTTGAAAAACCTAAATTTGTTGTTAAAAATAAAACGCAAAAACCTCCGTATGTTCCTAAAATGAATTATGTGAATTATATGTCGAGAAAATCACATGCGTTTATGTATAATAATAAGTTTGCGAATCCTAAGAAAAATGTTAATCCGCATACTTCTTTTTACGTCTATGATAAATACGATCGTAAAATAAAAATGGTTAGAAAATGGATTCCGAAAGGAATGTTTAATGTTGATAATCCCGGTGGGATGCGTTTGTGGTTTTAAACCATTTATATGGCTTTGTATGTTTGTCGTGTTTGTTTTATGTCGACAACATATTTTTTGCAGTTTATGTTTTATACTAACTGTTAAAAGGACCCATAAGAAAAGGGTACCACGAAATATTTTCTTTGCCTTTTGTAGGTGTTTCCTGACGAGGATATAATACGTGTTTCCTGACGAGGATATAATACGTGTTTCCTGACGAGGATATAATACGTGGTTTCCTGACGAGGATATAATACGTGGTTTCCTGGCGAGGTTATAATACGTGGTTTCCTGGCGAGGTTATAATACGTGGTTTCCTGGCGAGGTTATAATACGTGGTTACCTGCCGAGGTTATAATACGTGGTTACCTGCCGAGGTTATAATACGTGGTTACCTGCCGAGGTTATAATACGTGGTTACCTGCCGAGGTTATAATACGTGGTTACCTGCCGAGGTCATAATACGTGGTTACCTGACGAGGTCATAATACGTGGTTTTTTTTTTATCACATAAAATTAACCGAAAATTGAAGCCTTAAGATCCGTTTTGGTGCAAGTGTTTCGTATTGGTTTGTATATCTTTGTCTCTATTGCTTTTTGCATTTTATTTTATCCCTCAAATTTTATAAAATCAAATTGATATCGTTATTAATTTGAGGGGGAGCGTTTTAGCTCTTTTACCCATGAGTTTATGCTCTCTCAATTATATGCATATTTTGAGGGGGAGCATCTCTCGAGGGGGAGCATACCGTCTTTCTTAACCCTTTTTGCTTCGACAAACGGGGGAGAGAAACCGCATATGCTCTTGCTTAGCGGTTGTGTTTGTCATCATCAAAAAGGGGGAGATTGTTGGTGCAAGTGTACCACATCTCTATATATTTATATATATTTATTTTGATGATTACAAACACACCGCATTATTGTTTATCTAACAATTCTATCCAAGTGTACAGTTGTTGAAGAACACGAAGTTTTTATCTGAAGGGTTCAAGACGGAAGTGTTTACGTCGTCATCATTGTTTATAACTAATAATGATAAACACCCTAAAATAATATACCACTTGGATATTTCTAAAAACCTTTTAAATAATATTTTAAAAGAAATTTTGGTTCTAGAAGTATCTGCCATGCGTACTGTTTCTGCAACCACTTTCTGACGCAGGTATACCGCGAAGGTAGAGCCGGTATACCGCGGGTACATATTGGCCGGTATACCGCGGGTGTTCAGCCGGTATACCGCGGCAGGCTCCGTGTGCATCTCTGATTGGTTGCAAGTACTTTTTCTGACGGCGGTATACCGCGAGTCCTAGCCGGTATACCGCGGGTACGTTTTCCAGAAGTCAACTTTGCATGAGAGCCGTTGTGTGTCAGTGTCCTTTTTACTGCACGGTATACCGCGTCCATTTGGCGGTATACCGCGCCTCATATTTCCGTTGGAGATGCTGATATATAAAGAAGCATGCTGGTGATGAAGAAGGTAGACCATACCAACAGCAACATCAACAATCCAAACTCTCAGCTCTCTCACTCTCACTTATTTTATATATATATATTTTATAAAACATTTTTTTATAAAATATCCAAGTGTGAGATATTATACAAGAGTGATTACCCATTGTGAGTTATACTCCTCTTGTAAGTATTTGAATAACGGGTGTGTGATCCTGTTTATCTCATAGCAGAGGCTTGAGAAACTATTACAAATTCCTTTGTATTTGGTTTGTGTTCTACCGTAAAGAATACATTTATTGGATCGTGTCGAGAAGTGTCTCGGCTGCTGGTTTATCACAGTTGGTGGTAAATCAGTAAATCTCCGTGTCAAGTATCTCTATCCTTTATCTCTTTATTTATTCCGCTGTGCATTTTAATTATATCTGTTTATATAATTGTTGTATATTTATTATTTGTATACTCTGATTTATTTATACTGTTTCTGTACTGTATTTATTTATAAAAGAATTTTTGAAAGTAAAAGATTTAAATACAACCTTACCCCCCCCCCTAGGTTGTCTAACAGTTTTCATAGAGCATCCAGTTGGTAATGGCTTGAAACTGTGTGTTTAACCTATGCTGAACTGCTTCAGGTTTGAACATTTGGCACAAGAATTCAAGTACCATTTTAGAGATTGACATCCCTTGCTCAGTCAGCATGTTTTCATATATCTTCATCCCAACTTTGAACATCTCTTCTAAGTCTGATCTTGAGCAAGTTCTGACAATTTTTCCCCAAGTAGAAAAGACTTCAAATTTTCCATCTGCTCTTTTTATCCTAATGAACTCCTTTCTACCATCTTTCAAAGTGTCCCAAAAGATGATTTCAGGAGCCTTAGATGATATTGGTTCAGCCTGAAGTGGAATTGGGTTAGAGTCAACACTAGTAATGTACAAATCACATTGGGCATCCTTTTGTGATTGCACATTGCTTGATTGCCCTGATGGAGTTGCCACTTCTTCTTCAGCAACTTTTGGATCAGATTTTTCTTTCACTGTTTCCTCCTGGGCCTCTTCTGCAGATGACTCCACCCTTGGCTTCTTTTCATTTTTCTTCTTTGAAGTTATGGGCTGGGTTCTTGGTCTTTTCTTTGACATCATCTTGGTTCTTTTAAGAGTTTTAACAGCTTCAGGAGTTGGTTCAGCTGCTTTAAGTTTTTCAGCAGCAATAACCATTTCTGCTGCTATGGCTGTTACTGCTTCTCTTAGAACATGTAATGATGCTGCTTCAATACTGTTCTTCACAATCCAGTATATTTCTTCATCTATTTCAGCTTGAGTTGTAGTTACTGCTTCCTGCTCAGTTTCTGCTGCTTTGTCTGTTTGGCCTTCAGCAGTATTAACTGTTTCTGCTGCTTGTTCAAACTCAGCAGCATTAACAGTTTCTGCTGCTGTGGTTTCTGCTGCTGTGGTTTCTGCTGCTGTGGTTTCTGCTGCTTTAACACACTCTTCCCCCTTTTCTGTCTCCCCCTTATTCTGTGCACTGGACTCCCCCTTAAACTGTGCATAATCCATTCCCATCTCATTCTCCATGTGAACTGTCTCCCCCTCAATTTGTGGACCCTTCATTTTCAGTTCTGCTTCTGACTCTGACTCCCCCTTTTTGGGAGCATCATCAGTTGAAGTTCTTCTTCTCAGCACAAATCGTGCCTTTTTCCTTTTGTGCAGCAACTTGGTGACCATCTTTTTGAGCTTCTCAATTTGAGACTGTTGGTAGGTGACCACAGTCTTCAGTTGCTCAATCTCCTTCTTTTGTGCCATAACTTCCAAGTTGATATTCCCTATGGTTTCCATCAATTCCTCATAGTTATATCTATCCTCACCTTGTTTAGAAGTGTTTACCTTCTTTAAAGGATCACAGGAAGTTTTAGCAGAAGCCTTCTGCCTAGCAGAAGCACTACCTGCCCCCTTGGTTTCTTGGCACCTGGGTCCTCCTAATGATTTCTCATTTAGAGTTGCCATGGGGAAGGTCTTATTTATGTTACCACTGTCCTTCTCTGTGCTAGCAGAAGTAGTGGCAGCCTTAGCACCCATATGGTCATCCTTCTCCTTAGAGACCACCTTCTTGGGGTTGGGAGACACCCCTGTGGTTTCCCTGTTGATATTCTCAATTGGAGAATGCTCCAACTGAGGGCTTAAAGGCTTAGGGCTCTGAGTAGGTACATCAAGGGAAGGAACCTTGTGCACCTTTCTTCTTTGAAACCTTTTGGTGATTGTGGGAGTGGGTTGTTCAAGAATGGACTGAGGGATGTCTTTTGAGATGGAAGGTTGGGATTGGTCATCAGTGGGTTGATCTAATGAGGGCCTTGATCCTGATGCCATACCTTCAGAGGGGTGGGACACAACCATCATTGTAGAGAACAATGGTGTGTCAACTCCTTCCGAGTCCCTAGGAAGTCTTTTCATATTTGAAAAAACCTTCCCTTTAGGGGATTTGGGTACATATACCTCAGTAAACTGAGGTAAGTCCATCAATTCCTTGTTAAGAACTTCTTGCACAAACCTTGGATACATGAAAAAGCTCTTTTTGGATTCCAAGTTTGATACAAGATCATTAAAGATCATTGCTGAAAAATTGTACTTTCTGGCAGTGGATAAGCAGACCAAGGCATATGCAATGGGACTGCTGAACTCACTCCATCCAGTAGTTTTCTTGGAAATACAGTGCATCAGGGTATGAACAAGAAATCTCCATTGGTTGAAAAATTTTGACTTGTAGAATTTGAAAACACCAATGGGACCTTCATACCCCATTCTTTGTAAAGTAGAAAAGAGTTCTTCATTAGGAATAGATGATATACCTGAAGCATCATTCAACTGAAGAGAGATGCGAATAACCTCTTCAGTGACTTTCAAGGGTTTATCACAAACCCTTGTTCGAATGGTTTTCTGCCCTTCTTCGAAACTAACAGTGGCATTCTCCCAAAATTGTGTCTGGTGTTCGATATAGATTGTTGGGCTCACCGTTAGGGCATAGGAGATGTGCGAGGATTTGAGAAAATCGACTATATCGTGGAATCCCGCAGCTTGTTTCGGCTTCTGAAGCATGGCTATTTCATTGTGCTCATCCACAAACTCCGTGATTCCTGAGGATTCTTGAAAGAAAAACACAAAGATTCTGGGGAGACTAGGTTAGAACGAGAGAGAAGAAGTAAATGCGAAGAGTCGTTATGAACATTGGCGGGCAAACAGGGGTATTTATATGCCCTAGATTATCAAAAGCAGTATTAACGACATAAGCAGTATTAACTGCTGAGCAGTATTAACTGCAAGGCAGTATTAACTACACAGCAGTATTAACTACCAAGCAGTATTAACTACCAAGCAGTATTAACTACCTAGCAGTATTAACTACCTAGCAGTATTAACTGCACTAGCAGTATTAACTGCACTAGCAGTATTAACTACTGAGCAGTATTAACTACAGAGCAGTATTAACTACTGAGCAGTATTAACTACACTAGCAGTATTAACTACTGAGCAGTATTAACTGCAAAGCAGTATTAACTACACAAGCAGTATTAACTACTGAGCAGTATTAACTACTGAGCAGTATTAACTGCACAAGCAGTATTAACTACTAGAACACAGGCAGTAGTAACTCTGCACTGTGCATCACTTGTCAAATCCTCAAATGTCAACTTACACATCACTTTTACCACTTCTCTTACCTTCTGCAGGATTATTTTCAAAAGTAGCATGTCCTCCATCAATTCATTGGAAATATTGAAGGCAGGCCATGTTACCTGTCATATGCCTAGAGCAACCACTGTCAACATGCCAAATGCTTCTCCCCATAAGCTGTTGGCTGCCCTGCACATCTGATAAATCAATTAGTTTTTGTTAGGGACCCAAGCCATAGTGGTCTTGGGTCTCCCTTGATCATCAAAATACTTACATTCTGTTTTGATGAGCTTGTCAAAGTGAGGAACATCAGTGCTTGAGTACTTTGTTTTGATGATAGGTCTAGAAGCAGTACTAACTGATGTAGAAGTGCTAACTTTGGCAGCACTAACATTGCTTCCAGAAGTACTAGCCTTCTCAGCAGTATTAACTAACTTAGCAGTACTAACACTAGAAGCAGTATTAATTGTTGAAGAAGTACTAACTGTGTTAGCAGTACTAACACTGCTAGTAACATTATTGCTTCCTGCAGTACTAACATTGTTAGCAGTACTAACTGAGTTGGCAGTATTATCATTAGTACCTTTAGGCATCCATACTCTAACACTTTCTGTTTCTGCCTTTTTCATGTGGCTTATGGTTTTAACTTGTTTCTTTGCCATAACTTTCCTCACAGACTTTTTATATCCCCCACTCTTTCTGTAACCAGCAGGTTTTTGAAAATATCTTTGAGCATTAAACCTTTGGTTAACTGGATTGAAATAACAGTGTTTGGCTAAGTGATTTAGCTTACCACAGATGAAGCAAGGTTTTGGCCTGTTGATTCTGTTCAGGTCAACTCCTTGTCTCATAGCCCACTGGTTATTCCAGTTCCTTTGATTTCCCCTCTGATTATCATGTTTTTGGGGCTTGAGCTCTTGAGATTTCTTACAAGAACAATGTTTACAGGTATTGGGAGCCACAATTGTGGTCTGTTTGTAATGGACTCCCTTTTCCTTTTCAGTCCTTTTGATCTCAGTGTTCTTGACACATGGACTCTCACATTCCTCATCAGAGTCTACTTTGTCAGTCTCATCCTCCACAACTATTTCTTTTTCACAAGGATCTATATTAATCTTTAATTCAGGTTCCTTTCTATCCTTGGTCTCTAACAAATCAGACTTAGGAGGTATGTAGTTGTTATTGTAGGGTGGAGGTGTGGTATTGTACCCTATCCCTACTTTCATCTTGTCATGGATTTGTGCTTTAATGATGGTGTCCATGGTTTTAGAAGCACAGGTAAACTTTTCAACATCAAGTTTAACCTTTTTAAGTTCTTCTTTTAACTTCTCATTCTCCTCCCCAGACACTTTCAGCTTAATCTCATACTCATTCTTCTCCCACTTCCAATAGTTAGTATCATAGGAGTGTTGAAGTTCATTAGCTTGAAAAGCTCTAATTTGTTCCTCAAACCTTTCTACAATCCTAACATAATCTTTCACATCTTTCTCTAGCCTCTTAAGGTTATCACACATACCCTGATTGTGATCCCTATATCTTTTAACAGCATCAATGCAAGCTTGAGAACAGAGTTTAGATTGTACCTCAGTGGGAATATCAGATACTTCTGCCATAAGAGCTTGATTCTGACAGGCTTCCTCAGCTTGATCACTCCAATCAAATCCCATTCCTTGTTGAGAAACATGGGCTTGAGAGGAGCTTCTGTTTTGGTTTCCATTTGGAGCCTGTTGATGTGATCCTCCATAACACTCAACCTTGGACTGGTCAAAGCCTTCACCATCTTCTCCAATCTTTCCTTCATTACATGGGCCATTTTCTATGATGTCCCATATTGCATAATTAGTAAGAAGAATGTACTGCTTGATTCTCAGTTTCCACATGTCCAATTTATTGGGTTTGAGCATGGGAACCTTTGAAACAAGAGTACTGTGAGAATCCATTGAATTGTCCATAGCTTCTAAGATACCAATGCTCTGATACCACTTGTCAGGATCGATTCTTAACAAGAATTAAACTTCTTAGAAACAGAATTTAGAGAATCTTGCGGAATAGAACTCTAAATCAATTAATGAACAATCAATAGAAATTCAATACACTGTATATATCAAACTGAATTACTCACAAGTTTTACACCAAACCTCAATCTTGTTGAACAGGCTCAACAAGACGATTTCTACTTCTCTAGAAATAGGATCTATGATCTTGAGGTTAATTCACTCTTGAATGAATATCAAATTCTATTTCACTCGTATAATTTTCGTCTATCTCTCTCTATTCTAATAGCTATCTATCAATACTATTTATACAAAAGTAATTACAAGATAACTATCAAAAGTAAATTGATCTTCTGAATCTTCGTTAAACATATCTTGATCAATTCCTTATTTGTCTCCAAAAGCATCGCATACCAAACTTATCAACTCAGCAGTATTAACAATGATTTGGCTCAGCAGCATTAATGATGATTTGGCTCAGCAGCATTAACAACCTTCAGCAGTATTAACCTTCACAGTCTTCAAGCAGTAGTAACTCAGCTCAGCAGTACTAACCATGTCTAGCAGTAGTAATTTGGTCTAGCAGCACTAACTTCGTCTAGCAGTAGTAACTTGGTCTAGCAGTACTAACTTCGTCTAGCAGTAGTAATCTTGCCCAGCAGTAGTAACGAAGACCTGGCAGTAGTAATGTAGAATTAGCAGTACTAACCATACTTGGCATATCTTCAGTTCCCAACAAGTACACATCTTCAAAGGTCATCTTACCCTTTGAAACATCACCCTTACCACTTATCTTTCCACCAGCAGGATTATCCCCAAATGCAACATGTCCTCCATCAATCTTTTTGAAATTTTTGAGGCAGGCCATGTTACCTGTCATGTGCCTGGAGCAACCACTATCAACATGCCAAATGCTCTTCCCCTTGAGCTGTTGGTTGCCCTGCACATCAAGATAAATCAGTTAGTTTTATTGGGAACCCAAGCCGAAGTGGTCTTGGGTCTCCCTTGCTCATCAAAGTACTTGCACTTGGTTTTGATGAGATTTTCAAATTTAGGTACTGCGGTACTGGAGTACTTTGTCAAAATTATTGGTGTAGCAGCACTAGCAGCAGTATTAACCTCAGAAGTACTAACAGTGCTAGCAGTACTAATACTGGGAGCAGCAGTATTGTTAGCAGCAGTATCAGCAGTACTAACAGAGGTAGCAGTATTAACAGAGTTAATACTGCTAGCAGCAGTACTATCTGAAGAAGAAGCACTAAAAGTATTAGCAGCACTAACATTGGACTGATTACTAGCAGTATTAACACTGCTAGCAGCACTAACTTTGGAATGATTACTAGCAGTATTAACACTGCTAGCAGCACCAACTTTTGAAGCAGTACTAACAGTGTTAGCAGTACTAACACTGCTAGCAGCAGTATTGTTTTTAGTGTCTTTTGGAACCCACATAGTACCACATTCCTTTTCAGCCGTTTTCTTTATGTGGCTTTTGGGTTTATCTTGTTTCTTTGCCACATTTTTCTTTGCAGACTTTTTATAGCCACCATTCTTTCTGTAACCACCAGGTTTTTGAAAAGATCTTTGAGCATTAAACCTTTGGTTAACAGGATTGAAATAACAGTGTTTGGCTAAATGATTTAGCTTACCACAGATGAAACAAGGTTTTGGCCTGTTAATTCTGTTCAGATCAACTCCTTGTCTCATAGCCCACTGGTTATTCCAGTTCCTTTGATTTCCCCTCTGATTATCATGTTTTTGGGGCTTGTTCTCTTTAGATTTCCTGCAAGAACACTGTTTACAAGTATTAGAGTTCACAACTTTGGGCTGTGTGGAATGAACTCCCTTTTCCTTTTCAGTCCTTTTGATCTCAGTGTTCTTAACACATGGACTTTCAGATTCCTCATCAGAGTCTACTTTGTCAGTCTCATCCTCAACAACTACTATTTCTTCACAAGGATCTATATTAATCTTTAATTCAGGATCCTTCCTATCCTTGGTCTCTAACAAATCAGACTTAGGAGGTATGTAGTTGTTATTGTAGGGTGGAGGTGTGGCATTGTACCCTATCCCTACTTTCATCTTGTCATGGATTTGAGCCTTAATGATGGTATCCATGGTTTTAGAAGCACATGTAAACTTTTCAACATCAAGTTTAACCTTCTTAAGCTCTTCTTTTAATTTCTCATTTTCCTCCCCAGACACTTTCAGCTTAATCTCATACTCATTCTTCTCCCACTTCCAATAGTTAGTATCATAGTGGTGTTGAAGTTCATTAGCTTGAAAAGCTCTAATCTGTTCCTCAAACCTTTCTACAATCCTAACATAATCTTTCACATCTTTCTCTAGCCTCTTAAGGTTATCACACATACCCTGATTGTGATCCCTATATCTTTTAACAGCATCAATGCAAGCTTGAGAACAGAGTTTAGATTGTACCTCAGTGGGAATATCAGATACTTCTGCCATAAGAGCTTGATTCTGACAGGCTTCCTCAGCTTGATCACTCCAATCAAATCCCATTCCTTGTTGAGAAACAAGGGCTTGAGAGGAGCTTCTGTTTTGGTTTCCATTTGGAGCCTGTTGATGTGATCCTCCACTTCTGCATTCTCTGGCAAAGTGTCCCATCTTGTGACACTTATAACACTCAACCTTGGACTTGTCAAAGCCTGCACCATCTTCTCTTCTCTGGGAAAAGTTGTTTCTCCCAGTCCTTTTGATGAATTTCTTCACCCTCATTGATAGCATAGCCATCTGCCACTTGATGTCCATCTCTTCCAGATCATCAGCATTAATCTGCTCTAAATCATCATTGATTAGAGAAGAGTGAACATGACTAGAAAAGAATGCTTCTAGTACAGAATCTGTAGTTTTCTCTTGATTAGTTCCACCAGCAGCATTAACAGAACCTGCAGTATTAACAGAATCAGGGTTAGCAGCATTATCAGAGGATGAAGATAATAAAGCAGCATTATAAACAAATCCAGATGGCCTTTTCTTGGCTTCAATTTCAGCCTCAAATACTCTCAGATCATTGTAGAGGTCATCTAGCTCTTTGTCCTCCAATTGGTCATTCTGTCTGAATGAGACTGTGTACATGGTCCATTCTTCTCCCAATGACCTAAGGAACTTTCTATTGACATCATCAGCATCCATGTGTACACCCACAGTAGCTAATTCTCCAATCAACTTGTTAAATCTGTCAAAAGTTTGAGTCATAGACTCATTCTTTGCAGACATGAAGTTCTCATATTGTTGCCTGAGAATAGCCTTTTGATTTCTCTTTGTGCTCTTTGTGCCAGTAAATCTTTTCTCCAGAGCATTCCACAACATCTGTGCATCTGTGCAGTGTTGGAATTGATGTTGGTACTCATTAGGAATAGCCAAAAGCAGAGTGCTTAAGGCCTTCATCTCTGTTTGTCTGACTTTCTTTTCAGCATCTGTCTTGGGAGGAGGTCTCTTTCCATCTGCTCCAATCTTTCCTTCATTACATGGGCCATTTTCTATGATGTCCCATATTGCATAATCAGTAAGAAGAATGTCCTGCTTGATTCTCAGTTTCCACATGTCAAATTCATTGGGTTTGAGCATGGGAACCTTTGAAACAAGAGTAATGTGAGTATCCATTGAATTGTCCATAGCTTCTAAGATACCAAGGCTCTGATACCACTTGTCAGGATCGATTCTTAACAAGAATTAAACTTCTTAGAAACAGAATTTAGAGAATCTTGCGGAATAGAACTCTAAATCAATTAAAGAACAATCAATAGAATTCAACACACTGTATATATATCAAACTGTTTTACTCACAAGCTTTACACCAAACCTCAATCTTGATGAACAAATCTCACCAAGACGACTTCTACTTCTCTAGAAATAGGATCTATGATCTTGAGGTTAATTCTCTCTGAATGGCTAAACAAACTTTGTAAAAACTGTTCTCTCTTTGATGTATCGTGTATCTTCTGTCTTCTATTCTAATAGCTATCAATACTATTTATACAAAAGTAATTACAAGATAACTATCAAAAGTAAATTGATCTTCTGAATCTTCGTTAAACATATCTTGATCAATTCCTTCTTTGTCTCCAAAAGTATCGCATACCAAACTTATCAAGTCAGCAGTATTAACAATGATTTGGCTCAGCAGCATTAACGACCTTCAGCAGTATTAACCTTCACAGTCTTCTAGCAGTAGTATCTCAGCTCAGCAGTACTAACCATGTCTTGCAGTAGTAATTTGGTCTAGCAGTACTAACCGTGTCTAGCAGTAGTAACTTCGTCTAGCAGTAGTAACTTGGTCTAGCAGTACTAACCTTGTCTAGCAGTAGTAATTTGGTCTAGCAGTACTAACCATGTATACGCAGTAGTAATTTGGTCTAGCAGTACTAACCTTGTCTAGCAGTAGTAACCTTGACTAGCAGTAGTAATGAAGAACTGGCAGTAGTAAAATTGTCTTGGCAGTACTAACCATACTTAGCATATCTTCAGTTCCCAACAAATATGCAAAAGGTGCTTACAAAGCATGGGTAACACATGTTGCATATGTACGAATAAAAGTCAAACTTTGAGCCTGATATGTACCATTATGCTTCCTAATGCATTCTTTAAATAGATTTTTTTTAAAAGGTTTGTTCCATTCGGTTCGACTTTAGATAGTTTTTTTTATGAAAGGTAATATAAACTTCAGGGGCCATTTATGCAAAAGAAACTTTATTAAGATATAAAATTATAAATAAAAAATTCATGTAGCAAGAATTATCTTGTATAACTTGTATATCACAAATTATCGAAGAAAAAAAAAGTCCCCCCATCCAACCAGCAACAACTACACCGGCCTCACCCACCCAGTGTTAGCAGCCTTAGGTCGTCCCTCCCTCCACCCCTTTTGAAAATAAGTTGGGTATATTTGTTTATACAATTTTCCTACCACTGTGGTTCTGTCATCATTTTTAGTTAATGAGATTCATTATTAATTATCTTCATCTTTCTTAATTTATATAAACAAAAACAGAAGAAAATAAAACTTATTACCAAGGGTAAAAAAGTTACAGGACTAGTACTTTCTTAAAAGGAATAGTAGTATCATTCTTGAAAATTCTCTATGTATCTTGTTCATTCCACCTCATTGATGGATCCATTATCATCTACATCAGGCAAAAAGAATATATTCACTTAATCAGCATCGCCTTTTACTACTCCATTCTTATCCATATCTAGCAAAATGAAGAGAACTTAACGGAGAGTCTTTGTCTGTTGCAATGTAACATAAGTTTCTTGTTCTCATTTGTGGGTTTCTTGGGTATTCGTATTTTTATGCGGCCATATTTGGCATTGACTGAAGGAATACAAAGAAATGGACTCCCAAAACCAAAATATGTACAAGAAAGTGAGAGTTTGAAGAACAGATTATTGAACCTCAATTCAATATAAGAGGTGCATAAAGGTCTGTCTGCCCCTTGGGTGGAGGAAATGTGTGCTTATTGGATACTAACTTATTAATCCATAATTAGTGTTTGTATAAATTAAGGGTCTAGTTGATAGATTAATCTCAATTATGTTTAATTGTATGTAAATATACATATATATAGTTTATGTATAGGTAGTTACTTATGTAAAGTTGTGACTGTTCATGAAACAACACAACTATAGCCGAACTATTGTGATGGTTCAAAGGCACCCTTTCGGTGTCTATAAATATGTATCAAGTATTCACAAATTAATGAGTGGATGATTGTTTATCAATAAAGATTAGTTTGATTACTATTGTTATTCGATCATTCATAGATATAGAGATCCGATCAGTGGGATCCAACAGTGGTATCAGAGCCAAAGGAAGGATACAGAGAAGAGAGAAAGAAGGAATTGATCGGGATTAGATCAATAGGGAAAATCGATTAAGAGAAGAACCGATCGGGATTAGATCGTTCTTCAGAAAGGGTTAGAGAAACCCTAGTTCGATTCAGAAAAATCGAATAGAGAGAGAGATAGACACGATTCGATTAAGTGAAAATCGAATCAGAGAAAAAAAACATACCGATTGTGCGAAGGAGAAACCGCCGCTGTATAGTTGCCGAAGAAGAAGAGATACACCACCACCGCCGTCGTCGCTTGAAAAGAAACCGTCGATCAAAAGGCACGCCGGCGAAGATTTGAACGGAGAAGAAGAAGGGTTCGAAGACCCTGTTCCTGATTCACACGATACACACACAAAAGATAAAGGATATGACGGGAGATAAAAAAGAAAACAACAATGTTGTTTATAGAGAAGTCGCCACACCACTATCATCATATCAATGCCCAGTTCTAAATAAAACGAACTATACATTATGGGCATTAAGGATGAAGAAGATACTAGTGGCAAATGGAGTATGGGATTTAGTAGAAGGAACAAGTACATCAAAAGAGATTGATGTAAAAAAGGATAGTTCTGCATCAGCATACCTATTTCAAGGGTTACCAGAAGATTTGCAAATGCAAGTCGCGGGATGTGAAACAGCAAAAGAAATTTGGAACTCTCTAAAGTCCAGATTTATTGGGACAGAAGATGTACAACAGGCACACTCGCAACAACTTAAATCAGAATTCGAGAGACTTGTAATGAAAGAAGATGAATCAATAGATTCATATGCCGGGAAGTTGATGAGTATTATTACAAAGGCTGCCACATATGGATTAACGTTTGATGAGCAAACAAAAGTACGGAAAGTACTTAATGCAGTACCAGATAAATTTATACCAGTAGTAGCAACCATTGAAATGATTGTTGATTTTAAGACTGTAAAGTTGGAGGAGATTATCGGGAAACTTAAGACCTATGAAGAAAGGATCAAGTTTAGAAAAGGAAATCAGGAAGATAATAGTGAGAAGTTGTTGTTCACACGTCGAGGGAATGACAGAAATTATGAACACAACTATGGAAATGGTAGACGAGGAGGTGGTAATCAGACACGAGGAAGAGGCCGAGGAAGATTTACAAGAGATAGTAAGAATGAAGATAGTTATGATAGAAGAAGGAAAAACCCTGGAGATCAAAACTACCATAGAAGAGATATTAGAGAAATAGAATGTTATAATTGTCATGAGTTTGGACACTATGCTGCAGATTGTCCAAAACCAGACCATAGAAAAGAAATATCAAACCTTGTAGAAGAAGATTTAGAACCAACGTTGTTAATGGCTATGAGCAAGGATGAAAACGAGATGGCATCTTTAGAAGAAGAACCAAGATGGAATGGAATTGTCATTGAGAAGGATGAAATTCCAAAAGACAAGTTAGAAGACATAGGTCAAAATTGGAAATTGATTTGAGGAGTAAACTAGAGTTTTGGAAGTTAGAAATACTTCAAGACATAGAAATGGAGAAACAAGAGTTTGAGAAGAAAATGAGAAATAGAGAGATAGCATTTGAGAAACAAATGCAGAGAAAGTTAGAGAACCTGGAGAAGTTGAGAAATTGCACAAGCAAAGAGATGAAAGAGTCAAAAGCAGAACAGTTTGAGAAAGAGAATCATGAAGTTGTTTTAGATAAGAAACATCAAGAAAATGAACCAAGCATTGACAAGGGCAAATGCAAGAAGCATCATGAAACACTATCAAGATTTCCAATGGAAAGCCAAGTTGAGAAAGACATAAAATCAAGCAACAAGAAAGTTGAACCAGAAGATCATGATACAAGTACTACAAACAAATTGTTGAAGATTCAAGATTGTGAAATGATACGAATGAAGAAAGATAGTGACAAAGCTGACAAAGATGATCGAGATGAGATTGAAGACAAGGAAGAAAGAAGTCAAATCAAAGAGGAAATTCAGGACATAGTTCGTGTTAAAGACAAAGTCAAAGGAAGTGGAAACAAGCCAAAGTTCAGAGAGCAAGACCTGCTACAATCTGCCCAAGATAAAGATGATGAAGCTTGAAGATATCAAAGGCATGGATTAATAAATTAGGGGGGAGTATTGGATACTAACTTATTAATCCATAATTAGTGTTTGTATAAATTAAGGGTCTAGTTGATAGATTAATCTCAATTATGTTTAATTGTATGTAAATATACATATATATAGTTTATGTATAGGTAGTTACTTATGTAAAGTTGTGACTGTTCATGAAACAACACAACTATAGCCGAACTATTGCGATGGTTCAAAGGCACCCTTTCGGTGTCTATAAATATGTATCAAGTATTCACAAATTAATGAGTGGATGTTATCAATAAAGATTAGTTTGATTACTATTGTTATTCGATCATTCATAGATATAGAGATCCGATCAGTGGGATCCAACAGTGCTTAAATCATACCCTCTAAACCCTACTTTTGGTGGGGTATACCCGGTTCTTTAGGGAATTTAATGACTGAGCAACACATAGTAATCCAATATGAGGCAACACATAAACGGGGATTACAACTAAAGAAGGCTTGGTTTTCATAAGGAATGAACATCTCATTACTGCATTGTATCAATCAATCAAACCAAATGCATGCATGGCTTACCTCAAGCAAAAAGGGGGCACTTAGAATCAGTGGCGGATCCAGTAAATTTGGTGGCGGGGTCGGAATTTAAGATGGCCACGTATATGCACATGATTGACAACATCATCTACTTAAATAGATTCATCTTATTTATCTCTATGATTAGGGAGATACTCCATAAAAAATTCTTTGAAATGGATCCAAGAAAGATAATCCAAATTAATAATTCTACATATTAATAAACCATAACCTTAAACTAGCAACAAGAAGTTAACAATTTGACATCAACTAACAAACACTGACCCTAACAACTAATAACTAACAAAAAGTTAATAATTATACATTAGCTAACAAACTCTAACCCTAAAAATTTATATTAACAATTACTGTAGAAAACAAATTATATATAAAAAAAATTAATGATGAAGTTGGGCTAAAAAAATTATAGGGTCAAACCATTATTTTTTGGAGGTAAAACATATACATGTTTATAAAAAGTTAAATTTTATAATATAATAACAAACTTTTTTGAAACTTTATGGGGGTCATATTTAACCCCACAAATCAATGAGTAAATCCGCCCCTGCTTAGATTCTTGAAGTGAATACATTCCATCCATGTGCATGTGAAAATATTTTACTTTAAAATGAATCCAAGAAACATCATCAAATCTGCAAAAAGGTTTTGTCCAAATATAGCATGGTTGACATATCGCATATGTACCAAAAATAAAACTTTGAGCATGATATGTAGTAGCAGAGTTGACATTAATGCAATCAATGATAGAGTAAAGAAAATGTTCCAGAGGATCTTAAGTCAATGATCCAACAAGGCCTTTGTGGAATAATTAACTAAATGGTCCCCTAGTGGCTAGTGGATATCTCAGTTAATCTTTCAAGAAGGCATCACATAGTTGAAGTCAACTGCCATCCAAGATTTTTGGCAATTGATTGGAAAACATGCATTATTCCTTCTACTCAGTGTTCGTCCTCTTTCCCTTATATAGATTCAGAGAATTGGGTTCATATGGTCTATCAAGTGGATATATTCCCCCCAAGATGGTGTATGTGATCGAAAGTTGGAAAGAGAAGAAAGAACAAGAATTAGGTGTTTCCATTGGCTATAAATAGGCAGCTTAAGATAAGAAGTAACACACCAAAGCTGATAACCGATTATGAAGAGGGGTTCTTACATGAAGAGAAGAGTGCTCTTGTTTGGTAGCCAAGGATGACTTGCCTCGTGTGAACACATCAAGTTGTTGGCAAGTAGCAGCTTGTTTGGTTCGTTAGGCAGTCACTCCTAGGCTAACTTGACAGGCTCTTCTTGCTCATGTTAGGCCAGCTCTTCTTCCGTTCAAGAGAAGTAGATGTAAGATGAGAATCGGATACCAGAAAAGAAGAGAGGTTCTAACATGAAGTGAACAGAACTTTTCTGATAGCCAAGGATGACTTGCCACATCCCAGTTCAAGGTGGTAGCAAATAACGCGTTGTTTGGTTTATCAGGCAGTCACTCCTTGGCTAACTTGAAAGGCTCTTCTTTCTCATGATAAGCCTTCTCTTCTTGCTTTTTCACATCTAGAAGGATTTGAACAATATGTTCCTCTAGGTTGATACATTCTTCATTTGTCCAAACATACAAAACCATAAGCCATCATTAGGTTAGAGTTTACTCGTATGCATTTCTAACATTAGACAACTAAAAAGAAATATTTTTGAGATTATTTTTTTATTTTAGGCTTAGCTTAGCTTCCCAACATTTGTTAACATGATAAAAGGGTGTCATAGATTGTAATGTCAAAAGTTGGCTAGCAATAGTTTGCATGGTGGAGATGAATAGATAAAAAGAACAAGAATTATGAGATTTCATGTTTAGTATTGGCTATAGATAGACACTTCCATCCAAACAAGCAATGCAAATCAAGAGTTGATAAGAGAATAAGAAGGGAGGTTCTTGCATTCAACACCTAGTTTGGTTTATTATGCAACACCTAGTTTGGTTCTTGCTCAGTAGACAAAGATGGCCTGCCTCATTCCGAGTCTGGTGATAGAATGTAACACCTAGTTTGGTTTATTAGGCAATAATTCCTTGGATAACTTGGCAGACTCTTCTTTCTTATGTTAGGCCTTTATTTCTTGATAATAATTTTAAAGGTAGATGATCAATGGAAGAAAGAATGACAAGATCGATTTTAACATGAAGACAAGTGTACCCTTTTGTGTACGTTGACACATCATCACATGCTATCAAGTATTATAGGTTTGTGCTCAATGCATTTACATTGGTGCAACACTCCTAGTCTTTCAGTTTTTTACCCTCGTTCCTAAATTACCATGTACATTGCAAAGAAATTAAATCAAATTCTATTGTTCCATTACATGTTTCCAGTGGTCGTCTCCTTTTATGTAAACAACTCATTGCAGTTGGTTTCATAAGGCAGAACCTTGCCCTCAAACTCTCATTCCTTTCTAAGCCCAAATTAAGTAGTAATCTCTTTTAGTTTGCAAGAATGGAAAACCATACAAGACATGAGGTTTAAGTATACCGGTATGTATTTCTAACTGTAACTTCAAGTCAATTGAGACGGTAATCTAATTTACCAAGTGCAGAATAATAACTAAATTGGAGATGAAGCTAAGTAGCTAACAACATAGTCCTTGTGTATGAAACTACTCATATCTAGGCAGTTTTAACTGTACCAAAAAGTTCTGTAAATTACTAGTAGATTTGGAAGTCAACTCCAAGAGAACTCCCAAAAGCTTTAAAAAACATACAAATTTACACAAAAATTTGAACCGGAATTTCTGAAAGAATAAAAATGATCCTTTTTAATATGGCATTTTTGAAAGGCCATTTTATTAAAACAGGAAAGAAAACAGGGAGTACATAAAAAACAAACAAGAAGGCTAATTCAGCAAGGAGCAGGATGCCGAAAAAGACAAAACCGCTCAAAACAGAGGAAACAGGCCCTAGGAAAACACAAAACTATTTAAATCTAGTAGGAAAGAATAGATTAATGCATCTGATTAATTCAGCATACCTACAGTAGGTCAGTTGCATGCATGGCTAGTAGATTAATTCATCAGATCATACACCAGCTGAGCTTGTAAAACATCTAAGAACATATAAATGAACCTAAAACAAATAAACATGAAGATAGTACATTTTAAAGAGCATGCATGAAAAGTTGTATGTGAATTTTGTATAGGAATCACATAATGCTGGCTAGCTTGTTTGAGCTTACACAAGATGTTTAGGATCTGAATATGGATTTGCACTAGCGCCTAGTGGTAACTTCATTTTAACAAAAAGGGGTCACATGCTAGTATCAATTTTTCCAAAGATAATGTATATATCTAGTTAATTTATTCACGTAATCTGTATCCCTATATTATCTGTACCTCAAGCTCTTGAGTTAATAATAGAGATGGAATATCAAACCACAAAGAGTGGATGGTGCGATGAATGAAGGAATCAAAATATGTTGATTAAAATTTGTAATAATTACACACTCCTAAACTGTGTGCCTTTTTCATTGTGGACATTTACTTTGGGATGGAGGGAGTAACTGAATTCTGGTTAGAACAAAGAAGCAAAAAAGAAGAGAAGTTGTCATCCATGACCTCCTGAAAATTGAAGAAAGAACAAGCCAAACTACAAATTGTACACATGGCTGTCAAAAGTGAGGAGGGCAAATATGGAATAAACATGGCTGAATCTATATGACTCGTCTTTGTTTGGCTGACAGATTAAGATATTGGCTTAAGGAATAAGCTAGATACAAACAGCCATGTATGTTGGGCGAATAAGCATATAGCCTATTAAGCCCATTAAGCCATTACCACGAACATCCCCTAAGTTTATAAAATCCCAGAATGCTACATTCTCGTACCGAATCCCTTTGAACACAACTGCATAGACCAAAAATATCAAACACGGCCCCTGGAAATGAAGACTACGTGAACATCATTAACACTTGACAATTTTTAATGGATAAAATTTATATAAAAAAGGTATTCCCCACCCTATGGAGCGCCTAGGATTATATTATAAAAGTTATATATCTAATATACTTTTTGGTCCAAAATAAATAAAATGCTCACTTGAAAGGCTGATGCTAAACATAAAGGCTTTAGAGGACTTCTTTAATCACACTAAAAGAGTAAAAGTTAAAGTGATTAACAGTGCGCTTAGCTTGGACTTAATTTTGTATTTCGAAACTTAGTTTTGTGAATAGAAAATATAGTTCAAACAGGGTAGATTTCAATAGATTGAACCGTGTTTAGATGTCTACAAAGAAGTTGCGTGATTCTGTTCAAGATGGGATTCAAGAGCACAAAGCAAAAAGATCAGGATGATGATCGGATCGGATTAGTGTATTAGATCAATTAAGTAGACCAAACACACTCACTTGCATGCCCATTGAGGTCTTGAAGTGCATATATTCCAATCCATGTGCATGAGAAAACGTGATAGATTGTTTTGACTTTACCTTGAAAATAATCAAAGAACCATCACCAAATCTGCAAAAGGTGCTCCCAAAGCATGGGTGAGTGGTGACACATGTTGCATATGTACGAATAAAAGTCAAACTTTGAGCCCGATATGTACCATTCAATGGTTATGCTTCCTAATGCATTCTTTAAGTAGTTTTTCTAAGAAACGCTTGTTCCATTCGGTTCGATTTTAAATAGTTTTTTTTATGAAAGGTAATATAAATTTCAGGGGCCATTCAACTTTTGCAAAAGAAAATTTAGTAGAGCACGCCCAAAAAATTATATGCAATTTCTCTAGCATAGATCGAGAACCAAATATCAAAATCTCTAAAAAGAATTACATTTAACTGTAACAGATTCTCTATTTTAAATAGTTCAAGATTTATTAATTATATAAATTTATGATCCCAATACACTTTTTAAAAAGAATTTATATAAAATAATAATAATTTAACCTCGTTGCCGGGAATGAATAAGAAAAATCAATTTCACTATTCACACATCAAGTTTTAGAAAATTCTCTAAATTTTCTCTATTTTACGGAACAATAGAAAGAACTTCTTGCCTTGTTTGTATTAAAATAGAGAACAAAAACCTCGTTTTCTCCGCCGGTCCTTCTTTCCCTGAGACCGACCCCCCGGGTTTCCTGGCGACCCATCGCCTCCATTCTATGCTATAATTTTGACCAAGGTTTACAATTGTTAATATTTTGCAAATAAAAAAACATATTTAAGCCATTTTCGTCTTTTGTCGATCGCTTTGGTATAAATGATATCGAATTAAAACTTGGTCATCTCATTTGATGTGTTTATAGTTATGTGACTAAGGGACTCTTGACAAACTTAGTTGGATGGCCTTTTTGATGATCCCTTTCGAAAATAAGTTGGGTTATATTCGTTTATATAGTTTTCCTACGACTGTGGTTTCTGTCATCATTTTTAGTTAATGAGATCCACTATTAATTATCTTCATCTTTTCTTAATATGTCTAAACATTAAAAACAGAAGAAAATAAAATTTATTACTAAGGGTAAAAAGTAACAGGAATACCTTCTTAAAAGGAATAGTAGTATCATTGTTGAAAAATTCTCTTTGTATCTTGTTCTTTCCACCTCATTGAAGGCTCCAATATTATCATCTGTATCAGGCCAAAAGAATATATTCACTTAATCAGCATCACCTTTTACTACTCCATTGTTATCCATATCTGGCAAAATGAAGAGAACTTGACATAGACTCAGTCTGTTTCAATGTATGATAACATAAGTTTCTTTATTTTCATTTGTGGTTTTTTGGGTATTAGTATAAAAAACGGCCAATGTTTGGCATTGACTCAAGGAATACAAAGAAATGGACTCCCAAAACGAAAATATGTACAAGAAAGTGAGAGTTTGAAGAGCAGATTATTGCACCTCAATTCGATATAAGAGGTGCATAAAGGTATGTCTGCCCCTTGGATAGAGGAAGGGTGTGCTTATATCGTATACCCTCTAGACCTTACTTTTGGTGAGGTATACTGGGTTCGTTAGGGAATTTAATGAATGAGCTAAGTCCACCTGCCTACATAGTAATCCAATATAGGCAACACATAAACAGGGATTAAAACTAAAGAAGTCTTGGTTTTCATAAGGAATGAACATCTCATTAGTGCATTGTATCAATCAATCAAACCAAATGCATGCATGGTTTAATTACCTTAAGCGAAAAAAGGCGCACCGAGAATCTTGAAGTGAATACATTCTATCCATGTGCATATGAAAAAAAATTACTTTAAAATGAATCCAAGAACCATCACCAAATCTGCAAAAAAGTTTGGTCCAAATAAAGCATGGTTGACATATTGCATATGTACCAAAACTAAAACTTTGAGCCTGATATGTAGTAACAGAGTTGACATTAATGCAATCAATGACAGAGAAAAAAAATGTTCATTAGGATCTTAAGTCAACGATCCAACAAGGCTTCTGTGGAATGATTAACTAAATGGAACCCCTAGTGGATATCTCAGTTAATATTTCAAGGAGGCATCAGATAGTTGAAGTCAACTCCCATGCAAGATTTTTGGCCATTGATTGAAGAACATTATTCCTTTTACACGGTGTTTCATCCTCTTTTCTTTATATAGATATAGAGAATTGGGTTCATATCGTATAGCAAGGGATATATTCCCCACCCCCTCCCCAAGATGGTGTATGTGGTCGAAAGTTGGAAAGAGAAAAAAGAACAAGAATTACATGTTTTCATTTGCTGTATAAGAAGATACGCACACCAAAGCCGACAACAGAATACGAAGAGCATTTCTTACATGGAAAGAAGAGTAATCTTGTTTGGTAGCCAAGGATGACTTGCCTCGTCTGAACACATCAAGTTGTTGGAAAGTAGCACCTTGTTTGGTTCGTTAGGCAGTCACTCCTTGGCTAACTTGACAGACTCTTCTTGCTCATGTTAGGCCACCTCTTCTTCCGTTCAAGAGGAGTAGATTTAGATGAGAATTCGATACTTGAAGAGAAGAGAGGTTCTAACATGAAGAGAAGAACACTTTTCTGGTAGCCAAGGATGACTTGCCACATCCCAATTCAAGGTGGTAGCAAATAACACCTTGTTTGGTTTATCAGGCAGTCACGCCTTGGCTAACTTGAAAGGCTCTTCTTTCTCATGCTAAGCCTTTTCTTGCTTTTGAGATCTAGAAGGATCTGAACAATATGTACCTCTCTTTTGGTACATTCTTCGTTTTGTGCATCCGTACAAAAAAATTAAGCCATGAGGTTGTAGTATACTTAAATGTATTTCTAACCAAAGACAGCTATGTTGAAGTACTATAAAGATTTTGTTAGTTCTAATTTAGCTTTTCTGAAATAGATAGATTGTAAAGTCTTAAACTGGCTAGCAATAGTTTGCATGACAAAGATGAAATGATAAAAAGAACAAGATTATGTGATTTTATTGACTTTATAGCATTGGTTATTAAGAGACAGTTTCACACAAAAGAGCAATGCAAGTATTGATAAGAGAACAAAAAGAAAAGTTCTAGCATTCACTACTGTTACCTGGTAGACAAGGATGCCTCATATAGGGAGATAGATGTAATACCTAGTTTGGTTTATCTGGTAGTCACTCCTTAATTTGCTAACTTGACACATTCTTTTTTATCATGTTATTAATCCTTTTTCATCTGATAATTATAGTAATTTCAGATGATCAATTTAAACCAGAAATGAGAACGGTTAAACCTGATTACAAGATTACTCCATTGTATATGTTGATACATCATCATGTACTATAGAGCATTTTAGCTTTGTGCTCAAGGCATTTATTTACATCGGTGCAATTCCCCTACTCTTCAGTTATTACCCTCCTTCCTGGATTTATCTTGTACATTGCAATGAACTCAAATTATATTGTTTCTTTAACTGTTTCTAGTGGTTGTTTCCTTTAAGTATACACTATACAATTTGTCGAAGCTGATTTCATAATCTGTCCTCGAACTCTCATATTTTTTGTAATCCCAAAGTACTTGACATATTTTGGTCGTATAAATGGAAAACTATACAAGATATGAGGTTATAGTATACTAGTGTTAACTTAAATGAATTGAGATGATCATCTAGCACACCAAATGTAGAATGAAGCAGAAATATAGCATCCTTCATTGGAATGAAATCAAACTGAAGAAACGGCAGAACCAGATCAAATTTAAAGACCAAGCGAGAAGCATATCTCAAATTGGAGATGATCACAATGACTATTCATATCGAGATAGGTTTGATTGTACAGATAAGTTTCGTAAATGTGCTAGTTGATAAGACCAAAGTCACTGCGACAAGAAAGGATGATGGAGTTTCAGGGTAATGAAATTCATGAGCTGAATGGCTGCAAGAACATCACTTGTTGGTGAAAGCAATGAAGTAGCCTCATCCCATTGAATTTTAAATTTGCGCTAAATTTAGCATTGATGCGCTATATTCCATTACTCATTAAACAAAACTTGGCTTTCAAATTCCTCTCTTTACAAGCCCTGGTAATTTGGCTCATCTTGTGCTGTTGTGCATGCAAAATGAGAAAAAAAAGGAAAAATAAACTTTATAAGACATGATGTTAGAGAGTAAGCTGATATGTATTTCCAACTGTATACTTCAAGTCATTTGACATGATCATTTACTAAACTAAGCATAAAGTAAGATATCAAATTCATATATTGAGCTCAATGACTTGTTCTTTTTTTGTGAAACTATTAATATCTATTACCTTTTTTGTTATAGATATGGTAGCGGACATTTAAATCATGTTGAGGGAGTAGCGTTTGTGGATTATAAACTAAACTGGAAGCTAGCGAGATCTAGTAGAGAAGATTAGACTAAATCATCTTATCTATTCTGTATGGCTAGTAATTATGATGCAAAAATTATGTATCTATCTTGTTATTTTCACCCAATCTATAACTCTATTATCCATCTAGCAAAGAGAATATATTGACTTAATCCTTATTTCTATTCACTACCATCAATCCTCAATTATCTTGCGAGTTGATGATGAAGATGGAATGTCAAACCACAAATAGATACATAGTGCAACGGAGGCATCTAAATATGCCTATGTTCTTGCATATAGGCAGGCTGCAGATGTATATAGCAACACTGATAAATCGAAATCGTTATAAGACTACTAATACTTGGCATTTACTCGTGGAATATGAAGGAAATGGACCCATTAATTGAGGATCTTGAGGTGCATATATTCCTGTCCATGTGTGTATGGAAATATTATCATATGCTTTGACTTGATATTGAAAGGAATGCAAGAAGCAGCACTTGACTGCGACAGATTTGTTCCATGGTAAGCGTGACATAAACCGGATACTCTAAATTGAAGGTCAAACTTTGGGCCGGATATATTAAATCAAAATAAGAATAAATTTCATCAGAATATAAGAATATAAACAAATTCTCAAGTTAAATAAAGAACAGATGCAACCACATGGACAATATGAACTCGAATGCTTTCAATAAATCGGCCAATGATACTTGTGTACAGTTTTTATTGTGTTGTTATCACATTAATTATATATGTGCTAACACATGACTGAAAGCATTTGGGATTAGAAGGGACTTCATTTTAGTCGCACACACAAGAAAATAACAAACTACAGTAATAACTATTGCACTGAAGGTAACGTGGCAGTAGCATGAGTTATAAAACAAACTATGAACTTGGAAGTTAGCAAAAACATTGAAATGGATGCAATCAAGGACAGTTGAAGAAAATGTCCATTATAGATCATTCTCATAAGTCAATGCTCCAACAAGGTATTAGCATATTGCAAACTAAAATGGACCCCTACAGGTATCTCAGCTATTCTTTCAAGGAGGCATTAGATGATGGTTGAGGTCAACTCCCATGCAAGAATTTTGGCCATTGATTGGAGAACATTATTCCTTGTACATTGTTCTTAACTTTATACAGATATACATAATGGGCTTCATATGGTCTATTAAATGGATATATTCTCCCAATGGTGCCTAACTCATATGGTAAAAGGTTGGAAAAAAGAAGAAAGGATAACAGTAAGCATTGGCTATATATAGATGGTTCTGCAGAAATGGGTATTACAATTCAAAAACTGATAAGAGAATAAGAAGGGGGGCTCTTACATAAAGAGAAGAGCACTTGTTTAGTAGCCAAGGATGACTTGCCCCATACCAACAACGCCAGGTGAGAAAGTAACACCTTGTTTGGTTTATCGGGCAGTCACTCCTTGGCTAGCTTGACAGGCTCTTCTTTCTTATGTTAAGCCTTCTCTTCTTCTTAATAATAAGAGTAACTGTAGATGAGAAATTGATGATGGAAATGAGAAGTGTTGTACCAATGTTACCTGAAGAGAATTGAAGAGTGCTCTTGTTTGGTAGACTACGATGAACTGCCCATCACGACTCGGTCAACATGATGGCAAATGATAAGTTGTTTGGTTTATCAGACAGAATACCTTAGCCAAATTCCCAAGCTCCTCTTTCTCATGTCAATTTTCTTCCTGCTTTTCCGTTAATATGCAGTTTAATCACCCAAGTTTTGAAACCAAAAAGAGCATCATCTTTCGTTAATATATAACTTAACATGATTTTCAAAATGCTTTCCTGATTTCCTTCTAAAACAAATTGTTATGACCCCATAAAATATGGGTATCAGCACTATTCATAATGCTGGTGTATGCATGCAAATTGTTATTGTAACCGCAGACTGCATTAGGGCCAAATAGTCTTTTTCTACTCATTTCATTTCCCCAGGTAGAGCAACCCCAAAATATTAGAAGGGAGTCAAGGAGATACGTAGAAGCAAGGGAATAGCACATCTTCAATTCCTTTCCAAGTTTTGACACACAACACATAATGAACCGGCTGTGTATGCATATTCACATCTCATCATGCATTCTCAGCCATGAGTTATTTAATGAAGTCTAAAAATTAAATAAAAATGAATCTAGGAAGAAATATAATTTATTGAACTATCTTTTTCTCATTGTCGATTTTATAATAATTTTGTGTGATTTTAAGAATGCGATAATATTTTTTTTATAAATTTGTTTAATATATTTTTATTTAATTTATGTTTAATAATGATGTAATATTTTAGGTTTAATAAAATAACGTTTTTCATTTAAAAAAAGATAATTGGGTGTTCTATTAAAATTTATTAATTATTTTAATTATATTTTAGATTTTTTATATTTAAGATTTGATGTTTATTCTATATTTTATTGTGTTTATCAGTTTCAAACATGCAACTTTTGAAAGTCGTACCATAGTTAAAAAGTTGTTTTTAAAACTTTAAAGATATACATACACACATCACATAGTCACATATTAAACAAACATCATCAACTATTGCTTCAAAAAAAACATCATCAACTATTTAGCCCAAGTTTCGGGGGGGGGCGTTTTTAATTAAAAGAAATAGAGCAATAAAAACTGTGGGTCTGCGGGCTACAGGCCTACATCGGCCCAATGGAAGCCCAATCAGCTTAGCAGGCCGTTAACCCAGAAAACAAAGTAACCCCTCAGAGGCTCATTTCAACCCAACCAGAAAACTCGGATCTGAGTACCGCCTTCTTGACCCGTCTCTCAGCAATAATCCACTGCCATGAACGATTTATAAAGCTTCAATTCCATACGATTTTCTTCAATTTTTGGACTACCTTCACTTCTAAAAGCATCCTTAAATATTCTCTTATCATTTTACTTACCTATTTCAAACAACTCGACCTATAAATAGGTTTGTATTCCCAGACACCATTAACGAAGCTCACGCTTCGATTTATATCAAATCAGTTACACTCCTTGCTATATTTTTTATTTTTAGTGCATCTATAATAAGTATATATTATATTTGGACTCAATCAACAGTGAGTTTACACCCGCTGTGGGCGGCGATCCTCAATACAAAAGGACCATTCGACTTGTTTGCCACCCAACAATCGACTCCCAAAGCATTTCGAAACATAAATGTGTGATAAATCCAAACTTTAAATGTACGAATAATACCTTAAATCGTCGATGCGATGCCGAAGGATCAAGGACTCCGAGCCTTCGATCTCAATCCATGGCTTCCGTCGACCCTAATCCTCATGGATTTCTTTCGTATTTTGGCGTATGCAACACGAAGAACCATTTGGTGTGTGTGTGTATATACGATCGAGGCTAACAGAAGTTTTTGGGATTTTGGATTTTGGCACACGGAGGACTCGATCGGAAAAGGAATTTTCATGCCCTGTTGCTGCTGCTGGTTTGATGCTGCCGCCTCTGTTATAACTTTGAGAGAATGGCAAGACAGGACCCCAGGGTTTCCTTCTGTTCATTCCACACACCAAACTCAACACATTTCATAATTAATAGACCGAACTAAGATTTCCGTCCCTATGGTTTGTTAAACAATGGGACTTCTATTCGAAATTAAGGTTTTTGTCCTTGTGATTTGAAATTCATTTTTGTTTTTATTCTTCGTTAGTAGTTTACCGTTATTCATGAAATATACCGAAAATTGTGAACATTTTTTACGTTTTTTATGTTTTGTAGGTTGGTATTTTACCTCATACACCAGTTAAAGATGAGAAAAGGCGGTCAAAAATGAGTTCAACGGTCATATTGTCTTTATATAACGGCTAGTTTTTTTTAATGAAAATCGGGTCGGGCGGTCCTATAATCGGTCCCGGTCCGGGTCAGGCTGGTCCCACAGCCAAAAACCTCAATTTGTCTTGTTCGACGGGCGTATAACCGGTCTCAAATCAGGTCGGGGCGAGCTAGTCCTTTTTCGGTCCTCGATGGTCCGGGTCGGGCCAGTCTCATTTGACCATCTCTAAGGGCCCGTTTACCAACATTTACATGGGTAAATTAGAAAGGTGCCTAGAATTTACGATTTTCAAAAGATAATTATATAAATACACATGTTTATAGATATGGGTTCAAATGAGGACGTTAACTATTTAATAAAACGAGAACAACCGCTAATGTACAAAATCATACATGATTCACGTACAAAATCATATATGATTCACGCGACTTACCCTGCGACTTTAAGCCGTCGCGTCCAATTTTTGCAGTTTGTGTAAAATCACATGTGATTTTGCACATGCTGTATTCGTATTTTCTTAGGCCATGAGTACCACTACCCAATGAACCCAATGAACCCATTTGCCACCTCAGCGCCACATCAGATTTTCTCTTTCCTACCCTCCTTACCCAAAAGTGGAGTACCGCTAACCCACTGAACCCAATTGTCACCTCATCTTTTTTAATTCTTTTATTTATACATTTAATTATTTAACAAAATAAAAATATTTATATATTTTTAATAAATAAAAATAAGATAAATAATAAAAATAAAAATTCATATCATTCATTAAAAAATTAAAAAATTAAAAATTACAAAATACAAAACACTAAAAATTATGATATTTTCTAATTTTCTCTTTTCTCGCTAAAGTAGCCCTCAAAACATCTCCCGAAAGGTGATCATGCAGGGCTATTAAAAAAAATATTGCAATGGGTTGATCGGGTTGGTGAACCCGGTAGCCGAACCCGCTTGCTACACCCCCCCCCCCCCGGTACCCCTACCCGATGCAGCCCTCTCGAACCCGCTCGCCAACTCAGCCGAACCCGATCCCGTATCCGAGGGCGGTACGGGTAGTCTTAAATAGTTAGTATTCTCGTTTGAACATTCTTCTATGTTTATATAATACTGAAAATATATAAATGAGTTTTCGGACGGGTCGTTTGACCAAAGATCAAAGTCAAACCAAACCAAAATATCCCAAAATAATCGAGTTTTGGATTTGGGATATTCGGGTTTTGTACAAGGGAAAAAATGCTCAAAGTTCAAAAATCAGTTACCAAAATGCACAAAATCTCTTCCAATGCGTTAAAAAAATACTTTTTAGTTTTAACACTTTTAGTAAAAGGTATAAAGTAAATCAAAAAATATTCAATGGTGTAAAATGTAATTATAGGGGTATAGAAGAGATATTGGGCTCATTTCGAAGGTATCGAAGAGACGATTACAATGGTGTAACTTGGTCAAAAAACATTAAATCAAAAAATATTCAATATTTGGCTCATTTCGAAGGTATCAAAGAGACGATTACAATGGTGTAACTGATTTTTGAACTTTTAGGCATTTTAATAAAGAGTAAACTACACTTTTGGTCCCTGTAGTTTAGTGTTTATAACACATTTGGTCTCTACAGTTTAAAAATTACACTTTAGCCACTACAGTTTGCTATTTGGTCCGGATTTGGTCCCTGAATCTAACAGGCGTTAAAAACTCTCGTTAACTGAGGGGTATTTCAGTCTTTTTAGTTTTTCATCACATTTTCTTTTAAAAAAAATAAAAAAGTAAATTGCAGGGACTAAAGATGTAATTTTCAATAATATATATACATATACACACGTATGTATCTGTGTGTGTGCTCAACCCCTCACCCACCGCCTCTGTCCTTGTTGATCCAAACCCTCAGTGATTTGATAATGACCCTCTCTTTAAACACTTAGTGAAAATTGTAAGTAAACAATATGTATCAGAGTTTCACTATCGCTGATAAGTACTAAGACTTTACAGTGCCGCTGATAGGAACTCTCACTCTTTAGATTAGATATTCAACGAACACTGTTCATCATCATATAGCTCTGAGCCTGTTCAGTCCATGAGATGATCGCTGATAAGTTAGTTGTTTACTTATGATCCCTGAAAACAAGTTTCACGTCAACCAAAGTTCTACGCTGAAGTCGAAGATCAAGCTCAAGAACCAGCGACAAGTCTACTCATGAACTGATGCGGACATCAGCGAAGCAAGACTTGTCCATTCAACGTGAAGTATCAAGTAGAAGACTTCAGCAATCGCTGAACTTTATCATTCGCTGATAAAGATCTGACTCAACGAAAGCTGATCGTGAAGTCTCCCTGTATGTTACTATTGTCTTACCTCCCTTGCACGTCTCCGTACGAACTGTCAGAACGGACATCCCTTTTGTCTGTAATCGTACAACAACTCTGATTCTACACTGTGCACCATGCGGCTACTAAGGTTGTCTACAAAGGTCAATGACATGCAACCACTCAGCTGCTGCCACATGTAAAGCCATACTGCCATGCATTAAATGCATGCAGTATATAAGAAGAACCTTACTTCTATTTTGAAGTGTGCTCGGACCATCTTCTTATTTCTTCTTGTTAAGTTATTATTAGTAATTTCTTTAACTCTTTCTAGTGCAAGAAACTTAGTGTTTCTCAAGACTTGTTTAGATTAGGTTTATCCTTAATCTTGTTCCGCAACAAGTTGTAAATTGTCTTGATTTATCAATAAACAATTTAGAAAAGTAAAAACGTGTGTTTGTATTCAACCCCCCCCCCCCCCCTTCTACAAACTTGTATAGCCCTTCGGGACCAACAACCCTCCTCTTCCGACCTTCATCCCCCACCAACATCCACCGACCTCATCATCACTCTTCACAAATCCCCCCTTTTCATTCCTTCAATAAATCCATCCATCCATCCATCTCTCTCCCAATCCCAATTGCTAAATATATAACCCTTTCGAGACATCGAAATCCCACCTCGCCAACCACTCACGCATCGTCTTGCTGCCACTCTCTCATCGCATATGAATAATCAATACACATATGAAAAAACTAAGAAATTTGTAGGTTTAGCTAATAAAAATTGAATCTTTGATCGATTCAGACAACAAAAACAGACAAACCCTAAAACTCATAAAGCAAATTTAAAGTCTTGATGCTTAAGTATGATCTAAACACCTCAAAACCATCTCTTCTGATCTCAATGTGTACACCTGTTGAAGAATATGTAAGGTATATGCATTTCTTTTTCTAGACAATTTTTGCACATCAAAACCCTTATACCATTACCTTGAGGAACTAGGGTTTTGATGTGCAAAATTTGTCTAGAAAAAGAAATGGATAAGCATCATCATCAGCAATAGATCTGGATGTGCAAAATCCGTCTCTGGAATCACAATAATTAGCACTCAAACCTATTGAAGATGCAGAAAAGTGCAGAATCCAAAGGAAAGGGAAAAAAATGGTTGAGAGGTATTTCAGATGAAAAATGATTGATTTTAGCAAGTTTTATCACTGATTTCAACATTAGATTGCAAGAACAACGATTATAAAAGAAAAAGGGGGTTGGCAAGAACACTGATTTCACCGGAGGAGGTGACCGGCGCTGGTCCGGAGTATATTATTTCAGTCTTTTTTTAAAATTACATTTTTAGTCCCTGTAATTTTTATTTTCATTTATTTTTAACAGAAAATGTGATGAAAACCTAAAAAGACTGAAATGTCCCTCAGTTAACGAGAGTTTTTAACGGCTGTTAGATTCAGGGACCAAATCCGGACCAAATGGCAAACTATAGTGGCTAAAGTGTAATTTTTAAACTGTAGGGACCAAATGTGTTATAAACACTAAACCAAAGGGATCAAAAGTGTAGTTTACTCTTTAATAAATTTCGCTTAGCACAAACATCTTGTTTTTTGTTCCGGTTCGGGTTTGTACTTCAGACTATGCGGCTAGAGACAGAACCGACCGGTCCGTGCAAAAAATAACCGGAGTTTGGGAGACCGTCCCCAGTAACCGGATTTTGTGCATCTGCGCCGATATATTGAAAATCAAAAACCGTGAAGAGGGGGAAATTGAGGCTGCCATGGCTACACTTCCTTTTGGAGATGACAACCACCCGATTTCCACCGTTCTCATTTTCACCGGTAATCTGCTGTTGTCTCTTTACTTATATGTGTGTTTTTATTTGTTAATAACTTTGATTGAATGGATTGCAGCCATGGATTCAGAAGCGTTTCCGATTGTGGAACACTTCAAACTTTCCACGGATGATGGTTCTTTGTGAGTTCCTCTTTCTGATTCCTTTAATTTTTTCGGTTTATGTCTGAATTCTTCTTAATCAGTAAGTGATGTGATAAGCGCATGTCGCTACGATGATTTCCGTTTATTTCTTAGGGGCTGTTTGGCGGTTGCTGAATGGTTGGTGGCTTGGTGCAGAATGATTAAGTGGTCATAATGATTAAGAGACTCTTTTGATATAGTGCAAAATGAAATATGGTTGTTTGGTAATTGTTCATAATGTAATTAGGGAGCTGAATGGCTAAGGGAGACCTAAGATACAACATCATTCAGAGGGTTTTAGAACCATTAAGGGGAAGTCTTTTTTTTGCCAAACAAGATTCACCTCTTAGCGATTCAGAGGTTACCTCTTAATGGAACTATTAAGAGGTAAACAAACAACCCCTTAGTTTGAGCTTCAATTTTCGTATTTGCTTGGAAGTTACTGTGATGTTATTTAGTTCTAAATTTTCTGTTTAACTACTCTTTTCCAAAATTAGAGACGTTCAAAGTTGGCTTTGCAGATCATAAGATAATATCGGTATGGATCATTTGCCTATTGAAAACAGTAAGATTCAATCAGAGTAGTTTAATTTATAGATTGTTTACTGTGAGAATGATATCCAATATTTTATCAGTTCTGAATTTTAGGACGTGCAAATTGCTTTCAAAAGTGAAAGTATATTCGTTGTTTTTGAATGGAGGAAGTATAAGTTCAGTAAGGGCTCTCAATGACATCAATGTGGATTGCATTGTGAATGTAGGATGATTTTAGGCATAGACTGTAGGGTTCCTTCTTTGTTAATCTGGAATGGAGGGAGGAACTAGAAGTTCAGGAAGTGCCCTCTGGATCGCATTGAGAATCTAGGATGATTTAGAAGTAGATTGTAGGACTCCTTCTTTGTTAATCCTTCCTATGTAAGCACATCAAAGTTTCCATAAGTCTTTAACTAAGAAACCTTGAGTTGTAGCTGTGATTGATTGCAGGCTCAAAGTACTCCAACTACAACCTCTCTCTCTCTCTCTCTCTCTCTCGCACATATTTCTATTAACTTATTTATCTATGAGATCCTTATCACTATTTATATCTGATACTGACTGATCAACACACTTTAGATTCTGAATACAAGTTACACTTCATAAGTAGTTGCTCTGAAACTCAAATGGGTGTTGAGCCTGACCTGTAACTGTATATATTTATCTGGGAGGGAGAGCAATTGGAAGAAAATTTGTTTTAGTTGGACCAATATGTACAAAGCAATTGGTAAACTGTTCACCCACACTAAGGTAATACAATGGTCAAAAGATTACCAGCCTCTCTGTCTCCAAGTTTTTCAGTTTAACGTTGCAGCACTCTGAACTGTAAGTACTACATTCTTCTATTTTAAATCTGGGGTTTTATTATAGTTTAAACTATTTCAGGTTTCCACTAGGTGTCCCTTGGATCAGATATCAGGGTTGTTACAAGGATCTGAATCTAAATGTCATTTATCCAGGGAAGGACCGTGACTTAGGTGGGTATTTGGTTTCTTGTTTTGTATTATTGGATATGTGTGTTGGATGCTCATATGATTTCGTTCTCTCCAGTTTGACAAAAAATGTGTTTAAACTACCGGGTGCTTGGCTGACTATCTTGTATTTACAAGCTGTTGAGAAAGGCAAATTGGGACATGGAACTCAGTTTTGATTGGGTCCATTTTCAAATACTTCTTTGTTTATTAGTATTCAACATATGACCCAAATACAGTCGGAGCTAACGGTTTCTCATCTTGGAATGTCGTTTTTGGGTGCTCCATTGGCACTAATTTTCTAAATTCACCTGCTTTCTTTCACAAGTATGACTATGAAATTATCGGGATGCACTTTGTACTTTACCCTCCTTTTTCTAATAGTGTGCACATGGTTCACAGGATATTGTGCATGGGTATCCTTATTGATTCCTTAGGCTATTTCTTTCTCAGGGATTAATAGTGTTGGTACTGTTCCTGCATCTCTTGTGACTTATGCTTCTATTCAAGCATTGAAGCCTGATCTTTTGATAAACGCTGGCACTGCTGGTGGCTTTAAAGTATAATTTTTGTGCCCATTATCTTTTTTACCTTTTCTTTCTGGAAACAAAGCAAAGTTAGGCTTATATTTTGTAACTTAGATTATTCATTACGTCTGTAAATTTGTTTCTTTTGTCTTCATTTTCTTTTTATAATGTTTGTACTAATGTTGAGAATACCAGGTGAAAGGAGCTTGCGTATTTGATGTGTTCCTAGTATCAGATCTTTCATTTCATGATAGACGGATTCCAATTCCTGTAAGTAGTCTTAATAAATTTTCTCAGTTTATATCTCGTGTCAGTTGATGGAGAAGTCAAGCTGCTTATGAACTTGCATGAAAGCTGCACTGCTTTATTTAATATGTTGATTGATTTACGAAATCATTCATGTATTCATTGTTGTTAAAGTTGCTCATTTATTCAGTGTGATTCATGATTCACTAATGCATACAAAATCATTTTCCACAACTTTATCAAGTCTTTTGTATTAATCTCTTCTGCCTTGATTTGCAGGGTCCTGATAAGTACGGAATTGGTCTACGGCAGAGTTTCTCCACGCCAAATCTTGTGAAGGAGCTTAATCTTAAGGTGATTGTCTACCAATTATATTTTGGCAACAAGCAGAAATATCTAGGCATGTCTTTTTCAAAAGGCCTTTTGAGCTTATATAATCTCTAAAAGGTTATCAATGTTGTCAACGTGTTGGTTGACAAATGTTTACATTTAAAAAAAACAAAATCAGTTTGCAATTTGTAAATGACAGATTAAATTATCACTGGATTTTAATGTCTTCATGGTTTAAAAAGAAAAGCAAATGTTGATTATTTGACTTTAATATAGTTGTGGTTTCAGACCCACCTAGGAAGCAAGGCGTTTCTCCCCCATGTTGGATCCACGTATTGGGTGTTTCTGGGGTGCGAATTGTATCCCCGACTATTGCATGCGGATACTAGAATTGTGATATGCAATTTGGTTTTTTGTTTACAAAAAATGGAAGTTCACAATTTGTAAAATTAGAAATAAAGGTTAAAATAAAAAATAGCTTATATGACTTTGAAAGATAAAAAAACAAGAAGACACAGGAAGTTATTTCCTAATAGGTTCGACTAATATGGATACTGTAAGTAAAGTAAAAGTATGATAAACTTAGGTGTATATACTTATCTTACATATTAAATGTGTAAATCAGATACAACTCACTGGTTTGTGTTTACATTATGTGTACATAGATACACACATGTAATGATGCACCCCCCGTATCCCCAATTTCTTAGAATCTCTGAATCCTAGTGTTCGCGTATCGCTCCTATATCCCTATCCTTGCAACATAGTAAGCCATTCAAACAAATTTTATAATTTAAATTATATTTTTTTTGAAAAGGAAGTCCTGCAAAATGCATTTTAACTTCTTGTTGGACAAAATATCTAATAAAGAATAGAAAACATAGTTGTTGCTACACAAGGCGTGAAGGTCTTCATTATTTAAAAAACTAAGCTCAAGGGTGAAATTATGGTAGTCTAAGAAGAAAGTTATATATGTATGTGTGTTATGTGTGGGTGTATATATAGGGGTGTGCATGTGAGAATCGCAAATAAATGGAGAACCTGGGAACTGAGGTTGTAGTGTGTATTCATTAATAAATATACACTATATATCAAAACAAGTACTGGAGTATATTCATCTATGAATGTATGCTATATATTCACTTATATTTGTATTTTCTGTCAAAATGAATATACATTAAAACTTATTTCTCTAGTTATATTATTTGCGGTTCTCACGTGAACTAGTCTGTGTGTGTGTGTGTATATATGCACCGATAGCTTTTGAAAATAGATATTCTTGTCGAACTTGTTCTATCATTAGTTACACATCTTTTCTCCCAGCCGATAACTGGTGCTTGTGAAACTGAAGACCATTTAACATCTTGATATGTACATCTTACAGGTTTGCAAACTGTCTACAGGAGATTCCTTAGATATGTCCCCACAGGATGAAAGATGCATCAAGGCTAATGATGCAACAATTGTTGATATGGAGGTACTTTATTTTATTATGATAGTTTATTGTTTGTCTATAACCAACCACTTTCCTGTAATTGGACATACATTTTGAATGTTTTTAAACATATTTTTGAACATCTAATGTTCAATATTGAGATGAAAATATATATGTTCATATAAGAGCCATATCCATTGTTACCCCTTACCCCTTGGGGTAGAATAAAGGTCTGCATACATTTTCCCCTAAACCTTAGTCCTTAAACCCTATCGATTAGTGTGTATACAGAGCGCGAGAATTGTTCTTTACATGTAACCCTTTGTGTATTAGGCTTGGGCTCTGCTCATGGCTTCCCTAGATTTCAGAACTCAAGATCGGGGTCCACCAACCAAAAGCTCGATCGTTCGAGCCTTGGCTTGGCTTGGCTTGTATAACCTTGATTTTTATAGGCCTATAGGCTATATGATCAAACTCTTCAAGCAAAAGTACAAATATAATTATGGATCCTCTTCAAAAACAAGAATTAGAAGTTGATGTCCGTTTACCAACGCAACCGGGTAAGTGCTTATTTGGTAAGAATCATCACCCCCACTTAACTTACCGGGTAATAGTCATCATCCTCACTTATCTTACCGTGTTATAGGTCATCAAAATGGCATAGTAAGATTGTTGGTAAGTGTCTGTTACCTGGGAAGCGCTAACAGGTAAAAGTTACCACCCTCACTTACCGGGTAAGATTCTTGAACCTTGTCATGCTCACCGGGTAACTTAAGTAAGGTGGTTACTCTTACCCACTAAGCGCTTACATGGTTAACATTGTTAAACGGCCCCTAAGGCTTGAATTTTTGTTCCACCTATTTTGGTGGTGCGTCTGTGTCCCACTCAGTCCTATCTTGACCCAATCTAAGGGTTGTTCGGTTCATTTTTCATTAAGATCTGTAGGGATAAAATTGTCTGTATTATATAAGATAAAATGTTGTCCGGTTTTTTGTGCTGAATAGATGGTCTGAATGTTAGAAATGACCATTTTACCCCACATTCTCATTGCTCACAAACTGAACCTCCAAATCTAATGTCGCACCAGATGTGGGACAACAAAATTTTGTTCTGTCATATCATGCGTAACAAATTGAAATGGATTGTTGGTATGAGCTTTATTGCTACGGATTTTCATTCGAAAACTTGAATCATCCCATGTACATTCATATGCTGAAACTTTAGGGAGCAGCTGTGGCTTATGTGTCTAGTCTTATGGAAGTCCCGGCAATATTTATAAAAGCCGTATCAAATTTCGTCGATGGAGAAAAGTCGATTCCCGAAGAATTTGCACAAAATTTGCAAGCCACTGTTGTGGCACTTCGAGAAGCAGTTGTCCAGGTGATCGAATTCATCAACGGTAAGTGCCTCTCTGAACTATGATCGATCTTGACTCCTTTATTAGACCTAGATTAATCAGCCAATTCGGTTTAAATTGATTTGTAAACTGTATTATTTACATATTCTGGTTCGAGTTTGTGCCTTTCAACAACAAAAAATTGTTATGTCATAAAGTATTCATATCGGTCTGTATATGTACGGTGAAAATTGTAACGTTTTTGTACATTTTGGAAGTTGAAATTATGCGATTGTTTGTAATATTATGATTTGTTTCTTATAGTCATGTTTATACAAGAACAATAACTAAATAAGAGAATAGGAAATGGTCGAATCACATGTGATTTTACCTTAAAATCACATTACCCGTGATTCATGCAACTTTGGCGGTGATCCGAGGTCGTGGGCCATGTTGCCCACATATCTGTACGTTCCTTCCAAACAAAAAACTTCTCAATTCTCAATCTCTACAGATAGTTTTATTCATACAAGACTTAACGAAAACAATCTACCAAGCAACCCGTAAGTATTAGTACATATGTTTGTTTAGAATCGAATTGGTACTGTGAAGTTTGTTGCATTCCTGTTTTGACTAATTGTTAGGTTAAAAGTTGATTAAACCTCAATAGTGAAGACTTGTTATATTACATGTAGGGAGTAATTTCTTAGCGAACTTGTTAACAAGTAAAATCTTTATTTGTATCGTTTTCGGTATGCAAGCAAAAATACTAAATTACTAATCAACCCAAATATTTTTCCATTTTTTTAATTAAATGTATGTGATGGTAAATACTAAATTACTAAAGTCAAATTTTGCTTAAATGTATGTGATGGTAAATACTAAATTACTAATCAACCCAAAAAATACTAAATTACTAATGTATTTTAAGTCAAATTTTGCTTTAAATAATATAATTTTTATAAAAAATAACACTTATTTAAAATAACAAACAAGACATTAAAATAGTAAGAAAAATCAAATATCAAATTACAAAAACTGTGTATTAGACCATGACGTACCACATGCTTAACATGGTATGAGACATAGGCTTTGAGAGCAACTCCAACCATACTGCAAAAGTGGTGATTTGTAGTATGGTGGTGGATTCCATCCATACTTCAAATCTGCAAAAAAAAATTGGTGGCCTATCATCCTTCTTTCCAAAAGATATCATATTTGGTGTTCTACTATTCCCCCTTGCCGAAGGGTCCACCAGTATCACCTTAATTGATTTATTTTTATGTTTTTAAACAATATCATTATTATTTATGATATTAATTTTAATAAATATGTATTTAGAATTTTTTTTTGGATAAGGTTTATTTAGGCTTTACCTAGACTACATCCTTGGCAATTTGAAAACATACAAACAAAGCGGTCGTCTGAGACTAAGCCTGACCACAGAATGCTAACGTCTAGACTCGAATCCGGGGTGGATGGGATATTCCACCACATCCCCCAAGCCCTTGCCAACACGCCACCACCCTTGTGGTTTATTTAGAAATGTTTAATAATATTGAAAAATGGTTTTTTTATATAGGCCCACCAATTTGGTGTTTTTTTTAAGTATGATTGGAGTTGAATTGTTTTTTAGTGTTAAGGGTCCCACCAATTGTAGTGTTTTGATGTTATTTTTTGTGTTATGGGCTGAAGTTGGTCTAAGCCACTACATACCAATATACCATGACGACTATTTCGCGAGCCTTTTAAAACAATGACTATAATCAGGGACGGGTCCATTGTAGATCATACAATGGCACGTGCCATAGTTTCGTTCCTCCTTCGTAGTGTAAAAAATTATAGGGTCGTGAAAAGTGTCATCATATCAATTTGTTGTGTGTCACCATACATATTTTAAAAGGGAAATTAATTAAAATACCCCAAGTTTGACCAACTGTTACCGAAATACCCTAAAATTTTTCCATTTTGCAAAAATGCCCTAAATACCCGCGATGGATCCCGCGATCGCGGGCTAGGGCTGACGTGGCACGTACTTTGGGTACAAATGCCCCGCGAAGCCCCTCAACTTTGGCCGCGATGCACTTTTGGTCCCTGCCCGCGATCGCAGCCCGCGATGGACCAAAATTTACAGTTTTGGTCCCTGAAAATTTACAGTTTTGGTCCCTGAAAATTTACAGTTTTGGTCCCTGAAAATTTACACTTTTGGTCCATGTACTTAGACGAATCTTGCATGCTTTTACTGTTTTTTTCCACAATTATTGTACTTTGAAGACCGATTTGTGGTTGAAATTCATTTGCATGTTTGAGATTTCATCCATAAATATCAGTAATATGCAATTCACAATTCACACTTGTTCTTGCTTTCTTTCTTGATTTCTCTCTTGCTTTCTTTCTTTGAATTGCTTTCTCTCTTGATTTCTCTTCTCTCATTTCATCCACAAATGGCATCGTCATCAAACCCTAAGTCTACTCCTGAAAAAATGTCACCTCAAATCGAGGTCGCCATAGCAAAAAAGGAAAAGGAGATAGATGAACTAACAGAAGAGTGGAAAAAAATTATGGACAGGAAGGCAGTCCATTTGAGAAAGATCGAAGAGGAAGACAGGGAGATCAAAAGGATGAAAGGGGATATAAAAGCTAGGGAGGCTCGTGTTCGTCGAGAACAAGAAGCAATTCACCATATTCTGCAAGACTTTGCAATTATTCAAGCGAAGGTAAACGAGAAGCAAGCTTGGATTGATGAAACTAAATCAATTTTTAAGTAGGTGGTGGTTGTTTTAGTTGTTTTGTATTTTTTACTGTGTTGTTGTTTTGTATTTTTTGTTGTTGTTAATTTCTCTGAAAAGTAGTTTTTAAGCCGCTGAACCACGGTTAGGTTGGATACATCATGCAAGGTCAAGTCAGAGGTTACCTCATTCGTGGGCCTACTCCTCTTGTAGAATATATGACAACCCTCAACTCATTTGCTAAAGTGTGTGCGGGTTGTGGTACACAATGGCCATACGTGGTTGCAAAAGCAGAAGCCGTTGAAGAAGGGTCAGAAAGATTGAAGATGAAGAGCATATTGGATGAAATACAAACTAGCTGTGTTATCAATGTTTATTTAAAAGCATATGTATGTGTGTATATATCTAATATGAATATATTTATCATTTACAAACTAGCTGTGTTATCAATGTTCATTTAGAAGCATATGTATGTGTGTATATATATCATTTACAAATCAGTGTTTAGATCAACATTATCATATGTGTTTGTTCCAACAAAAATGTCAAGAAATGATCATTTCCAGATCTTACAGATAAAGGTCTCCTTTTTTAAGTCTTCTTCTTCTTCATATATACATAATATATATATATATATATATATATATATATATATATATATATATATATATATATATATCTAAAAAGCTAGAAACCTGCTTCCATTCTTGCTACTAATCTTTCTTGCTATATAAACAGACATGTGTACTCAGAGTTAACATTCACTGCCATGGTAACAATCAACCTTTCTTCTTTCTTTCGCTTATCATATCAAACTCCTATTTTCTTTATGTGTGTAAATATATAATACGAATATATATATCATTTACAAACTAGCTGTGTTATCAATGTTCATTTAGAAGCATATGTATGTGTGTATATATATCATTTACAAATCAGTGTTTAGATCAACAGTATCATATGGGTTTGTTCCATATGGTTCAAGCTGTGACGGGCCCGGGGTGTGACTGACAGAATGTCTCCTTGGCACGGTTGAAGGGGCGGGATTTGGACACTCTCCACGAGTGTGTCCTACGCATTGGCACCGAGTACATCTTCGTTGTATCGAACTTTCACCACGTGATGGACGTCGGTCGTTCTTTCTCGGTCTCCCGACCCTGTTCTTATCCATTAAAGGTGGATAGCATGGTGGAAGCGGGTCGGGTGGATACACCCATGCTGCAGGGGGTCCAGCTGGGTTTATTACCTCCACGTAAGTTTTCCGGTAATATTCGGACGTGAAGAAAGGTACAGCCAAGTCGCTGCAATCTGTACGACCCATATATGTTGCTGCAGCGATGGCATGGCCGCACGGTAACCCAGATTTATCCCATTCGCGACACGAACAAAGGTGGTCTTCCATATTCACAATCGCGTGAATATAGTCATCATGCACCTCGTACTTCCCATACCCGATTGCTCTTACCGGCCATGTCGCCGCACGACGCGCCCTGTACTGAACGATATTCTCCGTCGTTGGTGTGAGTGCATTTTGCATCTCAGCTCCTTTTAGGCGTCAAATTTGGTACCACTCTTGTTGAAAGGCCCGAAAGTAGTCCATAAGATTAACAATCGGACATCTACGCGCAAAACGGGAGAGTGCATTCACAAACTCTGCACTATTCGAGGTCAGAATGTCATACCGTTGTCCAGGAAAATGGGCCGCGGACCACCTCTCCGGTCCAGCATCGTCAAAGACTTTGGCTGCTTCCTTGACACTGTATCGTAGCATATTCATGTACTTTTTAAACTCCCGATCCGTATATGCTCTGCATGCCGCCCAATAGACATCCTTGTAGGTGGTAATACGTTTGTCCTTGGATTTGGCGTTCATCTCCAAATGTCGACAGCATATGGCGTGAGGGGCGTTTGGGTACATGGCAGAGATTGCGGCGCTTATGGAAGGAGCCCTGTCAGACATAAACACCAACCCTTGCGGGTCTCCGATAGCTTGTCTCAACATGGACATAAACCAAGTTCACTCGTCCCCGGTTTCAGACTTGCCTACGCCGAAAGCTACTGGAACGATGGAGTTATCCCCGTCCATGGCAACCGCCAGGAACATCATACCCAAGTAACGACCCTTTAAATGGGTTGCGTCTATTATCAGGACACGACGTAGATTTGCCACAAATGTGCGGATCTGCAAAAACATAGGTTAAAATGTTATAGTTTATAATGTGTAAATGTTATAGTTTATAATGTGTAAACATATGACGTGTTAAAATACGTACCGCGGGTCCAAGGGCCACGAAGCACATCTCAAACCGTCCACGTGAATCGGTCCGTAGCTGCGTGACAGTACCAGGGTTCTGCAGCTGCAAATTATATAAATATGTCGGGAGTCGTTCATACGACTCCTCGAACGTGCCTCTCACCATAAACAGTGCATGGCAGCGCGCACGCCACGCTTGGTGGTAATCAATCGTGACGCCGAACTGCCGGTGAACGTCGTGGACGATGTCCTTTGGACGCAATGACCTGCTAACATCAAGAAATTTGTTTTTCAGGATCGCACCCAAAGTCTTTTTGCCGGCTTGTTTGTGGCGGGGATTAAGTTGCGTCCTCGTACAAGTGTGTACGTCGTGCAACTTTCTAATCATTATCGCCCCTCCTTTGGGACCCGTGTGAATCGCGTACAACCTCCACTCACACTTTTCTCTAGCACATTCAACTACGTATTTGCTTTTGTCAGATGCCCGCACGCGACTTTGGAAACCCTCTTCCAAGAACTTGAGTCCGATCTGACTTGCTAAGAGATCTTTCGAATCGAATTTCTGACCTGCTGTTAAACTTTCACTGCGAATATAAGGTGTAGGTTCGTAGCTTTGTGTCTGGGTATGGGAGTCTGGAAGAATAGGGGGCATATCAAAAAAGTCATTTATTTGACTACATGATTTTCTACTAGGGGTATATTCTTCGTGATCATCATTATCGGTGTCTGATCTGTCTATTTCAGAATTACCCGTTCTGAAAACGTGGGTTTCGTCATCAGCAACTCCAGCAGTACGCCATTCGTGTGGTTGTGGTGGTTGTTGTTGAGAATCAGGCTGCTCTATTTGGAGGTCTTTGTCGTCGTCACCGTCGTCGTCACCGTTGGATACGCCGGGATACACAAAGAGTAATGGGGGTCTTTCTGAATCGACTGCAAGGTGCAGAAAAGTACAGATATCCCCATAGTTGGATAAATCCATAAATGACCCATCGCCATTTTAAAACACTAACTTGCAAACATCAGAAGAGTTGATTCCACATTTTTGCATGGCGTATGCAACAAACTTCTGATAAGTATAGTTTACTGACACTTTTACACCATGCTTAGATTTATAAGCAAAATTCCACTCATTGTTATCTTGCACCCATTCACCATCAAAACAGAAATATAGCTTAGCTTTTGCAACAGATGAACTCATTTTTTCAGTAGTATCTCAAACACAAAATATTGCAGAAAGAAATATTGCAACAATGAAATCGTTGTGTGGGGATTATGGCTTGCATTTTACGTCTATTTATCAATGAAACAACCAACATATCAGAAAACCAATCTCTCATTCATCCACAAACTGGTATTCCAAAAACATTGATTTAACATTGATTCAAACATGCAAATGAATTTCAACCACAAATCGGTCTTTAAAGTGCAATAATTGTGGAAAAAAAACAGTAAAAACATGCAAAATTCGTCTAAGTTTAGGGGCTGAAAGTGTAAATTTCAGGGACCAAAAGTGTAAAATTTCGGGCCATCGCGGGCTGCGATCGCGGACAGGGACCAAAAGTGCACCGCGGCCAAAGTTGAGGGGCTTCGCGGGACATTTGGGGCCAAAATACGTGCCACGTCAGCCCTAGCCCGCGATCGCGAGATCAATCGCGGGTATTTTGGGTATTTTTGCAAAATTGAAAAAATTTAGGGTATTTTGGTAACTCAATATTTGACTTAGGATATTTTAATTAATTTCCCATTTTAAAACTACAATGATAACACAAGTTTATATTTGTAGTGTTGGTTTGTAAAAATATTCTTCCATCCCAGACTCGAATTCGAGTCCTGTAAGGTTACTTGAATAGAGGACCTCACATTTAGAAAGCAATTAAACGAATAAATAACTACTAGATTGATATTGATTTTATAAATTAAATTTATATAATATTTTTTATAATCAAATAGTGTCATGGTTTGAAAAAAAATCTCTCATTTATAATCGAAAGAGTGATTGAAATTGTTTTAATAAAACTTTGATTTAAAAAACTATAGGTAAGGAAAAATCTGGTGGGCCAGTGAAAATAACTTGATAGCTGCCCAGTCATCTTGTATCAACGGTAACCATACGATTGGTTTTAACCGCCAAAAACATGCTTTCCGCCGGAGTTCCTCTCGTCGGCGGCGACCAACTCCTCCTCCACCGTAGAAACCCTAGCCTACTGCTCCACGCTTTCAAACCAATCGCATTCAGTTCCTTCATCGTTAGATCATCCTCTTCAAGCCTTAAAGAACTCGACACTTCATTATCATCATCATCGGAGAAGGGGGACGATGATAGGAAATTGAGTTCGACGCTTAGCGGTTCGGTGTCCTTCCCTCCGGTTACGGTTGCAAAGCGAGTGGTTTTGGTGAGGCACGGACAGAGCACGTGGAATGAAGAAGGTAGGATCCAAGGGAGCTCCGATTTCTCGATTCTTACTCAGAAAGGAGAGGCTCAAGCGGAGACTTCCCGCCAAATGCTCATCGATGATTCATTTGATATATGCTTCTCCAGGTTTTGTTCTTTGATTTATCTGGTTTCACACTTCTGATTAGAAAATGATAACTTAATGATATTAGGGCTTGGAATTGCGAGTAACACTCACTTCGTTATAAAATTAGAATTACATTCTGATTATTAGAATTTTGCTCTAACCGCTTCCCAAAACTATCTATAAAATGGAGAAAGTAGGAGAGATGAGTTTTTCTCCTGATACGAAGATAACCCAAAAATGATTACCAGATGAGAGCATGAGTAGAAATATTTGAAAATAATTATTTAGAGAGCGAAATAATATTTTAATAAATGAATCGAATATTTTAATATTATAATCAATGTTTGCTTCTCCAAAATAAGGAATCTGTTGGAGATGAATGTAACTTTTCTTTTAGAGATTTTGATTTTTGATTCTCTATTTTGGAGAAATTTTGGGGAATCTGTTGGAAATGCTCTTAGTCTGTTACGGTAGTTATTGGTAACCCTATGATTGAATATATGGATTTCAGAAAACTATAGATTTGGTAACTCAGTAGTACTATATAATATAGATACATTGTGTGTGTTATTGTGTGTGTATATATATATATAGTACTTTTGAAGTTAACCTAACAAATTACAATATCAAGTGTGTGTGAAGGTTACAATTTATGATGTATTTCAATTTGAAATGAAGGTAATAAATACTATATATAGCTTACAAGTGATCACATTATAATTCTAAGATGTATTTCAATTTGAAATGAAGGTAATAAATACTATATATAGCTTACAAGTGATCACATTATAATTCTAAAGCATAACAGTGAATGCAGATTTTTATGAAATGAATATTTCATACTTGCAGTCCCTTGAAAAGATCAAAAAGAACCGCTGAAGTTATATGGGGTTCTCGGAAAGAGGAGATCCTTACTGATTCTGACTTGAGGGAGATTGATCTATACTCGTTTCAAGTTAGTTTGAGTTCTCATAAGCATCTTTCTTTGAAGATGCAATATTTGTCAAAATTATCATAGAAATTCTTTCTGTACTTTAGGGTCTCCTAAAGCATGAAGGTATAGCAAAATTTGGTGCAGCTTTCGGTCAGTGGCAAAAAGATGCGCCAAATTTTAATATAGATGGTCATTATCCGGTGAGGGAGTTATGGGCACGTGCTACAAGCTGCTGGAACAAAATCTTGGTTCATGATAGCAGGTCGGTTCTTGTGGTTGCTCATAATGCCGTGAATCAGGCTCTTGTTGCTACAGCAATGGGTACATTTTCTTTACTTTTCATGTGTATATCATTACTTCATATTTGAGTTGGTGAAGTTTGTTTTCTTTTTGAACTTTTTTTCATTTCATCTTTAGGCCTAGGAACTGAGTACTTCCGGATATTACTTCAAAGTAACTGTGGTGTAAGTGTGTTAGATTTTGTCCCACGGCCTGAGGGTGGATCTCCATATATATGTCTTAACCGATTAAATCAGGTATGTTTGCATATAAGCCGGTAGTTAGCTGATAAACTAGTCATGCTTGGTAAAAACTAGCTAATAAGCTAGATAATAATGTAAAATGGCCTAAAAAGACATGTTGAAAGTTAATTGGAAAAATTTAGCGGCATAATTTGACAAAAGTGAAAAAAAAGAACTGGAGCTTATTGAAATGCTACTTGAAGTAATTTTTCAAAAAGCTAGCTTATGGCATACCAAACAGGGTTTTTTCAATAAGCTAGCTTATGGTTGCCAAACATGGCTGATTCCGGGGCTTTGTTCTCTACCTTATATAGTTTTAACGACTCCTTGAACTTGTATCATAGCTTTGAATTAAATTCTATGCTTTGCTATATCTTGATTGTGAGAATACGTGGGATCCCATTAGATTACTTTCAAGAGAACCATTGAGGAGAGAAGAGAGGTTTTAACAGATATTAAAGATAAATGGTCCGAGTCTAACCGATGTGGGACTCCAAGTCTGATACATGAACATATATGTGGTTGCAATAAAATGGCCAATTTGAGATAGGAAAAAAAAACTTTGTTTCAACTCATTCTCCATTGTTAATCACTCTTTCTGGCATCACTGTGCATTTTTCCAGCCATTGGTAATTTGGTATGGTGTTGTATGTAAAAAAAGAGTTTATTATGCACAGACTCCAGGCTCACCTATTGGTGGTGGAAGCTCTGCAGGCAGGAAAGCCGGTAACCGGATCATACTTGTCTGTCACGGATCCTCCCAGGGAAATCCCGAGGTAGTAAAGTTCTTTGGTTTTCTTTGCTATTTTCTTTACCGACACAAATTGGGTGAGCGCTGACCGGGTAAGAGTGCAGTTTGGGGGTAAGAGGTTCGGTCTGGTAAACGTTACTGAAAATGGTTGTTTATCAAGTGTTTTGTAGTAAGTGCTTACCAACAAAAAATTGTTGTTATAAGTTATAACCCACTATATAATTAGATGTTAGATGTTAGATAATGTAAAAGTAAACTGACCCGGTAACAAAAAAAGGGTAGACCTGGAAGGCTGGAAACCAAGTAAACTGACCCAGTAAGTGAAAAAATAATGTTAGCTGGGTAGGTAAACATGTTGATGCTGACCGAGTCAGCAATGGTCAGCAGCGGGTAAACAGCTTCTTTTAGTTTTCTCATTGTGAAGCTTCATTGTGTTATTCTTGTCAACAGGCTAGCAATTCTGATGCTGGTGACACATCTATGGACATGCTTGGAATTATACAGGTATCGGTTTCTTGATCTATATGTAGCCGATGTACAAGCAGGTGTATATATATATATATATAGTCTGAACTATTCTTTCATAAATGGCAGTCGCAAAAAACAGCCGAACTGCTTCTAGATTTGAAGATGAAATCAATAGTTAGCAGCCCTAGAGTGACACCAACTGAAACCGCTAACGCAATTGCTCGTGTAAGTCTCATAGTATTTTGTTTGTCCGTTGAGCTAGCCTTCAAGATTGGATCATTTCATTTGTCTTCTATGTGAATCTAAATAGCTAATTTCACACGATTAAAGGTTCAAGAAGCTGCCGATTGTCTTGGTGTTGATTGTGTGCCGCGATACGTTGAAACAAAGCAGATGAAAGACCTTGACATTCACGACATTCTTAATCGTTCGAAGAAGGCAAGTAATACCCATTTCATTGTACCAAGTATTCAGTTCAATTTTAGGTGTTACTATGTGCAAGTCAGGAGTCTTATCGCTAACTACCTCTTTGCCTCTTGCCTACTGCTAGTCTGCTACAGAGGTAAAGTCTGTGTACATCTTACCCCTTTGACCCTACATCCAGATGAAATATATTGGGTTTGTTTGGTTTGGTTTTATGTGCATGCAAACATACCAAGTGAAATAGTAGGATCAACACGTCAAAATTGCAATTTTTCCTTCTACGATAACATTGTCACTCCCTTGATCCCAAATAAGTATTTACATTTTTATTTTAGTTTGTTCAAAATAAGTGTTCACTTTCAGACGTAAGTGAGACACATCCCAATTCTATTATGAGATGGGGAATTTATTGCTCCCTCTGTTATTAAGGGTAAATCATCATCTAGTTGATTAAAAAGTGTAATAATTACACATTTATAGAACTTATATTTTTCATCATGGACATTTATTTCGGGACTATCAAAACCAATCTACAATGGTCAATGGTGGTCTTTTTCTTCTTCATAGCCTTGTTTCCAAAAAAAAAGGTGGGGCCCACAAGCAAAAAATAAGCTTAAAATTTACCAAACTTTTGCAAAATTTTCTTTTTCTAGCAACTTTTTTATTTAAACTTTACTTGCTCTTTGCGTAATTTCATAAGTTTGATGATATTTCTCGAGTTCAAAAAAACCCAAACCGATCAAACAAACTCAGTATATCCTATCCAAAAACAGGGTTTTCATCGTCTACACAAGATTCTCATATTTTGTCATTATTGAACAAAATCTGAACAGTCGCCATACGATACCTTAGTTACAAGTTTCTGTTATTTCTTTTGTGTCTTAAACAGGAATCGGTTAATGCATCGAGTCTACAACCTGGCTGGATAAATGAGTTCGAAGACGGATTGTTGACTGAACTATGGGACCAGTCAGGGTCAGCCTGGAAATCACTACTGAACGAGTTATCTAACGAATCTGAACCAGAGAACGTTGTTGTAGCTGTTGGTCATCCCATCGTTACCATCGGTCTATTAGGGCATTGCTTAAATCTAACAAAGGAGTGGATGGGATCGTTTCATGTCGACGCTGGTAGCATTAGCGTCATCGATTTCCCCGATGGCCCTTTCGGAAGAGGCGTTGTTCGTTGCATAAACTACACTGCACATCTCGGAAGGTGGTCGATCCCCATTACTAAAGCAACACAAGGCGATGAAGAATTTTAATTCCCGATTTCTTGAGTTCGTGTTCATGCATTTTCGCATTCCGATCATTCATCTCGAGAATGATCGGAAATCCGGTATGGTAATGTTGAGATTTGTCCCACATGGAACAAAATTTAGGAAATATACGTTTATATATATATATATATATATATATATATATATATATATATATATATATATTTCCTACCTTTTAACGAAGTCGGCCAAGTTATATAAATGTACTCATAGTTAGTTATATTCAAAATTAAATTACAATTTAAACCGTATGTTTATTTTCTTATTTATATAAACCTTCAACTTTTTTTAGTTATTTTTTTATTTACATAAACCTCAACTTTTTTTAGTTTGTTAGCTTTTTTGGTATGTTTTCATTTTTATTTTACTTTGTTCAAACAAAAATGTTTAGCTAGACTGTAAAATAACATACGAAAATTTCGACCGGATCAACCCGACCAAACTAACACAACTCGGTTTGGTTTGGGTTGGGTTGAGATTTTTCAAACTGTAAACGTTGGGTTTGGTTGTTCAAATGTCTTCAACCCAACCAATCCAACCCATGTGTAGCAGTAGCCCTACTCACCAGGATCCAACCCTATATATATAGATACAAAATTACAAATATATCTATCATCGCTTGTTGGATTTTATTCGAGTATAATAATGAATATTAACCACAAGAATTGTGGTGTACTGGTTAAGGCCCTGGGGGATGTGGTGGAATATCCCATCTGCCCAGGGTTCTAATCCAGGCATACACAATCATTAGCCAGACGTACACAATCATTGTGGCCACTGAGGTTTAATCAGGGTTGATGTCTTACGGTCATAGTTTATCAAGGGATTAGTCTAGACATAGCCTATGACACCCTTCCCAAAGAAAAATAACGAATATGAGTGATTATTAAACTTGAGCTCTAACATGTAATGCTTTAATGAACGACTCTTATGTACATTATTCCGAACCACTTCAACTTGGTTTATTCAAAGATCAAGACAAGTTCCTCATACAATCATCAAATCTCACAAAAACACACATAAAACTAGTAAACATAGACTTGACATTAAAATTTTCCTTAATTTCTTGAGATTTTCTTTAACTTGTTTTCAATCGGCAAATTAATAAACGTCAAGCTGTCGGGGGCTTGACAGCGACAACCGGGAAATCAAGAAGCACGATCTTGTCAATGGCAGCCGAGAACGTAGCCGAGAATTCGACATGGTTGGGGTGGGCTTGGAAAGCAGTGAAATCATCTTTGGACCCAAATGTTATCATGAAAGCATGGGTGAACCCTTGCCTTAGCATTTCCATACTTTCAATATCCTTTCCCCTGTTACATGATCAAGTTTAAGGATTTGTTAATTAATTGCATAATCAACACCATTTTTTCAATAAAAAATATATAACTTTCGGCGAGTTTTTTAGAACATTAGGCCTAACAGTATCTGGGTTATCAGTAAAATTCAATTTTTTTAAAAGATTAGAGATTTAAACTTAATAAAAATGAAAAGGATATGTGAGTTCATTTGTTATATATCATGTCCTTAAAGAAACATTATTTAATCCAAATTTGATAACAAGAATGATTCACATGGTTGATAATCAAAATCAAATTTAATATTTTACTATTCATTAAATGCCAAAAATTTGTATTAAAGGGAATAATGTTGTTATAAAAACTTATACATTAATTGGTCTAACAATATCTGGATTACTATAAATTCCAGCCTTTTTATAAGTCAATAGTTCAAATCAGAGGCGAATCCATAATTTTTTTCATCATATAATTTAGACAAAAAATAATTACAAAAGGCACGGTTTTTATTGTCGTGTTTTCATCTTTTTACCGACGTTCAATATTGTCAGATGTGTTTTTATAGCCTAATTCTACCGTTTCGAGAGATTTTTAAAACTTTTTGCTTGATTTCATGAGATTTTTAAGTTTCTTTATCGATTTCGAGGAATTTTTTTCTCCTTTTTTTGGTTGATTTCAAAAAAAAAATCTGGTTTTTTTGTTGATTACGAGGTAGAGTTGCACCTTCTTGAAGTTTCCAAAATAATACGGTAGCACATTCCAAAACGATACGGTTGCACTTTTCATGTACCTAAAATATTTTACCTTTCGCCGGAGAAATAATACGGTGGCACGTGCCACCATATGCACCAAGCTAGGTCCGCCCATGGTTCAAATTTAAAAAAAAAACTAGAACTGAAAATATATAAGTTGAAATTGTGATACCAAATGTATCATGTGTTATTTCACATGATCTTTTCCATCTACGACTTGGTTTAGTGATTGTTTCACAATGTGTTTTTTCAAAAATATTTTTCACGACGTGAACATTTTTTTATATGCTTGTTTAATAAAATAAAATACGGCTAAAAAGTTTCACACAATGAATTGAATACATATAGAAATAAAAACATTGTGAAACAAATATATGTTAATCAATATATTAAATTATAATCTAAGATGGAAAAAACCATACATACTTAACGACAATAATTCGTTCTCATAATTATAATATATCAAATGAGGTTCATATGAAAACGCTAATTATTTAAGAAAACAAGAAAATGTCGTTAATGTACAAGATCATACATGATTCACATACAATATCATGTGTAATTCACGCGACTTTGGCTCGCGAGTAAAGTCGTTCACATCTAGTTTTTGCAGTTAGTGTAAATCACATGTGATTTTACACACATTTTGTTGTTTTCTTGTTTTCTTAAATAATTAACGTTCTCATTTAAACCTTCCTCTGTATGAGATTTTCAAATGATGAATATTATATATATTTCTCAAAAAACGCATTCATTATGAATTAACAATGGTACGTTTTAAACTTACCAAAAAAAGGATTTGACATTATCAACTTCGGAAACAAGCTTCTCCAACCCTTTGATTATATCCTCCACCACCACCTCTTCCTTGAACTTCACCACCACCAAATGTGTGAACTCCGCCATCTGCCACCGCTATCCTCCACCACCACCACCACCACCACCAAACTCTATATATATCTGTGTATATATATATATACACACACAGAGAGATAGGAGAGGCTGAAGATGAGAAGCTCCTACATATAACATGTGATACACACACTGACGCACACATAAAAAACACACACACAATTTTTAGATATTATTATTATTATTACGACAAATTAGTTGTTTATACTTTTTTTGTGTTGGTTTAACCTCCTAGTCATTTTCTTTCTATTTTTACTGAAATAGCCACCACGTCCGCAATTCTAGGTCTTTCGTTCTCAAAAATACAAAAAAAATAATTCAAATGTGATCAATTTTCCTTAGACCATGAGTACCGCCTACCCACGAACCCACTGAATCCGAATGCCACCTCAGCGTCACATCAGTTTTTCTCTTTCCTACCCTCCTTACCCTAAAGTGGAGTACCGCCAACCCACCCTACCCGCTGAACCCGCTATATTTAATTTAATATGAATACATTCAGTTTCAATTAAAAAAAAATCGTCAGGTTCCACCGGGTTCACGAACCCTACCCTACCCGATCCCCTCTACCCGATTCCCGCTTACCTGCTGCTACCCGATGACCGAACCCGCCCTGGTACCCGAGAGCGGTACGCAGGGCCTTAGAAAAGATTGACTCAAGTCAACAATTACAGATCTAGGTCTGCAATGTTTCTTTTTTTTAGGTATCTGCAACGTATTTTTATCTAAGATAGGTCCACAATTACAGACCTATTTTTTAGAAGATGAATGACTAAAACAATTAACTTTCATTATTATTATTATTGATGTTATTAATATGCACGAATAAAGCTATTGAAGAAGAGTCAGCAGTTCCGTCGCTGCGGCCCTACAGTCAAACCCCCACCGACACCATTGTCGGAGTCGTGACAAAACTTCGAGGTGGGACGATTTCTATTTGTTTTCTTGTACCTTCTGCTTTATTAGTTGTACTATCTTGACTTGGTCAATCCTATTTTTATTGCCTAGTCAAACCAAGACCGGATCCATTTTTCACAGTTTAAAAATCTCAATATATTTCTTTCAGTTTTTTTTTTCCTTCAAACTTTTCTTGAGGGTGCTACTATTCACACCTCTGCACACACAGACACACACATAGTGTATTGTGCACATACAGTGTGTGTGTGTGTGCAGGGGGTGTATTCTAAAAAATCCATAAATTTTTATTAATTGTATAAAAATTATGCTACCATAAAATCCGTAAAAATTATATAAAATATGTATACTTTTTTATTAATTTAAATTTATCAAAAATTGTAGTTATTTTACACTATTATTTATTTAGTATATCTAAAATTCTAAATCTAAGTACTTTAGTTATACTGACAAATAAAACCAATCGATTAAATATGAAACTTCGTAAAATTTTACAAAGTTAAAACTGATTAAATAAGAAAAATTTGTAAAAACATAAGTTATACACTTTCAAAAAAACTTCAGAGCATCTCCAACAGGTTTGTTATAATTTTTCTAAAATAGATAATCAAAAGTTAAAATTTCTAAAAAGAGTTACATTCATCTCCAATAGTTTTACTATTTTAGAGATTTTAACACAAATTATATTATATAATATTCTCTAATTTATATTCCCAATACACTTTAAAAGAAAAAATTTAATATAAAATGATATAAGATTTATGTTATTGGTGAGTTGAATAAATTAATTATTTCTCTCTCCTATTTAGAGATTTCTTCATAAATCTTTATGAAGTTTGTTCGCGGGCTTATTCGAAGGGTACATTTCTTTTATTAATTACAAGTGATATCGGGTCTTCCGACATACTTGCTACCCCGATTCACATCGATCGCTCTCGTTGTACCGATCAAAAGCAAGTTTTGGTATCTTCAATATTACATAGGGGCAGCTAACATGGAAGGGGTTCTTTTCATCCTTTTATTTCAGTATGGATGGTCCCAAAATGCAACATTATTGCAACTTTACAACAAAAAAGAAAATAATTGTTCATTGAAAAAATAAATTATTTTATATAAAAATTACACAGTTTACAAAACGCTTATCCGGGTAAGTGCTTATCAAGTCACATTAGATTACCGGATGAATATGGCAAAGACCAAGAATCTTACTCGGTAAGAGCGGAAGCAAGGACCGAAAGTCTTACCCGGTAAGTGAGTGAGACGACTCTTACCACGGTTAGTGCTTACCGGCTAAATTGTTGCATACGATGCCATTTTGGTGGACTAAAATCTTACCTGAGAAGTAAGCGATAGTGTTGAATTTTACCGATAGAAGGTCAAAGACTCCGATACCGTTAGGCCAAAGGCCCTAACCACATAGAAGGTCAAAGACTCCGATACCGTTAGGCCAAAGGCCCTTAGGTCATTTTAAATCTTTGATGTCCATTGTCCCCCATTTTAAAGAGAAGTGATAAATTTGTGATCCGTCGGCTTTCCATTAATTTAGTCGTATTGGGTCATGTCTTTTTTCTGTTAATGAGACATATGGGTGGTTTAGTTGATTTTCTATTAAGTCGTGTATAGATAAAATTTTCGTTGTGATTGATCTGTGTGTATAGATTGAGAAATTTTTTGTTTGAGAGGACTTTTATCATATATTGAATGTGCATATTTTAGAACTAGAAGTAACGATTTTTAAAAAATTTGGCTTTCTTTAGAAAGTTACTAAGTAAGTCATTTTTTATATTATTAATCTATTAACAAAATAGTCATGTATAGCTGGCCGAAACTCATTAAACTGATAATAAACAGAGTTTTAATCAAATAAAATATAAATCCTAAACATTAATTTTAAAATATTTGTATTATTATCGTTTTCTTATATCAAGTGAAACATTAAAGATCAAAAGAGTAAACTACGATTTTGATCCCTGTGGTTTGGTGTTTATAATGATTTTCGTCCCTGTGGTTTAAAAACTGCTTTTTTCGTCCCTGTGGTTTGAATTTCATTACAGTTTTCGTCCTTTATCCTAATAGAGTTAAAAAAAAGCTGTTAACTTGAGGGTAATATGGTCTTTTAAATATTTAATTACATTATATATTTATTAGACTAAAACAAAAACCCCATGGCCCCACCCCAAACCCATCTTCTTCCACAACCATGACCTGCACCATTTTTTTTCTCTAGAACCATTTTTTTTCTCTAGCAATGGCTTTCAACATTCATCCATCACTAGCTTCTCTCCTAATATGGACCATACTGGAAGTAACAATATGCCACTTACAAAATAATAAAATACATTTTAAATCTTTTTTAAAATCAATCTGAACACCAAAAACACCAAGAAACCATCAACGAAAACCCATGTCCATATAAACCCTATTTCACCACTTCCAATCTCCCACAAATTCCAATTTGTTAAAAAAATGAAATTTGGGGAGGAATTTGCTTCACAAATGGTGCCAGAATGGCAAGAAGCATACATGAACTACAACTACCTCAAAACCCTCTTAAAAGAAATCTTGAGGCAGACAAGATCATCGCCGGCAAACCCGCCGCCCGCGACTTTAAAGAGAATGGGATATTTATTTAGAGCATTCAGTGGATTAACAAGTGGTTATGGGAACAACAATAATCCAAAAGATGATAAAGAAGATGAAGTGATTCTAGTGAGTGCAATGCAGGAGGCAGATGAAAAACAAAGGAGAAGATTGTTGCCGGAGTTACCAGACGATTTTTCTCCGGTCAGCGGAAGACGGCGACGAGTTTGAGCTTGTGTTTTTTAGAAGACTTGATTTCGAGTTCAATAAAGTGATTCAGTTTTACAGGGGGAAGGTGGAGGAGGTGGTGAAATAGGCGGAGGAGTTGAATATACAAATGGATGCTTTGATTGCTCTTCGAATAAAAGTCAATGGTCCTCACTGCTTGAAATGGAGTTATTTTGAGGGGGTTTATTGTTGGTAGTTGTAAGTGTAGGGGGTGGTGTTTTGTCGATATTAAAGGGCTTGTAAGTGGCATATTGTTACTTCGAGTATGGTCCATATTAGGAGAGAAGCTAGTGATGTATGAATGTTGAAAGCCATTGCTAGAGAAAAAAAATGGTTCTGGAGAAAAAAAATGGTGTAGGTCATGGTTGTGGAAGAAGATGGGTTTGGGGTGGGGCCATGGGGTTTTTGTTTTAGTCTAATAAGTAATATATAATGTAATTAAATATTTAGAAAAAGGTAAAAGACCATATTACCCTTAAGTTAACAGCTGTTTTTAACTCTATTATGATAAAGGATGAAAACCGTAATGAAATTCAAACCACAGGGATGAAAAAAGCAGTTTTTAAACCACAGGGACGAAAATCGTTATAAACACCAAACCACAGGGACCAAAATCGTAGTTTACTCAAGATAAAAAACTACACCCATTTTATAAGGGAAATTGACGTAAATAGCCATATGGAAAACCAATCTTCAACTTTTGACCTCTCAAGTTTTTTTTTTACAAAAATAGCCGGAATCCCGTAAGTCTGACACCGCAAGCTTGCGGTGTCAGCTTTTTCTGACACAGTAAAAAAAATATTATTTTTTTAAAAATATGACGATCCCGCAAGCACCGCAAGCCCACCGCAAGCCATCGCAAGCCCACCGCAAGCCACCGCAAGCCACCGCAAGCCTTGCGTTTTGTCAGAAATAATATTTTTTTTTCGTTTTGTCAGAAAAAGCTGACACCGCAAGCCTTGCGGTGTCAGGCTTGCGGGATTCCGGCTATTTTTGTAAAAAAAAACTTGGATGGTTAAAAGTTGAAGATTTGTTTTTAAAATGGTTATTTTGGTCAATTTCCCCTTTATAACCCATTTTATTGTATAATAATGACATCATTACATCATTACCACTGAAAGCATAGTACCTCATGTCAGGGATTTTATTTGTTTATTTTCAAGATATTTAAAGGGTGTTACTATTCACAACCCCCTGCTACAATTCACACCCCTGCTACAATTGTCGGCCACCACTCCTCTCACAAACCCAATTCCAATTTTATATTTACAGTTTATATCCCTGAAGTTATATAATTAATTTACTTTATATCTTTTACATTTCTAAATTACATTTTATACATTTATTATATTAACACATAAAATTGTATATTAGCTAAAATACGTTAAAAAAATACGTTTTAATTTTAACAAATTACATCATTATAATCGTCTCTTCTATACGTTCGAAATGAGTCCAAGATTGAATTTTTTTGATTTTATTATTTTATTATATATCATATATACTACATAAAAATATTTTTAATATTTATAATTCATACCCTTATAGTTAATTATTTAATTTATGGTACATCTCTTATTTTTTTCAATTTTGTTTTACACTCCTATCGCATTAACATAATATATATATTATTTTTACAAAATACCCTTAAACTTGCTAAATTATCAAGGTCTTGCAAGATACCCTTAAACTTGCTATTATTTTTACAAGGGGTTGGGTTCACGTGAGACTAATATTGAATTTTTTTGATTTAATTATTTAATTATATATCATTTATGGTACATCTCTTACTTTTTTAATTTTCGTTTTACATTTTTATCACATTAACATAATAATCATATATTAACTAAAATATGTTTAAAAAAATACGTTTTAACATATCACATTAACATACATAATTACGTTTAAATACGTTAAGAAATTTGAAGCCAAACCGACCCAACCCGCCAACCCAATCAAAAGATTTCTTATAAATATTTTGTTTATAAATGCGACATCACGGGTTGCTGGGTTGGATCGGTTTGGCTTGGGTTAACCCGTTATCAACCCAATATATGCGGGTTGGTGAAAAATAGTATCGATTATACATCGGGTTGGTGAAAAATAGTATCGATTAAATAAACGAACATAAACGAACTTCCCGCCGAACGATTTATATATGTGTATATATTATATTATAAATATTTCACGTATGCTTATTTTTGTAACGCCATTGATTATTAAAACAACGTATGCTTATTTTTAGTAAATAAACAGTTTTTAACGTATTTTAGTTAATATTGGGCTCATTTCGAAATAATATAATTAAATAAAAAAAATAACGTAAACGTATGACATATTATAATATAATTAAATCAAAAAAATTCAATATTTGGCTCATTTCGAAGGTATCGATGAAACAATTATAATGGCGTAACTTGTTAAAATTAAAAAATCTTTTTTTAACGTATTTTAGTTAATATACGATTATATGTGTTAATATAATAAATATGTAAAATAAAAAAATAGAAAAATAAAAGATATAAAGTAAATTTATTAAATAAGTCTAGGGTGTAAAATGTAAGTTTTAAATAAAAACTAAAAAAATAAAATGTGTGAGAGGGGGTATACAAAAATGTGGCAGGGGGTATACTTAGAATTGGCCATTTAAAATTGCATTTTATCATTTTATCTATATCAAGAATCCAATGAATTATTATATTGGATACCATGTAAGTGCACATTTTGAACTGTTTTTTCTTATTTAAATAAAACACAAATTTAAATCAATATGTATGTTTTTCATAAAAAGTATTTAAAATGCCCAATTGAAAATAATTAGCAACAAATGAAAACTAAATCTTGAAAAAAAAATTATGTTTATGTGTACAAATATATAACACTTAGATATATGAGAATATAGTTATTTCTAACTCTTTAATTAACTTTATAGCCACTTTTTGAACTTATTAACGTGTTTAGCATGAAATTATGCAAGCGACATTACATAACTTAGGTAATCTTACTTTTCAAATTAAAAAATGAGAAAATTGGGCATTACGTTGAATATAAAAAGTCCACGTAGGCATAACGCAAATAACACTTGTGCAATTTGCGTATTGACCACTTTTCCCTATTATTTATGGGTTCCATATGGGATACACTAGATACCATCTAGAGAAGAGTATTTTTGATTTAGACCGTGAGCAAGTAACTGTGGTAACTAAGCTAATTAAAAATATCAATCAGGTTGTAGCGCAGTGGTTGATCGTCCTGGGTGATGTGGTGGAATATCTCATCTACCCAGGGTTCGATCTCAGGCGTCCTCAACATTGATAAGACATCTTTAAGTTTTAAAATTGTCAGGGATTAGTCCGGGTTGTGCCTGAGATACCCTTCCCAAAAAAAAAGCTAATTAAAAATCTATCAGATACAATAACACATGTACTTAACATTTAGTGCATTTGGTAAATGAGACGAGACAAGATATCACGCAATTAATGGAAATTTGTTTCATGTTTGGCAAGACATAAAAAGGGGACAACCAGATGAGACAAAAACTCATATTTTTTCGTCCCATCAAAAGATTGTTTAATAAAAGACGATTTTACCCTCTTTTTTATTTATTATACAGAAAATCTTTATATTATATATATGTGTGTGTGTGAGAGAGAACATTATTGCTTTCGATGAAATTAATTAGATATATTTATTTATAATTCAATATATAATTAAAGACATTATTGATATTTTGTCCCCAACTTCTCTTTTCTATTTCTACCAAATGCTTATTGAGTAAGCGTTTGCCGTCAAGAGTTATCACATTCACTTACCTCATCGGTTAACATTTCTGGCCATCAAAATGAATTCTTGTAAGCATTTCTTACCGGGTCCAAGCTGACCGAGCATTCTCCTTCACTTACCGGGTAAGATTCATGGTTCTTGTCATGCTCACCAGTAAGGTAAGTTGACATCTGTAAACACTTGCGCAGTAAGCGTTTAGTAAACAACCGCCAAATTTATGAAATTCGAGCTAATGCAACTTTTACAATAGCTGGTTGTGACACTTTATATGTTATAGTAATTCTAATAAACTACAAAATTCACCCATTTCGATCTATTAATGTCTCAAATAATTGCCATCGATTATGTTACTGATCCAACCCAGAGACTCCAGACTTCCGAAGACTACAAACTCTTTTGCGATGACTCCGGCCTTGTTTATGCTGTTCCCATTCATACGACCCTCTAAGCACCTTATTCCCACATGCCTACAAGTAAATTATATAATCACGTTACCAATAAAACCAAACAGACCTAATATATCTCTCCCGGATATAGGGTCTGGGAGTCAAGATGTATGCAGACCTTACCTATGTCCAGTGTTGTTAAAGGCGCAAGGCGCACTTAGGCGCAAAGGGGTCCCGGGGCCTAGGCGCGAGGCGCAAGGGCAAGGCGAGGGCCTCACGAATGCGAGGCGCATCGTATAAAAAATAATAACATATATAAATAAATATATATACACATAAATACATTCACACATAGTAATACACAACTCAAATACCATTATATAAAAAGTTGTGATATCAACTCAAGTACCATTATATAAAGCATAGTTCAATTTCAATTTCAAAAAAGTAGTAATATGAATATCAAACATATCTCAATAAAGTAGGTCGATAATCAATTCTCATCATCATCTTTAATTGTGTATTTTTCAATGTCCTCGGAATTATATTCCCCAAATTGAATAGAAATTTGAAGAGAGATTTGAAGAGACTTATCTCATAAATGTGTTTTGTAGAAGTCTAGGAGGTTAAAACACAAAATTAATATTAGGTTTTGACTTATTTAATAACTCTTCTTCTGTAGAAATCTAAGAGACAAGAAAAATGTTTGAAATTAGCCTAGATCTTCATGAGGCGCGCCTAAGCCCATACTGCGCCTCAGGCCAAGGCACTGCGCCTCAGTGAGCCGCCTCGCCTCGACAGAGAAAAAGCCCAGCCATTTGCGCCTCAGGCGCGCTTTTCACATCTATGCCTATGTCCGAAGAGACTTGGTGGTAGTTTCCAACAAGACCCACGCTTGCGGAAAAAGAATAAAAATAACTAAAATGCACAAATATATGCAAATAAAAGTGCCCATTTTAGAACAAGTTATAAAAGAATGCAAAAGGCTTATCTAGCTAAAAACACACACCAATGAAACTCCTTATTTCTAACCAAAAAAAAAACAGCAACCTTTCTGAACTCCATGTAAACTATAGAGCTATCAAATTATTTATCAAGTTCAAAGATACTATGGGTTGTGTCCGCCGGTGAGAATGAAAGTTATGGTGAGAAGGGTAAGAAGGGATCTCCACCATTGGATGCACATTAAGATGAGATGCACCGGATCAATTCCCGTATCAAGGGCGATTCATGGGGTAGTGTAACACCCCGCTTACCACGACACAATATTGTCCGCTTTGCCCCACTGGCTCACGGCTTTGTTCTTGGCGACCTGGCAAGGACTTCGCAAGGACTTCCCAGGAGGTCACCCATCCTGGTACTACTCTCACCCAAGCACGCTTAACCACAGAGTTCCCAAGGAACCCGCATGCTTGTGGCCCCAAAACGCGTTGTGTCTGGTAAGGCCAAGGTTTACTAATATACCCAGCATCTCTCCTGTCCACGGCCGATGTGGGATATGCCTAAGGTGTTACACACACCCCCCCTTAGGGACTCATCGTCCTCGATGAGGTTTGCCCCACCATCCCGAACGGCACAGGAGTGGCTCTGATACCATTTGTAACACCCCGCTTACCACGACACAATATTGTCCGCTTTGCCCCACTGGCTCACGGCTTTGTTCTTGGCGACCTGGCAAGGACTTCGCAAGGACTTCCCAGGAGGTCACCCATCCTGGTACTACTCTCACCCAAGCACGCTTAACCACAGAGTTCCCAAGGAACCCGCATGCTTGTGGCCCCAAAACGCGTTGTGTCTGGTAAGGCCAAGGTTTACTAATATACCCAGCATCTCTCCTGTCCACGGCCGATGTGGGATATGCCTAAGGTGTTACACACACCCCCCCTTAGGGACTCATCGTCCTCGATGAGGTTTGCCCCACCATCCCGAACGGCACAGGAGTGGCTCTGATACCATTTGTAACACCCCGCTTACCACGACACAATATTGTCCGCTTTGCCCCACTGGCTCACGGCTTTGTTCTTGGCGACCTGGCAAGGACTTCGCAAGGACTTCCCAGGAGGTCACCCATCCTGGTACTACTCCCACCCAAGCACGCTTAACCACAGAGTTCCCAAGGAACCCGCATGCTTGTGGCCCCAAAACGCGTTGTGTCTGGTAAGGCCAAGGTTTACTAATATACCCAACATCTCTCCTGTCCACGGCCGATGTGGGATATGCCTAAGGTGTTACAGGTAGGGGTGAGATTAAAAGTGATCAAGGGTCCAGATCCCTTCTTACCTTTAACTCTAACAAGTTTGTAGTTGAAAAGTAGCCTCTATCATCTCTTCGACTGTCAAAGTCGTTGAGAGGGGTGGGGCATGGAAGGATTATATTTAATAAACATGTAAACGTGCCAGCATAGAACTAACCTTGCATATGTGTTGTGTCCACAAATCCCGATCTATCAATTTTGATCCTGTGGTATCATTTCTTGCCTTGAAATCAGGCACCAAATGTGTGTTCTTATCAAAATAAGATTTGATAATCTGGATCGAAGGTTCAACCACATTTACAGTCCATGATTCATCGGATAAACCTGAAAATAAGGGAAACCAAATACGATTGAGATGAAGAGGTGTTCCTGGCTACTATCTACACTAGAACAAAATCGGCTTTATAGGACATAATATATGTCTAAATCTCCTTTTAGACTACTTTATAGGACTTAAGTTTAGAGCACCAAACAATAAATTGATAGGAGGTTTTGCGGGTCCCAACAAAGTTTAAGAACAATTTTAAAATTAAATTTCCTATTAGTCTTTTTATACGACATTATTTGGAAAAGTGTCTTCTAAAAACAAGATCCCTATCGTAACATTTTGTTATAACTCCTTTATATAGAACACAAAAATCTTTGATCTTATAAACCTAAGCCTATATTTTGACATCTTTAGCATCCTATAAAGCCGATTTTGTTATAGTGTTGGGTCCCATGGTAACAAAAACACTTCCCTTCTTAAGAAAGACTCTAGGACAAGAAAAAATATATATTGGTTCAATATCATTGTTACAACTTATTTGTTCAAAATTTCTTTAATTTTGTTATCTTGAAAAGTATTTTAAATTTTTTACAAAAGATCAAACATTTCATATAACCACCACATGCAACGGGACGGAAAGACATACATGAGAGACATTCTGTTGCATCAACATAATGTATCTTCCACCCAAACAATGTCTGCAGCCGAACAAGCCTTCTTTTCTGGGCAATAATAGAATTACAAGTTCTAAATCATTCCAAATTATTATAAGTTGGAAGGACCAAATATGTAAATTTGAATATATAGTCGTACGGCTAATAAATTAATAATCGGGACAGCTTAAAAGATTATTTACCTGACGCCGAACAAGTCTTCTGGTATTCAACTTAACTTTCTCAATGGCATCTTGAAGAATCTGTTTCAGTGGGTTGTCATCAGAGTTACTCAAACATGCATTCATGTTTTCTTTTAACTTCTCAACGTATTTAACTGCCGACACTTGGTCAAGAATACCATCTTCCGTGCCACTTTGACCTCCGGAAAGATAAGCTTTTAAGAAATTCTCAAACTCCCTGACACCAATGGCTTGGCGTAAGCCTCGAGTATAATCCGCATCGGGGTTGAAAATATCATAAACTTCCTGAAGCAAACCTGAATCGACCATCTGATCTACCCTTTGCTCCACATATTTGTCTAAAACAAGGAGAGAAGCGTCCACACATATAAAACAACAGTTGTATCTCAAATTATCTGCATTGCCCCAGTTCTGCTCTGCCACATGAATGATTATTACTCAGTGAAAAATAGATAAGATACTTTATACGAAAAATTGGGGATTTTCAAGTTCAGTAAGGGTGTGTTTTGTATGCAACAGAATAGAACATGACAAAAACGAGACGGGGCAGAAAAGTTATTTAGTGTTTGGTAAGACAGAACTAAACAGAACTAGACAGAACAGATAACATGATCAATTTACCCCTAATAAGTTGTTTATATATTTTATATATTTTGATTAATTTATGTAATTTATTAAATTATAATGAAATAAATATTTTTTTATAGCAAAATATATATTATTAGAAAGTTTTATTCAAGATGATTAAAGTGACACCAAAATAAAAAGTTTATATAGTTTCCAATTTTTATTTTCTAACCTTTTCTATATTTTTTTACCATTAATATTTAATAATTTACATGAATTGATCAAAAGATATAAACCATATAAAAATAATATTTTGAGAACAGTAAAGTGAAAGTTTAAAGAGCAAAAAATATAATAAATAAAATTAAAAGAATGGATAAAATATAAAAGATGGTGTATTTGATGTTTTAGAAGAGACTTAGATTTCAAAAAAAAAAGACTTAGATTTTATTTTGAGGTTATATTGGTAAAACACAAGTCTGTTCCACCTTGTTCCATTAGGTGGTGGTGGATCAGGCATGTTCCATTTTGTTCCACTCTGTTCCACATAAAAGTCCTGCCAAACGCGGAACAGTAATAATCCATGTATAGTTCTGTCCTGTCCAGCGTACCAAACGCACACTCAACCAGTTCAGATTATTCATGAAGAATTAGCAGTACCAACCTCCATGGTCTTCTCCTGAAGATATTTGCTAGGAAGGACACCAGAGCAAGCATATAAATGAAGGTATTGATTTATCTGCAAAAGTTAATTGACATTTGGTATACCAGATAACCAGAATTGCAAAATTTTAAGAAGAGCACCGAGACCCTCTGCTACAAATAAAACAACTTTAAATGGACCCACATACCTTTCTATGGTCGTTTGGATGAATTCTATTTGCCGCAACTGGATCAAGATCCTTCAGGCTATCATAACTATAACGAAAATTCTCTTGCTCTGGCATAAGTGCAATATGCTGTTGTTTATCTCCTATTCACAAAAAAGAGTTGCTCAGAAATTTCATGTCGACCTGTTAAAAATGAGCATAAAAATTTGAAGTAAAAAAATGTTGTTTACTACTTTACCATAAGTTTCATCTAAGCAGCTTTCATCTGTATCTCCAAGTGAATCATCCAAAAGAAAATGACTGACAAGTGCCTGAAAACAGCAAGAAGAATAAGGAACAAAACTACACGTTACACAAAATAAATGATCGAGTGTCTATAAGCTTTTAGATAAGATGAAGTGTTCAAAAAGCAAGCTTAATCATCAAAATTTCTTCATCTCCAACTTTATCAAATCACATAGAAGTTCCTCAAATCACCAACTTGTTTATAAAAAAGCTTAAAAACAAGTAAAGACCACATGGACATTGCAAACTAAAGAACCTATTGTGACACATATAACAAATAATATTTACCTGAATATAATAATTTGTGCCTCCAACAATGACTGGCAAGTGATTCCTGGATGCTATATCATTGATAAGCTGAAAAGCATATATGAATCTTTTTAGATAATAAAGAATGTTGTAGCTATGAGGACTGCAATCATGCAGTAATCTAAGTATTATGAATCATGTATGCTTTAAATCATCTCAGTGATCAAAACAGGTGCAGTTCTCAACCATTCCATTAAAAACAATCACATTCTTTCCATCCAAAATGTAAGAACCAATCAAAATGCTGAATTGGCTGGCTCCAGTTGACCACCATGCATTCTTAAAAGTAGTTTCTTATGATCACAAAGATGTAATTTGCACATGAAAACGATTCAAATCAAGTACATACAAATTTAAAGCAAAAACACATAAAAATTGCAATGAAGCTGCTTAATTGACAATCCTCGTTTAAATTTAATCAACAGACACATGCTTTATGTGTATATACAGAGGGAAAGAACTCACGGGAATCGCATAATCCCTAAAGTCCTTTGCAGTGAACTCCACCATAGGGCTGATCGTACCCAAGAGATGGTGTGGTACTCCTACATAGGCAGAGAATCACAAATGAATATGATTCAAAGGTATAATAGTACGGATTTTTCATCAAATTGCTTTCATGTAACAACTCAATTGAACCTCTCTGATCGTGAAGTGGAACTTTGTTAGTGAGAACATCTAATCCTTGATACACCTACTCAGAAATTCAATAAACAAGGAATTAATTAGTTTATACAATATACATATATGTTTGTATTTGTATTTTGTGTACAAACCTGCATGGAATCGGCGTTGATGATTTCAATAGGAAATTGTGAAGCTAGGTCAATGGCGAGACGAGATTTCCCCGAACCAGTTGCTCCCATTATCACCACTAGTTTTGGCTTGGAATACGCAATTCTGCTTTCTTCTTTCTGGTTCGGAACTCCATTAGGGTTTCTGAAACTGTCACCCTCCATCTCTCTTTTCCTCTCTTCTCCGATGCGGCCGCCGGAGATAAATGGATTTGGAAGGCAAAGGGGTTAAAATGCCCCTGAAGTTTAATTTAATTACTTTCAAGTCCCTATATTTCCAGAACATTCCATAATCACTCCTTACACATAAAATAAGGGGAAATGGCAATACATAGTCAAAAGATTCAAGCATCTTCTACCATGGTAGATCACAACTTAAATCCAACTTTTGAGGTCATCATCAAATTCACCATATACCTAAAAAAAACTAGCAAAAAGTGTGATCTTGAAAAACAAATTGTTTGGTTTGACTTGTCAATTTGCAATGATTCTGCAGGTTGGTGTGAACATTCTTATGGCTCAAGTGGGTTCCTTTGTTTCTTGCGATTTTGCTCGTGTTCGATGACAAAGAGCAACGCCGGTATGCTTGACTACGTTTTGTGATTCTCCGCTTTGCTAGTCATTATGGAACCTAGTGACCTTAGAGCACCCCCAATGCAGGGGTTTACAAACCTCCACGTAGGAAAATGGACCGCTTCATTAAATTGGTATGCATTAAAAGCTGTATTACGTGGCAAACCGCTCCTACTGCAAGGAGTGGTACATGCCACAAAGACCACCCAATTTTATCCATTAAAAAATTGGTTTATATTTACATATATATAATTCAATATTTAATTAAAAAATAAATTAACAAAAATAAATTAATTATCAACATGAATAAATAATTTATTTAATTAGTAACTTTTTATTTACTATTTTTTATTTATTATTTTTAAAAGTTTTAAAATTTTAATTAATAATTATTGTCTTTTAATTATCATTAGTTTTTAATTATTGTTTTTTAATTATAATAAATAAATGTTAATTATTGTAGTTTTTTATTATATAAATCATGAACCGATCCATGATTGAAAGCAAAGGTTTATAAGATGAGTAGAAAAGAGAAAGCTGATGTGGCAAGGAGAGAAATCTGACTTGGCAAGAGGATGAACCTCTAAAGAGGTTCATGACCGAGGATGCTCTTAGTTTTGTTGCTTAGATAGTACTTCCTCCTCCGTGTGTATGAACTTTTGTTTTTTTGATCAAATAACATTTTAGAAACTTAACCACAAGGGTTGTGGCGTGGTGGTAAGGTCTGGGGAGTTCATAGCGCTTGCCCGGGTTCGAGCCCCACACGCAGCACTTGTGGCCACTGAGGATAGTCTCAGGGTTGCATGCTTTAGCAGCTGGGCCAAAGGCCCGATTTGCCTAGGGATTAGTCTGGGCCCAATGTGGTTTGGGATACCCTTCTCAAAAACATTTTAGAAACTTGAGGTTATAAATAAAAAAGTACTACTTACATGATGTGTATTTATTTTCATGAGTAAATTTAATTTATTTTTAATCAAAATTTGAATTTATAGCAGGTTTGTATAGAAATACAGGAAATGCAGTATTTTTTATTTAAAATCACCAAAAACCAGCGACGAATAATAGTTGTCGAAACCGTCGCTTACCTCGCAATTCCGCCGCTGATACGGGCTGTCACTAATCTGTCGTTGATATTTTTCTTCGTTAATCTGTCCCTAGATGAGACCGTCGCTGAAACCCATCACTGATAGTACCACCCACCACCTTTTCACCGACGGATTTCAGTGACTGCTTGCGATGGAAATCACTTTTGACGGATCAGCGACGGAATTTTCATTGGATCGATTTTTGTAGTGCACATCTTAAGCCTTTAGTTAATATCAATTGTACTCGGACCACTTCCTACTGTCCCATCTTTGTCAAACTTAAACATCAATCGTCCTCGCCTTCAATCATTTTCGAAACAAAAATAAAAACATATTACTTATATATAGGTTCTTTAAACATATAAACTCAAATTTCCCTTCTAAAATAATACTCATAACTCCAACCAAATATCAACAGGTTCCACCATGAGAAACACAGCATGAAAACTAGAAAAAGGTTAGCTTATCCTCAGCATCTTTTAAAGCAAAAAACTGTATGTCGAAAAATGGAGCTAAAAAGCGAACAAGTATCATGGTTGTAGCCTGTTTGGGTCACGAGGGAAAAGCGATGTTTTGCGAATGTCGTCAAGGCCACAGAATAGCATCGCCACACGTTCCAATCCAACTCCAAACCCACCATGCGGTGGTGTACCGTACCTTCCACAGAAGAAACAACAAACAGTATCACTCAAAGCCATTCAAGATGCATTTTAGACATTGTAACCAATTGGATCCTATAAATAGATGTTTGAATCCAAACAGGGCTCGTAAAGATGAATAGAATCTGGGTGCATTTCGATTTGATAGAATCGGACCAAACTGGTGAAAATGAAATAGGAATCGTGGAAGGTTTTATGGTCTTCATTTGACATGACTAGTTTTGAGGTTCAACAAAGAAAATGTACCTGAAGGAATCAATATATGACGCTATTGTTTTGACATCAATCCCACAAGCTGTTGCACGTGACTCCAAAAGTTCAGCTACGTGCTGACGCTGGGCTCCTGATATTATCTCCTCTCCTGCGACATGTACAACTTGAGATTTAAATATACATGTTCATTCCTACAACATGGCGGTTCCAATCTTTTTGGAGGCCTTGTTACCAAGACTATAGATCAACCGAAGGGGTAATAAATACAACAATCATACCATATATTATATTATCTTATATCGTCTTAAGAATTGAAACAATAAAAATGTCTTAAAAATTTTGGGACCCTTGTTTCATATATGACATAGGAAGACCATCGGACCCCAAAGCATGTGCCAAAGTTTTACATAGACGCGGTGACTCACCTCTAAGAAAAACATCAAATGAGTTGCTATAAGCATCGTTGTCTGAACAAGGCATTGTATAGAAAGGTCGAACTGCCAAAGGATAGTGGTGTAGTATATACATATATACAATACTAGTAGTATGCCCGTGCAATGCACGGGTGAGCAAAGTGTGAAATTTTTATCGTAAATGAAAATTAAAAGCTCTCGAGCGTATGGCTCAATTAGCAAAGGGGTTGAGTAAATTTTGTCAACTACACACGGGAGACTACAGGTTTGAATCCCTCAACTATCCTTAGTCGCTAAGAGATTGTTTGGTTGGTTTTCCAGTATTTATGGATGAAGATATATGTGCAAAAAGAACAAAACTCATAAGATAAAAACTCATGAAAAGTGAGATTGATGTTAAGATCCTATTATAATGGTGAGCCAGATGTGTAATTCAAAATTCAAATTTCAACTGAATTTGAAATTCATTCATCTTATACATAAACTTATACAAGTCCCTAAATTATTATTCCTAATAGATGCACCCATGGAGGTATGCTAAATACACTTGAAGCATAAAAGAATTTCAACAATTTTTATGTTCTTTCGTGATACAATTTTGTGAGATAGAGGTACTACAATATACTGTAAGGGCATCAAAGCAAACCACCATACGGAATCCACAAAATTCCCTACAAAGAAAAGAGCAAATCGAAATTAATGCATGCACAAATAGATCTACGAACCTAGTAAAATAGAATACCCAAAATGTAATTGAATCAAAAACCCTTAAACTATATCATATCATAACAGCCATAAACACAAATCTTCAAACCAGCATTCTACTAAAAACTATAAGATTCATAGCCAAAATCCCAGGAAACGTTAATTCCAGTCAAATATCAATAAATAAAACATTTAAATGAAGTCTGAAATTTTAAGATCTTCACATTTGAATGGAATATTGATAAGAAGCGAATAATAAGACAAAAGGCGATGAGAAAGAGGTGATTACCCAAATGGAATAGGAATAGCACAAAAGATCCGATGAGCAAAAGGGTCGGATCTTCTGGGGAGTATAAAGCTTTTCACTTCTAAGAAAAAGCAAAATTTGTTCGTGAAATCAAACGGGAATTGCTTAGCAAATTCAGATCTAATCATAAGACAATAAACAAAAACATAACAAACAATATCTACAAACACGAAACCATAATCCCCAATGACAAATAATATAGAACCTTGGATCAGTACGTACCAAATTTCAGCTTCAAAAATCGAATATCACTGGTAAAGTAGAGTTAAAACCACGTTAGTCGGTGAGCGTAAGCTGGCCCGGAAACCACAGTTACCAAAAAAATGTATCTTTAATCAATTCCCCAACGTATCTTTAATCACTCTTAAGCAAATCTTAGCCCTTACTAATATAGCAAGTATAGAAAAATTGCACAATGCTAGTAACTTTTCAAGTTCAACAATGAGAACTAAACTAAGAGACCGTTTACCAAACGCTTACCCGGTAGGCGTTTATCGAGCGTCACTTACCTTATCGGGTTATGAGAATCTTACCCGGTAAGAGACATGACAAGGACCAATGATCTTACCCGGTAAGTGAAGAAAAAAACTCTTACCCGGTAACCTTATAAGACAATAATGAATCCACTGTTTCAGTAAGTTGTTTCCTAAACTCTGGACTCCTGAAGTCATTATCGGTCACGAGAAGCGATGTCACATCTAGCTGCAAACAAAATAGCAACCATCTAATTTCAGCATTGCATATGCAACACGAAAACTATAAATAAAAGAATGATCATGATAAGTAGATGAAACAAGGAAAAAACAGAGAGAAGTGCACGTAATAAAATGAACCTGACGGCCATGAGACCATTTTGTCCACCAGCTGCACACGCCTTACCATCAAGCTCAACTTGTGGTTTCTGGAGGTCGGCAAAGGTCCAAGACATAAACATTCATTACTCATTAGTTATTCGATGAAATGGAGACTATGAAGCACCGACACTACAAGCAGGTTTGTCAACAGTGCTTTTGTACTCATCAAAGCATGTTCGGAATAGGCACATTATCTAATTTTCCTAAGATGAATTTCATGTTCGCAGTTCTCATTTAAATGTGTCTAGATAACTGAAGCAAATTCCAGTACTCACTTGTTAGATTGAGGTGGTCCTATACTCCTGTCACATACTTCACTCTCTCTAGAATAACATGCATAGATCAGGATTTCACAACAACAGTCAAATAAAATTCAAACTTACCAAGGAAAAATATGATAATTATGTAATGCTCTTATAGATTTAGCAACTTCCTCGATATTTGCATATTTAACATAGCAACATTCTTGAGAATTTTGAAACCAAAGTATAAGAAATTGAACATTATCAAGAATTCCAATTGAACACTACTATCCAAGTAGCCTCCTATATATTGATCATTGCTACCTATGTTGGCACTATGCTCTTAACACATTTAAAGACAAAATCTAACCAAAAACCTAAATTTAAACCAAACCAAACCAAACCAAAAACATAAATTTAATTTTACCTTGTTGTGACAGCTCTCCCGAATGCATTGAACAACAAATCAGGCATTATATCAAACACCTGGAATGCATCTCAAATGAAACCACAAACCACGTAAAATCAGTTCATTTTCGCCACAAATATCCAAATGAAACCTGACACATGTCTTTCAAATGAAACCACACATGTTTGAATCCACAGTAGCCAAACAAAAAGGAACAAACAACACATACGTTTGAAATCGTGTAGCCAAACAACTAAAACCATGTTCGAAACCACATATCAATGTCTCATTTTGCTTGCTGGAAGACTAATAAACCAAGAAATCTTAATGATTGTTCTCAACAATAGCATTAAAATACAACAAATCTAGAAATTGAAACTGGACTTAAATTAAATATCAGAGATTACATCATTAATGCATTCAGATTACTAATTGATAAAAACCTGACCTGTTAATTGCTATCAGATGTTTCAAAGCCCCTATAAGCATTTGGAATTGGAGAAAGCAAAACTAATTTTTTAACATCAATGAAAGTGATGGAAATTACAAAAATCCACAAACCCCCTAATACAAAACCCTAGACCAACATAATAAACAGCTAAATGTTGATTCAAAAACAGAGAAATCAAAAATCAAAAATCAAAATGGAAATGCAAAATCGAAATGAAAATGCAGAATCTTGAAGAGAAATGATAGCATTACCTCAAAGAACACGGCTAGGGTTTTGAAGAAGCTACGGAGAAATTGTGATTCACATATGGTCGGATTTATACCGGAGAAATCAAAGCATATCTCTAAGAAATTTGATCTCAGATCTTCCATTTTGGTGATTAAAGAGGATGTAGCAGCAACAAACAGGAAAAGCATTCTTTGAAGGTATCAAAACAGGTTTGAGAATAGAGAGAAACATGAAATTAGAAGGAGAAGGTATCGAGATGGAAAAAGCAAAGGGTTGCAGTGTTTGAGATTGGAGAGAAACATGAAAATAGAAGGAGAAGGGATCGAGATGGAAAAAGCAAGGGGTCGTAGTGTTTGTCTTGGGTATGACCAGTAGTAAACCCTTGTTATGGTTTGGCATTGTTGTACACAATGCATTATAAGTTGCACTTAAGAGTTTTTCAAATTGTGTGCATAAAATAGTTGCACCTCATGCATGAAGACTTGTAATTAAGAGTTTTGGTCAAAGCCAATATTAAGGTAGTATAGATATATAGTAACACAACACAATCAGATATGTGTAAATAAAAAAAGATATATATATATATGTATTAAATAAAAGAAAAACTAATTAATACGTACTTGTCCAATACAAGTTTTCCCAACATTCTTTCCGATTCTGTGTTAAGGTCACCAAGTGGATCGACTTCAACACCAGCTTCCTACGTTTCGAAATGCAAGAACAAATCATTTTAATTAAATAATTTTTGAGGGTTTTAGTGTTATATATATTCTTACTAACTAACCTTTAGCATTTGAATCCCTTCTTCAAATGTAAGCCGCAAGGTAAGTACTGCATGCATCAACATAAAGCTTTGTGATGAAAAAGATTGTGTTATAAATGAACAAGGGAAGTTTAAATAAATTACTTTCAAAGGCTTGAACGGATACTGCTTCCCAATAGCTTCTAACTCTCTCTGGCATCTTTGATTCAACTTGTCAAACATTTCAACAAAAAGGCGGTCCACAATATCCATCACCTATGATATACCAATGAAATGAATTCACTCATCAAAAAAATGCTAACAAATCTTGAAGAATTTCTTAATCAAAGTTGTCCATATATACCTCAGAATAATGCCTCCTAATCCTCATTTCCACATCAAGACCTGTGAATTCACACAAATGCCTGTGGGTATGGGAGAGTTCAGCTCTATAGACATGACCAACGACAAAAACGCGACCGAAACCACCAGAGATTGCCATCTGCTTGTAAAGCTGGGGCGATTGTGCAAGGCATGCAGGTTGTTCAAAGTATTTCAGTTTAAAAACATCTGCACCACCTTCACTAGTGCCTGCAGTTAACGTGGGAGTATCGATCTCCACAAAATCTTCATTCAGCAGAAACTGGCTAAACAACTGCGAAAATTTATATCAAGGTCTGATTAGTTCAGATCTTACATTATTTCAATAAGCTATAAGAGCATCTCCAAGAGCTATGCTATAATTTTTCTAACATGGAGTACTACAAGTCAAAATCTCTAAAAAAACCACTTTCAACTCCAACAACTATTCTATTTTAGAGATTGTAACATTGATTAAATTATTAAAATAATCAATATGTTAATAAAATATCATCTCTCTCCTAAACATTTTACTTCAATGCTTCTTATTGGTGGAAAAATTAAAATATTATTTCTTTTTCCTCTTTTCTCTAATTTTTAGCATACAAAAAATTTCTCTAAATTTGGAGATTTTTATCTACCGAGTCCTCTTTTCTCTATTTTAGCATACAAAATAGCATAGCTGTTGGAGCAAAAAATTGTTAAAATCCCTCTTTTTTCTATTTTAGCATAGCTACTGGAGATGTTCTAAGCTGGCTAACTATTGTTGGTACACCAATGAGGACATCATAGATGAGTTGCAGGTATGAAAACACACAAGAAAGTAACACTTGAGTAATCAGGTTGCCATACATTTTTCACTTGGGACTTAAGGCGAAAAATCCCTTGATTTGCTGGTGTTCGCAAGTCCAAAACCCTGTTGTTCAAACGGGTAGCCTGATTAACACGGACAAGTTGCTCTCCAGCCTGCATAATTGAAACCAAACCACCATTTAAAAAAAACAAAAGTTACAATTTTGCAGATTAAATTTGAGTTGTGTATTAAATATATACCTCCAAAGCCTTCTCAATTTCAACCTCACTTCTAGAAGCATCCTCGATATTTATAGGAAGAACCGGCTTTGCTCGGCTAATGCAGTATATCTTCCTGACTTGGATTTCAACCTACAAATGTTGAATTCAATGTTCTTAACCATTCAGATGAAAAATGCAAGCTAGTTTGCAAACATCAAATAAACCCTGATTTAGAACACCAGTCATCATCCAGATTATCTATAAATCACTGAATGGTTTGGTGCTTGATGGTTTGGTGCTGAATGATTAAGTGGCCAGAATGATTAAAAGGCTCTTTGATATAGTGCAAAATGAAATATGGTTCTTTGGTAGTAATTTAGAATGAAATTAGGGCGTTGAATTGTTAAGGTTGGCCCAAGATACAAAACCATTCAAAGTGTTTTAGAACCATTAAGAAGCGGTCTTTTTTTGCCAAACAAGATTCACCTCTTAGCGATTCAGAGGTTGCCTCTGAATGGAATCATTGAGAGGTAAACAAACAGCCCCTCAAAACTATCTCATCTTAACAATTACTAAACTGAAAGCTTGCCGACTACAAGTTGATGTTGGTTCATAAGTAAATGATATAAGCACGAACATAATTCACCTGTTGAGAGGCTCCTTTAATGGCGAAAGGTGGAACCGTTACAATTCCTTCAATTTCAACGAATGATTCTTTGCTAATAGCCGTTGCGAACTTAACCATTTCAGCACTAACAAGGTCAGCAGCCACCGTCAACACACACTGCACGGTACAGAACCCCTCGTCTGATCTCACAGTCAGAACTCAGAAATGCCATGTTCTTGCCCACAGCACGAATTGCCTGCGCCGACCCTTGAACTAACACCGTATGTTCTTTAAGTTCATCTGTCAGAGCACTGATCTTGGTAAACACACAACCAGGAACCACCTCCGATTCATTAGAAAGATCCCCATAGTTAGCAGCAAGAGGATCAGTAAAGTTGATGGAAACACCACCAACAGACGCAGCAGCAGCAGAAGTCGCCGCAGCTTCCTGGCGACGCCGCAACTTTTCAGCCTTGGCAGCTTCTTTTTGGGCCATTTCCCGTTCCAAAATACAATAAGACACCCCCAAAATCGTGAAACCCAAATAGTAAACCATGTTATTAACAAAAGAGAACCACAATTTTTTTGCCTTTACACAGATCAATTTTGTTTCATCTAAAAACCTCTCTTCATCAAAATGATACAGATATTTAACATTGTCTAACTCACAAGTGATCAACGTAAAACTCACAAGACCCGTGAATACATGCAATTAATAAACAAGGTAGCAATTGATGGTAGTATTTGAAAGCAAGAAAAAATGGTTGTATGAGCAAACCAGATGAAACAAGAGACTTACAATCCTGTCGAGAGAAGCAAATTAGATGAAAAATAGTGGAGGTGATCGGTCTACAAAGTTGTGTAGTTGTCGAACTTGACGAGAGTGACGGTCGAACAGCGGTCGAGCGGTGGAGCGGCGGAGCGACGATGGAGACGACTGGGCAGGATGACGATGAAGGTGTGGTGGAAGACGATTCTGGGTGGGCGGTGATGTCCGGTGGCGGACTGTCGTCGGACGTCAACAGGGAGGAAGAGGGGGCTGGTGGTAGGAGAGCGATGGGTAGAAAACGGTAAAAAGTGAATTAGGGTTTTTTACTGGTCTTTGAAACTTGAATTAGCTATGTTCTCGAAACTCATTTTACGAAGGAAAGAAAAGAAAATTGAAGGAAAGGGGAGGAAAGTAAAAAAAAAGTGTTCGTTAAACTTTTTTAGGAGAGAAAAAAAAGGAAACGGATGAAAAATAACGATAAGTTTTCTTCCAAAACTTTCCTCCCAAACGTGGGAGGAAAGGGAAGGAAAGAAAAGGAAAGCAATTAAAAACATTTAAAAAAATACTGAAATTATTAAAATTACAAAACTATCCGATCTTTTATTATAAAAGATATATTTTTAAGAGTATTTTAGTAAAAATGACGTCTTTCCTTTCTCTCCTATTCAAGAACACAAAAAAAACATTTTCTCTCTTTTCTTTCGCTTGCGAGAACACATATAAAAAAATTAAATTCCCTTCCTTTCTTTTCCCTCCATTTCTTTTCTTTTCTTTTCTTTTCTCTCCTTATTAGAGAACACAGATAATTATTGTTTTAATTATGATCGGTTGAAAATTTGAATTATAAGATAATTAAGGATAATTAATGGTTTTAATTATTAAGGGTACTTTGGTAATTTACTGAATATAATTAATAATAAAATAAAATTAAAATAAGAGAAGGTCAGATAGTTAAAGTGGGTTCCGTAGAAGGTTATACACCTAAATAATCTTGGTTAAGGCCATGTGGGATGTGGTAATATCCCATATGTCCGGGGTTCGAATCCAGACGTACACAACAATTGTGGTCACTGGTCACTGAATCTAATCAAGGATGTCTTAGGAGGCGTTTGGTTCGCAGAATGTTTTTGGATGGAATGGAATCTGTCAAAGGAATTTGACTTTGAAGGAATTGGAATGGAATGTTGTCAGGTTTGACCAGCTGTTTGGTTGACAGAATTGGAATGGAATCTGTTAAAGGAATTGGAATCTGTCTGTTTGGTTCACATAATGTAGCTTTGGAATTGGAATGAAATTTGGGTAAATGACCAAAATACCCTTTTGTTAAATTTAATTTTTTTAAACATCTTTCATGGTTTCGGTTTGCTCATCTATCTGGTTTATTCATCTATCATTATCAGAATGGTTTTGTACAAATCGAAAGAACAAACCAAAATCATGTACAAATCGAAAGCAGAAACCGAAACAACCAGATGCTAAAATCGAAAGAACAAATCGAAATCATGTACAAATCGAAAGAACAAACTGAAACAACCAGATGCTAAAATCGAAACCACAAATTGAAATCATGTACAGGAGAAGAAAATGAGAAGAAAACAAATTGAAACAACAAATCGAAATGGAAATCGAAATCATGGTTGTGGAGAACGTCCTTTGCGATGGAGAAGAAAACGAGAGAGAGGTGAGATTGTGGGTGTATCGGCTGAAAATAATAAAACTAGGGCAAGGGGTAATTTTGGCATTATGAAAATGTTGAATTCCATTCCTTCAAAATACCTTGTTTATGTGAAGGAATGAAAAATGCCAATTTCATGGGATTCATTGGAATGTTTTGAATTCCTTTTGTACAAAAGATTGAACCAAACACTGGAATGAAATCTGGTCAAAGGAATCTGACATTCCAATTCCACCAGATTCCACCATAATCTGTGAACCAAACGGCACCTTAGAGTCATAATTTACGAAATGATTAGTCCCTTAAGGTTAGTAATTTTGAATACCTTTCACGTGAATAATTATGTATACGAATTTAATCTATAATGTTACATATGCTTGCTAGTTAAACTATTAAATTTGTTTTGGTTTGACCGATTTTCGTAATCCATCGAGATTTATGAATACTCGTATATGAAATTAGGAGTGTAACTGTGTAAATGATACTAGTTGAGGCCATGTAATAGTATATTTGACTCGAACTCGATAATCACACTTGAACTCCACTAAAAAACTTGCGAGTAATTAAAAACCAAACTTGAGATACGTGTATTTATATTAAGATAAGTGTATATGTTGATCCAAACCCTCAGTGATTTGATAATGACCCTCTCTTATATACTTAGTGAAAATTGTAAGTAATCAATATGTATCAGAGTTTCACTATCGCTGATAAGTACTAAGATCTTCCAGTACCGCTGATAGGAACTCTCACTCTTTAAATTAAACATTCAGCGAACACTGTTCACCATTAATGCTCTGAGTCTGTTCAGTCATTATGATGATCGCTTATAAGTTAGTTGTTTACTTATGATCCCTGAAGACAAGTTTCACGTCAACCAAGGTTCTACGCTGAAGTCGAAGATCAAGCTCAAGAACCAGCGACAAGTCTCCTAATGAACTGATGCGGATCAGCGAAGACTCAGATTTGTCCACTCAACGTGAAGTATCAAGTACAAGACTTCAGCTATCGCTGAACTTTATCATTCGCTGAATAGAAAATGATAATGCTCTGAATCAACGAAAGCTGATCGTGAATTCCTCCGTACAAAGTACTTTTGTCTTAACCACCCTTGCACGACTCCGTACGAAATGTCAGAAAAGAACCTCTGACTGTCTGAAATCGTACAACCACTCTGATACTACACTGTTCATCCATGCGGCTACTAAGGTTGTCATCAAAGGTCAATGACATGCAACCAACCAGCTGATGACACGTGTAAAGTGTATACTGACTTGCATTAAATGCATGCAGTATATAAAGAGATGAACCCACTTCATTTGAAGTAACTTGCTAACTCTGGACAAGTTCAATCTCTTATCTCAAGATAGGTTATTATTAGTAATTTCCTTATCTCTCTTAGTGCAATAAACCTTAGTGTTCCAACTTGTTTAGATTTAGGTTTATCCTTAATCTTGTTTCCGCAACAAGCTGTAAATTGTTAATGATTTATCAATAAACAATTTAGAAAAGTAAAATCTGTGTGTTTGTATTCAACCCCCCTTCTACAAACTTGTATAGCCCTTCGGGACCAACAAGTGGTATCAGAGCGGATTTGTTTAATCTCATAAACAAGATCTAATCTAAGATATTTCTCTTCCTTGCTATTATCTGAAAACGGCCACCAACACAAACGCAAATTATATAGACAATGGTTCTCTTGCACAATCCCCTAAATGTTCCAAAGATAGTTTAAATCTATGGAACGATAGGATGATAATCTCAACTTTTCCTAAAAAATCCTCTAACCCCAGGTATAGAGATGACAGGTATCAAAAGCTGAAAGAAAAATATGCAAAGCTGAAAAGCTTTAAGAAGAAGAATAAAGGCCTGATGGCTGACTATGATTGGGCTGCTTCTGATGAAGAAGCATCATCATCTGACTCTGAAGATGATGAAGCAAATCTATGTCTTATGGCCAAGATTGAAGAAGAGGAAGAAAGTTCAGACATTCCCTCCACTTCAACCTCTGCTATTCAGGTATCACCTTCTTTCTTTACCAATATTACAAATATTGATGAAGCTGATAGTCTCCGTAAGATCGATCTCTTGACTAGAAGTTTATACGAAGCCATGAACGGCAAAACTGTGGTTGAAAACCAAAACCTTGATCTCGCTGAAAAGCTTAAAAACTGCCACCTTCAAATAGAAAATCTTTCTAAAATTGAAGAAGATTTTAAAGATCAAGTATATTTAAATCAACTAGTCAAAATCGAACGAGCAGAAGCTATCGCTGCATTAAAAGCTGAAAAAGCTACGGTTGAAGGATGGTGTAATTCTTCAACAAAGATCACTGAGATAATAAAGTCTCAGATTCCACTGAGTGATAAACGTGGTTTGGGTTACAAATATGAAACTTCAAAACCAACCACTGAGCGTTCAATGCTTAAATTTGGAACGTTCGTATCCTCTGTCGCTAATAATTCATCTTCTCCGTGCTCCTCGTCCATTACACCAATCCCTGAGGAAACTCCTACCTCTTCAAAAGGCAAGGAGAAAATGGTTTATTCAAAACCTACCTCTGTCTCTAAAGACAAAGGTAAAGGAATTGTTATTTATCAAAATCCTCAGAAGGGTACCTTAGTACCAAAGCTGAATGCTTCTAAAGCCTCAGTGACCTACCCCTCTGGATCTAGAAAGTTGATCTCTGGATCTATTCAACGATCCACTCCTAGACTCAGAGTGGATGTCCTTGGTAAGAAATCCGAAGAACTAAATGTTCGTCCCATTTCTAAAGCCAATAGTTTACTTGGTGCTGGCACTTCTAATTCAAAATTAAAAGCTCAGCATTCAAATGGTCCTAGAACTACTTTTAGTTATAGGAAATGTTATCACTGTGGACTTACCGATCATATTGCTAGTAAGTGCCCCACAGCCACCAAAGCTGAAAAGATAGCTAAGGTGAAGATTGCCCCCAAGGCAAAGAAGACCAACCCTGATGCAAATCAGGTCAATGTGACTCCTACCACTGAAGTTAAGAAATTAACCAAAGTGAAGAAAGACAAAGCTGAATCTTCAAATGCTGCGAAGACCGCTGAACCTTCTATTCCAACTAGCTCCACTGACAAATGTGTATACATGGTTAAGTGGGTACCCAAGAAAAATTAATCTCTCTTTGTATTTCAGGCTAAGAAGGGTATATGGTATCTCGATAGCGGATGCTCTAGACACATGACTGGAAAGAAAAACCTGCTCGTTGAATACAAGGAAGAGAAGGGTCCCTCTGTGACTTTCGGTGGTAATGGAAAAGGACACACCCGAGGGTATGGTGTACTTTCAAATGGTACAACCTCCTTCAGAAGAGTCGCATATGTTGAAGGGCTGAAGCATAATCTTCTGAGCATCAGTCAGCTTTGCGACATGGATAACAAAGTGATTTTCACTAAGGAATCCTGCTTTGTCACTGACAAAAAGGAGAAGATAACTCTCAGCGGTTATCGTTTGGAAAATGTTTATGTAATAAACATGGACTCAACAACCACTGAGAACTCCTGTTTCTTCTCAAAGGCCTCATCTGATGTCAACTGGCTATGGCATAAAAGGCTCTCACATCTAAATTTCAAGACACTGAACACTCTTTCTTCAAAAGAGTTAGTCACTGGTCTACCTCAGCATTCATACGCCAAGCAGTCTTTATGTTCAGCGTGTGAAAAAGGGAAGAAGACCAAGGCAAGCTTTAAATCAAAGCAAGTCTCATCACTGTCATCTCCTCTACAACTACTCCATATGGATTTGTTTGGCCCTGTTAACAAACAATCCATCGCTGGAAAGAAATATACGCTGGTCATAGTTGATGAATTCTCTCGCTTCACATGGGTAATGTTTCTCCGTTCTAAGAGTGACACCCCTGAAGAACTCATCACTTTTGTTTGGAAGATGGAAACCCTGAACAATCTGACTGTTCGCTCTATAAGGAGTGATCATGGAACTGAATTCAAAAACAATTCTCTTGATTCCTTCCTTGAGAGTAAGGGTATTTCTCACAACTTTTCGTCAGTGAGAACACCACAACAAAATGGAGTCGCTGAAAGAAGAAATAGAACAATTATTGAAGCTGCACGTTCAATGCTCAGCGATTCTCACCTGCCTACTCAGTTTTGGGCAGAAGCTGTCAACACTGCTTGTTTTACGCAAAATAGGTCGCTGATAGTTAAAAGATTCAAAAAGACAGCCTATGAACTCTTTCATGGGAGAAAGCCTTCAATCAGCTTTCTTCACATCTTTGGATGTCAGTGTTTCATACTGAACAACAAAGATGCCCTTGGAAAGTTTGATCCTAAGGCTGATGATGGAATCTTTCTTGGATACTCCTCAGTTTCCAAAGCCTTCAGAGTCTTCAACCGTAGAAGACAAACTGTAGAAGAAACTTTTCACGTCACGTTTGACGAATCCCAGTCAGCGAACTCTAAACCGAACGCTGATACCGAAGAACTGAATCAATGGATGTTTTCTCATCTTGGTGATTCAGAAGATATTCCCACACCTCATGCTCACACAGTAGAAGATGATAGTCCTATCATTTCAAACATGCAGAATAGTGAAGCTGAAACATCATGGGTCTCAGTTGTTCCTATAAACACTATACCTGCAGTTGATCCAAATGTCTCAGACATTCCATCTATTTCTCAGCAATCAGTAAATGAAATGACAAATGCAAGCATTCCTCTCTTAGCTGAAACTCCAGAAGCAGCTGAAGCCTCATCTTCAGCTCCTCCAGTTCAAGATGAGTCAGCGACTTACGCTCCAGCTCAGCGATGGACTGCAAATCACCCAATTGATCAAATTCTTGGTGATCCAAACGCTGGTGTTCAGACTCGACGAAGTGCATGTAATATTTGTTTATTTGTTAACTTTATTTCACTAACTGAACCAAAGAAAATAGATGATGCCCTCAGAGATCCAAACTGGGTCAGCGCTATGCAAGAAGAGCTGACTGAATTCGAAAGAAACAAGGTTTGGAAACTTGTTCGAAGACCAACTGACAAAACCGTGATAGGCACTAAATGGGTCTATCGAAACAAGTTGGACGAACATGGTACTGTAACCCGCAACAAGGCTCGTCTTGTTGCTCAGGGATACAGACAAGAGGAAGGCATAGATTATGACGAAACATTTGCTCCTGTAGCAAGACTTGAATCTATTCGTCTTTTCTTAGCATACGTTGTACACAAAAACTTCACTGTACATCAGATGGATGTTAAGTCAGCGTTTCTAAATGGAAAGCTGAATGAAGAAGTTTATGTGGAACAACCTCCAGGGTTTTCAGACTCTAAGCGTCCAGATTATGTTTATAAGCTGGATAAGGCACTTTATGGCTTGAAGCAAGCTCCTCGTGCATAGTATGATACTCTCTCTACTTATCTCCACATTGAACATTTTGAGCGAGGTAAGATTGATAAAACTCTATTTTTTAGAAAAGTGAAAGGTCATATCATTTTAGTTCAAATATATGTTGATGACATTATATTTGGTTCTACTAACCCTGAGCTTTGTACTCGTTTCGCTGAAAGAATGAAAGATGAGTACAAAATGAGCATGATGGGTGAACTAACATATTTCCTTGGTCTTCAGCTTAAGCAAACTGAAAAGGGAACTTTTATTAATCAAGGAAAATATGTTAAAGATATGCTGAAGAAATTCGACTTAACTGAAAGTTCAGCTATGAAAACCCCTATGGCACCACCGCTGACACTTGATAAGGACACTAAGGGTGTTTCTGTCAATGTCACGTTGTACCGTGGGATGATCGGCTCACTATTGTATCTTACAGCTAGCCGACCCGATATTATGTTTGCAACATGTTTGTGTGCACGATATCAAGCTGAACCTAAGATATCTCATATGAAAGTTGTAAAGCGAATCTTTCGATATTTTAAGGGTACAGCGAATCTAGGTATTTGGTATCCCAAAGATTCAGGATTCGATTTAACCGCCTATTCAGATAGTGATTTTGCAGGTTGCAAAATGGATAGGAAAATCACCACAGGAGGATGTCAGCTCCTGGGTGGAAAGCTGGTAAGTTGGACAAGTAAAAAGCAAATTTCAGTGTCCACTTCCACAGCTGAAGCTGAATATGTAGCTGCTGGAAGCTGCTGTTCTCAAGTCTTGTGGATGAGAAATCAGCTACTAGACTATGATCTTCAGCTCTCCAAAATTCCAATCTATTGCGACAGCACTAGTGCCATCGCTATAGCAAACAATCCAGTGCTACACTCAAAGACGAAACACATAGAAATCAGATATCATTTTATCAGAGATCACGTGATGAATGGTGATATAGAACTTCATTTTATCCCAACTGATTATCAGTTAGCTGATCTATTTACCAAACCTCTTGATGAGACAAGATTCAACTTTCTCATCAGCGAGCTTGGAATGCTGAACTTTGAAGGATAAAATCTTCAGCGGTTCACATTGATCAGCGATAGGATAAAATCAACTCGTATAACCCATTCTATCATCTTCTCTCTGAATAAACTTGATTCACTGATATCAAGGTATGTTTTCTCTCTCTGACAAATCGCATGTAAATGCAAGATTTCAAAACATATTGCATCGCTGAATATCTCTTCCTTAACAGCGATATTTTGAAATTTCTTAAAACCTTCACTGATATTTCTATTCAGTGCTTCATGTTTTTAAAAGAGTCCCTGAGTTTTCAAAACCTCAGAGACATCCTAAAAGAATGTGAAAGGAAAGTTGTGACGTCATTGCAACGGATAAACCTCGGCACGTTTTTCTTTCTGACACACGTTTGCACGCCTCGTTCAAACTTCCAATCAAATGCAAACACGTGTCCGTGTCATGATGAAAACCTTTTCCCGCTCAAGGTTTTCTCTCTCTAAAATCTCTATATAAACAATCTCTTGGTTTATATTTGTCTTTTACGCGATCAAATCTTCCTCCGCAAGAAAAGAATTACTGTTGCATTTGTGCTCTTAAACCTTCAAGAACTGTTCATCATCTTCTTCATCAAACATCAAGGTTAATATGTTCTTATTTTTCAAATGCGTGTAACTTGTTTCCGATCTTCTCATTGTTTTATACAAGATCAAACAAAAGAACTTCGTAAAATGAAATCATTTCTTTCATGGTTTTATGAACACAACCATTTCATGGTTGTTCTTCAAGTTTAAATGCAAAAATCTTAAACTTGTTCTTTATTCGTTTCCAGAATCTATTTCTTCATAGAAAACTGGATAACAAGATTAAATGGGTTTTAAATTTCGTTTCAAAAAATCAAGAAAAACCCTAATCTTCATTAAGACATTTTTGTCTGAATGAAATGGATAAAATTCGAACCATCTTAATGGAAATTCTTTCCACATTAAGATTATTCTTATTTGTTAACATCTTTGGTTGAACTGATAATATAGAGAAATGGCAACTTCCAAGATTCATGCCACCGCTGAGAACATCTCCACTGACTCTGAGGAAGTGGAAATCATCAAGGCTCCACAGGTTAAGTTTACTCTGGATCAACTTGACTGGACCAAGATAAACAACCTCTCTGCGCTTTTCGAGTTTCCTCCTCGAAAGCAAGTCACACATCTGGATGATGCTGTGAATTTCCTTAAGAATAGCTGCATTTCAACAGCCCTGACCATTTCACCTCCTGCAAGTCAGCTATTGCTATCCCAATTCTGGTACTCTGCCAGACACTCTCAGCAACCATCTGCCAAAGACCCCTCCAAAACTATTGATTGCATACTCAGCGATACTGAGTATGGCACAATAAAGATAACCCCCGCAATCATTCGCAAAGCTCTAAACTTTCCCAACGCTACCAAAGAAAAACCTTTCGTTCCATTCCCTGACCATAAGAAGCAAGCTGACAAAGACGCCATCATTGCTTTCCTCGACGCAATGGGTTACATCTGGGAAACTGGAAGGGACAAGAAGCCCGAGAAGAAGCTGACGCTGATAAAGAAGTCAAAAATACCAAGCGAGATGAATTTCATCTTCGCCCATCTGATCAGTTGCATGACTGCGAAAACCGGCTCCTCTGATCAAGCCGCTCAACCTCAGCAAGCTATGGGATACGCTCTGCTGAAAGGTCTACACATCGACTGGGCATCTATTATCTATGATGACTTAGTGCAACGCGTGGATTCTGCCGCTGACAGACCTGCATGGGTTCCCTACCCCCGATTCATCAGCGCCATCTTTCAATATGGCCTGAAGGACAGCTACCCGAAAGAGGGTGACCTGAAACTTTCTCAGGTTGGCTCTAAGGTACTCGACTTCAAACCTGTCGAAAATGAGGTACGTCTTTCTACCCTTCTAACTCTTCTTAATCCTACTTCTTCGACTTCTGTGGCTCCTTCAGCGACAATACCCATCGCTGATACCCCGGCCACACAATTCTCTCCTTCTAAGAAAAGGAAACACTCTTCAATCCAACTTGGTTCCAAAATGATCAAGAAAACCAAGGAGCAGCCCCAGCAATCTCTTGCTGAAGACTCCTCAGCTCATTCTGCAGAGCTGAAGGAAAGTTCTGTGGTACGCTCTGCCACACCCATTCAAGCCATCCCTTTAGTCCAGGCTTCAGCGTCTCTAAACGCTGAGGTTAGAAACTTGGAACCTACCCAACCTCCTTCAGTCTCTCAAAAGACTGATGAAGTGATTCTCAGTGAATCCAACACTGAACTCAGTACCCGAACCCCATTCTTATCCTTCGCTTCTCCCTCTACTCAATTGGACTCTCCTCCAAAGAACACTGGAGATGCCATCATTCCAGAAGCCACCGCTGACGCTTCTCAAAGAATGATGAAGACAGGACCCGCAGAGATCACCATACCTCACCGAACTTTTGAGGAAGATATGGAACATTATTCAGGAACCCGCAACTTTGACGAGTTCATCAATCCTGCAGGTACAAATCCAACCATATACACTGTAACTAAACCTGAAACTTCTGAGCTTTCCTTTGTTCACAAGTACTTATGTGTTACAGGTCCTAATTTGGGAGACATCAACGCCTCTCTGAAGTCCGTGGAAACAAAGCTGACAGGTCTCACCACCACTCTCTCCAACAACTCTACAGCTGTAACAACCGCTGGAGAAAATTTGACAAAGCTGACAACGGTGGTGGAGAAGAAGGCTTCCACAGATGACTTGAAGCAAGTTGATAAAACTCTCAGCGACTTCGCTAAGGTACTCGCTTAGGGGTGGCAAAAAGTGACCCAACCCGCCAACCCAACCCGAACCCAACCCAATAATAGCAGGTTGGGTTGAGATTTTCAACCCATCAACCCGCCAACCCGCCTAACCCAATTAATAAATGGGTTGGGTTGGGTCGAAATTTTCAACCTGATTTCAACTCATTTACAACCTGATTTCAACCCATTTCTAACCTGATGTCAACCCATTTACAACCTATTTAAACCCTTTTACAACCCATTTATATATTATTATTTAAATTAATTTAATTTAATATCTTTTTATTTTTCTAAACCCTAAAGGCCTAAACAAACTAAAATGACTATTCATTATCATCTTCATTTTTCAGTAACCATTCACAAATCACAATCACATCATCGACTATCTCTAATCTCTTCTCTAACCCTAGTTGGAAATTTGGTGGCGAGTGGCGGCTGAAGTTTCACGCCGGCGACCAGGCTCAACCGGCGACCAGTCTCGACCGGCGACCACGCTTAACACACCGGCGACCATTGTTTCTTCTGTTTCTTCTCAACTCTCAAGTTCACGTCGGAAGTAAGATTGTTTCTTCTGTTTCTTCATATTTCTTCTGTTCATCATCGACTATCTCTAAGCAAGATTGTTTCTTCTGTTTCTTCATATTTCTTCTGTTCATCATCGACTATCTCTAAGTAAGATTGTTTCTTCTGTTTCTTCTGTTTCTTCATATTTCTTCTGTTCATCATCGACTATCTCTAATCTCTTCTGTTTTGTATATGATTTCTTCTTAACAGCTTTTGTATTTGGTTTCTTCTTAACAGCTTATGTATTTGTTTATTGTAATTTGTATTTGTTTATTACTTTAAGTCTCCAATAGTAATCTGTATTTGTTATTTTGTTTATTGTAATATGTATTTGTTTATTACTTTAAGTCCTCAATTGTAATCTGTATTTGTTTATTACTTTAAGTCTTCAATAGTAATCTGTATTTGTTATTTTGTTTATTGTAATATGTATTTGTTTATTACTTTAAGTCCTCAATTGTAATCTGTATTTGTTTATTACTTTAAGTCTTCAATAGTAATCTGTATTTGTTATTTGTTTATTGTAATATGCATTTGTTTATTACTTTAAGTCTTCAATAGTAATCTGTATTTGTTATTTGTTTATTGTAATATGCATTTGTTTATTACTTTAAGTCTTCAATAGTAATCTGTATTTGTTAGTTTGTTTATTGTAATATGTTTAGTAATATGTTTATTGTTATAATGTTATTACTTTAAGTCTTTAACATCTTTCAGTTTTTTTATAGTAATAAGTTTATTGTTATAATGTTTATGATTTTGATTCCATTTCAGTGAATAACACGGGTGAAAGTTCAGAAGGAGATGATCTACAGTCTCCTCCACCAAAGAACAATGACAATAAACCGATTAAGCAATTAAAGCCTATCAAAGCTGGTGTGGATGTCAAACGTCATAGAAAACTTACATCTGAGGTATGGAATAGCTTTGAGTTCTTGGCCCCCGATGAAAATGGTGATTTATATTGTAAATGTAAACAATGTGGTCAAGTTTATAATGCTGAAACTAGGATGGGTACCGGGAATTTAAAACGCCATCTTAAAAATTGCAAAAAAAGTCGATTTAAGGATGTTGGGCAGATGGTGTTAGAGTTGGGTAGTGGCGGTTCTGGTTCATTAACTAGTAGGCCCCCTGATTTTGACCCTAATGTTTTTCGGGAGCTATTAGCTAGTGCGGTTGTGAAACATGAATTGCCATTTCAGTTTGCTGAATATGATGGAATTAGGAAGTGTTTCAATTATTTAAATTCCGAGGTGAAAGTTGTTTCTAGAAATACTGTAAAAGCAGATATGATGAAGATGTATAGGGTGGAAAAGTTGAAAATAAGAGACACTTTAAGTTGCATTCCTGGTAGGATTTGTTTTACTGCTGATTGTTGGTCATCTATAACTACTGATGGATATATGGTGTTGACTGCCCATTTTATTGATAGTTCTTGGAACTTGCAAAAATTGATTCTCAATTTTAGTTTCTTGCCTCCACCTCATAGTGGTTTTTGTATGAGTGATCATGTGTTTAGTCTTTTGAAGGATTGGGGGATTCAAAAGAAAGTGTTTTCTATTACTCTCGATAATGCTGCTGCTAATGATTCAATGGTTGACTTTTTGAAGTATGAACTTGATTTGGTTTGTCAAGGTGCGTATTTTCATGTTAGATGTTGTGCACACATTATGAACCTAATTGTGCATGATGGGTTGAAAGAGGTTGATGAGGCTATTATAAAGGTTAGAGATAGTGTGAAGTACTATAGAGGTTCTCAAACTAGGAGGCAAAGGTTTTTAAGTAGTGTTGCACATGTAGAGCTACAATCTTCAAGGGGTTTACAACAAGATGTTCCCACTCGATGGAACTCGACTTACATTATGTTGGAGTCGGTTTTGTACTTTAAAAAAGCGTTTATTCATTTGCAAAAAACCGATGCTAATTATATGCATTGTCCAACAAATGAGGAGTGGGGTAGAATTGAAAGAACTTTCAAGTTCTTGAAGGTCTTTTATGAGGTAACTCTTGCTTTTTCTGGCTCTAAATATACTACCACGAATTTGTATTTTGCAAATGTTTTTACGGTTAGAGTGTTGTTACACAAAGAAAAAGATAGTCATGATATGTTTATGCAAAAGATGGCTACTCGGATGTATGTGAAGTTTGAGAAATATTGGGCTGATTTTAGCACAATTATGGCGTTTGCGGCTGTTTTGGATCCACGGTATAAGTTTCAGATTGTTGAATGGGGTTTTGAGAAAGCTTATGGGGACGAGTACAAATCTGAGTTGGCAATAGTAAAGGACAAATTGTTTTCATTGTTTAAAGAGTATGTGGATGAGTCAAATTTGAATAAAACCAAAGATGGTGAACCTAAGAAGGACTCCAATGAAGGATCTCAAGATGTTGTGCTAGATGAAGCTTCTTCTTCACTTCTAATGTTATGTTTTATTATTATACATTTACTGTTTTTCCGTTTATTCATTTTCTATTTATCTCATTATTTTTATTTGTTTATTAGGACTTTGATAACTTTTCAACCAAGGTGACTTCTCAAGCGGTAAAGTCTGAACTTGAATGTTATTTAGAAGAGAAGCTCATGCCTCGCGTGAGCAATCTAAACATTTTGGACTATTGGAGAACTCATGAGATTCGGTATCCAACTCTTGCTCGGATGGCTAGGGACGTCTTAGCTATCCCAATATCAACAGTGGCATCCGAATCTGCTTTTAGCATTGGTGGTAGGGTTCTTGATGCTTATAGAAGTTCATTGAAGCCTTCTACAGTTGAGGCTATTATTTGTTTAAGAGATTGGGTATACGGAGAAGGTTTGTTCTAACTTGTTATTTATATATTTCGTAGTAACTTGTTTATATATTTCTTTTATCGTATTAAGTTGGTTAATTTATTTATTTATATAGCACAAATGGAATCGCAACTTGAGGCGCTATGTGGAGCAATCATGACGGAGAAGATGGGAGATCAAGAGGAGAGTAATACTAATACCGAAAGTGAAGTTGGAGTCGGTGAAAGTGAAAGTCGAGTTACTTAGAGTTTAGAAACTTATTTTTTTGACTTTATGATTGTGTTAATTAAACTTTGAACAATTTATTCCACTTTATGTTTGTGTTTTATTGAAACTTTGGACAATTTATTTGGTTTTGTGGTTGTGACTTGTGTATTTGTTATGGAATTAGGTTTAAGTTCTTTTTTAATTTACTTAAAGTTTTAAAATAAATGGGTCAACCCAGGTTCAACCCATTTATTAAATGGGTTGGGTTGAAAAAATAATAAACAGGTCAACCCGCTACCAACCCAGGTTCAACCCAGGTTGGGTTGGGTTGAAAATCTCAACCCATTTACTTAAACAGGTCAGGTTGGGTTGAGGTTTTCAACCCAATTAATAAATGGGTTGAACCCGAACCCAACCCAACCTGATCTATTTACACCCCTATACTCGCTGATATCTACACAGACTACACCTCACTCAAACAATCAGTTTCCTCCATGTACGATGAAGTAACAACGCTGAAGACATCGGTTGGAGCACTAGAGGGTGATATGTCTGCTGTGAAGACAAATGTTCAAACTCTGACAACTGACTTAGGCTCTGTAAAGACCGACGTTGGTTCGATGAAAACAATGATTGAAGAACTGCTCAACAAGGCGAGAACTCCTGCTCCTGAACCTGCCCCTGCCCCTGCCCCTGCATTGGAAACTTTCACAGCGGCGGATCGCAAAGAGCTGGAAAAGATCAATCCTGCTATATCTGGCCTTGAAGACAGATTAGCAAAGATTGAAGTCTGTATAGGTCTCTCTGGCCAAGAAGACAGAGAACCTACCAACGATGCTGAATCTACCCATTCCTCCCCCAGTCATCATGTAAAAGAGGGGGAGAAGAGCGCTGAACATCCCAGGGAGAAAAGCACTGAAGAAAAGAGCGCTGAAAACCTTTCCCATGATGAATCTATCAGGGGAGAGAAGAACGACGACCTCATCCTCGCTGAAAAGGGTGAGAAGACTATCGAAGTTGAAGCAACCGCTGGACCTCAGGGAGATGAACACCCTGAGGGAACCGAGAAGCTCGCCTCTGTATCTGAGGGGGAGCAACTCGAAGAAGAAGCTGAAGAATCCGAAGCAGAAGATGATGAAGTCGTCGACATCCCTGATACTGAACCATCCTCCTCTCCAAGGAATGATGATGATGATGACGAAGATGACGATGATTTCTTTATCGTCAAACCTGCCCCAAGGATCAAAGCTCTTAAGGGAATCTCAATAAATGAACCTACAGGGAAGCGGACAAAGACAAAGCCCTCAGCCTCTGGCGCTGAGAAAGGCAAAGGCAAAAGCGTCGCTGAAGATGAAAATCTGATGATCTTGCTTGAAAAGCCGATTTGTCAGGTACACTAAACATCTCTCACTCCATCCCTCCTCTATAAGTTCTACTACCTAGCCTACACCTGAACATTTTTCTCTTTCTCTTTCTACCCAAGTTCTTCTACCCAAATTCTTATTTGTAAGATCGCTGTGTTTCAGCTAGTCCTCTCCCCTGTTTGAGGATGTCGCTGAAGGTTCTACAACTGCGACCTCACCAATAAAGCCAGCTGCTGCTGATGAAATAATCCCAGTCTTAGATTTGATCTCTGAGACTGATGAACCAGAAGAACAGATACTCTCGCACAAACGCAGACCTTCCTTAGCTCCTCAAAAGCTAAGTGAAGAGGATCAGAAAAGAAGAGAAGAGATGATAAAGCGATTCGAGGATTAGCGAATCATTCTAAGGCGTGATCAACTTCCTTCAGTTCCTCCAAAGTTCAGAATTTCTAAAGCTGAATACAATGAACACCTCAGAGTTGAACGCCTGATCGCTGAAAGAAAGGAAGCTGAAGAGAAAGACCGAGAATACGCCATCAAGCTTACTCAACGATCTATAAAAGACCCAAGCTGAAAAGAGTTCCAATTGATGTTCAACGTCAGCTCTGGGATGATGCTCAAGAAATCGTTAGAGAAAAGACAAAGGTCTCTGATACAACCTTGGAATGGGCTAAACAAATGCTGACCTATCGATCAAGACCATCCAAAATAATCAAAGCCAACATCAGAGGAAAAATGTACACTATGTTCCTGTTGTTGAAGTGGATGTCTACAGAGATGACAAAACCAAGCAAACCTTCTATGCTGCTTCACTAGAAAAGTTTGGTCTCTCTGAATGGTTAGAAACGAAATTAGCCATTCACGGATCGCGCTCAAAGTTCAAAAGCCATGTCGAGATGATCTTAAACAAACAGATCGACCTGCTTTCATCTGCTGTGGATATTCCTCCTACTCTTCCTCAACCGAAGAAAGCCTCTACTAAGAAGAAGAAAGTCTCTGATGAAGGTCCAATCATTCGAAATGAAACAGGTATTGGTTTCTCTCGTACTGAAGTTCTTGGCCCTGATGCTGATATCTCAATGCTTGACACCTCCCTACCACCTGGAGAAACTTTCATCCCTGGCACAGTAGTAAGTGATCCCTATGGTATATTCTTATTAGACTACTATGGAAATCATCACTTTCAACGTATCTCTGAGCTAGACATCGCTCCCATCGAACAACTCAGAGATCTCGTATACTGGTGTGAAGTTAGACGCGACATCAAAGCTAGACACCTGAAGCCCTTGATTTTTGAAGCTGCTCTGAAGTTAAGGAATAAAGGAGTAAATGTCCCTGACTGGATGATCCCCACTGAAAAGACCCTTGATGAACTTCTCATTAAGGAAGAACCTTTTAAAAACTGATATAATCACCTCTTTCTCTATTGTATCAGTTATCCTTCTGTACTTGTAATTTATTTCGCTTGTACTTGTAATCTTTCTATTCTTCATTGTAACCTGATTCAATATTTTAAAGAAAGATTTCAGCGAAAGTACTTTACTCCATCAGTACTGAAAAGATCCCAGAAAACAGTAAAAGGGACAAATATTTTATGAGTTCTTTTTATCCTTATGTTTTCTTTAAATAGCAATTTTCTTTGTTGCTATGTCATAATCAAATAGGGGGAGATTGTTGATCTAAACCCTCAGTGATTTGATAATGACCCTCTCTTATATACTTAGTGAAAATTGTAAGTAATCAATATGTATCAGAGTTTCACTATCGCTGATAAGTACTAAGATCTTCCAGTACCGCTGATAGGAACTCTCACTCTTTAAATTAAACATTCAGCGAACACTGTTCACCATTAATGCTCTGAGTCTGTTCAGTCATTATGATGATCGCTGATAAGTTAGTTGTTTACTTATGATCCCTGAAGACAAGTTTCACGTCAACCAAGGTTCTACGCTGAAGTCGAAGATCAAGCTCAAGAACCAGCGACAAGTCTCCTAATGAACTGATGCAGATCAGCGAAGACTCAGATTTGTCCACTCAACGTGAAGTATCAAGTACAAGACTTCAGCTATCGCTGAACTTTATCATTCGCTGAATAGAAAATGATAATGCTCTGAATCAACGAAAGCTGATCATGAAGTCCTCCGTACAAAGTACTTTTGTCTTAACCACCCTTGCACGACTCCGTACGAAATGTCAGAAAAGAACCTCTGACTGTCTGAAATCGTACAACCACTCTGATACTACACTGTTCATCCATGCGGCTACTAAGGTTGTCATCAAAGGTCAATGACATGCAACCAACCAGCTGATGACACGTGTAAAGTGTATACTGACTTGCATTAAATGCATGCAGTATATAAAGAGATGAACCCACTTCATTTGAAGTAACTTGCTAACTCTGGACAAGTTCAATCTCTTATCTCAAGATAGGTTATTATTAGTAATTTCCTTATCTCTCTTAGGGGCTGTTTACCAAATATCCTATTAAGTTCTGAATGGATAAATTTATCTGTTTGGATAAATTTATCTGTCCACCTAAATTGGTAGTGTTGTTTACTTTTTCATCTGAATCACTATCTGAACGATAAAAATGACCTATTTACCCCTTGAAAAAAATCTGTCCATTTTAATGGAAAAATACATATTACAACATCCAGCAACATAGTCCACAATCTAATACTTGGATTTATTGTAGAATCATCTTGAATCTTCATCTTTTCCTTGACATCAACAGAGAAACAAATTGAGGAGCAGGAGAACCCTTTGAAGGAGACAACATCGACAAAAAAAATTGACAAACCACTATAAACAGGTGATAAACCTACACAATCTGTGAAGTAGAGTAGGAGATCGAAAAACCACTATAGATAGGGTATTAAATCGACACAAATCTGTGAAGTAAAGCAGTAAATCGACAGGTTAGAATGAGGAAATCGAAAGAGAAAGACGGTTGCCGCCGATTTTAGGAGGAGCAGCGTCGATTGAAGCAAGACGGTTGTCTCTGATTGAAGCAAGACGGTTGTCGCCGGAGATTGAAGGAGGAGCGGCGATGGAGCAGCGGCGATTTAAGAAAGGATGGAGGCGATTTTAAGGATGGAGGCGATGGAGGCGTGAGGTGTTAAAAGGGTTTTCTATTCTGAAGGATGGAGGTGATATAAGAAAGCAGGGGTATTTTGGTCATCAGATTGTCTTAATGGGGACAAGAGCTCCCATCTCACTGTGCGAATAAGCCTTCAACTGAGTGATTAAGTCGCAAGTAAACAAGATAAAATGTCTGTGCGAATAAGCCATTTCATCCATTAAGCCGATTAAGTCGTTAGTAAACACACCCTTAGTGCAAGAAACCTTAGTGTTCCAACTTGTTTAGATTTAGGTTTATCCTTAATCTTGTTTCCGCAACAAGCTGTAAATTGTTAATGATTTATCAATAAACAATTTAGAAAAGTAAAATATGTGTGTTTGTATTCAACCCCCCCTTCTACAAACTTGTATAGGCCTTCGGGACCAACAGTATAGATGGCTAAAAATCGGGTCGGGTCCGAGCCGGACTGTAATCAGTCCCGATCCTAAATAATAATCTTGTAACCAGTCCTAACGTAACCAGAACTCATCCCGACCAAAATACGAAGGCACGGTTAAGCTTTATAAAGCCCGGTTATGAGAACGCATCCCAGTCTTGGACCAGGCCCAAACCCGTCTCACTTATATATATTTATTTTTAAATTAATTTTTGACTTATAAAAAATATATTTTTTTGAAGAATTTGGTCAATCATATAAACTAACAAATAAGTTTTTACTATTGTGTCTATGAAATGCATTAAACAAATAGGTAGGTTAAAAAAATACATTATATTGTAATTTGGTCAATCAAATACACTAACAAATACATTTGATCTAAAAGTACACTAAAAATACATTTAAAAATAAGTTTTATCTAAAAAAACCAGGCCAATCTCATAACCGGTCCCAGTAAAAATCACAACGGATTAAGAACTGATAGACCTAAAATAATCCTAAACGGTTAAAACCGGACTGGTCCCGGACCGGACCAGGCCCATTTGACCATCTCTAAGTCATAACTCATAAGGTAGGAAAATCCTAAAAAGAAAACAGCAAGGCCCAAACTACAAAGCCCACTAAAACGAAGCCCAAACCATCGCCCCCAATTCTGCCGCTGCCGAGATTATTTCATTCGCTCGATCCGTCGTCCCTTGCATCCTTTGCCTCTTCCGTGGTTTCTAGGTTAAAGATTCTCCGTTTCTGCTTTTGCGTGAATATCTTCACTTTATCATCGATCAGGTAAGTCTATTCTGCTCGATTTGATTCCTGTGACAATTGCATCGTAGTAATTAATTCTAATTTGTAGGTTTATTGTTTGTAGGGTTAGATCGTAATATAGTTATGCAGCATCTTGTTTCAACTGTTCTTTTGCTAGAAGATATATCGAGTGACACGTTCCATTGGATTAATGTTTCCGAGCTTTATGTTATGGTCAAATTGCATCTCAATCTGCATCGCATGTTTCTCGATCTGTATACTGTATTTTGATTTCGGAAATATCTGTTTTGATTTAAGAGTCTTGTTTGAGTTCTGAGATGGAATTGAAATTTGTGAGCGTGATGAGTTACAAGGTATTATCGAGCTTGAATTGGAAATGTGTCGCCAGATGTTATTGAGCTAAAATTAGAAAAAGTGAAATAAATTGATGATTTGCTATAATTATGATTGATTGGGTACGAGACTATGAGTTAGATTCATTAGCATGATCGTAGATGGATGCTCTTATGAAAATTTGGCCAGCATCAACCATTGATGTCAGATGTCCATTTATGTTAATGTTGTGCATTTTTTCTTCAGAAAGCTATAGTTTATAGCAATGCCTCTGATTCAAATAAAGTGGCTTTGCTTGTTGGTTGAATCCATATTACTTTAGTCTATAACTGTAGTCCCTTTTGCAAAAGATAATTAAGTTTACAACTGTCATTAAGGGTACTAATTAGGGTTAATCTCCCTAGAACTGCAAATTCCAGAAGTAGGCCATAGTGAAAATCAGGTGATAACGTAATCCAGTGGGTAAGGTTATAAATACTCTTTCTCCGATTGGGTATATAATGTTCAGGCATCGAAACGTGAACTAAGTGGCTCAAAATCTGTATTCCAGTTCTAGAAATGCATCTCATTCTCAGGGACAATCTGATCTCACTTCTTTTATGAGTGAAGAATTAATTCAGTTCATGTCATTTAGTTGGATGTGTGTTTAATTTGCAATAGATAGGACGGTAGGACCGACTGTTGTCTTTCTCCATTTTCGTCAAGGATGCTTCCTTAAAACATACAAGAACAGTTACTCTTAAACAGTCTTCAAAATGGCGCGATATGGCACAAGACGCGTCTCAGGCGCTACTGGCTTATGCACTTTTTTAAGACGTGACTCCTTTTCAAATATATATATATATATATATATATATATATTACCTCTTGTGTTACACTTTTAACTTTAGATTTTACACTTTTATAGATTTATCTAATCACATCACTCATAGTTTCACGAATTCGATGTTAATGACTTACGATTAAAACAAAGTTGTAAAATTACCTTTCTAAGGGGCTGTTTGGTTGGTTTTCCATTAAGTCCTGTATGAATAAAGTTGTTTCTGTGGATTAATTGGGAGGAAAGGTTTTTGTTTAGGAGGATGTTTTCATAGATGGAAGGACCATGTTTTTTAATTGGGAGAGACTGGTTTGGACAAAACTTGGCTTTCTGCATAAAGCTCCCTCCTAAAAGCTTAATAAATAAGTCACTTTCTATATCATTAAGCCACTACCAAACAGTCATGTATAGCTGACTGAATAAGCTATGAGTCCCATTAAGCTCATTAAGCTGCTAACAAACAGACCCTAACTTCTATTTTAAATATTCAATCAAAAACTATCTTTATAATAATAATATATATGATTTTTCTTCTTCTAATACGAATGTACATTTTTTTAATATCATTATCTGATTAGAATAATATATAGAGAACATATATGTATATATGTAATTCTATATATGACATACAAATTTGCCGCCTTATGTCACGCCTTGAAAAATTCCGCGTCCTCGCCGTGGCGTGCAAGGGTTGAGGCTTGATCTTGCCGCCACACCATTTTGAACCTTGCTCTTAAACTTGAAGATGGACCTTCATTCATATTTTAGGAACCCATGATTCATTTTTAATACTATCAACGTCTTTATATCTTTTGAGGTGACAAACTTGAAAATCTTGATATATTTCTTTTGTGTTTTATTTACTTTTTTATCTGTGTGACAAACTTGAAAATCTTGATATTGAGATTGAATTTGGTTTAAACTCTCTCTCTCTCTCTCTCAGTCATTTGTAGAAATTAATTGTTAACGGGTGATGCACAACAACCATTAGGATTCATAAGGCATCAGTTATGGACTGCTTAAATTCATACTACTGACTCATGATTATTTTATTATATTGCAAGACGTTAGTTGTGACCAATTGTTCTCTACGTTAGAAGTGATTTGTTCTTTGTGATATTTAAACATATATATATTTCATCGTTTCATATAGATATTTGATAGTATAAAAAGTGAAATCAGTTAGAACACCTTTTCTAATGAAAATTGGCACTTTTATCGATTTAGAACTCATTACTCTTAACTATTGTATGTTACGTGTTACCTGTTAGCTACATATCACTATTATCATCTGTTTTGCTTTTAAATTTGTTAATGCTTTAGGGCCTAATTGTTTTTTTCTTCATCAAGTGACAAGTGGTGTCCAGATAAATGATTTTGTTTGGAGCAAGTGCTAAATGCACAAATATTGTTACTTTCGTATGCTTAGGGTGCGTTTGGTACACTGGACAGGACATGACAGAACATAGATCACTGTCCCATGTTTGGCAGGACTTTTATGTGGAACAGACAGGAACAGAGTGGAACAAGCTGGAACAGACTTATATTTTACCAATATAACCTCAAAATAAAAGATAATTCTCTTCTAAAACATCAAATACACGTTCTATTTTATATTTTATTCATTCTTTAATTTTTATTTTATCTAATGTTATCTAATCTGTTCTGTCCAGTTCTGCCTTTCAAACGCTAAACAGTTAGTTGTTCTGTCCTGTTCTGTTTTGTCCTGTCCCGTCATGTTTTGTTCTATCCTGTCTGCGTTCCAAACGCACCCTTAATGAACAATCGAAAAGACAGAAAGTTGTTCTTTTTAACATTCTGTCTGGAGCAAGTGCCGAATGAAGAAATGACTGTTTGTTTGATAAATGTGTTGATGAAAATTCTAAATGACAAAAAAATAACCAATTTATGAATTATTTAGATTTAAATGATTTGATATAAAGAAGGATCTAAATTCAATACTAATATCACAAAATTATTAATAACTTGAAACACTTGACGTGAGGGAAATTTGAAATGTGGTATATGTAATGCAGGATGTCGGATGAGGCACCTTTTAGACCAAGAGAGCAGCTGATTGAGAAGCAAAGATTGTATCAAAGCATCCACAAACACACTCATCTGAAAGGTCCTATGGACAAGCTCACATCCGTTGCCATCCCTCTCGCTCTCGCTGGTTCTTGCTTGTTTCTCATTGTGAGTTCACCCTACTTTCCGCAAAACACCTTTTTTCATGCGTGTGACGATGTTATCTTATAATCGATTTGCATATTTTTCTATCTTTTTATTTTAGGGACGAGGAATCTATAACATGTCTCATGGAATTGGAAAGAAAGAATGAGGATCTGAAGTTTTCCCGATGAAGGCACATAAACAGTTCAAATTCCCTTTCGTATTTTGACTCTTGGTGTTGTTTGAGTTTCTGGTTTTATGAACTTTGAATAATTATCTGGTAGCAGGCATGTTGCTAGCAACGGTGGTCTGATATTGGTCATCATTTATTTGTTTGCGACGTGGATGTGAACGTGAACGTGAACCACTGCATTTTGACGTTATACTTTATGTTCTTTTAGCATGAATATGAATGGTCTAAAACCATAACGGTAGAGGCTTAGCACAGTGGCAATCTCTTGGGTCAATAAGTTCGATTCTCATCGGCTGCAAAACTCTTGCCAACCCCTATAGCGGGCTTTGCCGGTTCTCGCTGTTTGTTTGTTTGTTTGTATCTGATGGATTTGGGTGGAACGGATCTAATTTAATTTTATCTCTAATTTCTACCTTAAATTTGATAATCAATCTTTATGCTTAATCTCTGCTTCGCTACCCAAGCAATAAATTATAATAAAAACATTTTTATTGAATTATATCAAAACTAGATAGGTATCCTGCGAGCGATGCGGCGCGAAGTATCTTGAATCTAAAGTTGAGAATTTGAAAAAATAATTTTATTTCATGTTCATATTTGGTTGAATATGGTGATTATATGTCTAGGTTTTTAAGTAACTATGTGTAAAGATTTGCTAGAAGACAATCATAAGAAAATAAAATACAAAATCTTGTGTTTTAAGTCTTGAATCGATAAGGTCGGTAATCATCCACAAATATTCGTATATACTTATGATATTTAATAATATAATTAAATTCAAAAATATTAAATATTGGGCTGATTTCGAAGGTATGGACGAAATGATTACAATGATATAACTTGTAAAAAATAGAAATGTTTTTTTAATGCATTTTAGTTCATATATATTATTTATGTTTATATGATAAGAGTCTAAAATGAAAAATAAAAAAGTAAGAGATTAAAAGTAAACTACAAACCTAATTATAAATGTAGTAATGTAACGTATAAATTAAAAAATTGAATTAAGGAGAGATTTAAGGAGGAGTGAATGTGAGTGTGCTAAATGAACTTATAATGTAAACTGCGTCCAGATACATGTTTAGACGGGAAAAAATACTGAAGTCGGCTCACCCGAATACGACACGTGGCATGCTAGTTACTTATTTATTATATGTATAGATTTAATACATGAAAATTAATAGGTGTATATAATAAAAGTCTTCTTTCTCAGGGTAAGCCATCGATCATAAAACTCTCAGTTTTCTTGGCACTGCAAATCGGGCAGGTCTTCACCCTCCTCTCACACACCAAACACACGCACAAATGCCGGCATGACAGCCACACCATGGTTGCAGCCCGACTCCGGCAGTTCCGGCATGCCAAATCCAACCTTTCTACACCGTTCCTATCAACAAAAGCCGACTGAACTTCTTCTTCCTCCGGAGCAGCGCTGCATCCCGCACCGGCCACCCTCCGTCCAGCATCTCCTCCAGAACAACCGTCCTCTCCTCATAGATATGGTACATATGTCTAAAATGATCCACCATTTCATCTTTCTGTTTAAGCTTCGCTTCGATCTCCTTCCTCTTTTTTACTTCTTCAGCGAAGTTTCTCCGCCAGAATTCATCCAAACCCAATTGCAGATGGTCCATCTGCATGAACATGAAAATCCCATTAGACCAGTGGCGGATCCAAGATTTTTCCATGGTGGGGGCACCTTTAAGATAGCTTAAATGTCCGTAAAGTTGTCCGATGTATTTTTAGCCTAACTCCAATGTTTCGATGGATTTTTAAAGTTTTTTTAGTTGATTTTAAGGAATTTTTAAGTTTTTTTGCTGATTTCGATGGACTTTTTTGGTTTTTTAGTTGATTTCGAAAGTTAAGTTTGTTTTTTGGTTGATTTCGAGACATTTTTTTGTTTATGGGGTCCCGAACGAAAAATTAGTGGGGGGACATTAAGGTAGAAACCAAAAAAATCCAAACTTTTTTCCTTTTTAATGGGGTCCCTTCCCCCATAGCTTACAACATGGATCCGCCCCTGCATTAGACCATCCACATCAATGCAATGTTAGACCAAACTCTTTTTTAAAGTGTCAGATAAGTTTTGCAATTATATCTCTCACGTCAATAAAAGACCAAATTCCTCTCTAAAGGAATTAAATTTAATAAAAATATTAATAGTTAATGTTTAAACAAACTAATAAAGAAATTAAATTAAACAAAAATGTAATTGTTTAATATATGTGGCATCTTGCAAGGCCTTTTTAATTTAGCAAGTGTAAGAGACCTGCATGACACATCTTGCAAGGCCTCAAAAAAGGTGAATGGGGATGCTCAGGGGCTGATTACTTATAACTTAATGAGCTTAATGGTCTAGACGGCTTATTCGCTCAGTCATATACTGAGTTGAGTGTTTTTTTATGGCTTAATTGTTAAGCCATTAAACTAAAATGGCTATATGGAATAAGTCAGGACTCCTCACTTGTCCCCATTAAGCCATCTCAAACAAATTAATACCATAAACGCCCAAAATAAATCCAACCCTCTCTCTTTGCCTCCCTCAAACCCATTGATCCATCCGACAGATTTATCCAGAACAACTTAACGTACATAACTTAAAAGTAAAATAAAGTAAACATAACCACAAGAGTTGTGGCGTACTGGTTAAGGCCTTGGAGGATGTGGTGTAATATCCCATCTATCCTGGGTTCTAATCCAGACGTACAACACAACAATTATGGCCACTGAGGTTTAATCAGGACTACTGATGTCTTACGGTCATAATTTGCCTAGGGATTAGTCTAGGCATAGCATATGACACCCTTCTTAAAATAAAGTAAACATCCCCTTAGTGATTTGAATCGATACAAAGAAAATTGAAGCAATCAATTTGAAAGTAGAAGAGAAGAGTTAAGTACATGGAAGGAGATAAGGAAGTGTTGGTGCAAGTGTACCCAGCTTTAATATTGTGATATATTTTTGGTACACATAAAATCACATCTCCATATTTATTTTGATGATTACAAAACACACCGCATTCTTTGTTATCTAATATTTTATCTGAGTGTGCAGTATTTAAATAATCTCGATAATGTTTATCTGAAGAATCCAAGTCTGAAGACTTTCGTCGTTTTATTTTTAAAATGATAAATCACCCTAAAATAATATACCACTTGGATATTTCTAAAAAACCCAATTTTAATTAATTAAGGTTTATTGAGAAGATCCAGCAGATTGGTTGCGTCTTGGAGAAGTTACCTATTTCTGACGCCGGCATACCGCGAAGGTTCAGGCGGTATACCGCGGCGGCTTACTGCACCTCTGATTGATTGAAAAGTTTTTTGTCTGGGCGGTATACCGCGGTGTTTAGCCGGTATACCGCGGGTACAGTCTGCACGGTATACCGCGGTGTTTAGCCGGTATACCGCGGGTACAAGTTTACGTTGGTTTTGCAGGGTTGACCTTCTCTCTGACAAGTACTTTTTCCTCTGCACGGTATACCGCGAGAGTTAGCCGGTATACCGCGAAAGCCTCAGGCCATGTTACTCATCCAGTATAAATACATGCAAGCACCAGCCTTCAATGCTACCAATTCACAATAACTCTCCCTGCATTTGATAAAGACTCTGCAGCATCTTCTCTTGATATTTAAACTGTTAAAATTATAAAACTCGTTTTTGAGTAAGAAATCTTGAGTTGATAGCAGATTAAAATCTCTCGATTAGTTGAATCAGCAACACAACTCAAGTGATCAAACTCTCTAAAAATATCCAAGTGATAAACCTTATTCAAGAGTGATTATTCATATTAAAATTATACCCTCTTGTAAGTGTTTGAATAGAGTGAGTGATCCACATAAATCTCTCAAAGTAGAGTGATTCGCGTTTGTTGTACTAAGGTTTGTGTTCTACCGTAAAGAACACGTTTTCGTATTGGATCTCCGAGAAGTGTTATTTTCTCGAGGTGGACTAGCCAACTTTGTGTTTGGTGAACCACTTTAAAAATATCGTTGTCAAGTATTTTCTTTCCCTTATCTATTTACATTTCCGCTGTGCTTTTAAATTATATCTGTTTATATAAATTGCTTTGCATTTATATTTATTTATATAATATCTGTGTATCTGTTTGTATTTACACTCTTCTGTATTATTCCGTACTTACTCTGTATTTATTTATAAAAAGAATTTTTGAAAGTAAAAGTTTTAAATACAACCTTACCCCCCCCCCTAGGTTGTCCAACAATTGGTATCAGAGCAGGTCTTTCAAAAATATTCTGCATAAATTTCTTTTATTCTTTTAAATGGCTCAACAAACTAATTTTGTGTTTTCAAAACCCCCTTTGATAGATACTGAAAAGTTTGGCATTTGGGCCGAGCTATTTGAATGTCACGTGCGTGGCAAAAATCAAAAGATTTGGGATATTATAGAAAATGGGAATTTTAATCCTACTATTGTAAAAGATGATCTTATTATTGATAAACCTTTAAAAGAATGGACTCCCGCTGAAGAATCTCATGTCTGTTTAAACTTTGAAGCTAAGAATATATTATATGCTGCTTTAACTACTGATGAAATTGAAAGAGTGTATACATATAAAACTGCTAATCAAATCTGGGAAAGTTTAAACAACACTCATCGTGGAAACACACAAGTTAAAAGTTCTAAAATAAACATTTTAGTTCATGATTATGAATTATTTGAAATGTCAAAAGATGAGTCAATCGACTCAATGTTTAAACGTTTTAACCTCATTATGACTACTTTGAAAGGATTAGGTCGCACTTATCCTAATGAAGATTACGTAAGGAAAATCCTCCGAGCACTTCCTTCGGAGTGGATGGCAAAGATTACATCATTAGAAGACTCCCGTGATCTCTCCCTAATGAAGCTCGACGATCTCGTCGGCAATCTTAAAGTGCACGAAATTGCACTTAAAAGAAACAAAGATCGGGAGCAAGTCAAAAAGAAGTCGATCGCTCTTAATGTCTCAACTCCGAATGACAAAAAGAAAAAGGAGGAAGCTAGCACTTCAAAAGATCAATCTGATAAACTCAACGAAGTCGCTATGTTGGTAAGAAACTTCTCTAAATTTTTTACTAACAATAAATTTTCTAAAAATAACAGATTTCAAAGAAACGGTAACTACCGTCGTGGCGGTGAAAACCGGAGTCGCAACTTCCATAAAAGAGAAGATAAAGTGAAGAAAAATGACGACTCAAGTGACGACGAAAAAGCCAAACCAAAGAGAGGTTATTGTTACTCATGTGGTGATAAAGACCACTATGCCAACGAATGTCCTAAAAAGAACAAATTTCAAAATAAAAAGGATAAAGCCTTCGTTGGAGGCTCGTGGAGTGGAAGCGAAGAAGAAGACGAATATCAAGCTATTTGTCTTATGGCCGAAAGCGACGACGAGGTAAAATCTTGTTACTCAGATTACGCTAGTGATTATGAAAATGAAGATGAAAATAATCTTGACGAATTATATGAATCATTCCATGACATGGCCGCTCTTGCAAATAGGTATCAAGATGAAATCTCAAAATTAAAAGAAACCGTATCTGCATGTGAAAAGAAAATTAATGACGGTAAACAAAAATCTGCAAATGATATGGATATAATTGCTAAAATAAAAACTAAATTAGGTGAAAAGGATTTTTGTAAATCTTGTGATATTCTAAATAAAGAAATTGCATGCTTAAATAAAAAGTCACATGAAAATATTATTTGTACAAAATGTGATATTCTTGAAAATGAAATTGCATGTTTAAAGGCTAAATGTGCTTCATATGAAAAAGATAACATGTTAGCTAAAGCCTTTGAAAGTAGTAATGAAAAAGTTCTTAACATGCTTAATATGTCGAACCGTATAAATTGTAGAAAAGGTATAGGTTCAAATACATGTGTTGAAAAATGTAATTGCATGCCTATTAAAAGATGTTATGAACCACCTAAGTTTAATACACGAAAGCCGTATATGCAAAAACCTCCGTATGTACCTAAAATGCATAATGTAAATTATAATACGAGAAAACCGTATGCTCGCATGTATAACGATAAGTATTCTAAACCTAAAAATAATGCGAATATAAATGCTTGCTTTTATGTGTATGATAAATACAATCGCAAAATTAAAATGGTAACTAAATGGATTCCAAAAGGAATGTTTAATAATGATAATCCCGGTGGTATGCGTTTATGGTTTTAAATGTGTTATATATTATATATATATATATAGTTTAAATATGAATTCTTGTATATATGTTATATATAAGTAATATATTATTGTATGTACTTTTGTTTATATATATATATACATACGTACTACACATATATATATATATATATATATACTTTCTGTTTGATTCTTTATTATATATATATTTTTTTTGGTTGATCTGTTACATATATATATATTCTGTGTATATTTATATATTTATATATATATATATATATATTATATATATATATATATGCTTGTTGTTTTTTATTAAAACTAATTGTCAAGGACCCACGAGAAATGGGGACCATAAAAATTACATCTTCATCATTATAGATAAACCTTGATATGGACTGGATACTCGATAGTGGTTGCACACGTCACATGACCGGAAACATCAATCTCTTTTCATCATATAAGTCATGTGAAGGTGGACAGGTAATTTTTTTTGAGGAAACTCCAAAGGAAATATAATTGGGAGAGGGTTTTATTTTGAAATTGGTTGTGTGTAAGATTGGTTAAAGGAAACCTTGAATTTCGTAAAAGCCGAATGCTGCCAGACAAACCACTGTCGCGGTATACCGTGACCCTAAGGCGGTATACCGTTTTCTGTTCACCACCACCACGTGTCACTCTGTGATTATCCGACAGAAACTGTTCCAGCTGACCCCGGTATACCGCGTTCCCTAGGCGGTATGCCGCACCGCTGTTTCTACACTATCACGCGTGTTTAAAGAAGTCAAGTCCCATCAACTCTTTTTCTGACTCGGTATACCACGGCCCCCTAGGCGGTATACCGCGCGCCTTCGACGGATTTAAATCCATAGCAGGTAAGGTTCTTTTCCTTTCTTTTTATCCTTGAGCACTATCTCTCTCTCTCCCTCCTCTTGCCGCCGACCGCCGCCTACGACGTCCGCCGTCAACAACCGAAGTTTTTTTTTCTCGGCCACCGGAACTCCAACCTTTCAACAACAGTTTTTTCTCTCCTTCCTTCAAATGGCTCTAAAAAGGGCTCGTACCTCTCGGGGAGCTTCTAGCTCTCAAAACCCATCTGACCCTCCTCAAAACCGTCGTGATTTTAGACGACATATTTTTGAATCCCGACCTTGTAACCCAGGTCGACCTGTCGATTTAGTGGGTCTAGAACATCTTGGTACCTTTGAAGCTTTCTCTTCTATTGACTGGGAACCTTTTCTTTCTTTTCAAGGAGATGTACCTTTTTCAAGTATGGTCGATTTTTATGCTGGGTATGACTTTAACGAGACCACCCATCGTGTCTCTCTTCAAATTTTCAACCACTCTTTTGACTGGAGTTTAGAAGATTTTTCTCGTGTACTGGGTCTAACCCATTCCAATATAAATGTGTTTTCAAATAATACTGCCTTTACTTCCCTGCTTACCCAGGTTCAAGAAACTCAGGAAACCATTCTCCAATCTATTTTAGCTCCTGCTTTTCGAAATAATTTTCCCTCAATTTTAACTGATCAACATCTTCCGGAAAATCTTCGTTTTTGGAATAAAATTATCCTTTTTAACGTTTTGGGACGCGCTGGAAATTTTGACAGATTGGGTGCACTTCAGTGCTATATCCTTTACTGTCTCCGGCATGGCATCCGTATTAATGCCACCTACATTATTGCTCACCGTATGGTGATTTCCGAGTCTGGTCACCAGTCTCTTCCGTTTGGTTACTTAATTCGAAACCTTTTTACAAACCTTCAAATTCCTATCATTGGTAGGATGTTAGCTCCTACTCCTTCTCTCAATGCACTGACTGTTAGTCGAATGAGTGCTCCACCGGGACGGGCTCTTCATCGCCCTCAAGATCCGGCTCCCGAGGAAGACGATCCATACGCAATCCCGGCGGGTGCAATCTCAAATCGTCAAATATACTCCGCGATCATTGACTTGCGCCGGAGTTACGATGCCGATCAACGTGTGGTGCAAGACCGCTTGGAAGACATTGACGAGCAGTTGTGGACTTTATCTAATCAACTGAACGAAATTGAATTTATAGATAGCGATTAATTTTTATGTCTTCTTAAAACTTTATTTAATTAACATTATTATTGCTCTGTTCTAATGTTTATTCTCCTGCTTCGTTATTCTTATTGAATTTTTTTAAGAGAGTTTTTTTTATCTAACCCTTAAAAATACTAACTCTCAAATATTTCATATTTTGAGGGGGAGCATCTTTCAAGGGGGAGCATAGCGTCTTTCCTAACCCTTTTTGCTTCGACAAAAGGGGGAGAGAAACCGAGTATGCTCTCGTGTTTAGCGTTGTGTTTGTCATCATCAAAAAGGGGGAGATTGTTGGTGCAAGTGTACCCAGCTTTAATATTGTGATATATTTTTGGTACACATAAAATCACATCTCCATATTTATTTTGATGATTACAAAACACACCGCATTCTTTGTTATCTAATATTTTATCTGAGTGTGCAGTATTTAAATAATCTCGATAATGTTTATCTGAAGAATCCAAGTCTGAAGACTTTCGTCGTTTTATTTTTAAAATGATAAATCACCCTAAAATAATATACCACTTGGATATTTCTAAAAAACCCAATTTTAATTAATTAAGGTTTATTGAGAAGATCCAGCAGATTGGTTGCGTCTTGGAGAAGTTACCTATTTCTGACGCCGGCATACCGCGAAGGTTCAGGCGGTATACCGCGGCGGCTTACTGCACCTCTGATTGATTGAAAAGTTTTTTGTCTGGGCGGTATACCGCGGTGTTTAGCCGGTATACCGCGGGTACAGTCTGCACGGTATACCGCGGTGTTTAGCCGGTATACCGCGGGTACAAGTTTACGTTGGTTTTGCAGGGTTGACCTTCTCTCTGACAAGTACTTTTTCCTCTGCACGGTATACCGCGAGAGTTAGCCGGTATACCGCGAAAGCCTCAGGCCATGTTGCTCATCCAGTATAAATACATGCAAGCACCAGCCTTCAATGCTACCAATTCACAATAACTCTCCCTGCATTTGATAAAGACTCTGCAGCATCTTCTCTTGATATTTAAACTGTTAAAATTATAAAACTCGTTTTTGAGTAAGAAATCTTGAGTTGATAGCAGATTAAAATCTCTCGATTAGTTGAATCAGCAACACAACTCAAGTGATCAAACTCTCTAAAAATATCCAAGTGATAAACCTTATTCAAGAGTGATTATTCATATTAAAATTATACCCTCTTGTAAGTGTTTGAATAGAGTGAGTGATCCACATAAATCTCTCAAAGTAGAGTGATTCGCGTTTGTTGTACTAAGGTTTGTGTTCTACCGTAAAGAACACGTTTTCGTATTGGATCTCCGAGAAGTGTTATTTTCTCGAGGTGGACTAGCCAACTTTGTGTTTGGTGAACCACTTTAAAAATATCGTTGTCAAGTATTTTCTTTCCCTTATCTATTTACATTTCCGTTGTGCTTTTAAATTATATCTGTTTATATAAATTGCTTTGCATTTATATTTATTTATATAATATCTGTGTATCTGTTTGTATTTACACTCTTCTGTATTATTCCGTACTTACTCTGTATTTATTTATAAAAAGAATTTTTGAAAGTAAAAGTTTTAAATACAACCTTACCCCCCCTAGGTTGTCCAACAGAAAGTTTTGTTGTTGTATCAAAGAAGATATAAGATCATCGTCTCCGGCCACTTCTTCCTCCTGAAACGGCGGAATTGTGTAACACCCGTAATTTTCGGATAAGTACAATTTTGAAATCAGTGTGGAACCGATCTTTTATGAAAAATATGAAAATTATGATTTTGGGTTAAATCTTAGATTTTATGGTCTTATTGGATGAGGAATTCGAATACGAGTCCAACGGTTCTTTCCGGAACGAAAACGGAGCTATAACGAAGAAGTTACGGCCGAAACAGTATCCGATCTAAAATGGGGCCGCGGGACCGCGCGGCCTGGTGCGCGACCTTAGGCCGCGACCCAAGCCGCGTAACGCACTGAGTCCGTATTAACTCGCGAATTTTCAGCTCAAACTTCAAACCTTCATAACTTTTGCATCCCAACTCCGATTTTGATGATTCAAGTTGCTACGGTTTCGTTTTTGAGAGCTCTTCAAGGATCTAGAATGAGTTTTGAAGTATGATGAATGATCCAAGAGTATTTGGTGGTGGTTGAGGTAAGCTTCTCACTTTTCTTCATCTAAGAAGTTAGGGTTTTGGTATTTTTGGTGGTTTTGGACGATTTATGTTGGGGGGAAGTGTATATAAGTGTTTGGGAATGATTATTTATGGTTGGAAACTTTTGTTCTAGGTTTTTGGAAGATTTGGCCTAAGGATTCGGGTTGCATCAAAGGAGCTTACGTTTGGGGGAAATCTAGATTTAGCCTAAATCTAGCAAGGTGAGTTCAAGTTGTTTTGTAAAAACTTTGTACATGCCAAAATGTTATTTTTCCATGTACTTATGTGTTTTACCTGAAAATTATCAATGTGGAGTTATTTGGTGGATTTTACCTTTTGAGGTATTAATTGTGGTAAATGAAGTAAAACACTACTTTTGGAATTTTGGAAAAATGTGATGGATAAATCATGCATGAAAATGTATATATGATTTATGTGATAAATGGAGTTTATTTGTTATGAAAATGCTTTTTGAATATTTTGAAAAAATGCGTGTGGTATATCATGGGATGATTTAAAATGTGATGGTGTGAGTCCTTTGGAAAAGAGGGTTTCCCAACCCAAGGTTTTATTTTGGGTTTTCATGGATTCAAAGTATTTATTGGCAAAGATGTGGGTTGCTACGTGTAATGTCATTTTATGACTTTTATGAACTATCTTTGAGTCAGTTGAGCTTGTGGCTCGGTTTTGGATTTTGTGAAGTCTTGAGGACAATCGTCCAGTTTTGATAGCTCAAGGTTGAGTTTTGATCATGATTTATGTTATTGGGGAATTGCATGTTTTAAATGCATTTGTTTATTCATTTGGGGTCGTGTAATATTTAGACCTTGTTAGCCATGGATCCATAGGCATTTGTGTTCCCCTTAGTCTCGCGGGCAAGAGATCGGGATTGATTGAGCTCAGTTTACGAGACGTTAGTTTCTTTTGTAGCACGGAATAGGCATCGGGTTCCATGATAAGTAAGGCATGAACCTAGATGGTCGGGCGTCGTCTCATGGGTAGTAAGGTGTAATTCCATATATGTGCTTAGCACGGGATAGGCATCGGGATCCATGATAAGTAAGGCGCGGACCTGGATGGTCGGGCGTCGTCTCATGGGCAGTAAGGTGTAATCCCTAATGTGCTGTTGTGGATTTGGTGACCCAATGTATAGGCCTGGAGTGGTTAAAGTTGGGGGCTCCCTAGTCTCGCGGGCAATAGATCTGGAGTGATTGAGCTCAGTTTACGAGAGTAATCCACGTGGGTGTTTTTATTGCATAGTAGGTGACCCACTTTAGTATTCCGTCACGTGCAATGTATACGGGTCTCCCTCGTCACCGAAATGTGTTGTTTTGGGTATTTGTGTTTATCCATGTTTTCGGTGACGTATAATATTTATGAGAATTGATTTTCCACGTTATATGAGCTGTGGATTACGTTTCATCCATGCTGTTGGTGCAAGTGTACCCAGCTTTAATATTGTGATATATTTTTGGTACACATAAAATCACATCTCCATATTTATTTTGATGATTACAAAACACGCCGCATTCTTTGTTATCTAATATTTTATCTGAGTGTGCAGCATTTAAATAATCTCGATAATGTTTATCTGAAGAATCCAAGTCTGAAGATTTTCGTCGTTTTAATTTTAAAATGATAAATCACCCTAAAATAATATACCACTTGGATTTTTCTAATACTGTCTTTTTAAATAAACCAAGTAACATCTTATCATCTTGCTGGATTGTGAAAGATTTGGTTCTAGAAGACATTGCGCATGCGTACTGCTTCCTGCCCTTTGTTCTGGGCGGTATACCGCGGTGAATAGCCGGTATACCGCGGCGGCCTGCTGTACTTCTCTGACTGATTGGAAGTGTTTTTGTCTGGGCGGTATACCGCGGTGTTTAGCCGGTATACCGCGGGTACCATTTCCGTTTGTTTTTTGCAGGGTTGACCTTCTCTCTGACAAGTACTTTTTCCTCTGCACGGTATACCGCGAGAGTTAGCCGGTATACCGCGAAAGCCTCAGGCCATGTTGCTCATCCAGTATAAATACATGCAAGCACCAGCCTTCAATGCTACCAATTCACAATAACTCTCCCTGCATTTGATAAAGACTCTGCAGCATCTTCTCTTGATATTTAAACTGTTAAAGTTATAAAACTCGTTTTTGAGTAAGAAATCTTGAGTTGATAGCAGATTAAAATCTCTCGATTAATTGAATCAGCAACACAACTCAAGTGATCAAACTCTCTAAAAATATCCAAGTGATAAACCTTATTCAAGAGTGATTATTCATATTAAAATTATACCCTCTTGTAAGTGTTTGAATAGAGTGAGTGATCCACATAAATCTCTCAAAGTAGAGTGATTCGCGTTTGTTGTACTAAGGTTTGTGTTCTACCGTAAAGAACACGTTTTCGTATTGGATCTCCGAGAAGTGTTATTTTCTCGAGGTGGACTAGCCAACTTTGTGTTTGGTGAACCACTTTAAAAATATCGTTGTCAAGTATTTTCTTTCCCTTATCTATTTACATTTCCGCTGTGCTTTTAAATTATATCTGTTTATATAAATTGCTTTGCATTTATATTTATTTATATAATATCTGTGTATCTGTTTGTATTTACACTCTTCTGTATTATTCCGTACTTACTCCGTATTTATTTATAAAAAGAATTTTTGAAAGTAAAAGTTTTAAATACAACCTTACCCCCCCCCTAGGTTGTCCAACAATTGGTATCAGAGCAGGTCTTTCAAAAATTTTCTGCATAAATTTCTTTTATTCTTTTAAATGGCTCAACAAACTAATTTTGTGTTTTCAAAACCCCCTTTGATAGATACTGAAAAGTTTGGCATTTGGGCCGAGCTATTTGAATGTCACGTGCGTGGCAAAAATCAAAAGATTTGGGATATTATAGAAAAAGGGAATTTTAAACCCACCATTGTGAAAGATGATGTTTTTATTGATAAACCTATAGATGAATGGACTACTTCTGATGAAACTCATTTTTGTTTAAACTTTGAAGCTAAGAATATATTATATGCTGCTTTAACAACTGATGAAATTGAAAGAGTATATACATATAAATCTGCAAATCAAATATGGGAAAGTTTAAATAATACTCATCGTGGAAACACGGAAGTTAAATCTAGTAAAGTGAATATTTTAGTTCACGATTATGAACTGTTCGAAATGAAACAAGATGAGTCGATTGACTCAATGTTTAAAAGATTTAACCTTATTGTGACTACGTTGAAAGGTTTGGATCGCACTTATCCTAACGAGGACTATATAAGGAAAATCCTAAGAGCCCTTCCTTCGGAGTGGATGCAAAAGATAACATCTTTAGAAGACTCCCGTGACCTTTCCATAATTAAGATAGATGACTTGATCGGTAATCTTAAAGTGCATGAAATTGCACTTAAAAGAAACAAAGATCGGGAGCAAGTTAAAAAGAAGTCAATCGCTCTCAATGTCTCAACACCAAAAGTCGAGAAGAAAAAGGAGAAAGCTGGCTCCTCAAAAGATCCATCCGAAACTCTCAATGAAGTTGTCATGTTGGTAAGAAACTTTTCCAAGTTTTTTAATAATAATAAATTTTCTAACAATGGCAGATTTCAAAGAAACGGTAACTACCGTCGTGGTGGTGAAAACCGAAGTCGTAAGTTCCATAAACGAGACGAAAAAGTAAAGAAAAATGACGACTCAAGTGGTGACGATAAAGCTAAGCCAAAGAGAGGTTTTTGTTACTCATGTGGCGACAAAGATCATTACGCCAATGAATGTCCTAAAAAGAACAAATTTCAAAATAAGAAGGAGAAAGCCTTCATTGGAGGCGCGTGGAGTGAAAGCGAAGAAGAAGACGAATATCAAGCTATTTGTCTTATGGCCGAAAGCGACGATGAGGTAAAATCTTCTTACTCAGATTATGATAGTGATAATGAAAATAATCTTGAAGAATTATATGAATCATTTCACAAAATGGCTGCTCTTGCAAATCGTTACCAAGACGAAAATTCTAGATTAAAAGAAACGATATCTGCATGTAATAAGGAAATTAATGATGGCAAACAAAAATCTGAAAATGATATGAATATAATTGCTAAATTAGAAACTAAATTAGGAGAAAAAGATTTTTGTAAATCTTGTGATGCTCTAAATAAAGAAATTGCATGCTTAAATAAAAAGTCACATGAAAATATTATTTGTGCAAAATGTGATATTCTTGAGAATGAGATTGCATGTTTAAAAGGAAAATGTGATTCGTATGAAAAGGATGATTTATTAGCAAAAGCTTTTCAAAGTAGTAATGAGAAAGTCTTTAACATGCTAAATATGCCTAACCGTATAAAATGTAGAAAAGGTATTGGTTCCGATACGTGCAAAGATAAATGTTCTTGTATGCCCATCAAAAGATTTTATGAATCACCTAAAGTTAATACAAAAAATCAATATGTGCAAAAACCTCCGTATGTGCGTAAAATGAATAATGCAAATAATATACCAAAAAAACCGTATGCTCGCATGTATAACGATAAATATTCTAGACCTAAAACTGATGCGAATATAAATGCTTGCTTTTATGTGTATGATAAATACAATCGCAAAATTAAAATGGTAACTAAATGGATTCCAAAAGGAATGTTTAATAATGATAATCCCGGTGGTATGCGTTTATGGTTTTAAATGTGTTATATTATATATATATATATATATATAGTTTAAATATGAATTCATGTATATATGTTATATATAAGTAATATATTATTGTATGTACTTTTGTTTATATATATATATACATACGTACTACACATATATATATATATATATACTTTCTGTTTGATTCTTTATTATATATATATTGTTTGACTTTTTGATATATTATATATATATATTTTTTTGGTTGATTTGTTACATATATATATATTCTGTGTATATTTATATATTTATATATATATATTATATATATATATATATGCTTGTTTTTTTTTTATTAAAACTAATTGTCAAGGACCCACGAGAAATGGGGACCATAAAAATTACATCTTTATTATTGTAGATAAACCTTGATATGGACTGGATACTCGATAGTGGTTGCACACGTCACATGACCGGAAACAATAATCTCTTTTCATCATATAAGTCATGTGATGGTGGACAGGTAATTTTTGGAGGAAACTCCAAAGGAAATATAATTGGGAGAGGTACAGTCTCTTGCAATAATGTTAAATTTCTTGATGTGAATCATGTTGATAATTTACATTTTAATTTGTTAAGTGTTCGCCAATTGTGTAAAAATGGTATAACTGTCGTCTTCGAAGAAGACTCGTGCAAAATCTTGAAAAATGGCAAAGTTCTTTTAACTGGTTCTGTGAAAGGAAATTTATATATTTGCAAAACTGTTGTATCTGAAAATGTATGCTTATCTTCTCTTCATGATGGTTCTACTTTATGGCATAGGCGTTTAGTTCACGCTAATCTAAGATTAATGCAAAACTTAAAAAATAAGGAGCTTGTGAGTGACCTGCCAAAATTAAAGTTTGATAATCATTTTTGTGATGCTTGTCGTGTCGGCAAACAACATCACGTTTCTCATAAATCAAAAAATGTTATTTCTACTCAAAGAGTTTTAGAACTTTTACATATGGATCTTTTTGGCCCAATGGCTATTCAAAGTTTTGGAGGAAATTTTTATACTTTGGTTATTGTAGATGATTATTCCCGTTATACTTGGACTCTATTTTTGAGACATAAAAATGAGGCTTTCGAAAAGTTTAAATTTTTAGGAAAAAGAATTCAAAACCAACAAGGTTGTACGATTGTTTCAATACGTACGGACCATGGACGAGAATTCGATAATGAAGTACAATTTGGTGCCTTTTGTGATAAACATGGTATAACTCATAACTTTTCGGCTCCTCGAACTCCTCAGTCAAATGGAGTTGTTGAAAGGAAAAATCGAACGTTGCAAGAAATGAGTAGAACTATGCTAAACGAACATCAAGTTCCCCAAAAGTTTTGGTGTGATGCCGTTGCTACCGCGACCTATGTGCTTAACCGTGTCCTAATTAGAAGTATCCTAAATAAGACACCCTATGAACTTTACCGTGGTAGAAAACCTTCCTTAGCTCACCTGAAAGTTTTTGGATGTAAATGTTTCATTTTAAACACCAAATCCTATCTAACCAAATTCGATGCCAAAGCCTATGAGGGAGTGTTCCTAGGTTACTCTTGGAATAGCAAAGCCTATAGAATTCTAAATAAGGAGACCATGGTTGTAGAAGAATCTCTAAATGTTAGCTTTGACGAGAGTCCTCCCAAACCGAGTGCACCCTTAGCAAATGACAATATCCGTGAGGGAGACGTCTTAGCACAACAACTTAGCAACTTGGATTTAGGTACCCAACCTTCCACAAATAATATTGAATCTAGTGATGCCCCTCCTTGCTTTATTCCACAAGGTATAGATGATCCTAACCTTAGAACCGCTCGAGGCCATCCCGTAGATCAAATTATAGGTGACCTAAACCAAAGGACAACTAGATCACAAATCCATACCCATTGTGCTTTCCATGCCTTTATCTCAACCATAGAACCTAAAACCATAGATGAAGCTTTAGGTGATGAGGATTGGATAATGGCCATGCAAGAAGAGTTAAACCAATTTACTAGGAATGATGTGTGGGACTTAGTTCCTTGCCCTAGTAGTCAAACCATTATTGGCACAAGATGGGTCTTCCGTAACAAGGTAGACGAGAACGGTGGAGTCACACGAAACAAGGCACGTTTAGTTGCCAAGGGGTACAATCAACAAGAAGGTATAGATTATGATGAAACCTTTGCACCGGTTGCAAGGTTGGAGTCTATTCGAATGCTTCTCGCTTTTGCAAATGCTAAAGATTTTAAATTATTTCAAATGGATGTTAAAAGTGCTTTCTTAAATGGTATTATAAATGAGGAGGTATACGTTTCTCAACCTCCCGGTTTTGAAAATTTTGAAAATCCGACACATGTTTATAAATTGAAAAAGGCGCTTTATGGTTTAAAGCAAGCTCCGCGTGCGTGGTATGATAGATTAAAAACCTTTCTAATTGTTAGTGGTTATATTATGGGTAAAATAGATAATACTTTGTTTGTGAAATATGATCAAAATGATATTGTAGTTGTGCAAGTATATGTTGATGATATTATTTTTGGTTCCACTAATGAAAAACTGTGTAATGAATTTTCTGCGAAAATGACAAGCGAGTTTGAAATGAGCATGATGGGAGAGTTAAAATACTTCTTAGGATTGCAAATCAAACAATGTGAAACTGGTATTTTTATTAGTCAATCTAAATATTGTAAAGATATGTTGAAAAAGTTTAACTTTGAAAATGTCAAACCCGTTGAAACTCCAATGACCACAAACTTACAATTATCTCGTGACGAGGAGGGAAACGATTTTAATGAAAAGATTTATCGTGGAATGATTGGTAGTTTATTATATTTAACTGCTAGTAGACCTGATATTATGTTTAGTGTATGTTTATGTGCTCGTTTTCAATCTTCACCTAAACAAACTCACTATGAAGCTGTCAAGCGTATTTTTCGATATTTACGAGGTACTACTAATCTTGGCTTATGGTATGCAAAGCAACCCGAGTTAGAAGTAACGTGTTTCACCGATTCCGATCTTGGTGGATCTATTGTTGACCGAAAAAGTACTAGTGGGGTATGTGCCTTTATAGGTCTCTCACTTGTGTCTTGGTTCTCCAAGAAACAACAATCCGTAGCGTTGTCTACTACCGAAGCGGAATATGTAGCCGCCGCAAGAGCATGTGCTCAAGTCCTATGGATGAAACACACACTTACCGACTTTGAGGTACATCTAACCAAAATTCCAATTATGTGTGATAACTCAAGTGCCATAAACTTAAGCAAAAATCCCGTGCTACATTCTCGTACCAAACATATTGAATTGAGACATCACTTTTTACGAGATAATGTTCAAAAAGGCCAAATCGTGCTTGAAAAGGTTGATTCGGAAGATAATTTGGCCGATATTTTTACTAAAGCTCTTAACAAAAAAGCTTTCTTTAAATTAAGACTTGGTTTAGGCATGCTTGAGTATAACCCTTAAAAATACTAACTCTCAAATATTTCATATTTTGAGGGGGAGCATCTTTCGAGGGGGAGCATAAGCGACCTTCTTAAACCCTTTTTGCTTCGACAAAAGGGGGAGAGAAACCGAGTATGCTCTCGTGTTTAGCGTTGTGTTTGTCATCATCAAAAAGGGGGAGATTGTTGGTGCAAGTGTACCCAGCTTTAATATTGTGATATATTTTTGGTACACATAAAATCACATCTCCATATTTATTTTGATGATTACAAAACACACCGCATTCTTTGTTATCTAATATTTTATCTGAGTGTGCAGCATTTAAATAATCTCGATAATGTTTATCTGAAGAATCCAAGTCTGAAGATTTTCGTCGTTTTAATTTTAAAATGATAAATCACCCTAAAATAATATACCACTTGGATTTTTCTAATACTGTCTTTTTAAATAAACCAAGTAACATCTTATCATCTTGCTGGATTGTGAAAGATTTGGTTCTAGAAGACATTGCGCATGCGTACTGCTTCCTGCCCTTTGTTCTGGGCGGTATACCGCGGTGAATAGCCGGTATACCGCGGCGGCCTGCTGTACTTCTCTGACTGATTGGAAGTGTTTTTGTCTGGGCGGTATACCGCGGTGTTTAGCCGGTATACCGCGGGTACCATTTCCGTTTGTTTTTTGCAGGGTTGACCTTCTCTCTGACAAGTACTTTTTCCTCTGCACGGTATACCGCGAGAGTTAGCCGGTATACCGCGAAAGCCTCAGGCCATGTTGCTCATCCAGTATAAATACATGCAAGCACCAGCCTTCAATGCTACCAATTCACAATAACTCTCCCTGCATTTGATAAAGACTCTGCAGCATCTTCTCTTGATATTTAAACTGTTAAAGTTATAAAACTCGTTTTTGAGTAAGAAATCTTGAGTTGATAGCAGATTAAAATCTCTCGATTAATTGAATCAGCAACACAACTCAAGTGATCAAACTCTCTAAAAATATCCAAGTGATAAACCTTATTCAAGAGTGATTATTCATATTAAAATTATACCCTCTTGTAAGTGTTTGAATAGAGTGAGTGATCCACATAAATCTCTCAAAGTAGAGTGATTCGCGTTTGTTGTACTAAGGTTTGTGTTCTACCGTAAAGAACACGTTTTCGTATTGGATCTCCGAGAAGTGTTATTTTCTCGAGGTGGACTAGCCAACTTTGTGTTTGGTGAACCACTTTAAAAATATCGTTGTCAAGTATTTTCTTTCCCTTATCTATTTACATTTCCGCTGTGCTTTTAAATTATATCTGTTTATATAAATTGCTTTGCATTTATATTTATTTATATAATATCTGTGTATCTGTTTGTATTTACACTCTTCTGTATTATTCCGTACTTACTCCGTATTTATTTATAAAAAGAATTTTTGAAAGTAAAAGTTTTAAATACAACCTTACCCCCCCTAGGTTGTCCAACACATGCTTTGGGATGTTTTGGATTAATGGCGAATATTTATGAATTTAATCGCTTTGAGTATTAAATGTTATTTCACCTTTCACGTTGATTTTGCAAAGGAGTCTATTTTGGGAAATCATGTTATATTAAAGATTTCAACATGGGAATTATGTGAGTTGGAAAGCGGGTGATTTGCATTTAAAGTAAACTCTTTTGAAATCATGACTAAAAACTACACTCCTCTCGATTTATGAATTTATATAGTCATGATAAAATGTTGAACTCACTAGGCGTTAGCCTAACCCTTTTATTTGTCGGCACGTGCAACAGGCTCAGGTTGGGAGTAGCTTTAGCTACACTGTGAAATGACGAGTGCTAGTAGAGGGCACGAGAGATGATTTTGATTAAGTGAATCTTCCGCACTTATTTGGGAATAGCAACTTATACTCGTGTTAGGTAACACCCGGTGAGAAATTAGTCTTTGTAATAAGGCTTGAGTGATAATTGTTTGAGGGTAAATCATAGATTTTAATTTGAGGTAATTTCCGTATTGTCTTACAAGGAGAAATTCTATTCACTTGGATGTATTATTGAAATTTTTATTTAGTTGCTCTTTCCAAAATTTGAGGGTGTTACAAATTGCTTCCGGAGGAAAGAATTGCAGATCGGCGCCGATGGCGGTGGTGTTTCGTGGTTGCTGGAGGAGGTGAGTAGATGGAAATTCCGTGGTACCATTCAGAAGTTCAATTCTCCTCCGCTTGCTAATTGCAGCCGCTGAGCATTCAGCTTCGCCGTTGATCTTGTTCTTCTTGGGCGCCATTTTTGGTAAACTTTAAGAAAAATTATGTTTGAGATAGAGAGACGGATAGATACTCGGATGATAATCTGATGAAATTTGGTGGTGGCAATCGGGGTTATAAAGAAGGTGAACCGGCGGCAAACGACGGTGGTGGTTCCAGGAGGCGCGTCGGATTATTACGTCACGACGATTATCGAATATTTGGGTGGATTCCATCGGTGTGTGTATATGCAAGATCATTAAATTTTGTTGAAGATAATAGTATTTTGTTTCTTCGGATCTCCTAGTATGTAATAGCGGTTTTCCGGAGGCATTAAATGGTAAAGTGGTTTTGTAGGGTGGTTTTCACGACCGGAGAAGAAGGTCAAAAGTGGTATTGTGGGGGGTAATATTGTAATTTTAGGCAAAAGTGTCAGGGTAAAATACATATGGACATAATAACCGTTAGTCACTATTTGTTTTTTTACAATTAGTGTTATACCCGTTCGTTGGTCGGGTATACGTTATGGCTTTAATATAAATTCGTTATTTGAGTGGTCAACCTTTAACAAACATGTGTTAAAACAATTAAGACATTTCAAAATAATAACTATTATTTTAAAGAAGAATTAAGTCCACAAGACGAGTAAAATATATACTAAAACACATAAGACATAATTTTTCAACTAATTCAGTTAGTTTTGTCCACTCCACTTTGTTGATGTAATTCATTTAAAACAATACAATGTTTAGAATAACAATGACGTAAACTTTTTACAATAACATAAGTAAAAAGCAAATTTAACTTTTGATATAACTTACAAAAACATATTTCTGCCAATATTTGTTACATGTATCATTGTTGGGTTGTTTATTTTTTGGGAAATTAATTAAAATACCCCAAGTTTGAAGTTGACTTACCAAAATACCCTAAAAAATTATTTTCTTACCAAAATGCCCCTTTTTTCCGCGATAAGATCCCGCGATCGCGGGCAGGGACCAATTGTGTAAATTTTTGCAAGAAATATTTACACCTTCAGTCCCTGGCCCCCGCGATCGAGGCCCGCGATGGCTCAAACGCGGCCCGCGATGGCCCGCTATGGGGACTGAAAGTGTAAATAATCTTGCAAAAATTTACACTTTCAGTCCCTGCCCGCTATAGAGGGCTCCCTCCGCGAAAAAAATGGGCATTTTGGTAAGAAAATAATTTTTTGGGGTATTTTGGTAAGTCACTTTCAAACTTGAGGTATTTTAATTAATTTCCCTTATTTTTTTAACCTTTTTATCCAAACCAAATATAAAAATAACCACCTTTTTTAAAAAATCAAAAATAACCCATCACTTCTCCTCAAGCATTGCTTGGGGAGAAGTGGCACACGATGAGACATTTTTCCTAATTAATTAATAACAAAATAAATTAAAATAAGACTGATTTGACACAAGATTCTTTGACTTGACACAAGATTCCATGAGTTGACTGATTTGACAACACATTTACCACAAAAAACCAAAAAAGTCCTCGAAAACCACCCGGGTTTGCGCCGACCGGCGCTACCCTCCTCCGGCGGCGCGAACCGGCGTTGACCAATTTTTTTTTTAAAACTTATTTTAAAAATACATAAATTTTTTAAAAAATTTAAAAATACATTTTTAAGTTTTAAGTAATTTTAAATATGATTTAAATTAATACGTTTTATAATTAAAATTTAAAAAAAAACGTTTTATAATTAAAATTTTAAAATTTATGTATTTTTAAAATAAGTTTTAAAAAAAGAATTTTTTTTGTGTTGTCAAATCATATCAATGCATAACAAAACAAAAAATTTATACTTTAAAATTTTAATTATTTTTGAAAACGGATTGTTTATACTTTAAAATTTTAAAATTATTTTAATTAAAATTTATTTTTGATCTTTAATTTATTTTTGAAAGAAAAACCAATTTTAAAAAACGTATTTAATTAATATTACTTAAATTTTTTTTATCTTAATTAAAAAACGTATTTTTAAATTTTAATTAAAAAACGTATTTTTAAATTTTAATTATAAAACGTTTTTTTTTAAATTTTAATTATAAAACGTATTAATTTAAATCATATTTAAAATTACTTAAAACTTAAAAATGTATTTTTAAATTTTTAAAAAAATGTATGTATTGTTATAATTTTAAGAGAGATTACCTCTAGATTTAGAATACTTTGATATAATTATAGAGAAAGAAAGATTGAGAGCAAGATCAAGAGAGAATTGTGTCTATTTACTTACATATAGAATACATCTATTTATAGTACACAATATGGATGAGATATGTACATGTTCATACGCTATCAAGACTATCCACAAACTATAATCATTTCATCCACTATATTGTCAGTGTGTAAGATTTGTCATCCAATATATTACAATATTATAACACTCCCCCTTGGATGACAAATTTAAATCGTAGTTTGACCATGACGGGCTGCCTCATTAAAAATCTTGCTAAAGAAAAACCCGGTGGGGAAAAACTTTAGCTAAGGGAAAAAGAGTGCAGCTGGTAGTTGTCTCCCCCTGATGTTGACATTCATGGATCATCCACATATTATGCACATGTCGCATACCGATATTGTGAACGTGTTTTCTGAAGATTGCAGTCGGTAGCGCCTTTGTGAAAAGATCCGCAACATTTTTGCTCGATTGAATATATTTCATTTCAATCTGATTATCTTTTATAAGATCTTGAGTGTATGAGAAGAACCTTGAAGATATATGTTTTGTCCGGTCACTCTTGATAAATCCTTCTTTCATTTGTGCGACACATACAGCGTTATCTTCATAGATCAAAGTTGGAATTTTGTCCTTCTCTAGTCCGCATGAAGTCAATATGAGTTGTGTCATTGATCTCAACCAAACACACTCTCTACTAGCTTCATGAAGTGCAATAACTTCGGCATGATTTGAAGATGTGGCAACAAGTGTTTGCTTCTGAGATCGCCATGAAATAGCAGTACCTCCGTTCATAAACACATATCCAGTTTGAGATCTAGCTTTATGAGGATCAGACAAATATCCTGCATCTGCATAACCAATCAAACCTTCTTTTGAATTGTTAGAATAAAATAGTCCTAAATCAATAGTTCCTCGAAGGTATCGGAATATGTGTTTGATTCAATTCCAATGTCTCTTTGTGGGAGATGAACTGAATCTTGCTAATAGATTTACTGCAAAAGAAATGTCAGGTCTAGTACAGTTAGTAAGATACATGAGTGCTCCAATTGCACTAAGATATGGTACTTCTGGACCAAGAACCTCTTCATTTTCTTCACAAGGACGAAATGAATCATTGTCGATATTAAGTGATCTAACAACCATTGGAGTGCTTAAAGGATTTGCTTCGTTCATGTTGAAACGTTTTAAGACCTTTTCAACATAATTTGATTGATATACAAGTATTCCATTGTGCATGTGCTCAATCTGTAAACCAAGACAATATTTGGTTTTTCCAAGATCTTTCATTTCAAATTCTTTCTTCAAAAGCACAATCACTTCTTGGATCTCTTTATCTGTTCCAATGATATTTAGATCATCAACATATACAGCTATTATTACATATCCAGATGTTGTTTTCTTAATAAAAACACATGGGCAAATAAGATTATTTATATAACCTTTACTTATCAAGTAATCGCTTAAACGATTATACCACATGCGTCCAGATTGCTTTAACCCATATAAAGATCTTTGTAACTTGATTGAATACATTTCTTTGGGTTTTGTACTTAATGTTTCAGGCATTTTAAATCCTTCAGGGATCTTCATATATATATCACTATCAAGTGATCCATATAAGTATGCTGTAACAACATCCATAAGACGCATCTCTAAAATTTCAGAGACTGTTAGGCTTATTAAATACCTAAAAGTAATTGCGTCCATAACAGGAGAATATGTTTCTTCATAATCAATTCCGGGTCGTTGAGAAAAACCTTGAGCCACAAGTCTGGCTTTGTATCTAATAATTTCATTTTTCTCATTTCTTTTTCGTACGAAAATCCATCTGTTCCCGACAGGTTTCACGGCTTCTGGCGTGAGAACGATAGGTCCAAAAACCTTTCGTTTATTGAGGGAATCTAGTTCAACCTGAGTAGCATCTTTCCATTTAACCCAGTCATGTCTGTTTTGACATTCAATGATAGACACTGGTTCGGGATCATCATTTCCAAAAATATCACATCCAACAGCATAAGAGAATATATCATCGATATTTCTCATTTCATTTATGTTCCATAACCTTTTCGTAAACCCGTAATTGATTACAACCTCTTTATCATTCATTTCCTCTTCTGGGGAAATTTGTGTTTCTTCAGGAACACTTTGTTCGTTACCAATTGCAATTTCAGTTCCCTTTCTTTTTTGGGGATTTTTATCTTTAGAACCCAATGGTCTTCCACGCTTCAGGCGTGCTTTAGACTCTTCATTTGTTTGTCCAACTGGGACTTCAATTCGAGCTGGAGCATTCACAGCTGGTATATAAGACTTTGTTACTCTTTTTGTATCAGTAAATGCATCAGGTAATTGATTTGCAATTTCTTGCAAATGTATTAACTTTTGCACTTCTGTTTCACATTGTTTCATGCGAGTATCAAGATACAACAATGATGGTTCACACCATGAAACATCCTTTTCTTGGGTTTTCTTTTCTCCCCCTAATGTTGGGAACATAGCCTCGTTAAAATGGCAATCGGCAAAACGTGCTGTAAAAACATCACCCGTTAGTGGTTCAAGATATCTTATTATAGAAGATGTTTCATAACCAACATATATTCCCAACCTTCTTTGAGGACCCATTTTTGTTCGTTGTGGTGGTGCAATAGGAACATATACTGCACATCCAAAAATTCTAAGGTGGAAAATATTTGGTTCTTGACCAGAAACGAGTTGCACGGGAGTGTATGTGTGATATGCACTTGGTCTCATGCGAATTAATGATGCAGCATGTAAAATTGCATGACCCCATATAGAAATTGGAAGTTTTGTTCTCATTATTAATGGTCTAGCTATTAGCTGAAGTCGTTTAATTAATGATTCAGCTAAACCATTTTGTGTGTGAACATGAGCTACTGGATGTTCAACAACAATTCCTACAGACATGCAATAATCATTGAAAGCTTGAGATGTAAATTCACCAGCATTATCAAGTCTCACCTTTTTAATAGAATAATCTGGAAAATGTGCTCTTAATTTGATAATTTGAGCAAGAAACTTTGCAAATGCCACATTACGAGTTGACAATAGGCAAACATGAGACCATCTGCTGGATGCATCTATTAAGACCATGAAGTACCTAAATGGTCCACTTGGTGGATGAATTGGTCCACATATATCACCTTGAATTCTTTCAAGAAACATAGGTGATTCCTTTTCAATTTTAGATGGTGAAGGTCTCACAATTAATTTTCCAAGAGAACAAGATGTACATGGAGTAACTTTACCCGTTTGAGAGAACTTCTGGTTCTTCAATGGATGTCCATGTGTACTTCCAATTATCCTGTGCATCATTGTTGATCCGGGATGGCCTAATCTGTCATGCCATAAACTAAATATCACAGGATCACAATATTTTTCTTTAACTACCATATTTGTTTCAACCATATTTATATATGTATAATGTAAACCGGAGTGAAGTATTGGTAGTTTCTCTAGCACTCGGTTCTTATCAATAATATACATATATTTCTCATTTTCAGAGGTCACTGTTTGAGTATCGAATCCATTAAGATATATGTCGTTGAAAATTTAATAGATTTCTTTTCGATCTCGGAGAAAACAAAGCATTATTTATAATGAACTTTGTACCATTTGGTAATAGGAAATGAGCCACACCTACTCCTTCTATCAAGCCTGCAGGACCTGATATAGTAGTTATGGTTCCTTTTGTTAGCTTTAATTCAGAAAAATATTTCTTAGCTTTCAGGATGGTGTGCGTGGTACCACTATCCGGTATACATAAGTCTCAAACATTTGCTTGATGTTGTGCTCCGATGGAATTCATATTAAACTTCAAATATTAAACAAATTGTGAGTTTATAATGATAATAATAAAAGTCGTAATAATATGACAAGGTTATTAGAATAAAAAGATCATTATATAATCGAAAAAGGGAATACATGGTTACAGAAAAGAAATACAAAGATCATAAACATTTATATAAATTAAATGTCGGCATTGTCAGGATTATTGAAATCATCGTTGGACAACTCCATGTTGTCTATATTGTTTATGAAATCATCATAATTTAAAACAGTGTTGGGCAACTTCAGGTTTTCCATATGATTTACTTCCTTCTCTTTTCCTTTAAACGATTCTTTATAAAGCTGACAAAGATGTTGAGGTGTACGGCACGTCCTTGACCAGTGTTCCATGCTACCACATCTATAACAAGAACCTTCAGGATTCTGCGGATGACTTGTTCCAGCATCATATTTTGTCATTTTGAGCTTATTTTGTGGTTGGCTTTTATATCCTTGTGGAGCATGATGATTATTTGCTCTTTGCCCACGACCACGATAAAAACCACGTCCACGACCGTAAGGATGGCCTCAGCCAGAATTGTGGTTTCGATCATAAAATATATTTTGACCGAAATAACCACGGCCTCGTCCACGACCACGTCCACGGAAATTATTTCTAGAACTATCATTATTTATAGCATTTGCTTCAGGAAATGCTAATGAACCTGTTAGTCGTGTAACATTTGCTTCAGGAAATGCTAATGAACCTGTTGGACGTGTTTGATGGTTTTTCATCAAAAGCTCATTATTCTGTTCTGCAACAAGTAAACATGAATTAAGTTCAGAGTATCTTGCAAATTTTTGCAAGCGATATTGTTGTTGCAAAGTAATGTTTGATGCATGAAAAGTAGAGTAGGTTTTCTCCAACATATCCTTATCAGTAACCTCCTTTCCACAAAACTTAAGTTGTGAACATATCCTGAACAAGGCAGAATTATATTCATTCACCCTTTTAAAGTCTTGGAATCTTAAATTCCTCCATTCATCTCTTGCAGCCGGAAGTTAAACTTCCTTTTGGTGATCAAACCTTTCTTTAAGTTTTTTCCATAAATCGTTTGGATCATCGATAGTCATATATTCATATTTTAACATTTCATCGATATGTTTTCGAAGGAAGATGATGGCCTTTGCTTTAACTGTCGGCGCGCAAAGGTTTCCTTCTTCTAAGGTTTCTATAAGGTACATAGATTCAAGATGCATTTTGACATCTATAATCCATGACATATAATTCTTTCCATTGACATCCAGAGCCGCAAATTCAATCTTTGCAATGTTCGACATATTGTGACTATTAAACAACAAGGAAAAATTAGAATCCAGATATATCTATTAATATTGCAACACAAAGAAGTGGAAGAGCCAAAGATACAAGTATGTTTAAGAAAAGATAAAACTCATTAGGTGGAAGATTACTAGAAGTAATAATTAGAAAAATAATTATTACAATTGCGAGAATTGTAACGGGATGAAGCATCTTCAGAAAAACTTCTTGATTTAGATGAACTTGAAAAAGAGAGTTATTTTTGTAATGAGAAAGAAAACTTGAAGGTTTATTTATAGGGTATATATATAGCTGTTATACAACGATTATATATATATAGCCGTTGGAAATAAGTAGGTAAAAGAGAGAGATAATTAATACATAAAAACAGTAAATATTAGTATGCTAAGATAAAATTTAGCAGAAGAATAAACATACGCATAAATAAACATTCAAAGATTAGTATGACCATAAAATTAAGTACTCGTAAATAAAAGTTAGTATAAGCATTAAATCATAAATAAGATTAGTATATGCATAAACGAAAATTAGTATGCTAGTAACAATAAAGTCTATAACAAGAATTTAACAACTTTTATTTTGGTATTTTCTTAACATATAGAGTTAAGGAAAAACATACCGTGATTAGAGCTCTCGTGCTGATAACGTGTTATAATTTTAAGAGAGATTACCTCTAGATTTAGAATACTTTGATATAATTATAGAGAAAGAAAGATTGAGAGCAAGATCAAGAGAGAATTGTGTCTATTTACTTACATATAGAATACATCTATTTATAGTACACAATATGGATGAGATATGTACATGTTCATACGCTATCAAGACTATCCACAAACTATAATCATTTCATCCACTATATTGTCAGTGTGTAAGATTTGTCATCCAATATATTACAATATTATAACATGTATTTTTAAAATAAGTTTTAAAAAAAAGATTTTTTTTGGTCAACGCCGGAAGCCGCCGGAGGAGGGTAGCGCCGGCCGGCGCGAACCCGGGTGGTTTTCGAGGACTTTTTTGGTTTTTTGTAGTAAATGTGTTGTCAAATCAGTCAACTCATGGAATCTTGTGTCAAGTCAAAGAATCTTGTGTCAAATCAATCTTATTTTAATTTATTTTGTTATTAATTAATTAGGAAAAATGTCCCATCGTGGGCCACTTCTCCCCAAGCAATGCTTGAGGAGAAGTGATGGGTTATTTTTGAATTTTTTTTAAAAGGTGGTTATTTTTGTATTTGGTTTGAATAAAAGGGTTAAAAAAATAAAGGACTATCATTGTTGGTGCAATGCACGCATTCGAATATTGGGTTTTAAAGAATAGTACAAGTGCAACAAATGTGTAAGGCGGTTGAATGTAAATATTATTGGGTGTATCTCTAATTCTTAACATGAAGTTGATCAACGCCGTGATCATAATTAGGGGTGAGCAAAACCCGACCGGTCCGAATAACCCGACCGACCCGACCGACCCGACCCGAAATTATAACAAAAAACCCGTCACCCGATTTCCCCGAACCCGAATGCCCCGAACCGAAACTTTAATCGGGTAAAATAGGATCGGGTTGGGTTTGGGTTTTCCCACCCGATCCGACCCGATTATCCGAACTTTTTAAAAAAATTAATTTTTTTACTAAATTTAAAATAAGTATATAACTTTCTTGTTGGAATTTTTAGTAAAAATATGGTTTTTACTAAACTTTGGACACATTTAAATATATATATATATATATGTTATATATAATTAACTCTTAGTGGGTTTATGTTCTTCGACATGAGAGCTTCGAAACGATATATAATGCGTCCAAAACGGAGTATGTGTGAATGAGATATCGATACTCAAAGTTGAGTAATTGGATGAAATTAGCAAAAACCAAGTTGGGTGTGGGAAGGTGTCCCACATAGGAAGAGAGAGTAAACTTTCTTTGGTTTATAACCAAAGAAGTGTGAGGAGTTGACAAGCTCCTTGATTGGTTTTACTCTAGCTCCTACCGGCGCGCATGGGGGGTGTGCCGATTGACGATTTCGTAAGCTAAAATCGTCGAACTTGTGTGTGAGCGCGACCTGCAGACACGAATGCAGCTCCAAAATCTTGGTGCTCACGCAGCTCGGTTTTGCTAAAAGACCCAGTTTTGTATTTTTTTGCTGTATTCAATAATCGAGACCCAAAAAACCACAAAAACCATTCAGGCCCGACCCTACCCCGCACCCGAATGCCCCGATATCCGATTTACTTATCGGACGGTTGTCGGGTGGCCACACCCCGAAATCCGATCGGGTTTGGTGTTTTCGGCCCCGACCCGACCGTTTGCACACCCCTACTCATAATTGAATGACCCAAAAGAGGAAAAGTTGAGCCTTTAAGGACGTTTACCCAAAACTTACCCGATACAACTTATCAGTAATAGTCAATACGTTAACTTAACTTACCAATTAAGATTTAAGTCCATTAAAACAGCATCGTATGGAACATTTTATCCAGTAAGCGTTTACCGGGTAAGAGTCGTCACTCTCACTTACGGTCTTTGTTATCCTTTTACCGAGTAAGATTCTCAACCATTGTCATACTCATCCAATATGGTAAAGTGAGTTTGTAAGCACTTAGCGAGCAAACTTTTAGTAAACGACCCCTTAATGAAGTTAGTTGAAGGCTTCAATTATCAAGCTAAGGGGTGTGAGGTATTTGGTTTGAATTATTTCTTTACAAATTACATACAAGTGTAGTTGGTTCTCTTTCATTTTGGACATGGTTTTTTTACAGCTTAGCACTAAACAAAGTGTGTGTAACACCCCAGAAATTGGTATAACGAATGAACCACTGACTATTTTTGCATGATTCGATATTTACCAAGCTACATGGAGTTTAGGACTTAAATAAATTCAGATTTGGGTTGGAAGAGTGAGCCACTTGGGCTCGGTACATATTGGGCGATAGTGCCCGGCGAGAATGCCCAAGGCACTATCGCATGTGTCATACTTGCGCGAAATGTACCGAGAGTCTAGGGGGTAGCGGGCGAGAGTGCCCCGGCGATAGTGACCATGTCACTATCGCGATGTCACTATCGCCGAGGGTCATCTGAGTATAAATGAAGGGTTACGGGTTTCTTCCCTTTTTCCTCATTTCCACTTGAAACAATTCGTTTTTCTCTCCCAAAGACCGAACCCAAAACCCCAAAGTCGGATCTTGAAGCTTTCTTGGTGCATTTTACTACATTGAAGAGTGATTATTCATCTCCTAGCTAAGAATTGGAAATCAAGGGTTGAAGCTCTTCATCTTGCTCTCTTGTTTGGAGATTCCAAGTTTTCTAGGGTTTTACCCAACCCTCACCTAATCCTTTCCCTTTCTTTGGATGAAATGAAGATTGAGGCTCACTTGGGTAACACTAGAAGTGTTTGGTTGGTGGATTCACTTGATGGTTGAGGTAATATTCTCTTCTCTTCATTTTGGAAATTAGGGTTTCGATCTATTGGTGATTTTGGTTGTAATATGTTGGGGGGAATGATTCTAAGTATTTGGGGATAAATATTTATGGTTGGAAACTTGTGGATCTAGGTTTTTGTAGGATTTGGAGCTTGAAGATTCGTGTTTCTTCAAAGGAGCTTACGTTTGGGGGAAAATCTAGATTTAGCCTAAATCTAGCAAAGTGAGTTCAAGTTACTTTGCGAAAACTTTGTACATGCCAAAATGTTATTTTCCAAGTAATTATGTGTTTTACATGAAAATTATCAATGTTGAGTCATTTAATGGGTTCTAACCTTTGAAGTATTTATGGTTGTAAATATGGTAAAACACTTACATTTGGAATTTTGGAAAAATGCGATGGATAAATCATACATGAAAATGAATGGTTGATTTATGTGATAAATGGAGTCTATTTGTTATAAAAATGCATTTTGTGGGTATTTTGGAAATATGCATATAGTACATCATGAGATGTTTTGAAAATGTAAAGGTGTGAGTCCTTTGGAAAGGAGGGTTTTCCCGATCCAAGGTTTTATTTCCGGTTTTCATGGATTTAAAGTATTTACTGGAAAACAGTGTGTTGTTATATTTAATGTCATTTTATGACTTTCATGAACTATCGTTTGAGTTAGTTGAGCTAGTGGCTCGGTATTGGGTCTTATTAAGTCTTGGGGACATTTGTCTAGTTTTGATAGCTCAGAGTTGAGTTTTGATCATGGTTTATGTTATTGGGGGAAATTGCATGTTTTGAATGCATTTGTTTATTCATTTGGGGACGTGTAATATTTAGACCTTGTTAGCCATGGATCCATAGACATTAGAGTTTCCCCTTAGTCTTGCGGGCAAGAGATCGGGATTGATTGAGCTCAGTTTACGAGACGTTAGTTTCTTTTGTAGCACAGAATAGGCATCGGGTTCCATGATAAGTAAGGCGTGGGCCTATATGGTCGGGCGTCGTCTCATGGGCGGTAAGGTGTAATTACATATGTGCTTAGCACGGGATAGGCATCGGGATCCATGATAAGTAAGGCGTGGACCTATATGGTCGGGCGTCGTCTCATGGGCAGTAAGGTGTAATCCCTAATGTGCTGTTGTAGATTTGGAGTGACCCAAGGTATAGACCTGGAGTGGTTGAAGTTGGGGGCTCCCTAGTCTCGCGGGCAATAGATCTGGAGTGATTGAGCTCAGTTTACGAGAGTAATCCACGTGGGCGTTTTTATTGCATAGTAGGTGACCCACTTTAGTGTTCCGTCACGTGCAATGTATACGGGTCTCCCCCGTCACCGAAAGATGTTGTTTTGGGTATTTGTGTTTATCCATGTTTTCGGTGGCGTATCATATTTATACAAATTGTTTCCCACGTTATATGAATTATGGGTTATGTTTTATCCGTGTTTTGGGATGTTTGGAATAATGGTGATTTAATTATGAATTCAATCGTTTTGAGTATCAAATGCCGTTTCACCTTTCACGTCGATTTTGGAAATGAGCCTATTTTGGGAAATCATATTATATTTTTAGATTTCATCATGGGAATTGTGTGAGTTGGAAAAATGGGTGATTTGCATTTAAAGTAAACTCTTTTGAAATCATGACTAAAAACTACACATCTCTCGATTTATGAATTTATATAGTCATGATAAAATGCTTGAACTCACTAGGCGTTAGCCTAACCCTTTTATTTGTCGGCATGTGCAACAGGCTCAGGTTGGGAGTAGCTTTAGCTACACTGTGAAATGACGAGTGCTAGTAGAGGGCACGAGAGATGATTTTGATTAAGTGAATCTTCCGCATTTATTTGGGACTAGCAACTTGTGTTGTGTTAAGTAACGCCCGTCTTAAGTTTTTAGTTTGTGGAAATTATGATGTTTAAATTCCGAGGTATTTCAGGAATGAATTGTAGAATTGAATTTCATATACTTTTGGGTTATTTTATTGAAATTAAAGTTAGTTGCTCGTTCCAATTTTGAGGGTGTTACAGTGTGATAGAGGCCACATAGAGTGTCATCCTATGTATGGCCTTATTTTAAGATTTCAACAAATGCCTTATGAATCATTTAGAATTTTAGATGTATAGATGTTACAGATAGAAGGACCTCAAAGTTACATGTATCCACCTATAGGCATAAATCTCGTTGTAAATGATTAAGCACCAATATACAATTATGTCAAATGTAAAAGAGCAATCGAAGCTAACAAAAATTGACGAGGCTAATGAGAGTTCAGTATACACTTTGAGCTCCATTTGGTTGCTTATCAACATATTTAATAAGTAATTTAGTAGTCCAAGCTCTCTTTAACATCACTAAAGTTAGCAGATAGCTATGTTGCAATGTCTCTCATCTACAAACCAAACACACCCTTAAACATATAGAAGATATAGAAGTTGTTAGGATTTGTGAAAGAAGGTAGGATGCAACAGAAACGTGACTTGAAACCTAATCCTTTGGAAAATGAGGATTTGCATGTTTTGGTGGAGGTTGAGACACAGGAAGCGCGATTGATGCTGCTGCAGGGATGGTGGAGAAGCTCTTACAGCCGGTTGATGAAGGGCTTAATGAGCATAAGAGACAAAGCTTAGAGAACTTGCAGCTCTTAATGGAACCATAAGAGATGAAGAGTATTGTAGATTATGTGGTGAACCTGGACACCGACAGTTTGCATGTCCATCTCGTAATTCGCCTTTTAAAAGCGATGTTTTGTGTAAAATATGTGGCGATGGCGGCCATAAACACCATTAAAAGTTTTTAACTAAAAACTTTTAATGGTGATATCGTATCAGTAAATAGATAGTTGAACAACAAACATTGAAAAGCATGATCGATGCAATGAACCATACAAGAAACAAAGATTATTAAAAACAAAATTGGCATGAATGTGAAATTGTGAATACCGGTACTTGGATCATTGGATCGTTGAAAGTGCACAAGATAATATCAGAGCCAGCAAAGATCAAATATGTGAGAGATTCATCATACTTGTCGAGAAATCTCACATTTCTATCTTGAAGAAAAAAGAACAGAGAGACTAGGAGTAGCCCAGTATTTCAAGTGAATCTTGCTTTAAATTAAATTTACTGCCACAACAAATGTAGCATATAATCTTGTAGGGTTGTGTTCCGGTGAGAAGTTGAGGTCATCGTGAGAAGTGGTTATCAGCCGTTGGATGAGAAATGGATGCATACTAGGACGAGATGCACCGAGATGCATCTGATCAATTTCCTTCTAAGCAGCAGTTTATGGGAGGGCATTTGATTAGAAGTGATCAACGGTTCAGATCCACTTCTCACGATTCTCACATTAACCTCAACTTCTCACACAATCCTTCCCATATATATATATATATAAATGATGGAATTCTATCATTTTATATGTACCTTGAGACCTTTTCGGAAGGATTTCATTTGGCCATTCATGCCATAAATATTGCTAATCCCCACAAAGATGACTCCATTCTATAAAGCAAAACAAAAAGTGAAACAAAAGTTTATTTGATTTGTAGCCTTTCTCGACAAGAGGTAAATAGCATGAAACCAAAAACACCATCTGATGATTTTAGCATGACAAATTATATACACTCAACAATAAATTACCTTTAATAACTTGGCCTTGCCCAATTTTGAAAGTGAACGGCTGCTGTCCTGGATCTTTGGTGCTAATATTACCAAAATAAATATCATTAAACAAAAAATAAATCAAACGCACATGAAAATCACTAACAAATACAGACTAATATTGATAGATGGGACTGTTAGAGTTATATAGCACATATGTAAAGTATAAGGACTAGTTTGTAATTACCTGTAACTTGTTAGCATATATTTGTAGCTTAGCTCACATTATTATGTTAATCCTTCTCTTGTAATTTCTCTCCAATATATAAAAACCCTCGGCCGATTCAGCCACATCTCTCTCAAGTCTATCATCTGTTGATCGATTCTCCAGTTCTAACAGGGACAAATAATCTGCCAAAGTTGAGCACTATAAAAATGGTCAAGAAAACTGGATGCAAATTACAGACTACTTTGCAAACCATTTTGGTGCAAAAACTGCTTCCACCGTTACCACTGTGACATAACCGGAGTAAATGGAGAAATCCGGGTATGGCATTGACGGAATATTCCGATCGCTCCGGCCACCGGTAATCATCCCAGCAGACCCCAACACATCAATGATTTCTTTCCTCTTCAGAGACGTATCATCTTAACTGTAACACCTCGAATTTCCATTATATTATATTTAATATGAATGGGGTCAGATTGTAATTTAATTTAAGATTTGGACTACTTTGCAAATGTAAAACTCAAAGGGGTGAAATTTTTATTGACCAAAGTCTAAGTTGATATTTGAAATTTGGAACTTGAAGGTTTGTTTGGTCATTAGTTGAAAGTGGATTTTGATATTTAAAGTGAGAGTCGGTCCAGTGTTAGATAATATCTCATTTTTTGTCTTGAAAGAGGTTTCCATACAAGCAAGAAAGAAGAAAGGAGAGATTGAAATTGGTTTTGCAAGGTAAGTTAAAGTTATTCCATGTATCTAAATCAACACTTGAATCATTGTTGGTAGTTGATTTTGGGTATTGATTGGTATTGATTCAGTAGGAAGAAGGAATTTGATTTTGGAAATCAAGTTTGTGCCGGGTCAAGAACTTCTAGGTGAGTTCATCTCTCTTTTGTTTAAATTGAAGTTTTTCTTTCAAATTAAACAGTAAGATGCTAGTATTAATTGTATTGGGGCTGAATGGATGCGTGTAAAATAAGCTGGGTGGAACAAATAGTGGTCTGGATTGGATTTTTGGTGCACAGGTCGAAGTTACCGGACGTTTTGATAAGTGTCCGGTAATTCCTTCACAGTGGTGTCCGGTAGTGACAAATATCTGGTAAGTTTATGAGTTTCCGAATAAACTAGTTACCGGATGGTATCCGGATTACTTTGGTTTCCGGATGTCATCCGGATTGTATATGTTTCCGGTAACATCTGGATAGGCTTAGTGTCCGGTAAGTTGTGATGTCCGGATGATTGTGGTGTCCGGAAACCTCTGATGTCCGGTCACTTCTGATGTCCGGATACTTTTGATATTTCGGATAGGTATGAGTTTCCTGATAGTTCCGGATATAATGTATGGATGTGTTATCTGGTTAAGTTTTTCTAAAAAAATTCTAGCGGAACCCCCGTGCTAAGTCGCCGAAGGGGGGGGGGGGGACAATTGAGAATATGATATGAAATGTTTTGTGCATTCAAGTAAATATGCACGTATGCTAGTAAGTGTAATGGATCCATAGGCACTAGTATTATGTGAACACGTGGAATACGCGTGGACTAATCGTAATTCCCGTGTGTTTGATAAACGCGGAATAGGCGTGGACTAATCGTAATTCCCGTTGAATTGAAATGAGGAATAGGCGTGGATTAATCATAATTCTCATTTCGTATTAAGATGAGAAATTGTAGGATAGGCGTGGACTAATCGTAATTCCCGATTTCTGTTGGAAGTTAAGAGATAGGCATGGCTTTATTGTAACATCCTGAATTTTTCAGTAATAGTATTTTAATGAGAATTGGGATCTAATTGTATTTGTATTTTGTGTAAACCTTGAATTATATGGAAATTTTATAATTCAATAAGGTTAAAATACAAAGAATTAAGGTTTGGTGTCAATTGTGGAAATAATGAATCTTGGAGGTGTGGTTGGTCATTTTGGAAAGTAGGTATGAATAAAATAGCTGAAAAATCAGATATTTTATCTCATTTGTGGCTGGGTCGGTTTAGGAGGCTGAGAGAAAGAGAGAAAAGAGAAAAAGAAGGAAAGCAAGGGTTTGTTCATCAAATTGGTAAGGGATTGAACTTAATTTCTGATAATTCTTGTTGTAAATGAATGAGGATGAACGAATCTGTGTATTGGATTGATTTGCAGAATCATAAACAACAGATTTGAAGAATCAGATTGTGCAAAGTGGGTAAAACTTCCTTAAGAGGTGAGTTCATTTGTTCCTTGCTTAAATCGGTGTTTTCGTGTTAAATTAAACCTTGAAATAGCTGTATAAATTGGTTATGAACTGTATGGAATGGTCTGGAATGAGCTGAATAGAACAGACATCGATTTAGGTTGAATTTTAAGCCGCAAGTCGAAGGTTTCCGGATAAATCGTCGTATCCGGAAAACCTCTGTGATGAAGGTATCCGGATGTAGCAAGATACCGGGTAAGTTTCGAATTGCTTTAGTTTTCCGGATAGAAATAGTTACCGGATAGTATCCGGGTTGCTTTAGTTTCCGGGTGTTGTCCGGATTAGAGGGTATCCAGAAAGTATGGTTTACCCGGTAAGTTGTAGTTATCCGGAAAGTATAGTTGTCCGAATAGTATAAGGTATCCGGAAACCCCTGTTATCCGGAAACTCCTGTTGTCCGAAACCCCTGTTGTCCGGACACTTTTGAGAAATTGAGAATGTTATGTTATGATGTTTGGATGCAGTTTTTGGACGTTTCGTCTGGTTAAGTTTTCTAAAAAAATTCTAGGGGCGCTGCCCCCAGACCCCGCAAGGGCGTTGCCTTTTGACCCCATTCGCTAACCGGGTAGCAGAACCCCCGTGTTAAGTCGCCGAAGGGGGGCATTTGAGGATGAAGATATGATAGGTTATCTAGTATTCTTAGATTTGAGAATGATATGAGCTGTAATATGTTGTTATGCATATACGTTAGTAAAGTGTAATGGATCCATAGGCACTAGTGTTTGGTAATCACGTGGAATAGATGAAGTTAGTCATTATTCTGATGTGTGTAGTACTAATGGTTATGTGCACGTGGAATAGATGAAGTTAGTCATTATTCTGATGTGTGTGAGAAACCCTGGAATAAACGTAATTCCCGGTTTCTAAGGAAGAAGAGGGATTGACATATTGTAACATCCTAAATTTTGTTGTTATTATTTTAATAAGATTTCGAATATATTTGTATTTGGAGTAACCCTGAATTATATAGAGTATTATAATTCAATTAGGGATTAAAATACAAATGTTGAAAGTTTAAAGATTTCTTTTGAGAATATTAAACTTAAGGGTTATTATTGAGTTTTATTTTATGTATAAGGTGTGTATGTCTTTTCTTTGAAAGTTAAGGGTGCATTTGGTAAATACTCTTATGACTCATGTTTAAATAAAGTGAGGTGTCAATTAGTTAGTTAATATAGACTAAGTGTGTGAGTGTATTTTGTGTGTGTTTCTCGGTTTGGAGAGAAAGAGGGCCGAGAGTTAGAGGAAGAGAATCGAAAGGAAGGAAAAGAGGAAGGGAATCATATTTGTTGCAATTGGAAAAGAGAAATCAATCTAAGGTAATATATCCTAAACCTTCATCTTAGTAGTAAAAGTTTTTCTTAGAAGTTTTTAGATGGGTTTTTGGTAAATTTTGATGATTATAAGAGTCTGAGTTTTTGGGTATGTTAAGATAAGGTTATTTAACAAATCTGCAAGTTTGCATAAACAAACATAGATTAAAACTGCAAAATCTGGATTTAAGAATGAACTTAGTGGACTGAGACTTGGATGAACATCATCGAAGTCGCAACCTTGAGTTGCGACATTCATGATTGTCGCAATAGACAATTGCGACTCAGTAGTGAAGTCGCAGTAGACCGTTGCGACTTGGAGTTGGAGTCGCAACAGTTGACTGCGACTTGGCTTTGAAATCGCAATAGAAGACTGCGACTTGGGTTGGAATCGCAATGGTGAGTTGCGATTTGGAGTTGGAATCGCAACAGTTGGTTGCGACTTGGCTTAGTGCACTGCGACTTAAGATGTGGTTTTTAGAGATTAAGGATTTTATTTGTGGAGAGTTCTGTTCTAGATGTTAATATCAGTATATCTGTATATTGAATATTACAGTAAACTGTGATAGTGAAGACGAGAGTCCCTTACAAGTTAAAAGGATTAAAAGAAGTGATAACGCATCAGGTGAGTTTATTCAACTCTCTTTAAAATTCAGTAGTTAATATTGAAATAGATGTTTTATATGTATGTTTGAATATGTTTATAAAGACTTGATTAAGTCAGAGATAAGTCCATGAGGGCGATTAAAAGTTATGTTATAATGATCCCCGTGCTAAATTGCTATGAGGGGATAGTTAAGAAGTTGATGAACCAGGAGTTATTAATATTCCTTATAATGAATATGATTATTTACTATATGCAATATGTTATATGATTATGAATTCTAAATACGATTTTAAGCTATATTATGATAGATTATAAAGACCGATCTATGAGTCCGAAAATATAAATTAATATTTGAGATGATTAACTCCCGTGCTAGGTTGTAAAGAGAGGATAATTAAGAGATTGAGATGAGGAGCTATTAATATTCTTTATTTATATATATATATATAGAATATGTTCGGAGAAATGATATATTGTATGCCGGACGCATATAGTAGTATCGATTATTATATATTATGTGCTTTTACTAAAAATAGGCATCCGGTCACCGAGGGCACCTGGGTACGGTATAATGGGAACCGACTACTCGCCATAGACCAAAGGGATGTAATTTTTAGTAATCGGGTGTACCTTGAATCATTGGGGGTCCCGGTTGAGTATCGCGATATTATAATCCCATTGGGACCATTGATTCTGAGGTGGAATGTGGAATAGGCAGATTTTGATGTGTAATTCCCATTTCGATTAGGGAAGATCGGAGATTTCCCAGTGATGAGAGGAAGATTAGAGATAGGCATAAAGTAATTTGTAATCTCTACTTCCTGATTAAGAAATGGGCAAGTTTTGACTTGTAATTTCTTGTGTGAAGAGTATTAACTGTGAATCTGAGATGATTCATAATAAACTCTTAAATTTGTTGTTATGATTAAATGAGTTAGTCGTATGTATGGAAGTGGGGTAGATTCCCCGATTTTGGAAAGGAGTTGTTGTACGGTAAGATGGGTGAGAACAGGTTTGAATTATCTGTTCATATTTTAATTATTAAATTTTATTTTGAATTGAGTATTCTCACTAGGCGAAAGTCTAATGTTTCAAGTTGAATCTTCTCACCAGGTACAAGCTCCGGGAAGTAAGCGGGAATGAGAGAAGAGAACTTTTGGAAAGATTCAGACTTAGAGATACCGGAGGATCTAGTTATTCTTTGATGCTTTTGGGACGGTTGTTTAGATAACTGGATTAATCTGATTGTTATGTTATGATTAGATTAATAAGTTATTTAAGTAATGTCGTTTGTATATAGAAACCTTACATTTGATCCTCAGGTTATATAAGTTTGAAGTTTTTGATCATAACTTGTGGTAAATTTTAAGGTTTAAATTGACTCTGTTTTTAGGGTGTTTCACATATGTAATTGTAATCTCTACTTCCTTTTCTAAGAAATGGGCATGTGTATATTGCGATTTCTTAGGTGGGAGCATTAATCTAGAATCTGAGAAAGATTCGTAGTGTGGCTCTAGAATAGGATGTGTACAGAAATGGGCATGTGTATATTGCGGTTTCTGGAATAGATGTGTACGGAACTGGGCATGTGTATATTGCGATTTCCGGAATATAAATATTACTCTAGAATCAGTACAGATTCGTAGGGTAGCTCTGAGACATGATATGATGATGGAAGGTGTGTCAGGCATATTCATGGAATTGGGTAAAATTGTGCTAACGGAATAGAGTTACACGTATGGTAAGAGAAAGGGTAATCAGGTTTGTTATAACTTGTTTACATTGTTTTGCAAATATTATTATGGAAACGAATGTTCTCACTAGGCGTTGGCCTAATCGTTTCAAATGATGTTTTCTTACCAGGTACTGGCTCGGGAAAATAAGGGTTGTGGGACGAGCGTTTTGGAATATCAAGGAAGTCAATTAACAGAAGGAGATTTTGAGGGATTGCTTAGATAACTTAGTTAATCTGATTATAGTGACGTAATTAGATTAATAAGTTATTTGTAGGATCCTATATCTGTAAATGTACTCTTGATGATTACTCCACTTGCTATTTATGTAAGTTTGAAGTTTATATTATCATAGCTTGTGGAAAATTGAGGTTTAAATTAGCCATGATTTTAGGGTGTTACATAATTGTAATCTCTACTTCCACTCCAAGAAATAGGCATGGATTAATTGTAATTTCTTAGATATGAGCAATGATCTAGAATCCGTGGTGGTTCGTAGTGGGCTCTTGAACATGATATTATGACTTACTTAGTGTTTGTCATATTCATGGAATCGGGTATGATCCCGTCATCGCAAGATGTTTATATGTACGGTAAGAACAATGGCAAACCAGGTTTGTTTGTACGCTTTGTTTACATTGGTTTCCAAAGCTTATAAAGTTTGATTTAAAATTTTGGATGTTCTCACTAGGCGTAAGCCTAATCGTTTCAAATCAAATTTTCTTACCAGGTACTAGCTCGGGACGGGATAAGCAGTGATGAGTGTTGAGAAGTCTCAGAGTTACACTTTTGGAGCTAGATTGGAGAATTTAGTAAAACAAGGATTATTTTGGAGATATTATAGACAACCAGTCTAATATGATATTATTAGTTATGATTTAGATTAGTTGGTTGTTTACGATAGATCAGTTGTATATAATAACCTTGTCTCGAATCCTCCATTTTTGTATTGAAAGTTTTGAGAAGAAATTGTTATGGATCTTGTATATCGAAAGTTTAAATTTATTGTGGTTTTAGGGTGTTACATTAACGATGCAAGTAGATGAGAAGAATAGACATTCATCCAACCTAAATAGCAAACCTTGTTAGCCAGATGCTCTGAGCTTTCACCCTACGGGTTGTGCAAGATCAATGAGAGGGGATTTTGGAAGGAATTGAGGAGGACTGGTAGAGCAATCCATAAAAAATTGGGTAAGCAGGTTTTTATAGGAGAGATTTCGAGGAGTGGAGAGAGAATTTAAGGGAGTTTCTAAAGTAATGGGTAGTTTCCATGATAGACGCCCTTGAACGTGGAGGGAGTTGAGAGAAATAGGTTTAAGGCGGTGTGAGGGGTTTAGAGAGGAGAGAGGAGTGGGCTGGTTAATGATTGGGAAGTTAAATGAACGGTTATTAATATACCAAATGAATTTAAACGGTCAGGATCAAAAGTTGAGATTAGTTTAAACGGCCCAGATTGACCCAAAAGCGGTTACACTCGATTGGGTCAATAGTTTATATAATTTACCTCAAAGAGCATCTCAACCGGTTATGCTGAAATGAAAAAGACGGGATTTCAGCATTTTTGTTGTTCCAACAACTATGCTAAAATAGAGAAAAGATGTCAGAGATTGTAAAATATCTAAATTTAGAGAAATCTTTAAATAGATAGTTTCCCTCCAAGACTCATTACTATCCCTAAAAAGCAAAAAAAAAATCTCCCAGCTTTTCATATATTGAATATTTTAATAATATAATTAACTAGATTGAATATTTTAATAAGATAATTAATAGTAGAATTGCTAAAATAGAATAACTGTTGAGTTTGATGCCAATTTTTTTTAGAGATTTTGATTTTTTTACTCTATTTTAAAAAAAACTTTAGCATAGTTGCTGGAGATGCTCTTAACCACCTCTTATCTCTTATCACTTATTCGGCCAGACCTTTTTTTTGTTTTGTTTCGGAGTTTCTTATCTCTTGAAATCCTCGAAAAAGTGGTAACCTAAACCTTTGATACCTCTTAGTCGCTTATACCGCTGCCTCCAATTCTCTCAAGACATCTCGACCCAAATCAAGATCAAATCTAGTAGATCGTCAAGGTAAGTCGATCTCCCCTCCAGATTTATGTTTTGATTTCGTCTTTGTGGTTCGATCTTGACCAATTTGTGTTTGTCCGTGTGGGGTTTCATCTCTTTGTATTCGTTTTGCCTTAGATTACGAATGAGATTTGTTTATGGATATTGTATATAAACCGCTATCAACCTTACTACTCTTATGGTTAGTTTGTTGATTTTGTCTAAATTTGGGATTAATGGAATTTCTATATACGTTTTTCCCTAGAACACGAATGATATTTGTTTATCGATATTGTTTATAAGCTGATGTCCACCTTATTTCTCTTATGGTTAATTTGTTGATGGATCATGTATATAAGCTAATGTCCACCTTATGCTTAGTTTGTTGATGGGTCTTGTTTGAATTTGGGATTAATGAAATTTCTATATAAACTGTTGCATCTTTGTTTTCTTTCTGGTTTACTTGATTTTCCGTTGTTCTTAAGAGTCAAACAACCAAAGTGGAATTTTGCTGCGGTAAATTCTTTCAAGTAGAACTTGTGTCCAGAAAAGACATTTGATTTTGGAATTGGTAGAGTAAATAAGAAGAAGAGAGAGCAATGCAAACTTTTATGGTGGAACAACCATCTTTCTATCCTCACTTTCTTTCCTTTCTAGTCTGATTCTGCTTTAAAATCGAATATTATGACTTGATTTATGTGTTTTGATTAAATTTTATACATATTCAGACGTTTGTCAGTTTAAAGAAAAGTCTAACTGATTCAAATTTCATACTTCAACACCACTTTTTATTAATTAAAAGTGAAATAAGAATTCAGACAACACCTTTTAAAAACAAAACATCACCTTGTTTTTTTGTGTTATTAAACTATAAGGGGCAATCATGAGCATTTTCAAAGTTAATACCTAAATTTCTCAAATAAGTAAAAGTATAGGGACCAAAAATTCAACATTCCAATAGATACTTAACTCTCTCGCGCTATTAACAATGTCCGGTAAAAATCCGCTCAAACCCACGACGGTCACCGGCTCCATTTTCAACCAAGCCGGCAGAGCTCTCCATAGCTGTGATAGAAGCTCATCAATGGTGGTTTTAAACTTCAACACTGAGATCTCACTGTTTTCTCTCTGAGAATTTGGTTTCCTCTGCAGATAACATGCGGTCAAAAGACAAGATTTCCTACTTTTACGATGGTATGGTTTTCATGCTCCGTTTTCTCTATCTGTAAACGTACCATTATTGAGAAAATATTCTTGCAATATTCTGATTTAGTTTTTCTAGATCGTTTTCAACTTAATTTTTAATTGTTTTGCCTAATAATCTCAAACCCTAGAACTTTATGTACTGTTGAGATAACTGTTTGTTTTTAACCGCGACGAAAAACGAATAGTTTGCTCTGCGTATGGGAGATGCGATTATTTTGCTAACAATTGGTTGTGAAATTGAAAAATGATTGTGAAAATTGGGGTAATTGAATTTTGCAGGGGATGTTGGTAATGTTTATTTTGGACCGAACCATCCAATGAAGCCACATCGGTTGTGTATGACTCATCATTTGGTGCTTTCATATGAACTTCACAAGAAGATGGAAATCTATGTTAGCTTTTCTGTCTTTTCTTTCTTTGGCTTTTCGTACTGAGGTTGATATGTTTAGTAGATAATATATAATGTGTGATATTGATACAGAGGCCTCATAAGGCATATCCAGTGGAGTTAGCTCAGTTTCACTCGGCGGATTATGTGGAGTTCTTGCAGCGGATAAACCCGGACACTCAACATTTGTTTCCAGAGGAAATGGCAAAGTGTAAGAAATTTGTTTAGACGCCTCCTAGAAAATCATCCTATACTAAACAGATGTTTATATGCCTGATTTAAAGGAGATTTAGCATTTGTATTTTGGACAAGGTCTAAATGTTTTATGATTGTGTAAATAGATAGATTTTACTTGGAAACTCGTAGGTTTAAATTTCGTTATTCTATTTTGGTGTTATTGGATCTTTCAATAGAATTCAGCATTTTGCTCTATCTAACCCTTATTTGATATTTAGTTAAACTTGGAGAAGATTGTCCCGTCTTTGATGACCTGTTCGAGTTTTGCCAAATATATGCTGGTGGAACAATTGGTAAGTTTCATCTGAAAGAATATTTTAGTTAAAATACAGTTTTTTATGCGTACATTGTATTAATGCTTGCTAGCAGATGCCGCTCGCAGATTAAACAATCAGCTTTGTGACATTGCCATAAATTGGGCTGGGGGATTACACCATGCCAAAAAGTGCGAGGCGTCTGGATTTTGTTATATCAATGACTTGGTTTTGGGCATTTTGGAGCTTCTCAAGTATCATGCACGGGTTCTGTATATTGATATAGATGTTCATCATGGTGATGGTGTGGAAGAAGCCTTTTACTTCACCGACAGGTAACAAGATTCTCACATTCAGTAATTTTACACTGGCAATAAAATAGATATTTATGGAAGATTCAATCATCATTTATCAACATGTGAGTGAAAAGTTGGGATAAGTAGCTTCATACTGAGTAACATGATCTGGTTGCCTCAAAATCATAGTATCTCCTTCCATTTTTCAAACAACATTTGTAGAGAAATAATTTTGATGGATATTGTTTGAAACTGATTGGAACAGATCTGGTTGCCTCAAAATCATAGTATCTCCTTCCATTACTGTTATACTTATTTTGCACCTATTCTTTGTATCTGGCACAAGTTTTAATTTGTGATGCTCTAAAATTTGGCAGGGTGATGACTGTTAGTTTTCACAAGTATGGAAATATGTTCTTTCCTGGATCTGGTGATGTTAAGGTACTCGACACTCCCCTATTTTTTGTATAGTTACTTTTGGAGTTTGAACCAGGAAATTCATGATAATGATAAATTTCTTCAACTGGGCTCTTCTTAAAATCCAGACCGTGGTGATACCATACCATGGATATTTTGTGTTGGCAACTTGACATGATTATTTCCTAATCCTAAGAGGTGATACCTGTGCTTATTATAGTTAAAGATCATAGCTAGAATGTGGTGATTGTGAGTATGACACATCGGGAGCTCATTATTATAAAGCCATAATTAAAACGATCTCATTTGTGTTGTAGGAAATTGGGGAACGAGAAGGAAAATTCTATGCGATTAATGTTCCTTTGAAGGATGGCATAGACGACACCAGTTTTACTAGATTGTTTAAAACCGTAAGTTTCAAGTAGAAGAGGAACTATCAGAACTTAGACGTCTTAACTGTTTTTCATTATATTGATGGTGCTGATATAAGGCCGGATTTCAATGTCTGAATTTTGTAGATCATCACGAAGGTTGTTGAAATATATCAACCGGGTGTTATAGTTCTCCAGTGCGGGGCCGATTCACTTGCTGGGGACCGGTTGGGCTGCTTCAACCTCTCTATAGATGGTGCTAATCTTGTTGTAATTGAAACTTTGTTTACCTCTTCATAGTTCCATTAAGAGGCAACCTCTGAATCGCTAAGAGGTGAATTTTGTTTGGCAAAAAAAGTCTGCCTCTTAATGGTTCTAAAACCCTCTGAATGATTTTGTATCTTGGGTCGCCCTTAACCATTCAGCGCCCTAATTTCATTCTGAACAATTACCAAACAACCATATTTCATTTTGCACTATATCATAAAAGTCTCTTAATCATCCCGACCGCTTAATCATTCTGCACCAAATCATTCAGCAACTGCCAAACAGTCATTTTACTTGGTTATTGTTAATTATACTTGGATATTTTAGCATGTGCAAATGACAGATGAATTGGCTTATGTTGAAATACTTACTTCTTGTTACTTTTGAACCTCTTCTTACAGGACATGCTGAATGTGTTAGGATTGTAAAAAAATTTAACTTGCCACTGCTGGTAGGTTTATTTTCTAACGAAATCTGCCTTGTGTTCTAAGCTGTTAGAGCATCTCCAACAGGTTTTCTATAATTTTTCTAAAATAGAGAACCAAAAGTTAAAATCTCTAAAAAAAATTACATTCATCTCCAACAGGTTTTCTATTTTAGAGATTTAACACAAGTTATATTAATATAATATTCTCTAATTTATTTTCCCAATACACTTTAAAAAAAACTTAGTATAAAATGATAAAAGTTCAATCTCATTGGTGGGATTGAATAAAATAATTATTTCTCTCTCCTACCATCAAGTTTTAAAGATTTCTCTAAACTTGGAAAATTTTCAAGTTTTCTCTATTATAGAAAACAAGTTAGCAGAGCTGTTGGAGAAGTATAGAGAACAAAAACCCAATTTTTTCTAGTTTAGCAATGCTGTTGGAGATGCTCTTATGTATTAGACACTAATGTGGCAGGTTTTCGTGCAGGTAACTGGAGGTGGAGGATATACCAAGGAGAATGTTGCGCGGTGTTGGACTGTTGAAACAGGAGTTCTTTTAGACACGGAGCTTCCTAATGGTATATAATCCTATCTTAATTGTTTCATGTGCGACTTGGGTTACAACTTACAAGGTCTTTAATCTTTTTTCCCCAGATTAGCACCATATCACTAAATTCTTTTTGTAAAGTTATTTGCTTGATTAAGAAAGATTAAAAGATTCACATGCTCTGCTTGCATTGACTTGGTATTTTTTCGTGGCATATAATGGGTTCACTTGGGTTGGTTCGATTATTTTACACTGGGTGGATCTACATCCTTTGTTCACTATAGGGGTGACATTTATCTGAAATTATTTGTTCCATGTGAACTGAACCTCTTCTTCCTTTTTTGCAGAGATCCCAGACAATGACTATATCAAGTATTTTGGTCCAGAGTGTTCGTTAAGGATTCCAAGTGGTCATATTGTTAGTCATTTCCTTCTTTCACTATTTTGTTTGGTCATCTGGATTTGAGCAATTGTGAGGCTTAGGGTTTATGGTTTAGGGAAAATGGCTCCATGGTCATGAGAAGGTCGTGAATTTAATTAAAAACTTGTTTTAGGTTATTTTCCAAAATGACATTCATTTGTTGCTGGTTGGACAGGAAAATTTCAATAGCAAGTCTTACCTGGGTACCATCAAGATGCAAGTTATGGAAAATTTACGTTGCATCCAACATGCCCCAAGCGTACAGATGCAAGAGGTAAGTAGCATAAAAACAAACTCGAGTACTAAGATAATTTATCGTAGTTACACGGAATAGCTTCTTGTTCATATCTATATGCTTGATTGATGGTGAACCTCTTATAATGAAATTATTTTTGGGATGGAGGGGTATAAGTTAATTTCTTGTTTCTAACTTTTCGACCAAGTATTAATTGAGATTTTTTTTTAAAATGCATGATTGTGGTAACGGTAATAGAAAGGCGATATGACCTTGTTGACTTGTATTCATACCGTCCCATGAAAATTACAACAATTTCCAGAATGTCCAAGGAAAACTTTTCTGAGAAGTTTCCAAGTTAAAATTGTGAAAAATTAATTGTAACCATATTTCTTGGACAATGTGCGAACCTAAACGATACGGCTTTCCATTTAGATTATGTAAGATCTGTGGTTTTGATTGCAGGTTCCACCTGATTTCTATATCCCTGATTTCAATGAAGATGAAAGGAACCCAGATGAACGAACAGATCGTAAGTATAAAAACATCAAAAACTTGTGTCGTTTATCAATGATTTTTCTTATGGTTGGTTTTTGTTTCCAACAGAACACACACAAGACAAGCAAATCCAACGTGATGATGAATACTACGAAGGAGACAACGATAACGATCATAACATGGAGGATGTTTAAAAACTTGCATCATCAATAGTTGGATTTTGATTTAGGGTAGATAGAATATTAGAAGAAAGTTTAGGGGTTCTTCATATTAAATCATTTGGAATCACAAAGGAACAAGCAACAATCCATACAAAAATCTTGTTTTTGTTTGTTGTAAATCCACCTGCAGATTTGTTGTCAGTAAGGGCTTTCAATTCCATATGCTTTTATGTAATTGTAAAGAGATGATGTTTTGATTGGATTTTTTTGTTTGTTTTAACTTTTTCTTTTGTTCAAAGGGAAAAACAACTGAATGTGAATTATTTATTAAATAAGATTTCAATTAAATTCATGACCTTCGTAGTCTATCAAAAGAAAATCGCCTTGTATTTGTTGGAAGTTCATGACATTGATTAAAATCTCATTTAAAATTATGTACTGTTCTAAAAGGCTCGCCACGACAGCCGCCATTGCTCAAGACTTGTGTCTCACGCCACGTTATGCCTGTGGCACGCTATGACCTCATGTGCGGTCTTTTGTAAAGAGATATTTGATTTTTCTTTACGTTTTTAATGTCTTATTTGCTAGTTTTTAATATATAAACTAATTTAACTTGTTTATTGTCATTGATTCATCGATTAATAGTACAAAACATATGTTTTTATATATGATATAGAGATTTGCCGCCATAAGTCACGCCTTGACAAACGCTATGGCCTCGCCGTGGCTCCCAAGGCTTGAGGCTTGGTCTCGCCTCACCCCATTTAGAACCTTGACTTGAATATTTCAATTTTGTTTTATTAGTAGAAGTAGAATGAAGCTATGAACAACAAGTGCAGCAAATTGAATTGTATGATTACAAATGAATCCCACATAGAAGCAAGGAAGAATGGAGTCTATGAATCAGCCAAAATGGTATCCAATAGCGATTCACAAGCATCCTCCAGCAAATCCAACACCTGTCCATTAAAAACATTCTTCAATACTACAAGCCTCAAACAAATACTATTTTCTTGCTTCTTTTGTGCTTCTAACATCACCTGCTGCTTTAGAAATTTTGGAGATTTGGTGAAAGTTATTTCCAACAGCTATGCGAAACTCTCCTCTAAAATTTGGAAGAAGAGAGAGAGAGAGCAAAATATTGCATACCTATAGATGCTCTTAAATAGAAAATGAAAATCCAAAATTCTAAAAATTACATTCTAACACCAAAAGCTTTTCCATTTTAGAGATTATAAAACATTGATTATGTTATTAAATATTCTATATATAAGCAAACTTTACCAAAATAAAATAAAAGAAAGAAATGAAATAGAATGATAATTTAGATTGAATAGAAGTTTACCTTCTCAAAACCTTGTGGTCCACCATAGTAAGGATCAGGCACTTCAGTTTCATCATGGTTTTTACAGTAAGAGCACATCAACTTAACCTGCATTTCCATACACACATTTATTGGTACTAATTATTAATTATTAAACAACAACCAAACAGTTGCAAAATTCATCACACAACACAAACCTTCTTGTATGCATCAGCTGGTAATGCCTCTTTAAAACCCCATCTCTCTAAAGCTGCAAGTATATCCTCTGCAATCCATACACAAAAATTCAACTCAAAATCTTTACAAAAAAAGATTCCATACAATATATCCAAGGATACAATGAATCAAAATGTGGACGAATGAGCTCATCCGTTTCAGTAAGATAGCGTTTGGTGGGCAGACTGAATATGACTGAACAAGATAGGACAGGATGTTTGGCGCTTGACAAGTTGTCCCAAAATATTGTTTGATGATCTTAAATGGTGGTTACCGGTGGTGGTGGATAATTTAAGACCATGGCATCATTACCCTTTTGCAGAATGGTACCTCTCTAATTTATAGAGTAACCTACACAACTCCCTTGATAAAATCCTTGTATAATGAATTAGAGGTACCATTCTGCAAAAAGGGTATGACGCCAGCATCCGGAGCGTCTCCATTGTATTGATTCTACAACCATCATGGTAGAGGTAAATCGTGTGTATGTCTAGGGAGAGGTTGATGGTGCCTAGAGTTGAACCCCAAATATCCTATTCATTCATTAACATATTTGAGGTACCATATTAGATGGTAAAGGACATTTAATACTTATGAAACCGAGAAACACCCTAATAACCGTTTATCAGTGCAGTATGCACAAATGCATAAAAGTAATTTGAAATGTTTCCTGGTTTCTATTCACGTGTGCATTTTATGCACATGTGCATACCGGATAAACTACGTTTATGCACATATGCATACTGATGAATGGTTATTAGGCTGTTCGTCAATTTTCCTTCTTTTTGGTGGTTTCCTAATGCTTATAGGGTCTAAACATTGGTTCTTTAACACTCTTTAGCAAAAATAATCCCTCCTTCATTGGTGAATACCCTAAAATCCAGAATTTACTTTATTGGTGCAAGATTTCAAGTTCAAACAACAAAACTATGGTTATAAAGAAGGCAAATAAGGGGTTTATGGTTCATGATCATTATGCTTAAAAATCTCACCTTTGTTTTGCTTGTCCATAGCAAGAATGAGATCAAATTCTTTGAAATCCGATGGCCTTATCGGCCTCGATATCGATGTGATTTCAATACCCCTCTTTTTAGAGGCAGCTCTCATTCTTGAGTCTGCTGGATTGCCCTTCAACAAATCAAACAAACACAATTGTCAAGAACATAATCTAAAACCAAATCCAAGAAATTGATGAATATATCACAAATGGGTACTCTTAAATTCTCCTAAAAATCAATCTTTTTTTAGCAAATAAGACAAACCCATGAAGATGCACACCACACAATATGCAAAAACAGAATAAGTAATTGTATTGCAAAATCAAGGAAAAATGGAGGAAACCCATGATGAAATAAGGCAGAAACCTCATGATAATTGATGGTACCAGCGGAATCAATGAGAAATTTGGAAGAAAGATTTCTTTTTTTAACCAAATCAGTGAAGACACCTTCAGCAGCTGGGCTTCTGCAAATGTTTCCCAAACAAACGAAGAGAACAGAGAAGGGGTTTTCGGTAATTTTATCTGTTGAAGCCATTGATGATGGTGATGGTGATGGTGATGATGATGATGTGATGATGGTTATGGGGTTTGGTTTGATTTGTGATTTTTGAAGAAAAAGATTTGAAGTTTGAAAAGGTGGGTATGGATTTAGAGGAAGGAGGGTTGCAAGAAAGGGGGATTTATGGGAAAATGGTAAGTTGGGGGGGATGCATAGTGACCTCATTGCTTGCTGTTGTTGCTGCCAGTTTGGGAGAAAGAAAAAGTTTTCAAGGATTCTTTTTGTTAGATTTGTATTGGTATCTTCGATTTTTCACCACAAAATTAAACTTGAGACAAAAATGGATGATGGAATTGTCCTATTTTTTGAATAGGAAAATTAATTAAAATACCCTAAGTTGGCTAACGACTCAGTAAAATGCCCAAACATTTTCCAATTTCACAAAAATACCTATTTTCTCTATGAAACCAACCGTTATCACGGATTCTTTTGTGAATTAGATTTTTGGTCCGTGAAATGGATGTTTTATTCGTGAAAACATCCATTTCACCATGAGATTGATTTTTGATTTTTTAAATATCTTTTTTCAAAACTAACAACTAAACATTTATTTCGTGAAAACAACCATTTCTATGGGTTTAATTTAATAATGATTTTTCTGGTCCGTGAAAACACCCATAGAAATGTATTTCTAGAAATACATTTATTCCGTGAAAACATCCATTCCAACCCATATCAATTTCAAAAATCAATTTCATGGACAAAACGTCCGTTTCACGGACCAAAATCCAATTCACAAAGGAGTCCGTGATCACGGACCTTTTCACTGAAATTTTGGGTATTTCGTGAAATTGGGAAGTGTTTGGGCATTTCACCGAGTCGTTGGTCAACTTAGAGTTTTTTAATTAATTTCCCCTCTCCCTAATTTCACGAAAATACCCATTTTCTCCGTGGAACCAACCGTGATCACGAATTCCTTTGTTATATTTAGATTTTTTATTTATGTATTATTATTTACTGAGGTAAAATTTTGGTAAGCGCATTTTTAATGTAAGGTTTTTACTATGAGATGATATTTTTTTTATTTTTTTATTTTACTTTTTTAACTTTATAATTATCAATATGTAATTACAAGTTATTGACGTTGAAAAATTAACAAGACTTATAAAAAAAATTTAATTTGATAAGTTAAAAGATGAAATGACAATAAAAAAATATAAAAGAAATTCTTATAAGAAACTCCAATAATAATGTTTCTAAGAGATAATATATTAAAGTTATATGCATGTGTATAATCGACATAAAATTCACGGCATTTGTATTAGACTAAATATAATTTAAAATTTTATTATAAATATAAATTAAAAAACTAATATAATTTCTTATTACAAAATTATATTTAAGACACTCATTCAAAATCATATATATTTGCATATAAATGGTTAAATATATCAAAATTTGATTTATTTTTAATAGTATTTTTTTAAATTAATCAAAAAAATCAAAACAGATTCATCATTCATTTATATCTCTATGATTTGTTTAGTTCGTCAAAATCTAAAGAAATTAAAATTATTAATCTTGATAACCAAATTTCGTTCTAGTTTTTTTTCTCCCTTTAAGGTTTTGTACGGAATTAAAATTCTGTTGATAGTTGAATTCAGACTCGCGTTTTAAAAAGATTGGACATTTCATTATTTGGAATTTATTGCAAAAGACACAAATACCCTTATTTGTATTTTTCCCTCATCTCTTTCCTCTTTAAGGGTGCGTTTGGTAATCAGACTGGGTGGAACGGGACGAGACAAAAAATAGTCATATGTTTGGAATGCCATGGGACAAAAATCAGATGGAACAACATGAGACAAAAATAAGTTTTCATGGGACAAAACTTAAGATTTTTTGTTCCACCAAAATAGGTGGAACAACATGAGACTAAAACATAAGATTACTAAAATACTTTTTTTTTTCCAACATTAGATAGTTAAACCTAGATTAAAATCATCTCCTCCAGTCCCGTCCCGTCATGTCCCGTCTCATCCAGTCTGCGTACCAAACGCTACCTAAGAGCTCTAGTTGTCCCTCATTTCCTTTCATTTTCATCTTTCATACCAGCACCGCGAGCATCGTTGTGATGATGTGATCTTTCTCTTCCACTGTTTTGAAAACCCATTACTTATAGAAACCGGGGTGACATAGAAACCCACAACCCTCTCCATATATACCATTTGACAATCAATTCAAAATGCAATTATCTCGACGAACAAAATGTCTATTATGCTTAATATCTTTAGTTTGATCTGTCTTAATTCTACCCTTTATCCGAGTAGCCTTTTATTCGCCAAATTGCCCGAAGCCTATGCTTTTTTGAATCCAATCGTATATCAGTAATACCCATGTTCTTTTTTCTGTTAGCCTTTGTTTGGCAAGCTGCTGCAAGTTTTCGATAAGATCTTTAATACAATCCTAAAAAAATTATGATTTATTTAAGAAAAATTATAATAATTGATAAGATCAAATTAAGTCCGACAGTATGAACCACATGAAATCGGGGAACAGAAACCCCACAACCCTCTCAATCGTCGTTTGTTGGTTGAACAATGGCTCTGATGTTACACAAAATTCCCATGGATTTTTCCAACTTAAGCTGAAAAGAATTCATTGTAGCCGTGAAAATTTAAAAAACAAATTGTTGACCAATAGACTCCTTAAAAAGTGACATTTGCAAATTGTCTTGGTAAAAGATAATTTACATTAAATAGTAATTTTAATCTTGTATGGATAAAATTGTGTGTATATATTAATTTGAGTAAATTACACGATTGGTCCCTGTGGTTTACACTTTCTACTCATAGTAGTCCCAAAAACAAAATAAGTACGCAAAAGGCCCCTGTGGTACGCATTTTCGCACCCTTTGGGTCCCTCCCTCTAACAAACTCAGTTAACTCAAAAGGGTATTTTGGTCATTTCCCAGTATTTTGTCTTTTTTTATAATAAAAATAAGAAAATCATATTCTATTTTTTTTTTAACATTCATCTCCTTCAAGAACACCATCTCATTCAAGAACACCATGATCAAGAACACAAGAACACATAGCACCAATAACAATTCAGATTTAAATACCCAAATCAAACCCATATATAATAACCTAAATAAAAATCAAGAACAAACATTTATAATAAAAAATGAAAATCTATCAAAGAACAATCCATTAATTCAAAATCCTAAACAAGAACAATCAAAACTAAAACTCAAAATGGTAAGGATTTTCCAAATCTAAGAAAAAATGAAAATCAATCAAAGAACAATCCATTAATTCAAAATCCTAAACAAGAACAATCAAAACTAAAACTCAAAATGGTAGAGAAAGGTGAATGGAGATAGAACAGGTAGAGAGAGAGAGAGAAAAGGAGACGACGCCGGAAAATTGAAGTTCGCCGGAGATTACGCCAGAAAAACGACTGCATCTCTCTCTCTCTCAGATCTCTTCTCTCGATCTCTCATATTTCTTCTGTCGATCTCTCAGATCTCTCGAGCTCCATCTCCTCTCAGAACTCCGGCGAAGCATATGGACGATCCCTATCTCGTCTGGTCTCGGTTTCTCGATCTCCTCTCTGTCTCGTCTGCATCTGCAACCTGTGTATGTGTTTTGTATATGTATGTATGTGTGTATATATACATATATAAATTTTTTGCAGATGTGGGTTAATAAGAGAGAGAGAGAGAGAAAATAGTTTAGGAAGAGAGAGAGAGAGAGAGAGAAAATATATACATCTACAGGGAATTCTTTTTCATATTCTGATGAGTTAACTGAGTTTGTTAGAGGGAGGGACCCAAAGGGTGCGAAAATGCGTACCACAGGGGCCTTTTGCGTACTTATTTTGTTTTTGGGACCACTATGGGTAGAAAGTGTAAACCACAGGGACCAATCGTGTAATTTACTCTATTAATTTATAGAGTAAACTACACTTTTGGTCCCTGTGGTTTAGTGATTATAACACATTTGGTCCCTACAGTTTAAAAATTACACTTTAGCCACTACAGTTTACATTTCGGTCCGGATTTGGTCCCTCGTCGTTAAGTCCGTTAAAAAATCTCGTTAGATGAGGGGTATTTTCGTCTTTTTCACTTTTACTTTATTTTTCTTTAATAAATAAACTTTAGGGACTAAATGTGTTATACCATAATTATATGTTTTTCTTGAATATTCATCTTCCCCAAATAAATCTCAAGAACACCATGAAGAACATCTTGATGAACACCAAAAACCAACATAAATCAAACCCCAATTTCAATTCCAATTCCAATTCCAAGAACACCAATTCCAATAATCCAATTTCAGTCCCTTGAATCTAGCAGAAGGAACTCGGGAAATTGGCAGTTCACCTAATTTTGAAATCGATCAGGCTTTGCAAAGGATTCGGGAGCAGCTGAGGACAACTTGAAAGATATTGGTGCATTCTATAGTGAGAATGAGATTTCAAACGAATCAGGGCTTACAGTTAACGGACAAGATTATGGTGGATCTGGAAGGATGCAAGATTGTGAGTATGGGACACCAAATCAGTACCTGCAACACTCGGAGGGTGAAATTTCTATTACAAGTCAACAAACTTCAATTTGGGATGATGATTCAATCCCATATCCAACATCCATGTTGCTGCCTCATGAACTTGAAGATTTCAAACTTCCCGCATATACCCCTACAAGAAATTTGTCCGATAATTATCCAGACTTTTACTCCACAATGTTTGGGCAAGGACAGAGTGGAATGCCTCTTGAATTAGATTCAAGTCTAAAAAAGATGAACACTTTTTGGCTAAAGGGTACCTATAAACCTAAGGGTACCAGTAGTCTCATTTCACCATCTTCATGGTCGTCAACCAGGTCCCTCTCTCTTTTGTTCCTTTTATCATATCTATGCTCATTGATATTTTTAGGGTTTTCATTTAGATTTTGGGATCTGGGATTTGAAACAAAGTTGGATTTAGGATTTGTTAGTGTTCTTGGAATTAAAATTGAAATTGGGATTGGATTTGGAATTAAAATTAGAATTAAAATTGGATTTAAACCCAACAAGAACACTAATTTGTTTGATTTGGATTTAGGGTTTGATTTAGGATTTGCTAAATGTTTTTGAGATTGGATTTGGTGTTCATCAATCATCATGGTGTTCTTGATGATTTATTTGGGGAAGATGAATATTCAAGAAAAACACAGGGACCAAAAGTGTAGTTTACTCTAATTTATATGTATAAATTACAAATATTTTTGTTTAGACGAGTTTTTTCATAGATAGAAAAAACATGTTTCTTAATTAGATGGGACAGGTTTGGAAAAAACTTAGGCTTTTGGTATGATGTACCCCTAGAAGCTTACTGAATAAGTCACTTAGAGCATCTCCAATGCAAAGTTCTTACAAGCAAAACGTGTAGTGACTTGTAAGAACTACCATTGTGGAGAGTTCTTATAAGAACCCAAATTCCTTTAGATTCTTAAATAAGAACCTTGGTTCTTACCTTGATGTTTGGTGCGAAGTGACATATTACTAGTTTTTCTTTGTATTTTATTGACTTTATAATCATTAATATTATAAAAAATATATGGGACCCACAAAAAAGAGGTTCTTATAAGTTATAAGAACTACTATTGTAACATATTGTAACATTTTATGTGAGTTCTTGTTTTGATGATGTGGAAATGAAGTCTCAACAAAAAGTGCAAAAAGAAAGTTCTTATAAGAACCTCCATTGGAGATGCTCTTATAGATTATTAAGCCACTACCAAAAACTCATATATAACTAAGGGGTTGTTTGGTTGGTTTTTCATTAAGTGTTGTATGAATAAAGTTGTCTGTGTGGATTAACATATCTGTGTAGATTGGAAAGGTTTTTGTTTGGGAGTGTTTTCATAGATGGAAGGACCATGTTTTTTAATTGGAAGAGACTGGTTTGGACAAAACTTGGCTTTCTGCATAAAGCTCTCTCCTAAAAGCTTAATAAATAAGTCACTTTCTATATCATTAAGCCACTACCAAACAATCATGTATAGCTGACTGAATAAGTTGTGTCCCATTAAGCTTATTAAGCTGCTAACAAACAGGCCCTAACTGAATAAGACTAACTGAATAATAGAGGTCGTTTACCAAACGATTACTTGGGTAAGTGCCTACAAACACATTACCTTACCAAATGAATATGAAGACCAAAAATCTTACCTGACAAAAAGCCAAGGCAAGGACTAAGAGTTTTACCCGATAGCAAAGACTATTACCACAGTTACTGTTTACCGGAAAAAATTATTGTAAACAATACCTCTTACTTGCTAGATAAGTGATTGTGTTGAATTTTACCAGTAAGCACTTATCAGAGTAAATGCTTGGTAAACAGCCATACTCTCTTGTTAGATTTGTTATCGATATTGACATGGTTGCAACTTTGAAGCAAAAGGAGAGTAGAATTTAGTTCATTCCTCTTACCTTTTTCCTAAGTATTCTGTTTTCATATATCCTTGATCTTTCCAAAAAAAAATTGTAATTTTTCATTTCGAATCGTCCTAAAGAATTCTACTAAACATCCCACTATTCTGCGATCTTGATCCCAAGGGAAGAGTAACTATCATTTGAAAGAAAGGTTCAAGAGAAAATTCACAGAACGATAAGCAAGCATAAAATACGCAGATTTGTTGAAACAAAAACCACTTGGTTAATAGTTTCATCATATCTTTAACTAAGCGTTAAAACTCCGAAAATTTTGCTTGCTCTGAATAAATACCAAAAGTTTATGACAAAAACTAAGAGATCGCTAGGAAAAATAAATGAACAACGATAACAAATTGAAAGTATGCTTCTCACTTGGTGATGAAAACCATAGCCCCTTAGTCGAATAGACTGAATCCCATATCCTGAAAAAATATGAGAAAAAACGCAAGTAAGCAGATGAATCAAGAAAACAACTCGAAAGTTTTGAGTTCAAAGAAGAGACTGTAAGGGGCTTACATCATCAGATTCCTCTTTCTCTTCAACTTTTTCCTCTTTCTTTGGCTCAGCTGCGGCGGCAGCAGCAGGTGCAGCACCACCACCAGTGGCGGCGGCAACAGCAACACCACCACCACCACCTGAAGGAACTGAAGCAAGCTTCTCCCTTCCGGCAGCAATCAGTTCTGTGATGTCTTTACCCTTGACTTCAGACAAGAGCAATTCAATTCTACCTTCGTCAGCATCAGCTCCAACTGCAAATCAAAGTTTACAATTCATGGGTGCTACACATTTTGCATAAATGAAGAATAAATATATTTAATTGGATAAAAGATTTGTCACATATAGTACTCTAAATGAACAAATTGTGGGACAATAATTTAGCCATAGCTTTGACCAAAGACAACAATGTATAGCAAAAAGTATATATAACGGTTTCCCCAACTCCAGCAGAAGTATAACTTCATACTCAGTACCACCAATAAGAAGTCAACCCAATTGAACCAGTAACAAAAGTTATGAATAAACTTGAAGAGTCAACTACATGGAAGACACCACTTGTGTGAGAATAACATATTCATTTGCCACTCCCATATTCGTGTCTTCTCACATGAATTAAGATAACCCACCCACATCTTGTCATTATTTATGTTCATAGCTGTATGGATCATAAAAGGGAAATAGAGGCGAACTGCTAATTCTTCATCGACAAAAATTCATGGTAACTCAAAATGTGTAATAAGTAAATTAATAGGTACTATGCAACCAACCATAAATCATAACAAACAGATGTCATGCCATGCCATAAACATACAACAAATCAACACCATATGTCTCAGTTACTCCCCGGTTGAACAAAGACATAACACCAATTTATTTATTGAATTTACCAATCCTCTGATCACTACAAATATGAGACATCACTATTGCAATAAGATGAAACAAACTCGATCCTTAGACCATCTCCAATGAACCCTCTATTTTACTCTCTATAATAGAGAAATGAATAGAAACTCTCTAAATATAAAGAAACACTATTCATACTCTCTATTTTTTCTTTGGAATATTCTCTTTTAGAGTAGAAAATAGAGTAATACATTGGAGAAGGCGGACCGGCCGACCCAACCCAAAGTCCAACTACGAGCTTTTTAAGTGCAACTTCTTAAATATTAGCTATTGGAGCTGGAATTACCGTGCTGCTGGCACCAGACTTACCATCCAATGGATCCTCGTTAAGGGATTTAGATTGTAAAAATTCCAATTACGAGACTCGTTTGAGCCCGGTATTGTTATTTATTGTCACTACCTCCCAGTACATTGGAGAAGATATAACATATCCTCAATATTTTACTCTATAAATTCTATAATTAGCACACACATAAACCATGCAACTATGCTTATCAATAAATACCCAAATTCTACATCTTTTATTCCCTCAGTTTCAAAATGTTCTATAAATATAATAATGTGTCATAGTTTAATCAAAAATATCATTTACAACAACCAACCAAATACAAATTAACACGACTAGGGCTTCATATTATAACATTTTTAACCAGACAAATCAATAGGTTCCAAGTAGCGTACTTAATCAAACTCAAAGTATTTTCAAACATTGCATATGACTCATACCTGAACCAAGGATTTTCTTCAAATCCTCAGCAGACGGACTGGTGTTACCACCCAATAGAGCCAACAAATACGCAGCGACAACCTTCATTCTGCTGCATCAAACAATAAATTCTCAATAAACAAATCGGATATCGTACCTAAAGTTCTCACAATCACATATTTTCAACATAACGGAACTAGATCTACTTCCAGAAGAGATCAACACAATAAACAGGTTTTCGGATAGTGAACGGAACAGATCGAGGAAGACAATACCTGAAATTTGTTGAAGCCGGTCTGTACCTCTTGCCTCCTTGGAATTTTAGGGTTCAAAGCTTGAAACCCTAACTCCATTTATAACTACTAGTAATAGCTTCGTGGGATTCTTTAGTGGGCTACGATTTATTTATTACGGGCCGGTCCGGCCCAGTTTTTTATTGGGCTAATATAAAGCCATGGGCAAGCTATACATTTTAAAATGGCTTGTTGCTTATAACAATTTCATCTTTGTCTTTCAAAATTGTTTTTGCAGTCGCTAAGAGTGCGTTTGGTATACTGAACATGACAGGACATGATAGAACAGAACAGAACAGAATAGGGATCACTGTCCCACGTTTGACATGACTTTTATGTGGAACATACAGGAACAGAGTGGATCAGGTCTGTTCCACCCCCACCCATGGAACAAGGTGGAACAGACTTATGTTTACCAATATAACCTCAAAATAAAATATAGTTATCTTCTAAAACATCAAATACACGTTCTATTTTATATTTTTTTCATTCTTTAAATTTTATTTATTGTATTTTATTTAATGTTATCTGTTTTATTATGTCCAGTTCTGTCTACTAAACGCTGAACAGTTGTTATGTCATGTCTTGTTCTGTCCTGTTATATCTTGTCCGCGTACCAAACGCACCCTAAGGTTTTCATTTCATATCGCTTTTCGTCCTTAAAGTTAACAAAGTTAGAATAATCCGTCAAGTTAAAAGATTGATCCTTTCAGATTTTCTTTTTTTATTAAATATTTATATCATCGTTCAAGCTAGTAAATAATAAATACTTATAATCAATTCCTTTAAAAAAATACTTACAATCAATTCCTTTCAAAAAAAATACTTATAATCAAATTATGTATATTGATATAGACCAAATTACTTGACTGTGTTTGGTACGTAGATTTGGATAGAACAAAAACTTCTTGTTACAAATTTAATGGGATATAGACAAGGACATGAGAGAACCGACTGTGACAAATATCCATTTTTTGTTCCATCAAAATGATTGGAACAAAATTAGAACCCTAAAACCTTTTACAGTTCTTTCACCTGCTTACCTCATTTTTGTTCGTCCAATATTATCATTTGCTAACCAAACGCGTCATTGTTAAACCACTTGTGAATATAGCATCCAAATGCCAGTGAAATAACATTTCCCATAGACATCACCACAACTTTAACCGGTCCCTAACCAGTCTTCGGAGTTGCAAAGAGGAAACGTTTAACCGGTCCTTGACCGGGTAAGAGGACTGGCCAGGGACCGGGTTTAGAATTTTCTGAACATTTGAACACCTCTGTGAAGATGTTACTTTCAACCCATGTAAAAGAAAAAGAATACATTATGCAATTCCTACAATAACCAGGTGATGGAAAAATAATGGTGAAATCAACACTACCCAATAAAAAGGGTAAAAAAAAAACTTGGCCAATCTCAATAATTTTACAAACCAACATGCTTTTAAAATATGCCCAAAATCTAGTTCTCATTCTTCAGTTTTCTTCTTCTTTTTCTTCTCTTTTTTCTTACTTGGTGTTTCTACTTCAGTTTCGACAACTTCAGCGTGCTTTCTCTTCTTCTTCTTCTTTTTGTCGCCATCTTCAACAATCTCTTCGTTCTGCACTTCACCAGCATCACTCGCTACGTGTTTTTTCTTTTTCTTTTTCTCTTTTTTACCAACATCTTCATCTGCTGCTACATCATCCATCACAACCACTTCTTCCTTCTTTTTCTTTTTCTTTCCCTCGGAAGGTTCTTCTACCTTTGGCGCCATCTTTTCGTCTTCTTCAGCCTCTGCTTCTATCCGTCCAAGAACCGAGTCTGCTGCTGCATTGTAACTCTGCCCAACAAACCATTTTCAATTTAACAAATGATACTTTCAGCATCTGCTATTTCATCGCCATAACCACTGAATTGGAATCTATTTGTTTGGTTCATAGAATGAAGCTTTGGAATTGGAATGAAATGTTGGTAAGTGACCAACATACCCTTTTTCGAAAATTTCAAATTTTTTTCTTAAACTAAAAATACTTTATCAAAATAATGTGTATGATTCAAATAGTGTGAAACTGTAACAATGTTGAAGTTCATAAGCGAATTCAAAAAAAATGCAAGTAAAATGCGCACCTTTGCAGGAGTAATCATTGCCCCAGCTCCTGTCTTCTGATCCTTGTTGTAGAATTCGATTTTAGGTTTGCCTTTAGTTGCTCCGGCAGATCTGTTAAGTTCTCGTCCTTCGAGATTTCTTAGTCTTGCTTCAAGCTAAAGTTAGCAAAAAAAAACAATAAGTAATGCTTAAAGCAATCAGCATATCCCTTACCCTGATAATCTATTGAGCAATTTACATCTTTAGTCCTTGTGGTTTGTTGAAAATTTCAACTTTCGTCCTTATGGTTTGGAAATTATAATGTTCGTCGTTATGGTTTATAATGCATTACCTTTTTAGTCCTTATGATTTAATTTTTATTGCTTTTTTAATCCATATGGTTTACAATTCGTTTCTATTTTAGTCCTTCATACTTAAAAGTAGTGTTTTAGTCTCAGGGACGAAAATAGAAATGAATTGCAAACCATAGAGACGAAAACCGAAATTTTGAAACCACAGGGACGAAATCCGCAAATTTTAACAAACCAAAGGGACTAAAATCGTAATTTACTCTAATCTATTTGTCATCGTTACCTTGAGACGGTTCTCCACACCCATAGAATTATCTTGGCCTTCTCCAAGGGCGTCATATCGAATTGCAAGGGCAGTTTTGGAAGCAAGAGAACGCGAGATTTTCCCCTTATGTTTTGGTGCGGCTTGACCAATCAAACTTGCATGGTAAATAAGACCGTATTTAGGAGTTGCGTGTTTCGTCTTCAAAGCCCTAAAAAGAGCCTTTTCTGCACCAAGGATCTGAATGGTACTCCCGGGTTGTTTTGCAAGATTCAACAAGCTGCCCCCATGAGCAATGAGGCGGGCTCCCACAAGTTCTCCAACAAGAGCAGTAAGGTTTGGCGCAATCGTATTCATCCTACTTTTCAAATAATCATACAGCTGAGCTCTGTATTCCGAAAGAGAAAGAACTTGATCACATAAATCTTTGATGTTTGTTAAATCGAGGTCGCTGACTTCTGTTCCCATTGAAACAACGGCTGACTCTTTCAGTTCTGCCTCAACCTCTTCTGCGAGTATCTGTGGGGTGATCGAAGCATGAAATTAGAATCTAGAGAACTACTCCCTCAATAAGGTGGCATTTGTTTTCTAAGAGGTGCTGAAGTTTGAAGTCTGATTTCACTTCTGATTTTTAAGAGATGGTGCTGAAGTCTGAAATCTGAATCAACAAGACAGCTTGTTTTTGTATATTGACAAACGTCTGAATATGTATAAATGTCTATTTTATCCCTCAAAAAATTGACTTCAATACGTCAGTTGAAGTGAGCATCGACGATCAAATGACAGAACGAAAAAAAGAAACAAAAAGAGGATACAGTCAGATTTGCAAGGCTATGGAGCTTTAATCATATCTCACACACCGAAGCCCCAATTTAAGTGATTCAAGATATTCTATAAAGCCAACACACAGATTTACAATCTTCGTGTTTTATGTTTTTGCAAATTTGTGGTGCATCTGGGCTAAAACCGACTTTGAAATAGAAAGAATGGTGCTGGACGAAAATAAGAGGTAATTAAGTGGCTAGGTTATCACTTAATTTATAAAGGACATTAAGGGTTAAGAGGCTCTGAAAAAGGAAAAAACGATCTGAATTGTCTTATGTCTGACCGAATCAGACATAAGTGGCAAATAAGAGCTTTCTTGAAAAAAACATACACCACCCAAGTGTCACACATTCAAAAGTAAGTGTCTACTTTCCAATTCTACCCTTAATTCTGAGACGGAGAAATTCATTACTCTTTCTGTTATTAAAAATAAAATTGTCATTTAGTTAATTAGATGGTGTAATAATTACACGTTTCTAAAACTATGTGCCTTTTTCATTGTGTACATTTATTGGGACGAAGGGTGTATCTTAGTAACATGGAAAAGAATACTGGAAAGAATGTATCTCAATACCTCAGAGAAATCAAGTTTTGCAGCATTTGTGCGGTAACCCATGAGCTTGACGGCCTTGGCATATAGAATGTTGCCTTGAACGATCTTTGCAAGCTCTGGAAAATGCCAACCATACCATTCTCGAACCCTCATTGCATAAGTATTAAGCTCTTTATCAAGATCATCAAGAAGCCCAATAGCCTGAATGATCATCGTATCCACCTGGTACAACCATATTAATCAGTAAGTAGCTCAGAATTGTGTTCCTACCAACAGCATGAAAGTCAATCAAAGATCTGCACAGTTGACTGAATTTCATACAACATACTGACATATCAAGTCACTACGATCCAATTAAAACATTAAGCTAATAATGTATGAGAAGAAGCTGACCTTATCGGGACTGAACTTAAGCTTGTATCTGGACAAGCTGTGAGATAACCCCAAGCTCATTGGAGCTAAATCTTGTGAGCCTAAACCCGTTATGAGTTCAGTCAATTGACTTCTCACTCCTCTCATTAGCTCCATAACAGCATGGTTGTGAACACAATCAATTTGCTGCACCAATGATTAATTTGAATTTTATTTTAGCATATAGCGAGTGAATTACAGTAAGAAACAATCATAGTTCAAGTCAGAGATACAACTTACGAGCTTCTCCTTGATCACATTTCCGAGTTTGGAGTCAGCAACAGCTAATGTTTCACCGTCACAATGAGCACGCAAAAATTTGCGCAAACCTTTGCTGGGCTTGCTGTCTATTAACAAAGTCGCTGCTGACAGTGCCTCTGCTGTGTTCTCAAACTTGGAGAAAGCTTTTAGCTTTACCACCTATTGTAAAATGGGTTCATGAGGGCAAATTGTAAGATTCATAATAAAGAAACTCCATGCAAAATCCAAGAAATAGGTTCAAAGGTATTAACAAATAACTAAAAATACAGAAAAATGAAATAAGATGAAAAAATATATTATTGCATGCCTAATTAATGGGCTAATGGCCATAGATGACTTTTTAACATATGCATATGCTAATAAACCTGAACTTGATATGTAAAATCACAATCCATCAATTCACATCCTCTACTTTGAGCAGGTTTCAAATTTTAAATGAAATCCTCGAGTGATTATCATTTCAAACTATTATATTTGGCATTTTTTCAACGTACATTCTACTTGTGGGAATGCAATACAAGTTTACAACAGCTCTTCAATTGGTGGAAATTGGAGAATAGCGATAAATCACTCAAGTTAGTGAAAAATATCAACACGAGATTCTAATTTTACTCTAAAGCATCAAAGTGCAATGGTCCAAACTCCTGATAACTACCGAACACAGTAACAATACAGAAACAAAAGTTGCTTCCATTTCAATCAAAAACATCACCACCATGGAATACATAAACACAACACTGCATCTCAACACTTGATATAAAGAAAGAAAGCTATTCATAGCACCCTCCATCTCAAACCCTTTCATAAATCACTTAAATCCACTTTTTATTCACAGTTAGAAAAACAAATGAACGTTTGTAATTTCTGTAAAGATTTTGTCCTCTGTCGCTCTGTTTACATTTCTATGAGATCAACACAGTTTGTATCACGCTCAACTACAACAACGAATTAAGAAAAATCAAAACCGAAGATCAATTTGTTTTTTTGATTGTCAACAAACTAGAAAGCAAATGAAATTACTAATGCATCAGAAATTTACCTGTCTGGATGTTTCGGCGGATGAGAAGTCCTTCCACAAATCCTATGAACACAAATCAACAATTACAAATCAATTGCACATACACACACTCACAGTAATTGCAGGCGTGTATGTAATATATACTCACATCAACTTTAGAGAGCTTTCCTTCATCCAATACTTTGAAGAGGGCGAATCCCGCAGGGGTTTCGAACAGAACCAACATTCTATTGATCCCTTGGCACAATTACACCTATAAAAACAAACAAACGCAGGTTCAGCCTTTTAGCTATGGAATCCGTAGAAGGGAGGAACGAAACGTGAAAATGGCGTTACCTTGGAAGCAGCAGAAGTGTTGGTGGTTAAGAAGGTGGAAGAGGGTCTAGGGTTTAAGAAAGGCGGAAGAAAGTGAGTGTTTGTGTTTAAATAGTGGAAAATGCTTTGAAACCTAAATGTATTTAATAAAAATCATATGTTCCTTAACAAAATTAAAAAAAAAAACTAGTTATAAAAAAAATCATTATAAGTAATTAAATTCTTAAATTATTTTCTTAAAATCAACAAATTATTCAATTCTCCATCTTTTACTATAATTTCATGGAACACGCGTAGACATTAAAAAAGATGAATAACCAAAAAGAAAAGAAAAACGATCAAAAAAATCAGAGATTGGTAGCAGAAACCAACGAGGTTACAAAGAGAGGACGGCAATGAGGCGACGAAAGGTTGCTAGGGGTTTGAATGACGTAGGGTTTAGAAACGATAAAATTTATTTAACTTTTTTCTTACTTTTAAACGCTAAAACTGGTAGGTTTTTTTATTCAACAGATTCTCTATTTTAGAAATTACATTATTAATTAAATTATTAAAATCATATATGTAACACCTGTAGTTTTCTTAACATTTCATTTCAAATTATATATTTGTGTTTGAGATCTTAGCATGCTCCTACATCAAGCTTATTTAGGGTGCGTTTGATACGCATACAGGATAGAACATAACAGGACTGCGCAGTTGTTCAACGTTTGGTAAACAAAACTGGACAGAACATAACAAACAACATTAGATAAAATACAATAAATAAAATTTAAATAATGAATAAAATATAAAATAGAACATGTATTTGATGTTTTAGAAGATAATTATATTTTATTTTGAGTTTATATTGGTAAAACATAAGTCTGTTCCACCTTGTTCCATAGGGTGGGGGTGGAACAGGTCTGTTCCACTTTATTCCTGTTTGTTTCACATAAAAGTCTTGTCAAACGTGGGATAGTGATCCTTGTTCTGTTTTGTCATGTCTTATCCAGTGTACCTAGGGGGTGTTTGGATGTGCGTTATAAAACTGATTATTGACTTATTGGCTTTTCAAGAAGCCATTAAGTTAAAATTAATGTTTGGCAAACTAAAAAGCACTTTTAAAACTTCTTTTTGATTAACTTGAAAACGCCATTTTGAAGAAGTCACAAATTCCTGACTTTTTTATCCCAAAAGTGCTTTTTGATTCAAAAAGCCATTTTTGTTAACTAAAAAAAGCCACACTTTTTAAAAAAATAACTTATTGACTTATTGGCTTTTCCTACCACAAAAGCTAATCCAAACACTTTTTTAAAAACTCCTTTTCCCACCACCATAAGTCAATAAGCACTTTTGGCCAAAAGCACTTTTGGGACTAAAAAGCACTCCCAAACACCCCCCTAACACACCCTTATGGACTAAAGGGGTTGGAATGAGAAATCCCAAAGAAACCCGAGAAAAAAGGAATATTTCAAGTGAGCTACGAGAGTATCCATGCGGCTTAAGTCGTTCAAAAAGTCGCGTAACACCGTTGGATTTCAGCCTTTGGAGCGTGGGCGACTTTTGGCATGACTAAAGTCACGGCCAAAGTCACAGGAATGTTTGCGGTTCATTGTGACGGTACTATGATGAGTTGTTTATACCTACTCTATATTTTGATAAAATTAATGTAATTTATTAAATATTATAATAAAATAAATATTTTTTAACAAAATATATCATTAGAAAGTTTTTGTCAAGATGATTAAAATAACATCAAAATGTAAGGTTCATGTGATTTCCAGTTTTTATTATATACATCTTCTATATCATGTTTTTATAGAAAATGTATAAAAGTACCATTTTAAAGACACTAAAAGTGAGAGTTAAAAGTAAATAAAAAATACAATAAATAAAATTTATAAGTACCGATGTAAAGAGGAATATATATTTTGAAGGTATATTAGTAAATATAAGCTTATTCCACCTTATTATATAGGGTAGGGGCAGAACACGCCTATACCACATAAAAGTCATGTTTTCTACAGGACAAAATGCACCCTAAGGCAATTCAGCATGATCATATGGTGTTATTTATCCTTGTGAAAGAAATAATGGACAAACACTTTCACATATCCTGCATCAAACAAACCATCACCATATATACTAAACCAAACCAAAGTTAAGCATATCAATTACAAGACTTCATAACCACAAGGGTTGTGGCGTACTGGTTAAGACCCTGGGGATGTGGTGGAATATCCCATCTGCCCAGGATTCGAATCCAGGCGTACACAACTTGTGGCCACTGAGGTTTAATCAGTGCTGATGTCTTACGGTCATAATTTGTCAAGGGATTAGTCTAGGCATAGCCTAGTACACCCTTCCCCAAAAATTACAAGACTTCATCCACAATTCTTCGCAAAACCAAACCAAAGCCCAGCGGCAAACCGGTTTATTTCAAGTTTTAACATCCACGAAAGAAAGGTTGAGTCGATGCCAAACATAGGCGACCATAGACATGAAAACTGAAAGGTAACAAACATACGAAGGATGGAGCTTCGTTAGAACACTCGGCCAAGCTTCTGCATTTCTCACTGTTTTCGTTCTTTCTGCTGATTCTCTTTCTCGATCACTTCAAGCAACATCTGCGTGTGCATCGAGTTAACATTAAAGTTAGAAAGGAAGGACTAATACGGATATGGGGTTAAGGAAAGAAACAACATAAATGGTAAATATTATACCATTCCAGAAGTCGTCTTATACATAAATTGCAACATTTGACTTCAAAAATTTAGGTAAAATGTTCACTTATCAACAAGGCCGTTCGTGACATATTGTAGGCCCTGGGCGAGATGTAAAAATGGGCCCTCGATTAGTACGATCTTTTTTAATATGTTGTCTTTTATCATCAGAAATAACATTGAGTTCAAGAAATATTAATAATTCATATAAAATTGTTTTTCCGAGAATTCATAGACGCAAAATCAATCAATAATTATTTCTAAATTTGGTCAAAAAAATAATTATTTCTAAATTAATATTATCTATCATATCATTTTTACCTAGCATCGTAAATTCGTTGCACCGTCAAACACATCATTTGATATACCTTTAATATATAGACCGGCATCATTTTATATCACAACATTGACTATTCAGAGTAACACTATATGCAAATTAATATAAATCGGTTGGGTTTCCATATCACCTCATACTAATGTTTTCACCATTTTAAACTTTTAGGGTTAATACATACTTTTACGAACCATCAATCTTAGAATCAAAAGTCCATGTTGGTTATAACTTGAGATCTAATTCTTGTTGTAGATATAAGAGAATACTTAAATTATGCATTCAATATTAGGTAATCAGGAAGTCCATAATGTATGGAAAAACAAGGTTAGTTTTGAATTTCTAAATATAGATATATGGTGGATAGCCCCATATGGTTGGTAATTTTTTCAAAAGGAATGGACTTTCTTAGTAAATAACAAGAAATCTACTATACTCTAATATAAATGTTTGAGCCCTTAATATAATGTTAAATTCTTTTTGGATCCTATTAGATACTAAAAAAATTTGTGTCTTCTTTATTGACTAATTTTTTTAAACTAATACTACATACTAAAAACATTTGGGCCCCTACTTTTTGTGGGTCCTCAATATAATGTTAATTTTTTTGTCCTATTAGATACTAAAAAAATTGTCTCTTTTATTGACTATTTTTTAACTAGTACTATATACTATATAGTATATACTAAAAAAAATGGGCCCTTACTTTTTGTGGGTCGTTAATATAATGTTAAATTATTTTTTGGTGCTATTAGATACTAAAAAAATTTGTGCTCTTTTATTGACTATTTTCTTTAAACTATTACTATATAATATACTAAAAAAATTTGGGCCCCTACTTTTTGTGGGCCCTGGGCGTGCACCCGGCCCGCCCTCCCCCTGGCACGGCCCTGCTTATCAATAATAAATTGATAAACAAAACAGAGTCAATATTAGCGGTCCATTTGCAATGATGGTAATGCATAAATATACAACTTTAACACAAGTCTCTCATAATTTAGCATATCTGTCTCTCTCTTTCTATTTCTATTGTTATTGTTTACTCATATATAGCTTTTCAAATTTTAGCATATTCGTATTTCTCCCTTTCACACTTTTCACTAGCTGGGATCTTCAAAGAAACAACCACTATACCCTCTAGGGTACGTCCCCCATCCCTACCTCCAGGTGGGATATATTGGGCTCGTTTGGTTTAGTTTATATAACTTAAAAAAAAGTCTTCCCAAAAAAGACGCAAATTTTATGGGAGGTCCTAAAAAAGGAAGTACTATATCCATCCTTCATATGGTAAAAACAAAACATTTTAAGGGCAAGCATTGGAGCATTCGGAAAGGTTACTCTGTGACATGAACGTCGCCTTCGAGTCACTAGAACAATCTTGATGCAAAATGTAGCCCTTTTATGATAAAAGTAAAAGATTAGCGAGGATGAGAAGAGAAGGAAATTTGATTTATATGGAAGTAGGCATGTCCATTGGGATTGACTTTGATAGTTTCACTTGATAACTTGAAAATATCTAAAGAATATTTCTATAATTAAACCTAAAAGTAAAACCAAACCATGTCAAATGAGCCCAATATATTCCACCCGGAGGTTGGGGTCTGGGGAGGGTAATTAAGATATAAAGAAGACTCGACCTCTACCTCAAACTGTAGAGCAGTTGTTTCCGTGAAGACCCCCAGACATGTGAAGAGTGTGTGAAAGAGATAAAAGTCGGTAAGCTTAAAATTTGAAAAGTTGGATATAAGTTTAACACCCAAAAGTATTTTGAAGAAAGCTTAGATTCAAATTATACAATGTCTATAGATATTGTCCTAGAAAAGGAGTAAACCATGCATTGCTACTCAATAATTAATGCCTCAAGATTAGTAGAAAGTCCCAGAAGAAACTCAAATTGAATAGGTAGGGTCTAGATATTAACATATACATATATATATATGTGTATGTGTGTGTGTGTGTGTATAGAAGAAATGATTAATCTCTAAAAACTTAGGCGCTGTTTAGTATAGTTTACCTCAATGATTGAATAGAAACATAGTTACCCTATGCATATCTATCTATCGGTCACAACGTTATTGGACATGGTTATAACGTACCATGTTTAACAAAAAATAAAGAAAGAAGACGGAGACGGAAATAATCTCTTAGGCACACAAACAATAAACCTAACAGAATGTTTTTTTTCTTTTTTAAAATGGTATTAATATACGGGAAATTATATTGTTATATAAAAATTTGAAGAAAAGATGTAATTTTAAGGCACTCGTATTGACTAACGAAAGGTGCGATGCATGTGAACTGTGAAATGAATATAACGAGAGGCTGTAGATCGTATCATTCTAAGTACCTCCAAGTAGGTTTCAAACTTCCTTTTCGTACCATTGAAATCATTCCTCAGACCATCTACCGCTGATGAGTAACTGCAAGATTTCCCACAAAAGAATAAATGCAGGATGAAATTTTGATAAAAACAAGTGCATACAAAGTTTGCTCATGAAACTAAAAAATGGGAATAATAAATTGTCATCCAAAGTCCAGAAAAAATATACACTTCTTTTTATCAAATTTTATGTATTTTTTCTGCATTTATAATACGTATATGAAGAAGAAACCTTTTAATTGCATAAAAGAGCTCCCTTACCTTTCCTCATGAAAACCCAGACAAGCATCAATGACAAAAATGGTGGCCTTCTTCACATTCTGAGCACCCATCCTGCAATATCCACAAGAATAAAAAACGTTGCAACAACTTGCAAGAAAATTGAACATCTTGCAATTTGAAATAATTTTATTATACACGCAATTTTGATGATTCGGTATTGATAATTAAGAGCAAGTTTTCAAAAATCGTCGGCTATTACCCGGCATAGATTTGGTATATAAGCGTTTCACTAGTGGTAACAGAAGAATTTTCTTTCATGGTACAACCTTTCCAAATGCTATATTTTTTTTTATCTTTAATGAAGTATTCATGCTTTCCATAAAGCATATTTTAATGACGAATAAACCATCCAAGGCAATTTGTAAAAGAAAAAATCATGGAATCTAAGACCCTTTGGTGTATATAAGAAGTTGATAGTTAATTACCAAATACTCCTTGCTTTGATGCTACGAGCTATCTTAGTCGCTTCTAGGAAATTGATCTTTGCAAGTTTGCTGCAAATGCAAAGACAGAAGTCAATACTGACAACGGCAAACAAAAAATAAGCAATCTGGTTATTAATTTACAAGGTAAGAAGCAACCTGAAAGACTCGAGTTCAGAGATCTCCCGATCCACTTCACGACAGTATAATTCAATTTGTTTAAGAAGTCCATCAGCTTGTTCTACACTTTGATAAACTCTAAATTTAATGAACTGGTGATCTAAATCACTCTGCAAATAAGATAAGACAAATCACGTTGGCCCACATGCAAAAACACTAACAATAGTATTTCAAATTTGAGATCAGAAAACATAGAAAAATGAACCCTCTTGCCACTAACATCATTCAAAGTTCTTATATGTAGGTGAAGTAACAATTTTTTACCTCATCATACATACGACTAATATGCCCTTGAAGCAGCCGTTTTTGAATTTCCAAAGACATGTTACCCCAAAATTCCCAAACTCTCTTAATTATCTAAAAGCTAGAGAAAATCTAAGTGAAATCCCACACCCAAATCTTGAAATTTTAAGAATCGGGAAATAGCTTTTATCCAGGAAATCCTCAAAAGATGCATAAAAATAGAACTTTACAGCCTAATTAAAGTTTAAAGAAATTAAGAAATGGACAAAACTGAGTTGGCATTTGGATGTCCTTTGAACCGCTCCTGGCGGTAATTACTAATTACCCAATACCAAAGAAGTGAACTCTATTAAGTTGACTACATAACCATGGACCATGGTTGTTTATTTGCTCTAAAATTCAATAAACTATCAACAAGAATAATTGATTAATTTGACCACAGAAGTAAAGGGAGGCTCCTCTTTTATCAAATAAGCAATTAATTCTTCAAGAGGTAAGCTCTTGCCACTATTGTCTGAATACAAAAGTTTAAGCTAACTGTTTAGTTAAGTGTTTAGATCCTTTATGAGGTACATAAGCAATGAGGAAGTGGTAACTAATAAGTAAGAGTATTATATATCAATTAACTAATTACGAAGGTACTCTAATAAAAAAGAAACAATAAGAGTCATAAGTCATTATGCATCCTTCCAAATTGAAACAACCTTTTTTGGAAGGTAAAATTTATAGGATTTTCTGACACTCAAGCAGGGCGTGCTTCTTGCATAATATATTAACAATTTACGGGGCTGCCAACAACATATGTAAAATGTGACACTTCAATTGATAACTGCGTACCCTGTGGTGAGCTTATATTTTAAGTGTTTTTCCTTTATAACTTTTTCCCTTATTAGAGTGATTTTCTTTATGCATTCTTCCATATTTAAAAAAAAAAAACTTTTTTGGAAGGTAACATATATGGAAATTTTTGACACTCAAGTGGGGCATGCTTCTTGCATAATATATTGATAAATTATGGAGGGTGCTGCCAACAACATATGTAAAATGTGATGCTTCAAACACAGAGAAGTAAAAATCAAATGTGGTCTGAGAACTGCATACCATGTGGTCATGTGGTAAGCTTCCTCCTTATTCATCCAAATCATCTCCTCCTTTCTTTCTCATTGGTCCTCACCGTTCTAACTTATATTTTAAGGGGTTTTCCTCTATAACTTTTTTCCTTTTTAAGTACTCGGCATCATCATCTTTTTCAGAATTAGAGTGATTGTCTTTATGCATCGTTAGATCTTCCAAATTAAAACACAGGCTATGTAAGACTAACAGGAGGCAGATTAATTCCCAAAAAAGAAAATTAGTTTATGCTTTAAAGCACACATAAACCTTGACTGAAAGACAGACAAATAGACAATGGCACAATGCCACAAGCTAACCCAAAATAGGCCAAATGAAATAAATGGAAGGATATAGACCCAAAAGACAAAATTAGAAGGTCTAAAGAGGATGGTTACAGGTGCATCGTTTTCATATTTCCTCACAAATATGGAAGCTTGAGGCTTTGGTCAATGGTCAACTTGGACTCATACCTTTTTAGAGGTTTTATGTTCTATAATTTCTGCAACCCTTCATGGTCAAATAACATAGATGAACACTAGAGTTCTAGTAACATGGCCCCAAAACAAGCTTTAATGAGAAAATTTAAGTGGGACTGTGGGAGACGTATCGGCTACATAAGTGACACTAGAATTCTAGTAAGATGGCAATTTGAATTGTGTTCCTGCTCTCTTCACTGCCTAGAAGCATCTCCTTGGTCAAAGTTATTTGGTACAGTACTTAAGGGTTCTTCTACTACTTCTAAGTTCTATCCAGGTCCTCCTCAGTGTGCAATGAAATGCCTGTCCTGGATGGCTGGATATATGAAACCACCTTAAAAAAATGTTCCTCAGCCCCAATCTAATTTTCACAATTTTTGTGTCATCAAATATCCTCAAAAGAACATCAACTCTTAACCTACAAATAATATTATGCCACTGCTACTTGGTGAAAGTGAAACAAGCGTCTAACTTACCATAAGGACAGAGGACCGGTCCGGAACCCATGCCAGTCATTCAGGTCCAGATCAGTCCTAGTTTTCAGACCAAGGGTTGGTTAACTACCAGTCCGGAGTCCGGATAAAGACCGGGTTGGTCAAATGCCAGTTTATGAAGTCCGGACATCCGGGCTTGCTTCCGTAGAAGCAACAGTGAAGTTTTTAATCAAGAAAACAAAATTGGGTCCAATCAGGTCCGGTTAGGAGCTTTAAGGCCCAAATCAGTCCTGGTCTTGAGACCAAGGACCGGATTTTTTTGGCTTAGAGGACCTATTCATAGTTTCATATCCCACTCAGCCTCAAAGGTATCGTGTGAACATACTCTTCAATTCTTTGTGATTAAGCGCTTATAGAACAAATATGACCAACACCTATATCAATTTTAACCGCCTTTGTAATCCTTTGCATTTACATAGCTCAAAGGACAAAATGAAAATCAAAACACTCTTTACTTTCATTCGAATAAGTTCCAAATTTGACTTAAATTCCATTTACATAGATGCAATAGTAACCCAATCTAAGGACAGATGATCACATATTGAAATAATGTAGAATAAACCAAACCAAATTCACAAAGTATATCCCACTCGGAAGTAGAGATTGAAGTAATGTAGAATCATACACCTACCTAACAAGAACACTATTATGACTTTTTTTTAACAGATCATCAATTATACTACATACTAGATTAATTTCCTTCAGATGAAGAAGGCAGGAAAACATATATGAATATATAATTGATATTTCACACTTACATAGTTAGATAGAAACCTAAAGGAACCTTTATAAGGTTTTTCGTTACCGGAATCTCTCCGGAGAATTTCCGGCCGTCGTTATCCGGCTAAATACATAATTATTTTCAGATTCTCCCGGTGCTTTACGGACGAGAGAAGGGCGAATTTTGTTAGGCGGTTAGATTGGAATCGACAGATTGCAGAAGGAAAATTGGGATTTTACATATTTTATATTTTAGTATTAGATTTTTTAAAAATGTCTTTGTAATGGAAAAGGTTTAAAATGGTGAAATTATTTGTTAAAAATAAAATAATGGATGAATGATAAATGATTTTTGTAGTCTTTGATTTTAAGGTGACGTTTGTCTTCTAAAAGGTGTTGAAGTCTGAAGTCTGATTTCATTTCTGATTTTTAAGATTTGGTGTTGAAGTCTGAATCTGAATCAATAAGACTGTTTGTTTTTGTAAACTGACAAACGTCTGAATATGTATAATTTTCTATTTTATTCTTCAAAATTCAACTTAAATACGTCAATTGAAGTGAGCATCGATGATTGAAGAACAAAATCAAAAGAAGACGAAGACGCTGACAGATTTGTGAGGTTGTGGAGTTTTAATCATATATCAAATACCAAATAACCAATTTAAGCGATTTAAGATGTTTTGGAAAGCTAACACACAAATCTACGATATTCGTGTTTTGTGTTTTCGCAAATTCGGGGAACATCTAGACAAACCGACGTTGAAATCGAAAGAATGATGCTGGATGAAAATAAGAGGTATTAAGTTATCCAGAGTACATTAAGAGCTAAAAGATTCTGAAAAGGAAGAAAAACAAACGGTCTGAATCATCTTACGTCTGACCAAATCAGACATAAGTGATAATTAAGAGCTTATTTTGATAAAACAAACACCACCTAAATGTTTATATAAAAATTAATATATTATTAAATTTTTTAAATCTTTTAATAAAATAATTAATGTTACAATTCTTATAATGAAAAAAATATTAAAGTTGAATGTAATTCTCTAGTTAGAGATGTGTTTAGCCGAAATAAACAATCTACATTGATCTTTTGTAAAGATTTATAACTTTATTTTCTAGATGCATTTAAGTTTAACAATGTAACTATCTTTATCTATACTACATTCCAACGCATATATATGTGATAAGTCATAGAGTATCTTCAATGGAGGTTCTTACAAAAACATCTTTTTTGTGTTTTTTTGTGTCATCTCATTTTCACCTCATTAATGTAAAATTTTACATAAAAGTTGTTAGGACCATAAATGTCATATTAATTAGAAAGTTATATAAAGTAATTATATAGTTTGATTTATTTATTTGTAAAAGCATTTAATTGTTTAATGGGTTTAGCTAGGGGTGTTAACGAGCCGAGTCGAGTCGAGTAGCAGGTTATTCGAGTCGAGCTCCAAAAAATATTACCAGGCTCGAGCTCGACTCGAGCTCGATTAAATTTTCAAAGTCGGGCTCGAGCTCGAGCTCGAATATTTTTTCAATGTTCGAGCTCGAGTTCGATGCTCGTTTATGAGCTCGAATTCGAGATCGATTAACTCGTTTATGTAGTCAAGATCGATAATTTTTTATGTTTTGATTATATAATTTGTAAACATACAAATATGTCAGGCTCGAAAAAGTGTATGCTCGAATGACTCGACTCGACTCGACTCGTAAAGCTTAATCGAGCTTTCGAACGAATCGAGTCGAACATTGGTGTTATAGAGCTCGGCTCGTTAACTTAAGCGAGATTTAATTTGTGTTCGAGATCGACTCGAGCTCGACAGCTATTAGGCTCGAGCTCGAGATAAACGAGCTCGAGCTCGAGTAGCTCGTTAAAAGCTCGACTCGTTAACACCCCTAGGTTTAGCTTAGCTTATGGGCCATGGGCTTTAAGGATTAAGCCCTTGATATAAATAGTTTCCTTGTGTTAGAAATTATGTTATAATTCTTAATCATAGTTTTATGCGCCTAATTGAGAGATAGAGAGAGTTTATCATTCCAATACTTGCAACCTCTCTATAATCATTCAATACAAAGAATTTGATTCAATACACTGTTACTTGTTAATTTGGGATCCACAAAAGTCCATAATGATAGTTCTTATAAGAACCTTATCTTTGTGGGTCCCATGTATTTGTCTACATCAATAATTATTATATATTTATAAATAAATGTCAAATATTAAATTTAAGTGTCAATAGGAATGATAAGATTGACATTTTACACAAACTTCATGGTAAGAATCAATGTTCTTAAATAAGAACTCAAATAAGAACTCTCCACAATGGTAGTTCCTACAAGCAACATCATTTTTGCTTATAAGAACCTTGCATTAAAGATGCTCTTAAAAACAATCTACAATGCATAAGGTACCTCTTTTTATCGCACAAAGTCTTAAAGTCTTAAAAGTCTTAAAACATTTTTTCAGCATAGAGTACAACCTTATAATGCCTGGAAATTTTAAAACCTCTCTTAAAACAACCGTACCACCACCTTTTTTTTTGAAATAAAGACTAAAATTCCATTAATGAGTAAGATTACAGGGAGGGTTTACGTAAGGACCCGGTTCCCAAACATACAACAAATAACATATTTTACATAACATTGTTTCATAACAAAAGATACATCATATAACATGTACGGTCCCTTAGTCTTTACAACCATAATAAGTATTTCATTACAAACTTTTTGCTAATTAATTTACATTATAACCAATAACGAAGTTATAAGTGCAAAACACGTCATGATCTTCAAAAACAAAAGTCTTCCAAAAGCCAGTCACAGATTACCCTTTTCACTTGCTCTTACTTGATCCACGACCTGGAATACATATTTTTAAAACAAAATGAGGGTTAGACCTAGTGGTCTAAGTGAGAAAATATATGTCAGTTTAAAATCATTTGCACAAACACCATATACATAACACAAATATGAATACCAATTATGACTCATGCATTGTGTACTTTCATGTCTCATTCCCATGGTCATATTAGTTGGTTACGAGCCAACTAATCATTTTACTCCGTTGCACTAATATACAGCCAACTCCGATGTCCCTCCGTACAGCCAAACTCCACCGGTCCTAAGCACGGCCAACGTGCACTAGTGTAGTGTGATGTTCATGTAAATATAATATACACCTCAATATATCATACTTCATATATATGCACATTTTTACACTACTTATCACAATCTCAATCCACATATATGTATTCCAGTTTGAAAACGTTTTAAAGTAAAACTCAGCTGTTTGCTTATCAAAACGCTTCCAAGCTTTTCTCAAACGATTCGATCTTTCACCCAGAATTCACAGAATCTGAAACAATTTAAATACAATTACCTCTTTACCAATCGAACACATATGACTTACTATTAGGCTAAGAACTCTAGATAACTCTATCTAACTCTTATCCTCAAATGTTTCCCCCAAACCCGAACTTAAGTCGAGTCCACAGTATTTCCAGTCCTCATTCATACACTATCCAAGAGTCGACAAAACACAAAGTTACCGGTTACTAACAAGTATTTGGAATCTCAAAAGTAACCGGACAACTCAAGTTTCCGGACACCATGAACTATCCGGACAACATGAACTATCCTGACAACATATACAATTCGGGCATTACAACTTTCCGGATAATACATAATAAAAACAAAACTTACCGGAAACCTCATACTTCCGGGAACCTTAGTTCCGGAAACTTCACGTCCGGAAACCTCCCTACGTCCGGAAACCTCTGAACTCAGTCGGTTCTAATTTTAACCCAGAATCGATTGAAACTATTACAAATCACAAAATTGACAAATCTAAACCGATAGGAATCTAGTATTATCGATTACAAACACAAAACATAAAAGAAACATACCTCAATTTCACTTCCAACGAATCCAATTTGAAGCTCTAACCTTGCTTCTTCTTCCTCTTATTTTCTTCCCAAAACACACACACACACACTTACTGATTTTTCTAACTTATGAAATATCAGGAAACAAAAAGGGATATATCAAACCCAATTTACATTTTTGGCTTAAACTATTCGAAAATGACCAAAACATCATTAACTTATAAACTAACTCAAACTTACCCTAAACATCCAATTTTAAAGTTAAATAAATTTAACGGAAGAAGATTTTAACTAACGAACTTACCCGGGTTGTTACATCATCTCCCTCTTAAAAGAATTCCGTCCCGGAATTCGGTTAGGTGAAAAGGTATGGGTATTTAGTTCTCATTTCTGATTCTGATTCCCAAGTAGCATCCTGACCCTTATGATGTCGCCACTGAACTTTTACTTGTTTGATCTCCTTACCATTCCGCAAAACTTTGACTTTACTGTCAACGATGGCTTCTGGTTCCTCCACGTAATTCAGCCTTTCATCAACCAGTATATCTGGTAGAGAAACTGCCTGATCTGGCGTAACCAAACACTTTCGAAAATTTGATACGTGAAAAGCGTTGTGGATACTGCTTAACTCTGGCGGAAGATCTAACCTGTAGGCTACTTCACCGATTCTTTCTGTAATTGCAAACGGTCCAATGTACCTTGGGCTTAGTTTTCCTTGTTTCCCAAATCGAATGACTCCTTTCCAAGGTGAGACTTTTAACATTACGAAATCTCCAACTTGGAATTCTAACGGTTTTCGACGTCGGTCAGCGTAGCTTTTCTGTCTGTCTTGAGCCACTTTCAATCGTTCCCGAATCTGAGTAATCTTATCCGCGGTTAACTGAACTATATCTGGCCCCGCTAATTGCTTCTCTCCCACTTCGTTCCAACACAAGGGAGTTCGACATTTTCTACCATACAGAACTTCGAACGGTGCCGCTTGTATGTTGGAATGATAACTGTTATTGTAGGCAAATTCGATCAACGGCAAGTGCTTATCCCACTATCCCCCAAAGTCAACAATGCAGGCCCGTAACATATCTTCCAAAGTATGGATCGTTCGTTCACTCTGACCGTCAGTTTGAGTATGATACGTTGTACTTAACTTTATTTGCGTCCCCATTTCTTTTTGAAAACTCCTCCAGAACCTTGAAGTAAAACGACTATCACGATCAGAAATAATCGAGATTGGAACTCCATGTCGAGTTACTATTTCATCGATATACAATTTGGCTAGCCTTTCTAACGAATAAGTTTCTTTTATCGGTAAAAAGCGAGCAGACTTTGATAATCGGTCAACGATTACCCAAATGGCATCAAACCCTTCCGGAGTCCTTGGTAGCTTCATGATGAAATCTGTAGTAATCTGATCCCATTTCCACATAGGTATTTCTAAACGTTGCAACTGACCAAAAGGCTTTTGATGTTCAATCTTTACTTTCTTACAAGTGGAACAACCTTCCACATGCTGAGCAATACTTCTTTTCATTCCCGGCCACTAGTAAAATTGTCGTAGATCTTTATACATCTTATTCGTACCTGGATGAATAGAGAAACGAGATTGATGAGCTTCTTGAAGTACTCGATCACGTAAATTACCCAGACGAGGCACCCAAATTCTGTTTCCCAGACACAGTAACCCACGATCATCTTTTACAAGTGATGCTGATATCCCCACTAACCGTTCTGATTTCAAGTGTTCCTCTTGAAAAGCTTCTACTTGACACTTCTTCAATTCATCAAAGATGGTAGGTAGAAGTTCAGCTCGTAGTGCAATGGCTTTTATTGTTCCACTCCTTTCTTGACGACTCAGTGCATCAGCTACTACATTCGCCTTTCCCGGATGATAGAGAATTTCACAGTCATAGTCATTCACCAATTCTAACCATCTTCTTTGCCTCATATTCAAATCTCGTTGATCGAAGAGATGTTGTAGACTCTTATGATCGGTATAAATTTGACATTTAGAGCCGTATAAATAATGTCTCCAGATCTTTAGAGCAAAAACAACTGCGGCAAGTTCCATGTCGTGTGTAGGATACTTTCGTTCATGATCCTTCAGTTGTCGAGAAGCATAAGCAATAACTTTCCCACGCTGCATTAATACACATCCCAATCCTAGTTTTGAGGCATCACTGTAAACAACAAAGTCATTTGAACCTTCAGGTAGTGATAGTATCGGCGCGCTACAGAGTTTCTCTTTCAATATTCGGAATGCTTCATCCTGTTCTGCTTTCCATTCAAACTTTATATTCTTTCAGGTCAGCTTGGTCAGGGGCGTAGCGATACGAGAGAAATCTTGTATGAACTTTCGATAGTATTCGGCTAAACCCAGAAAACTTCGTACTTCAATTGGCGTTCTCGGCGGTTCCCACTTTTTAATTGCCTCTACTTTCATCGGATCAACTTGATACCTTTTCCTGAAACTACATGTCCGAGAAATTGGACTTCCCGTAGCCAGAATTCACATTTAGAGAATTTAGCATATAACTGTTCCTTTTTCAATAATTCCAGAATCAGACGAAGGTGTTGTGCATGCTCTTCTTTGGATCGGGAATAAATAAGGATATCGTCGATAAACACAATAACAAATGTATCGAGATATGGTTTACATACCCGATTCATTAAATCCATAAAGGCAGTCGGGGCGTTCGTCAGTCCGAAAGGCATCACTAAAAACTCATAGTGACCATATCTTGTGCGAAAAGCAGTTTTCAGAACATCTTCTTCTTTAACCTTCAGCTGATGATAACCAGATCTTAGATCAATCTTGGAAAAATAACAAGCTCCAACCAATTGATCAAAGAGGTCATCAATTCTGGGAAGCGGATACTTGTTCTTGATCGTACGTTTATTCGGTTCTCGATAATCAATACACATTCTCATCGACCCATCTTTCTTTTTCACAAACATAAATGGTGCTCCCCACGGTGACGTACTGGGTCTGATGAAGCCCTTATCAGAAAAATCTTGCAGTTGCGTCATCATTTCTTTCATCTCTGGAGGTGCCAGACGATACGGTGTACGGGCTACATGAGCGGCTCCCGGAATTAAGTCTATACCAAACTCTACTTGTCTAACGGGCGGAAGACTAGTCAAATCTTCTGGGAAAACTTCCGGAAATTCACAAACAACAGGAATATCTTTCAACTTATTCTTTTCTAGCTTAGTATCTATCACATAAGCTAAGTAACTCGGGCAACCTTTGCTGACACACTAACGAGCTTTTAACATAGATATAAGGCAAGATTGATGATTTCTACGATCACCATAAATCACTACCGGTCCTCTCTCAGGTAAAACAACATTGATTAACTTCTTATTGCAAACAATACTAGCCTGGTGCTCGGCTAACCAATCCATTCCCACTACTACATCAAACTCAATCAAAGCCATAGGAAATAATTGAATAGACACTCCACACCCATCTATATCTATAACACAACTATCAAATACCTCTATAACCGGTACTTGATTATCATTTGCAGTTTCTACTATTAAAGCATGATCTAACATTTTAGGCTTTAAATGCACATAAGCAGCAAAAGAAGGAGACACAAATGATCGGTTTGCACCGGAGTCAAATAGCACTTTAGAACGTGTAGAGTTTATTAAGAATGTACCTGTAACCACATCAGGAGTTTCCTCCGCTTCTTGTGCTGTCATTTGAAAGGCACGACCCCTTGCTTTTGGTAGCTCTGGCCTTTGTACTACCGGCCTAACACCCGTTGGTCTCACTGACGTATCACCCTGCTATACTCTCCCCCGTGGACAATCAGACTGGATGTGATCAGGAGAATTGCATGAGAAACAAAATCGAGTTACTCGACAGTCTTTAGCAATATGGTCGGTCTTTCCACACTTGTAACAAACTCGAGGATCAACTTGACAATTTCCTTGATGAATACGGTTGCATTTTGGACAAGGTCTTTCAGCTGGTCTGAAAGGTGGACGACTATCAAATCTCTGGGATATGGACTTCTTTGGATCATAATGTGGTCCTTCCCATTTTCTTTTTCCAGTACTTTTATCACTAGCATCTCTTCTTTTATCCCGTTCCACATTTTCCGCGGCATCTACTGCGGCTGAGAAGGTATCTGGTCCCTTTGCAATCACTAGACTTCTGATTTCTGAATTTAACCCAAAGATAAACCTTTCCATCTTAAGTGCCTTCGTGGCAACGTAGTACTCAGCGAAACGAGACTTCTCCAGAAAACGAGCAGTATAATCCCGAACCGATAAACTTCCCTGTTGCAGGTTCATGAACCCTTCTTCCAGTTGTCTAACTGCTGCTTGAGGACAAAACTGTCTCTTGAAAGCTATAGTGAATTCTTCCCAAGAAAAGGTAGAATACACATCAGGTCCTCTAGAGGTAATAAGAACTTCCCACCAATATAGAGCATCGACTTTTAGCATCGCGGTTCCATATAGTACTCTATCTTCCTCAGCACATTTACTGGTTTTGAAGATAGCTTCTATCTCTTTTAGCCACCTCATAGCCTTTATTGGGTCTCTTTCTCTTGAGTAAGTCGGAAGTTTGCAACTTAGAAACATCTTATAATCACACTTCTTTGGCACCTGTATGACAATAGGTGTAATGGGCATCTCGTCTTTCAGACTATGATATGGTATTTCAGTTTCAGTATGACGAGTTCGATCGAACATAGCTTGTATATTTGCTTGTAGTCTTTCCATTTCAGCCGCCAAATTGTCTTTTGTAACAAACTCGGTGCCTTGCGACTGAACTCTGCCTCCAGTTCTGCCCCTACCTCGTTCTCCACCTCTTCCCCTTGTCCCGATTGTTGGATTCGTTCTATTAGGATTTCCTTCTCCCTCTCTATTCGTACGTCGAGTACCACTTGCCATTCTGTTGATTTCAACAAGGTTAATATACATGTAAGCACATACCCCATATAATAAGGTTTTCCAGTTCAGACATGTACCTGTAAGTTCATGATTACACTTGCCAAATGTAATTTGAAATTACCTTACATGATGTTTCTTCTACCTTTTATATTTAACATCCCAAGGTTCTAAAATAATAGGGACATCCTACTTCACATGCAGTTTAAGTCTAGGTATTGATCCAAATACCTAAATCCCTTAAACTAGGGCTCTGATACTGTAACACCCTAAAATCAGGGCTAATTTGAACCTCAAATTTCACAAGTTATGATACAAGAAACTTCAACTTATAAATATATAGCAAGGTAATTAACCACCAAGAGTACATTTACAATACAGGATTCTTCAAATAACCTATTAATCAAATCACATCACTACAATCAGATTAACTAAGTTATCTAAGCAATCCAACAAAATCTCTTCTGGTTAATTGACACCTCTGCTATTCCAAAAGCGCTCGTCCCACAACCCTTTACTTTCCCGAGTTGGTACCTGGTAAGAAAACATCATATGAAACGATTAGGCCAACGCCTAGTGAGAACATTCGTTTCATAATAGCATTTGCAAAATCAATGTAAGCAAGTTATAACAAACCTGATTACCCTTTTCTCTTACCATACGTGTAACTCTATTCCGTTAGCACGATTTTACCCAATTCCATGAAAATGTCTGACACACATTCCATCATTATATCATGTCTTAGAGCTACCCTACGAATCTGTACTGATTATAGAGTAATGTTTCTATTCCGGAAATCTCAATATACACATGCCCAGTTCCGTACACATCTATTCCAGAAACCGCAATATACACATGCCCATTTCTGTACACATCTAAGAAATAACAATATACACATGCCTATTTCTTAGGGAAGGAAATAGTGATTACAATATACACATGCCAATCTCTTCTTTTCCTTAGAAATTAGGAATTACGTTTATTCCATGATTTCTCACACACATCAGAATAATGGTTAATCTTCATCTATTCTACGTGTACATAACCACTAGTGCCTATGGATCCATTACACTTTACTAACGTATATGCATAACAACATATTACAGCTCATATCATATTCTCAAATCTAAGAATACTAGATAACCTATCGTATCTTCATCCTCAAATGCCCCCCTTCGGCGACTTAGCACGGGGGTTCTGCTACCCGGTTAGCGGATGGGGTCAAGGGGCAACGCCCTTGCGGGGTCTGGGGGCAGCACCCCTAGAAAAGTTTTAGAAACTTAACCAGACAAAACATCTAGAAACTACATCCAGCCATCAGAACCTTACATTCTTAATTTCTCCAAAGTGTCCGGATAACAGGGGTTTCCGGATACCTTAGACTATTATATTCTTTAGTTGATTTTCAAGATCTATTACCAAAATTTGTAAACTGACTCTTTTTATCCAACTCCCGGTATTCCCAACTCCCAGTATCCCCAACTCCCGGTATTCAACACATGTACCGGGACTTCACCGGAACTCATAAGTACCGGGATTTGCCTCTACCGGGACTTCCAACTACCTGGACTTGCCACTACCGGGACTTGCCACTACCGGGACTGCACCGGGACTCATAAGTACCGGGGCTTTCATGTACCGGGACTGCGTACAGTTTATTTCAACAAGTCCACAAATCGACTTAACTTGTAAAATCAGTTCAATCTATGTATTCCATTCAGTCCTCAATCAATTTATACAACTATATTAAGGTTAGTACAACTTAAAAACACTGATTTGTACAACGAATCGAATGAACTCACCTTATGCTGCGAAACCGACTTATGCACAAATAAGAACTTCAATCTTTTTGTTTATGATTCTGCAATTCAATCCAATACACAGATTCGTCCATCATCATTCATTCACAACAAGCTAATCAGAAAACATAATCAGATTTCCTTACCAATTGATGAACAAACCCTTGCTTTCTTCCTCTTTTCTCTTTCTCTCTATCTTCTAAACCGACCCATATTACAAAAATGAGGAAATATCTGATTTTCAGCTATGTTATCATACATACTTTTCAAAATGACCCATTTACACCTTCTAGTTTCATTATTTCCACAATTGACACCAAACATTAATCCCTTATATTTTAACCCCAATGAATTATAAACTTACAATATAATTCAAGGTTTTAACCAAAATACAAATAAATCCCAATTCTCATTAAAATACTATTATTGAAAATTCAGGATGTTACAGATACCATCTGTAAGGACCCGGTTCCCAAACATACAACAAATAACATATTTTACATAACATTGTTTCATAACAAAAGATACATCATATAACATGTACGGTCCCTTAGTCTTTACAACCATAATAAGTATTTCATTACAAACTTTTTGCTAATTAATTTACATTATAACTAATAACGAAGTTATAAGTGCAAAACACGTCATGATCTTAAAAAACAAAAGTCTTCCAAAAGCCAGTCACAGATTACCCTTTTCACTTGCTCTTACTTGATCCACGACCTGGAATACATATTTTTAAAACAAAATGAGGGTTAGACCTAGTGGTCTAAGTGAGAAAATATCTGTCAGTTTAAAATCATTTGTGTTGGTGCAAGTGTACCACATCTCTATATATTTTATATATTTATTTTGATGATTACAAACACACCGTATTATTGTTTTTCTAACAATTTTATCCAAGTGTGCAGTTAATTGAACAACATGAAGATTTTATCTGAAGAGTCCAAGACTGGTGTTTACGTCATCATATATCTCATAATAATAAACACCCTAAAATAATATACCACTTGGATATTTCAAAAACCTAACCCAACACTATTTTTAAATTAAACTAAATCCTTGATTTAAATTAATTTAAGAATGTTGACTCTTTTGGAATAAGGGAAAAAGAATTCAGTTGCCTTTTTAAGCTATGGTCGCTCCTGACACTGAGACACCTTTTTCAGGCGGTATACCGCGTGGTGCTCGGCGGTATACCGCGGCTCTGTTACGTGTGGCAGGTTCTTGCAGGTTGACCTTCCTGCTGTCAGCTACTTTTTCAGGCGGTATACCGCGTGGTGTATGGCGGTATACCGCGGCTCTGCTGCAAGTGCTGCAGGTTGCTTTTGCAGGTTGACTTCTCTATGTCAGCACCTTTTTCTGGGCGGTATACCGCGCCCATATAGGCGGTATACCGCGGCACCCTCTCGACCGTTGCTGCTTCAAGTATATATATCATGCAGCATTCTCAACTCCATGCAAGAATTGAATACCCATCTTTTGGAGAAACTCTCAGCTACATCCACTCATTTAAATCACTTATTCAATATATTTTTTGAGTGATCAAACCCTCAAAAATCCAAGTGTTATACTTATACAAGAGTGATTAATATTGTGAGATATATTCTCTTGTAAGTATTTGAATAGTGTGAGTGATTCACGTTCTCGAGCAAAAGCAAGAGATTTTATTATCATTGTATCAAGGTTTGTGTTCTACCATAAAGAACACTTATAGTGAATCAGTGTGTCGAGAAGTGTCTCGGCAAGTGGACTAGCCAGCCAGTTGGTGGTGAACCACTTTAAATCTCGGTGTCGGTATCAATATTCTCTACCCTTATCTCTTTATATTCCCGTTGTGCACTTAATTTTATTTGTATATTTGTTGTGCATGCAATATTTGTTGTTGATTTTGATAAGAGAATTTTTATTTGTGAAATATTTTTAAATACAACCTTTACCCCCCCTAAGGTTGTCCTAACAATTGGTATCAGAGCGGGTTGCAAGTTTCTTTAAAAATATTTGTGCTTTTTAAAAACTTGTTCTTGTATTTTAAATGGCAACCTCTGAGGGAATTATTTCTACAAAGATTCCGCAAATTGACACCGAAAATTTTGGTCTTTGGGCAAATCTCTTTGAATGCTACGTTCGTGGCAAAAGTCGAAAAATTTGGGACATTATTAAAAATGGAGATTATAAACCCACCAAAACCAAAGATGGAGTAATTAGTGAAAAACCAGTAGCGGAATGGTCCGCCGCTGAGGATGCTTGGGTTTGCTTAAATTTTGAAGCTAAAAATATTCTTTTTTCGGCACTTACTAAAGATGAGATTGAACGTGTTTATTCTTGTGAAACTGCTCACGATATTTGGGAAAATCTAAATAATACTCATAGAGGAAATTCTCAAGTCAAAAGCTCAAAAATAAATATTCTTGTACATGATTATGAAATGTTTGAGATGTTAAAAGATGAGTCAATCGACTCAATGTTTAAACGTTTTAACCTTATCATGGTGAGCTTGAAAGGTCTTGGTAGAACATATCCTAACGAAGATTACGTGCGAAAAATTCTTCGAGCGCTTCCTCCGGAGTGGATGCCGAAAATCACATCCTTGGAAGACTCCCGTGACCTCTCAATGATGAAATTAGATGATCTCATTGGAAATCTCAAAGTGCATGAAATTGCACTAAAAAGGAACAAAGATCGGGAGCATGATAAAAAAGAAATCTTTGGCGCTTAAAGCTTCAACTTCAAGTGACGAGAAGGAGAAGAAGAAAAAGAAGGAGAAAGCTAGCTCCTCAAAGGATCAACCCGAACATCTTGACGATGTAGCCATGTTGGTAAGAAATTTTTCTAAACTTTTAGCTAACAAAAAGTTTTCAAGAAATGATAGGTTTCAAAGAAAAGGAGATTATCGCCGTGGTGGAGAAAACCGAAGCCGAAAGTTCCATAAACGGAACGACAAAATAAATAAAAATGGCGAATCAAGTGATGATGAAGAAGCCAAGAAAAAGAAGGGCTTTTGCTACTCATGTGGAGACAAGGATCACTATGCCAACGAGTGTCCAAAAAGAAATAAACCTAAAATCAAGAAGGAGAAAGCCTTCGTTGGAGGCGCGTGGAGCGCAAGTGAAGATGAAAATGAGTATGAAGCCATCTGTCTCATGGCGGCAAGCGACGATGAGGTAAACTCGTGTTACTCAAATTACTCTAGCGATGATGAATGTAATGATGATGATGATCTTGATATGTTAAATGATGCCTTTCAAAAAATGGTTATGCTTACAAATAATTATAAAGATGAGAACGCAAAATTAAAGGAAGAATTATTATTAAGTAAAAAGGAAATTCATGATAGCAAACAAAAAATTGCATGCGATAATGAAAAAATCATAAATTTAGAAAATAAATTAAGTGAAAAATATGTTTGCAATTCTTGTGACATTTTAAATAAAGAAATTGCATGCCTTGAGAAAAGAATAGTTGAAAATGATTTATGTGCTAATTGTGATGTGCTTAAAAAGGAAAATGCATGTTTAAAAGAAAAATGTGATAAACATGAAAAAAGATAATTTGTTATCACATGCCTTTCAAAGTAGCAATGAGAAAGTGCTTAAAATGTTAAATATGTCAAATAGCACTAATTGTAGAAAAGGCGTTGGTTCCGATACGTGTAAAGATAAGTGCTTATGTATGCCTATCAAAAGATATTTTGAACCACCTAAAAATGTTGAAATGAGAAAACCGTATGTGCAAAAATCCTCATATATGTCCAACATAAATAATGTGAATTATAAGTCTAGGAAATCTTATGCATGCATGTATAATAGTAAATTTTCTAGACCAAAAAATAGTGTGAATATGCATGCTCCTTTTTACGTCTTTGATAAATATGATCGTAAAATTAAAATGGTACCAAAGTGGATTCCTAAAGGCTCCTTTAGTGTTGATAATCCCGGTGGCATGCGTTTATGGTTTTAAATTTTTTTTGTATATATATATTATATACATATATATATATATTCTGTGTTTGAAAATTATGAATCAACTCCGAATAGGCTCACCTATTTGGATACGGTGTCTAGGAAAGATAAAGGCGAATTCTTCGAATTCTAATGAGGTCGGTTTTTAAAGTGCCTTCGCGCTTACCACCCTCACCGTCTTTTCTGGTCGCTTCCAAGTAGAGCTACCGAAAAGGGTTGAGTAAATAATTTCCTTGTCTGTATATTTTTTGTGAAAATATATTATTATATGTGGTTTTCTATGCTTTCTAGACTAACTTTCAAAGGACCCATAAGATGTGGGGACCATAAAAGTTGTACTTTAAATGTTGTAGATAAATCTTGATATGGATTGGATTCTTGATAGTGGATGCACACGTCACATGACCGGAAACCATAATCTTTTTTCATCATATGAGTCATGTGATGGTGGACTAGTAATTTTTGGAGGAAACTCCAAAGGAAAGGTAATTGGGAAAGGTACAATTTCTTGCAACAATGTTACATTTTTAGATGTTACGCATGTTGATAATTTGAAATTTAACTTGCTAAGTGTTCGTCAACTGTGCAAAAATGGTATAATTGTTGTTTTTGAAGAAGACTCTTGCAAAATTCTGAAAAATGGTAAAGTTCTTTTGAATGGGGTTATAAAAGGAAATCTTTATGTTTGTAAAACTGATGTAAATAAAAATGTTTGTTTATCTTCCGTATATGATAATTCGACCTTGTGGCATAGACGTTTAGGTCACGCTAACCTTAGATTAATTCAAAATTTGAAAAATAAGGAGCTTGTGAGTAACCTTCCAAAATTAAAATTTGATAATCATTTTTGTGATGCATGTCGTGTCGGCAAACAAACTCATGTCTCTCATAAATCAAAAAATGTGATTTCAACTAAAAGAGTTTTAGAACTTTTACACATGGATCTTTTTGGCCCTATGGCCATTCAAAGTTTTGGAGGAAATTATTACACTCTAGTAATTGTAGATGATTTTTCCCGATATACGTGGACTTTATTTTTAAAACATAAAAATGAAGCTTTTGAAAAATTTAAGATTTTGGGAAAACGAATTCAAAACCAACAAGGTTGCACGATTGTTTCGATTCGTACGGACCATGGACGCGAATTCGATAATGAAACTCAATTTGGTGCGTTTTGCGACAAAAATGGTATAACGCACAATTTTTCTGCTCCTCGCACTCCTCAATCTAATGGGGTTGTGGAGAGGAAAAATAGAACCCTACAAGAAATGAGTAGGACTATGCTCAATGAACATCAAGTTCCCCAAAAGTTTTGGTGTGATGCCGTAGCTACCGCGACCTATGTCCTCAATCGTGTGCTAATTAGGAGTATCCTAAATAAGACCCCTTATGAGATCCTACGTGGTAGAAAGCCTTCCTTAGCCCATCTTAAGGTATTTGGTTGTAAATGTTTTATTTTAGATACCAAATCTTATTTGACCAAATTTGACCCAAAAGCCTATGAGGGAGTATTCCTTGGTTATTCTTGGAATAGCAAAGCCTATAGAGTCCTTAATAAAGAGACCATGGTTGTAGAAGAATCCCTAAATGTAAGCTTTGATGAAAGTCCTCCTAAACCTAGTGCACCCTTAGTAAATGATAATGGTTGTGAAGGAGATGCATTAGCCCAACATCTTAGAACCTTGGACTTAGGAACCCAATCTCTTACAAACAATGTAGAATCTAGTGATGCCCCTCCATGTTATGTTCCACAAGGAGTAGATGATCCTAACCTTAGAACATCTAGAGGCCATCCCGTAGATCAAATCATAGGTGACCTAAACCAAAGAACGACTAGATCACAAATCCATACCCTTTGTGCCTTTCACGCCTTTATCTCAGCCATAGAACCTAAAAACATAGAAGAAGCTTTAGGTGATGAGGATTGGATAATGGCCATGCAAGAAGAGTTAAACCAGTTTACTAGGAATGATGTGTGGGACTTAGTTCCTTGCCCTAGCGGTCAAACCATTATTGGCACACGATGGGTCTTTCGTAACAAGGTAGACGAAAACGGTGAAGTCACCCGAAACAAGGCACGTTTAGTTGCCAAGGGGTACAATCAACAAGAAGGTATCGATTATGATGAAACCTTTGCACCAGTTGCAAGGTTAGAGTCTATTCGAATGCTTCTCGCTTTTGCGAATGCTAAAAATTTTAAATTATATCAAATGGATGTCAAAAGTGCTTTCCTAAATGGTTTTATAAATGAGGAGGTATACGTTTCCCAACCTCCCGGCTTTGAAAATTTTGAAAATCCGACGCATGTTTATAAATTAAAAAAGGCGCTTTATGGTTTAAAGCAAGCTCCGCGTGCGTGGTATGATAGATTAAAATCCTTTTTAATTACAAGTGGTTATATTATGGGTAAAATAGATAATACTTTGTTTGTCAAATATGCTCAAAATGATATTGTGGTTGTGCAAGTGTATGTTGATGATATTATCTTTGGTTCTACAAATGAAAATCTTTGTAATGAATTTGCTACAAAAATGACTAATGAATTTGAAATGAGCATGATGGGAGAATTAAAATTCTTCTTAGGATTGCAAATAAAACAAAGTGAAAATGGTACCTTTATAAGTCAATCAAAATACTGTAAAGACATGCTGAAAAAGTTTAATTTTGAAAATGTCAAACCTGTTGAAACTCCGATGACCACCAATCTAAAATTATCTAGTGACGAAGAGGGAACCGATTTTAATGAAAAGATTTATCGTGGCATGATTGGTAGCTTATTGTATTTAACTGCTAGTAGACCTGATATCATGTATAGTGTGTGTTTATGTGCTCGCTTTCAATCTTCGCCTAAACAATCTCACTATGAAGCCGTCAAGCGTATTTTTAGATATCTTAGAGGGACTACGAATCTTGGACTATGGTATCCAAAACAACCCGAGCTAGAAGTAACATGCTTCACCGATTCCGATCTTGGTGGCTCGATGGTTGATCGAAAAAGCACTAGTGGAGTATGTGCCTTTATAGGTCTCTCGCTTGTGTCTTGGTTTTCCAAGAAACAACATTCCGTAGCCTTATCCACTACCGAAGCGGAATATGTAGCCGCCGCGAGAGCGTGTGCTCAAGTTCTATGGATGAAGCACACACTTACCGACTTTGAGGTACGTCAATCCAAAATTCCAATTATGTGTGATAACTCAAGTGCCATAAACCTAAGTAAAAATCCCGTTTTACATTCTCGTACCAAACATATTGAGTTGCGACATCATTTTCTACGAGATAATGTTCAAAAAGGCCACATTGTGCTTGAAAAAGTTGATTCCGAAGACAACTTGGCCGATATTTTTACTAAAGCCCTAAACAAAAAATCGTTCTTTAAATTAAGACTTGGTTTAGGCATGCTTGAGTATAACCCATGAGATAATGCTACTCTCAATTATATGCATATTTTGAGGGGGAGCATCTCTCGAGGGGGAGCATAGCGTCTTTCTTAAACCTTTTTGCTTCGACAAAAGGGGGAGAGAAACCGAGTATGCTCTCGTGTTTAGCGGTTGTGTTTGTCATCATCAAAAAGGGGGAGATTGTTGGTGCAAGTGTACCACATCTCTATATATTTTATATATTTATTTTGATGATTACAAACACACCGTATTATTGTTTTTCTAACAATTTTATCCAAGTGTGCAGTTAATTGAACAACATGAAGATTTTATCTGAAGAGTCCAAGACTGGTGTTTACGTCATCATATATCTCATAATAATAAACACCCTAAAATAATATACCACTTGGATATTTCAAAAACCTAACCCAACACTATTTTTAAATTAAACTAAATCCTTGATTTAAATTAATTTAAGAATGTTGACTCTTTTGGAATAAGGGAAAAAGAATTCAGTTGCCTTTTTAAGCTATGGTCGCTCCTGACACTGAGACACCTTTTTCAGGCGGTATACCGCGTGGTGCTCGGCGGTATACCGCAGCTCTGTTACGTGTGGCAGGTTCTTGCAGGTTGACCTTCCTGCTGTCAGCTACTTTTTCAGGCGGTATACCGCGTGGTGTATGGCGGTATACCGCGGCTCTGCTGCAAGTGCTGCAGGTTGCTTTTGCAGGTTGACTTCTCTATGTCAGCACCTTTTTCTGGGCGGTATACCGCGCCCATATAGGCGGTATACCGCGGCACCCTCTCGACCGTTGCTGCTTCAAGTATATATATCATGCAGCATTCTCAACTCCATGCAAGAATTGAATACCCATCTTTTGGAGAAACTCTCAGCTACATCCACTCATTTAAATCACTTATTCAATATATTTTTTGAGTGATCAAACCCTAAAAAATCCAAGTGTTATACTTATACAAGAGTGATTAATATTGTGAGATATATTCTCTTGTAAGTATTTGAATAGTGTGAGTGATTCACGTTCTCGAGCAAAAGCAAGAGATTTTATTATCATTGTATCAAGGTTTGTGTTCTACCATAAAGAACACTTATAGTGAATCAGTGTGTCGAGAAGTGTCTCGGCAAGTGGACTAGCCAGCCAGTTGGTGGTGAACCACTTTAAATCTCGGTGTCGGTATCAATATTCTCTACCCTTATCTCTTTATATTCCCGTTGTGCACTTAATTTTATTTGTATATTTGTTGTGCATGCAATATTTGTTGTTGATTTTGATAAGAGAATTTTTATTTGTGAAATATTTTTAAATACAACCTTTACCCCCCCTAAGGTTGTCCTAACAATTTGCACAAACACCATATACATAACACAAATATGAATACCAATTATGACTCATGCATTGTGTACTTTCCTGTCTCATTCCCATGGCCATATTAGTTTGTTGCGAGCCAACTAATCATTTTACTCTGCTGCACTAATATACAGCTAACTCCGCTGTCCCTCTTTGCGTCCTTCCAATTGCCGGACTCCGGCCATGGAGAACCGAGAAGGAAACCACCAGTGAAGATCCATGGTATGCGCTGAAGGACCCATTCTTGGTCCTTTGGGGAGGCGAAGGACAGACCGAAGAACGAACTTTTATGTTCATCACCGAGATGTTTAATGTTCCATCTCTCCTTAAATTTCCACATTCGATTGAAAATATTTTTCAAGAAGGCTGTTGAGCAATCTTTTCTAGAAAACACTCTTGCTACCATCGAGGTTTCGATAAAAGAGTCCAGCTTGAGTTCCTCGACCGACTGGGCTAACAGGCTCTTGGTGGCGTCATCGACGACAGTCTGGTTAGTGGCACCGGAGGAGACTTGGAGGTTGGTGGTTAGTTTGGTGAGGTCATCGACCTCAGCGGGAAGAGAGCTTTTAGGAGACGACATCGAGGTTTGGGGGAGAGCGAGGAGGGTAACACAGAGAGAAAGACGAGAGGACGGACGTGGCCGGAGGGTACCGGAGTTATAGGAAGGAGCCTGAGCTCAATGACAAACTAGTGTCAACCCACAGAGAGAAATTGTCTTTATATGCACCGAAAATACCTTCTTTTGTAAAGTGATGATTGAAACTCCCGATTCATGTCAGCTTCCCTCTCAAATTGATTATCCAAGAGACCATTGAAGCTTCTGTTGATTTCTTCAATACGACGATTGAATCTATTATTATGATTACTGATTCCTACCCAATACATATCGATAAGAACCCTGAACAGGTTCTTATCTCACTCAACTTAATTCCCCTTATATCGCTGCTGTTTCTTCGATTGCTCAAACTGCTTCTTTGATCGAGGTAATTTCTTTCACCTTCCTCCGTTTTTTTTTCTTGGTTCAAGAATCTATTGGCTTTTTAGGGTTAATGTTGGTTTCAAGAACCTGGTATTTGTTTTTGGAATCAGAGTTTTTGCAACAGTTTGGTGCTTTAGATTTCTTCTCCGTTTTCCTTACTGGTTCAAGAATATGTTAGGTTTTTAGGGTTAATGTCGGTTTCACTCATGTAGTCTGTTTGATTAAACCCCTCAAGCAAGATTGTTGTAATCTACATGTTTGATGAAATTCCTCACTGAGAATTGGGAACATATTTGAATGAACGTCTCTCAAGATTAATGTGTGTAAAATCCCAAATTCTTTCATATGAGACTTTATGTGATATGTGTATCGATTGGATTCCTAATTTGTGGGTGTAGTGGATTTTCTGATATATATTTGATGTTGAAAACTTGAAAAGAAATCTAGCAGATGATGTTAGAATAATTCTTCGTTACCATCGAACATTCGAACCATTTGATGTCAAGGTCTGTAGAGGAAAAACACACTCCACTTTATGTCTATCCTCAAGAATTTGCTCTCGATACCTCAAAATATGCATAATCTTCTTTGATATTTGAATCATGTTTCATACGATAAGTCATCTTTAATGATGCCAATAATTGTCCGGAAATAACTATGAATTCCATCAATTGGTCAAGATTCCAAGTTAAACTTGGGATAACTTAATTAACATAGAAAAATCCAAAATATTTGTTTGGATTGCACAAAACCGCATCAACTTTTGTTGAATTTAGTCGATCATCAACGTTATTATTTGTCGGACTTGACACCCGTCAAATTTTTGGCGCCGTTGCCGGGGACTCGGCAGGTTTAACTGTTTTATGCCAAGATCGTTACGTGCAGGATCACCAGTGCCTATAGATCTAAAGATTGAAAGGACTGCGAAGAAGATAAGAAAGTTAGCTAAGCTTCGAAAGAAGCAAGACGGGACAACAGGTCCTAATTTTTGGAAAGACATCGATCTGTCTATTGATTCAAATAGCAAAGGAGAGAAGTCGGTCCACAAAGCAAAAAAGGAAAAAGAGATGGCGGTTCCTGAACGCACTCTGAGACAATGGGCAACCCCCGATGTCACACAACAACCTCTATGCATCACCTATCTCACCGAAGAGGTAAGTGCTGATTTAAAAACCGGACTAATCCATTTGTTGCCTCATTTTCATGGTCGAGATAGCGAAGACCCATACAAGCACCTCATGGAGCTCCATATGGTTTGTATGGGTATGAAACCGCATGGTACCACCGGGGAGAGCATCAAGCTAAAGGCGTTCCCTTTCTCCCTAGTTGATGAAGCTAGGGATTGGCTATTCTATCTTCCACCGGGATCCATTACCTCTTGGGCGCGGATGGCAAGGGTGTTCTTAGATAAATTCTTTCCAGCATCCAAAGCTGCTGGGCTTCGGAGATAGATTTGTGGGATCAAGCAAAAGGACGTCGAAACACTTTACGACTATTGGGAGCGTTTCAAGAGGTTATGTGTAAGTTGTCCTCAACATGGCATATCTGATCAATTACTTATACAATATTTTTATGAAGGTTTATTACCAATGGAGAGGAAAATCATGGATGCGGCGAGCGGTGGAGCGATAGTGAACAAGACCCCGACACAAGCAAAGGATTTAATCGCAACCATGGCAGAGAATTCGAAGCACTTTGGAGCTCGAAACGATATGACTCGAGGAGCTAATGAGGTACATATCCAATCCTTAGAGACCAAGATTACCGACCTTGCTAATCTTGTTAAACAACTCGTGATGGGAAATGTACAACAATTCAAAGCATGCATGATTTGTTCAACCGTAGGACACCCGACCGATGCATGCCCTACACTACAAGAGCCATTTGAGCAGGCTAATGCCATAGGGGGTAGCAATTTCCAAAACTCGCAAAATCGGGGGTTTGATCCATTCTCTAACACTTATAACCCCGGTTGGCGGAGTCATCCCAACTTGAGCTATGCCCCTAGGCAAGATCAAGGTCCATTCCAACAATTCCAAGCACCACCCGGCTTTCAATTGCAACACCAACCGAAGGCATCATTTCAACCGGGTGCCCAACAACAACATCAAGTTCCTAATGTCTCAGGTATGCCTTTAGACGAGATTGTGAAGATTATGGCAACTAATGCTCTTCAATTTCAACAGGAAACACAACAGTTCCAAAAAGATGCACTCAAGTTCCAGCAAGAAACTCACACTAGCATCCAGAACTTAGAGGCGACAGTTGGCCAATTGATGAACAAAGGAAAGTTACCCTCCCAGACCGAAACCAACCCCAAGGCACAAGTCAATGCTATCACTTTACAAAGTGATATAGAGGTCCGAGGCGATGAAAGTGGAAAAGATAAGTCTTTAGAAGAGAAAAAGCTAAGGGTAAACATATCCAAGCCAAGTGAAGCGGAGGTCAAGCTGCCCGAAGCAAAAATTCCCGAGAAATATGTCATACGCCCTCCATTTCCCGAGCGTTTTGAGATGTCGAGGAAAGAGAGGGAAGAGAAAGAAGTCATGGACACATTTCGAAATGTGCAAGTAAACATTTCGCTTCTTGATGCAATTAAACAGGTTCCTAAATATGCTAAGTTCTTGAAAGAATGGTGCATGCACAAAAAGAAGTCTTAAGGGATAGAAAAGGTGGACACGACTCAAAATGTGTCTGTCGTGTTTCAAAAAGATCTCCCACCCAAGTGTGTTGAACTGGGCATGTTTACTATACCGTGTATAGTAGGCAATGTGACGGTTAATAAGGCAATGCTAGATTTAGGGGCTTCCATTAATGTCATGCCCTACACTTTATACATCTTTAGATGTAGGGCCCCTAAAACCTACCGGTGTGGTTATTCATTTAGCAGACATATCCATAGTCCATCTTAGGGGAGTGTTAGAGGACGTGCTTGTTAAAGTGAATGAACTTATCTTCCCAGCTGACTTTTATGTTATTGACATGGAGGTGAATAATACCTCCAAGTCAAGTATGATGTTATTGGGAAGACCATTCCTTAAAACCTCTAGAACTAAGATTGATGTCTATGACGGTACCCTCACGATGGAACTTGGTAGTGAGGTCATCAAGTTTAATATTCATGAAACCATGAAGTACCCAAGAGATGTTCAATCTTTGTGTTTTGTGAATGCTTCCACACCTTTTAATAATGTTTCTGCTTTAACTAACGATTTTGTGTTGAAAGAAAAATCTAGCGGAAATGAGAAGGTGGAAAGTTTGGAGAAGCTCACAAAAGCTCTCGGTTTGAATGACGAGACTCTAAAGAAGCTTCCATGGCTAGAAATGAGAAAACCAAGGTATGGCGATAATAACCATCAAGTGTCTTATACTAATGCGAACCTTTTGTCTACCTTTTTACAGGCACCAGAGATTGACTTGAAGTCACTGCCAGATTTATTGAAATATGAGTATTGGAGGGCGGGATGTGCAACGAAAATGTAGGAGGTGACACCCGAATGGATGAACGTCGGGTTGGAAGAGAAAGTTCCATGGTCGGGTTGGGATGCTGGCTAGTGGACAAGCATGCTTGAAAGGTGTCTAGCCAAAGACGATAAAGAAAGGCGCTGCGTGGGAGGCAACCCACGGATTTCAATTTCTTGTTTTTCTTGCTTTATGTTATTTAGTTGCTTTTTGTTAGATTCTTCAATTTCACTCCTAGTTGTATCTGTTCTCTTTTGTTCTCAGGTCCCACCCGGACATTGGAAGCTTAAAAGGATGTACCCATCGTCACAAATTCATGCATTGGGGGATCACTCACTAAATCAGGGGAGTTTTCTATTTCCCCCTCTTCTTTTCATGTTTAGAGTGTCATCTGCTAATTGAATACATTGAGGACAATGTGTAAATTAAGTGTGGGGGTGGGGTCATTTGCATGATTTGGGCTTGTTTTGGTATATAAATGCTTTTGGGGGGTAAATTTTTGCAAAATTTTATGCTTAAATGTGGATTGTTGTCCGTTTTGGAAATGTGTTGGCATGTTTTTATGAGCTTAATTCTTGATGATAATGAGTTTGGATGCGTGTATAGCATGATTGAGTTTGATTGATAGCACTTAGAGTCGATTAGTGGTATTATGCCGGTCAAAGTTAGACATTTGCTAATCTCTTGAACAAGCTTAACCTTGTGAGACTTTGAGCCTATTAGACTAAACACTTGATATTAGTCTCAATTTCATTTCTTGTGTGATTACGTCATGCCTAGTTATGCATCTCTAGAACTTGATTTGTCTCTCCTTAAGACTACATGATACTACATGCTAATAAATATGATAAAGGTCATCGTTTTTCTCATTTTTATTTTAGCCAATTAGCCTTAAGCCTACCCTTTATGTTGTGATTACCCTTTTTGTAAGCCACTTTGAGCCTTAGCCTATTTCTTTGTCACCCACATCATGAACCAATCCAAACACGACCCACCCGACCAATCACTAATGGAGTGTCTCGGTACCCCTATGTGCTCGAAAGTAAACATATATGTTGGGAAAGAAAAGAGAGAGTGAAAAGAAATTCAAAAAGAAAAACGAAAAAAGAAAAAAAAGATCAAAAAAATTTGTGAGAAAAAAAAATGTCGTCTAAGAAAAATAAATAAAAAATAACGACGACGGAAATGATGATATGGTTGTTTATAAAAGTTTCATCTTTATTCCCTATCATCCAAAGGGAAATGTGCTTCAAGGATAGATAAAATGTCAATTGCGGAAAGAAAATTCCATGGTTGAATAACCTGGTTCTCCATTTGGTGTATAAGGTCCTTAGTCACTATTTTCCCAAAATATATCTCACCTTACCCAAAGCCTTGTTTCACATTACAACCCTTAAATAGTCATTTTGATTTATATGCATGTATGTTATCCAAGTAGTGAAGGGTGAGAGGTTTTTCAAGCTTATAGTAGGTACGTGCTAGTGTAGAGACGCTTTGAGTGATATATATTTACCCGAGAGTGAATTGAGTGTATTATTTTAATTGCCTATTCGTGAGAGTTCATTGAGATTAGTTTGTGTCTACTTGATTGTGTGTGGCCACTTTTCAATGCTTTGTTGTAAATCTCAAGCTCATGATATGTTATATGTGTTAACGTTCTCGTTGGATTCGATCTTTATACCACGTGCTAACTTAAGTTATTGTCGAGGACGGACTGTGGGGGTATTTGATAAAAGCATGTTTGAACCTAATTTTATAATTAATTTCGTGCATTTTACGATGATTTTATAGTTAATAGACCCCCTTACATTTAGTTGTTGATTGGTGCCAAAAAATGGAATTAATAGAAGAAAAACATATATTTCGAATGAAGAGCAAGCCAAGCATATCTGTAAAATGAATCTGGGCATATTTTTTGAAGGAATATGAGATCGGGAATAGTTTGCAAATGTTCCAGACTTGAGTATACGAATTCAAATGACGTTTAAATGAAGCATACTTATTCAAATGTTTCTGCAAAAAAGGGAAAAACGGGATTTCATCTGATTTAGGGTTTGCTTGCGTTTTGGAGGCTGTTTGGAGACGAAATCAACCTGGCGCGAGCCCCAGTTCGAGTCCAGCCGCGCCACGAGTCGCGGAGGACACTGTGTCGAAGACTCGAAGCCCCAAATGTAGCGGCGCGAGTCCTTGCGCGGGTTCAGCCGTGCCGTGAGCCGCGCACACCCACCAGTTCCGATTTTTGCGACTCGTGGGTGGTTTTCTCGAGGGGTGTGGTTCAAAACAGAGGCCCCCGGCATTTTCAAAGGGGAATCAATTTTGGGAACGATTTTGGAGAGCAAATTCACAAAGGAGAAGGATTTTCAACTTCTTGGTGTGGATTGGAGGCAATTTCTAGGGTTCTTCACCTCCTAATTATCTCCATCAATCTGTAAGTTCTAAGTTTTAGTTATGATTAGCTAGTTCTCCTTTTCTAGTGATGAGTAGGTAAACTTTGTTGATTTTGATTGTGTTGCGACTTGTTAAGTGCTCTTTATCTTTTGAATTCCATTTATGCAAACTTGTTTAATTCGATTTACCAATTTTGGGTTATTGATTTGAGTAGGCGCCCTCACTTTTTCTAATCTGATTTTGATTTGTCATTCAAGGTTAGGAATCCGTAATTGTTCCTAACTTTGATAAGTAACGAGTAACATCTCGGTTAATAGTTAGATTAATCGTTTGATGTTGTGGTTTGTATAATTTAGTCTAAACGGTCGGCGTCCGATCGTTGGCTAAGAATAGTGCATTATCAGTTTTTAATGCAGTTGGTAGTCGAGTTTAGGTGCGTATCTAAACTTGATTAACCGGTTAGGTGCTATGTATAGAGCTTCTCATGCTAGCTAGTTTAAGGATAAGCAGGGTGTTGGTGCGTATCAATACCTATAGCTATTCTGGAATGAAATTGAGAAAATCCCAATTTAACACGAGGCAATGATACACGATCAAATCAATGTTTTTACTCATCACTAGAGCTTGTTTATTTATCGTTAGTTGTCTTATTTTATTTTCATGTTTAGTTTAAAAATCCAACTCTCTAAAACCCCCTTTTTATTTACCATTTTAAATTACATGCATATGACATTGTCTTGGACTTACGGTTAACACCGAGTCCCTGAGGAGACGACCCTACTTATCACTATCACTATCACTATTTGTAGTGTTTAGAGGTAATAAAAATATTTTGTTAGCAGAGGAAAACATAGTGCTCCATACACAACCTCTTAAAAAGAAACCAGGACAGAAGCAAACTAGCATGGTAAAGGAAACAGAGTGCTCCATACATGGTATTGAGATCTGGAATGCATCTGCAATTGGCTTCTTCCTAATCTATTAAATACCATTGGAATGATACTGGATATGTTTATGGTTCTTTTGTTATGTTGCAGCTTGTATGCTCTTTTGTGGAGTAGCCACTTGTATTAAACTAAATTTAGTGTAATTAGGTGATTTTTTAATTTAAGTTTATATAATTTAAATTTATTACTCTCTCTCTCTCAATTGATTAACCTTATCTATACTACCTTATAAAGCATATTTGCTAAAAGCCTTAAAAACACATCAAGATGCATAAGGAATGAAAAGGCTTTAGATTTTCAAGCTTTCACGTATATTAGTAAAAATTACATAATAGTTCTTGCATGCCAGGTATAATTTTGATCCGTTTGGAAATTGCTTAGAGAAGTAAGGCTACATGTTGATGTTAAAACTTAGGGGCCATTCACTAAACAGTTACCTTAGGAAGCGCTTAGGAGTTCAGTTACTTACTGGATGAATATAATAAGGATAAAAAATCTCACCCTATATGAGGGAAGACAAAGATTGAGAGTCTTACCCGCTAAGTGAGGGTGACGACTCTTAACCGATAAGTGCCTTTTAATACCTTCTTTTTGTACCACTTTATATGGTAAATCTTATACATTTTAGCTACTTCTTTTTTAATATCACTATTCCGATTATTGAATTTGAGTTCAGTTCATGTACAATTTTCTAATCCGAACCGGGTCTAAAGTAGAAAAAGAAAACTGAATTGTAAATTTGATATTCCAACCTTAGGTTTTCATTGTGATTTTGGGCACATCTATGTATTGAGTTGTTGATAAAAACAGATGTTTGTTAGATATTGAGGTTGATTTTGATTGTAAACTAATTTACAGCGTTTGTATTTATGATGCGTCTTATTTTATGTTGATTTTGATTTTGTTAATTGCATTTTGTTGGTTTTTGACTTCGTAGATTTCTCAAGATGACTCGATGATCCAGTCTCACCAAAGATGGTGCTTGTGAAAGATGAAGAATAAGAAAAAGGGGTGGTAAAATTGTAAATTGTGTATTTATTATAACAACTTTATCGTAGATCATATATACAATTAATTAATGAAGATAACATAATCCATATAGTTTAATGTAAAATCAACCGAACAACACCTCAGACTATTGTGAAAGTCAAGTGGGCATAGAATGAACAATTTGTTGCATCGCAGATCTCTCTTCGACACACACACATCTATTATAAAAGACAATTTACAAATTTAGCAACGTGTGAATAAATGTTTATGATTGTATATTATTAGACTTTTCCCTTTGTTATAAGATTAGTTTTGTGATGAAAGATGATATTAGTTTTCTTTTTTATTTAGAATAAATTTTTTATCTAATTTTGTTGGTACAATTATCCATGGAATTTTGAGACCAACAATTCAAAACCTTGGCATCTGTCTATTAGAATCGTTACTTTTGCACAAAAAACTTTATACATCGATGTTTGGACGATTTCACATGTTTTTTTTGTTACATCTAGACAAATTTTACCTCCCGCCGCATTGCACGGACATATTACTATTACTAGTACATATAAAAGGAAAAATCTTGGGATAGTGAGGTGGCACCATGAGGATTGAGTACTCTCAAATGGTGAGTTCTGGTTGATTTGGAGTTATCCCACATTGGTGAGAAGTTAAAACATTGGAACAAAGTGGTATATATAAGAAAAGTGGATGTGATACATTTGTCTAAGTTCATGTGGTTTAACTTATAGGGTTGTCAATTTTGGATGACCTTCTTTATGAAGAAAAAAATTTAGTTTGATTCAAAAGGTTGTCTTATTTTAGATGAGAGGAAAATCTTGAAGAAAAAGTTATTTTCTATATATATTTAAAAGGGAAATCTTGAAGTATTGAGGTGACACCATGAGAACGAGTATCCTCAAATGTGAACTGTGATTTATTTAGAGTTGTCCCACATTGGTGGGAAGTTGAAACATTGGAACAAAATGGTGTGTATAAGAAAAGCCGATGGAATGCATTTGTGTCTATATAAAAGGACAACTTTGGGTATTGATGTTACACCATGAGAATTGAGTATTTTGAAACTGAGTTTTGAGAATTGAGCAACATAGGAACATACCCACGACTCCACTGTTACAACATACTCAACATTCCAGCATACTCCGACACATTAAACAGTACCTAACCGACTTAAAAACAGTACCGAATATTTCCAGATATAGGAGGGTCTGAACCTGAAACGACGATCACCCGACCCACAACCTCCTATGCTCAAAGCAAACTTTCACACCTTCCAATCCAGATTCCTGTTTCGACAACGTCTCTCAATCCATTCAAAGCTCTTTCTTTGTAGTTCGAAGAACATGTCTTCCAAACGCGATTTTTCACCTTTGAAGACGATCTTGTTACGATGTCCCCAAATTAGATATAAGATAGACCAAACCGCATCCGTCTAACGATTCTGCAAGATTTGGCTGCACTAACACGTCGTTATTTGACACAGATTGTAATACATACTATGATAAAAAAAAACAACAATCATTAATTTAAAAAATATAAAAATAAAAATAGTATTTTTCAACTAACCACAAAGATTTAAAACGTAATTTACTCTAGAATAAAATACGAAAAAGAATATTCATTAAAATAAAAAAATAATAACGAGAAAGGATGGATCCCCCCATTTTCAGCCGACGTAAATCTTTGCCAGTTTTGGGTGGAGGAAGAGAAAGGCGAAGACAGTGAGATTCGGAGCCACACTACCAGAGAGAAAGGGGGAGAAAGAAAAGAGCGGCATTCACAACAATCTACTCCCCCCCTCTCTTTGATTCTTTTCTTCATTGTTGGAATTTAATTTCCATTCAAAATTCATCTGGGTTTGCTTGATTTCTCGATCTTTTGACGCAATTTCAAAGGGAGTTTATCTTTATTTCAGATTCTGAACACTCGGCAACGAAGAACTGAAGTGACCTATCAGATCTCCAAAATTGTGATCAAGGTAAATCATCATTTGCGTTTGATCTTCTTTGGTTCTTGGGGTTGATTTATCTCCAATCTTTGATCCTTCAAAATCGATCCAAAATTCAACGCGAAAACAACACTACATGTATTGCCCGGAAACTGTTCGACAAAATGCCAGACAGAAATGCGGGTTCTTCGTCTTTCATAGGGTTTCTGTCCATGAAATCGTTGCTCGGTCTTTTGTCGATTGCATTAATGGTGTTCATCTTATCTTGGTTCTTACTCTTGGGCTCCACTGGCCGTTCTCGATTCATCGATCACAATCTCTTACCCCATTCAAAGCATTATAAAAATTATATGCCAATTGCTCCAAAACACAATGCACCATTGATGAATCATGAAAAACAAGAAACTCTTAGAGTCTTTATGTACGATTTACCTTCAGAGTTCCATTTTGAGATCCTAAATTGGAAGCCGGAGGGCAAGACAGTATGGCCGGACATCCGTGTGAAAGTACCAGAATACCCCGGTGGATTGAACTTACAGCATAGCGTAGCATACTGGCTTACTCTAGACCTTTTAGCCTCAGAATTCAGCGAAAATGGTGGTCGAAACGCCATTAGAGTTCATAACTCAAGTGAAGCTGATATCATATTTGTGCCATTTTTCTCTTCCGTATGTTTTAATCGGTTTTCAAGAACGAACCCACATCAAAAAACAAACAAAAACAAGGATTTACAACAGAGATTGGTGAAGTACTTAACGGGTCAACCCGAATGGCAAAGATCCGGTGGCATTGATCATCTAATCGTGGCTCATCATCCCAATAGTTTACTCGATGCAAGAATGCAGCTATGGCCAGCCATGTTCATTCTTTCGGATTTCGGAAGGTACCCACCAACCATAGCCAATATCGATAAAGATGTGATTGCACCTTACAAACATATCATCGGAAGCTATGTGAACGATTCATCTGGTTTTGACAGCCGCCCGATCTTGCTGTTTTTCCAGGGCGCCATTTACAGGAAAGACGGTGGTTTTATCCGTCAAGAAATCTTTTACCTTTTAAAGAAAGAAAAAGATGTTCACTTTGCATTCGGAAGTGTTAAAAAACAAGGTGTTTCCTCGGCTACAAAAGGAATGCATTTATCTAAATTCTGTCTTAATATAGCAGGAGACACCCCTTCATCGAATCGCTTATTTGATGCCATTGCTAGCCACTGTGTTCCTGTGATTATTAGCGACGAAATCGAGCTACCCTTTGAAGACATTCTTGATTACTCTGAGTTTTGTGTTTTTGTTAGAACATCAGATGCGTTAAAAGACGAGTTTCTGATCAATTTCATCCGAAGCATCGGGAGAGATGAGTGGACTCAGAAGTGGGCTAAGCTCAAAGAAGTTGAACACTTTTTCGAGTACCAGTATCCCTCAAAGAAAGGCGACGCTGTGCAGATGATATGGCGAGCTGTTTCGAAGAAAGTTCCTGTTATAAAGAGGAAGTTACATGCGTCTAAACGGTTTTCGCGATTCGATAAACCTGCACGTAAGTCGTTTCCGTTGCCGAGAAACTTTACATCTTGATACAAATTGATGTTAGAAGATAGAAGATATATAGAAAGTATAAAGAATACAAATAGGATTTTTAGATGAAAACTTAGTCATATTCATTAATGAATCATTCACATTCACAGTTTTGTAATTTGATATAATCTGTAATGAAAACTTAGTCCTTCATTAATGAATCATTAATTAGAATTTCGGGTTTCAGTGATATAGCAATCGATAAAGACTTAAGGGGCTGTTTGACAGTTGCTGAATGGTTTGGTGCAAAATTATTAAGTGGTCAGAATAATTAAGAGACTCTTATGATATAGTGCAAAATGAAATATGATTGTTTGATAATTGTTCATAATGAAATTAGCGTGCTTAATGGTTAAGGGAGGCCCAAGATACCAAATCATTCGGAGGGTTTTAGAACCATGAAGAGGCAAACTTTTTTTTGCCAAACAAGATTCACCTCTTAAATATTCAGAGGTCGCCACTTAATGAAACGATTAAGAGGTAAACAAACAGCCCCTTTTGACAAAAGCTAACATGATGACGAACATTTTTCTAAACTGAAACCACATTAACTGCAAGAATACAAATAGGATTTTTAGATGAAAACTTAGTCATATTCATTAATGAATCATTCACATTCACAGTTTTGTAATTTGATATAATCTGTAATGAAAACTTAGTCCTTCATTAATGAATCATTAATTAGAATTTCGGGTTTCAGTGATATAGCAATCGATAAAGACTTAAGGGGCTGTTTGGCAGTTGCTGAATGGTTTGGTGCAAAATTATTAAGTGGTCAGAATAATTAAGAGACTCTTATGATATAGTGTAAAACGAAATATAGTTGTTTGATAATTGTTCATAATGAAATTAGGGTGCTGAATGGTTAAGTGAGACCCAAGATACAAAATCATTCATAGAATTTTAGAACCATTAAGAGACGGTTTTTTTTTGCCAAACAAGATTCACCTCTCAGCAATTCAGAGGTTGCCTCTTAATGGAACTATTAAGAGGTAAACAAACAGCCCCTTTTGACAAAAGCTAACATGATGAAAAACATTTTTCTAAACCGAAACCACATTAACCACAATCGGACTCCTAACTCTGTGAACGTTATTCAACCACATCAACGACCCAAACTCGATGCTGCCGTTACTGCTCTTATAAGGTACAAAATCTATCCTGTAAGTCATCTTCTCCCCCGACTTCGAAAACCGCAGGACATCAGGATAAACAGAAGCTTTTAGTCCAGTTATTTCTAGTTTTGAATAATAAACTGTCGGGCCATTACCAACGTATGTAACCGTCCTGTAAACCGATAAACTTCCAGCCATATTAGCGACACCAATGGACGGATAGTTGAAGTTGTAAGCGGGTGTGGGCGGTTTCCGGCAATAAACTGGTGTTGCGGTCAAGTTCTTGAGTTGTGCAAGGCTTGCACCGGTGCTGCAAAGGAGGTCGATGACATCATCGGCGTTGAAATCGTACACGAGCCCCGGATCTAGGGCTGCAGCCGGATTTACGTGTCCTGATCCGTAATCAAAAGGGGTTGCGGGGGTAGAATCGTCGTTTCTGATGAAGTTTCGGGTGTTATCGGTGGTGGTGGCTGTCGTCATTATAGCGGATTTTATGATGGCGGGGCTCCAATTTGGGTGAACGGATTTTAAAAGTGTCGCGATTGCAGCGATGTGTGGACATGACATGGAAGTGCCTGATATTATGTTGTAGTCGATGCTGTTGCCAGCAGTTTTTTCCGTCGCGATAGGTGACCATGCGGCCAAAATGTTCACTCCTGGTGCGGTGATATCTGGCTGCATTCGGAATTTTATGATCATCATGTGTTAGGATTCGAGCATTTGGTTAAAACTTACTCCCCGTCCGCAGAATAAGTGTCCACAATGAAAATGGTTCTCATTTTAGAATTCCTGTTACTGTTATAATTAATTAAATGACGGTTGTACCCTTAATAACAAGGGAGTAACGAGTTTCTCCCTCTCATAATTAAGGGTAAAATCGGAAAGCAGACACTTGATTTTGAAAATACATGCTTATTTTGTAACAAACTAAAATAGAAATTTATGTTACTATTATAATTAACTAAATGACAATTGTACCCTTGATAACAAGGGAGTAATGAGTTTATAATTAAGGGTAAAATCGGAAAGTAGACACTTAATTTTGAAAATGTGTTTTTTTTGTAACAAACTAAGAAATGCGGAGACTTATTTTGGGATGGAAGGAGTAATAGAACGGGAAGATACGAACTTTGATGATGTCGGGAGTTATAATGTTCGGTCCCTTGGAGGAGAAGATGGCCATGGCCGGTGCGGGTTTTGTCCCGACATGTGTAACCGTTTGGAAGATGCGAGCCATCGGATTCCTGAAATCAGGTGTATCATAAATTTGTTCTTAGAGAATCCACAACAGAGCTTTTTAGAGTGTTTTTTGGTCAGTTAAGCATGTAAACCATTGTAGATGCTCTTAAATTGTACTTCGAATAAAGAATGCAAGATCTAGGAACTTACTTTTCGGTGTTCATGTACGATTGAAGCTCTACTGCTTCCGCTTGACCGATTAAAACGCTAGAAACTACAGATTGAAACAAAGCGTATTTCGCAAGAGGATCTACGAGGATCATCCCTGCACCACCGCCTTCTTTTATTGCAATGGCTTTCTCTTTTCTATCATCGGTCAACATCTCGAGCATACACACGACGATCTTCCCCTTGATCAAGATTGGATCCATGGTATTTCTTCTGCAAAAGCTAGACAAGAGAAGTCGGAAACGACAATTAGTTGTTTCATTTCTGACAAACAAGTGTCACGAAAATGTAAGTCGCGACGAAAGTATCGCCATCAAATTTGGTTCGGACGTATTGTTTGCGGTCTTTGATGACGATCTTGGTGCAAAAAGCATCACATTTTAACAAAAATGGGTATTTTACGATGTCCGGCGGTCATTGAACGTCTTAATAGAGTATTTAACAAGATCTTTAAGTTATAGAACAAAATGATTCTTCAATTTTTTAGATTTGTGTATTTTTATTTTATTTGTTGTCTAATACCAATTTTAATAAACTAAAATTATATTTATCTTTAAGTTTTAATATGATGAAGTTAATAAATATAAGGGTATTATTAAAAATATATGTAATTAAAATAAAAGATAATATACTTGGAATATTCTATAATAGAGTGTAAAATAGAGAAATACATTGGAGATGCCGTAATAATAAGATAAAATTTTCTTGTATCTAGTTAGACTGATCAACTTTGTCGATGGTCGCTTAACTTCATCCTAACAACTTATTGTAACATTGTTGTACAAGATTCAAAAGTATTAAGTCATCTTAAATTTATGTATTTACGACGGTTAAAGTCCGGAAAACCCCATTTTTATTGTTGTCACTAGATTTATTACGATGAAAATAGTGTCACGAAATTTCTGGTACTATTTTCTTCCGACCCAATAAAACACATTTCATTCATGACGATATTTTTAAGTTCGCAACGCTTTTGTGATGCTTATTACCGTCCCTATTTTTATTGCAATTACCGAGTTCGTTAGAATACCTTGCATTTCTAGAGGAGATTCCTGAAGCTGCCGCAACACTCCCATATATCAAACCGTATTGTTTCCCTTGATCCGGTTCCGGAGTCGTATTTACGCCAAAACCCTTCAACTGTTTCAAATTTCCAAGAATCACATACGAGGGAAACTCACGATCCATCGTACTAGCCCCAACCGTGAGGATCCACGGAGCCACATTGGACGCCGAACGTGGCAAAAAACTGTTCCCAGCCGACGCACATACAACAACACCCTTCTCGAACGCGTGAAACGCTCCTATCGAAATCGCATCCTGAAAATATACCGGTTGTGGCGGGAGTGGACCGAGAGACAGAGAAATGAGGTCGACGCCATCGTGAATCGCGTCATCGATTGCCGCAAGAACGTCGGCGTCTTCGCAATCGTCAAACCAACACGCTTTGTAGATGGAAAGTCGAGCGTTTGGTACGCCTCCTGTTGCGGTGCCGGAGGCTAACCCGTGTAGAGAGACGTTGGAGACCTTGGATCCGGCGATTGTTGATGAGGTGTGAGTACCGTGGCCTTCGCTGTCTCGTGGAGAGCGGAAGAAGGTGAGGTTGGAGTTCTCGAGAGGTCCATTTACTGCTTCGAATCCTTTCGAGTAGTATCTGGCTCCTATAATCTTCCTGCAAAAGACCATCGGAAGTAAATGGAGTCGGGAAATAAGGTGTATGCGGTCTTTGGTGCAACGGTACTCAGGTTACCTTAGCTTTCTACGAGGTCAAGGGTTCAAACTTCAAACCTTACCAATCGTGAGTACTGTGTGCGAGTTTTGCGGTATATAAATATTAGAGAAAGATTCAGGGAAAACTCTAAATAAATGAAAAACTAAATAAAGAAAAAAATCATTGATCCAATAGGTGTGATTAAGGAGACAGATACAACTTTATTTTAAATTAAAAAATCTCTCACCCTTATTTTTTAAATAAAAATATACGAAATATGATCAAAACTCGAACAAATTAAATTACACCAAAAAAAACAATCATATTTTTCTCTTTAATTTGACATTCATATTCATGTATTTCTTCATCCCTTTTTTCATGGTTGTCTGGTTTTTCATTTATTTAAGAGCATCTCCGACAGCTTCCCCATAATTTCTCCAAAATGGAGAACCAAAAGTCAAAATCCCTAAAAAAAATTACATTCATCTCCAACAGATTCCCCATTTTGGAGAAAAAACAATAATTATAATATTAAAATCTTGTATTTATCTATTAAAATATTATTTCTCTCTAAATATTATTTTTCAAAGATTTCTATTGGTGCTCTCACTAAGTAATCATTTTTGGGGTTAATTCCATATTTGGATAAATACTCTTTCTCCATTTTGGAGATAGTTTTGGAAAGCCGTTGGAGCAAAAAAAAAATCCCCTTATTCTCCATTTTCTCCAAAATGAGAAATCTGTTGGAGATGCTCTAACATTTTCCCCTTAACCTTACCCATGAATATTATATACTCCAAAAATAGAAAAAAAATGGTATACATGCACAAGTACAATAAAAGCCATCATTTGCCACAATAGATTGCAACTCCTCAGGTCAAGGGTACAAATTGCACCACAAATGAGGACTACGTATTAGTTTTGCCATATATAAATATTATATGTTTAAAAAACCATTACTTGTGATGGAACAATTATTGCAACAGAAATACTAATTAATGACGCTTTTGACTTTTTGGGCGACGGATCTACCGTTGCTGAAGAGATCGTTTGTTTTCCTAGCGTAACATTACTTACCTGTTGCAGTTAGATCTCGTGAAATTCTTTCCGGGTGCACATTCTCCCTTGAACTTGGTCGGCACTGGTCCAAGTCCGTAGTCATCAAAGCTTTCCGACTCCGGCCAAACGCCTAAATTGAGCATCGTTTTGCATTAGAAACAAAATTTTCTTGATCATTATAAGGAACTAGTGTTCGTAACAAATACCAGTATCAATGACACCAACAATTGCATCCGATTTTATATCCGTTGCAAGTATGTTATATTGCGGAATAGAATCCACTCCTAGAAATCTCCACGAGTTAGTTGTATGCAATCGATTCATCCTGCTTTCGAAGACCGAAACAACACCTTCGTTTTCTGTCACATAAATCAAATCATAAACTGTTTAGAAGAGAGAAATGATATTTTAATAATATAATTGATGGTACAATTAGGGGTGTCAATTTTGTACCAACACAAACCAACCAATTTCCGTACCAACCATACCAATTTAGTTGGTACCAACCTAATTGGTTGGTATACCGTACCAACTATCTAAACTTGGTTGATACGTGGTATTAGAGATCGTGTACCGTACTGCACCGATTTATTTTTTAATTATTTATTAATTAAAGTTTAATCAATAATACAACATGTTTTGATTTATAAAATTTTAAATTATCTTGTTTTACATTTTGTTAAATTGTAACACAAATTGATATATAAAACTTGATTGAATTCATTCGCTTATCCTTAACAAATTTAATAACTCGCCTACACATTCACTCTCCATGGTTCATTCTCACTCCTCAATTGTCGCTTTTGTTAGATTATTAGTGAATGTTTGTGTTATATGAAGATTATTTGAATATTTGTATAAGTAGGGGTAAATGGTACAACGCATATCAACATGCTATTAAGCTCGACGTGTTTATGTATCTAGATGTAGTTGGTAAAGATGTCAATTTTATTAATTCTTACTTCATAATTTTGAGATGTTGGTACAAAACTGTACCAACATGTACCAACCGAAAAAAGTTGGTACCAATTTAGTTGGTACCAAGTATAATTGGTTGGTACATGGTATAAAATTTTGAGTGCCAACTGTAATTGGTTGGTACCTGGTATATGAAAAAAGACATGGTACTGTACCATGTTCACCCCTAGGTACAATCTCTAAAATGAAGAATCATTTGGAGTTGAATATAATTGTTTTGGGGGGTTTTCATTTTCGACTCTTCATTTTGAAGAAAATTTGGAGAATCAGTTGAAGATGTTCTTACAATATACAATGTTTAAGGTTACTACTATATGCGACAATAATTGTTGGTATCGGTTTATAAAATAATGTGGGAATCAAATTTAGTCGAGTTTTTTGTAGTACAACCTGAAAGTCTCGTTGCTTGATCGGGTGTAAGCATCGCGGAGAAGCCTCTAAAGCTTTTCGTATAATGGTGGATCGCCGCTTCTTTTGCTACGTTATGACTACAAAAGGATAGTTTTGTCACAACCTTTGTTTTCATTTATGGGTCCCGTGAAAATATAAATAATGAGACACATACGACATAAAAACATAAGAAAATTGACATAAGCTTGCCTTTCGAGAACCGATGCAAGCATTTCATGGTTAGCCGAGATGACGGAGTCTGAGCTCGGGTGCGAGTGTTGTCCCATGTAGACTATGTAATGCTATACGTTTAAAAAGTACAAACGGGTCAGTTAATCACAAGTCCAACAAAATTGCAAAACATTATATATATATATATATATTTTTTGAAGGGTGTCCTGGGCTATGCCTAGACTAATCCCTTAGCAAATTATGACTGTAAGACATCAGCCTTGATTAAACCTCAGTGGCCACAGGTTGTGTACGTTTGGATTCGAACCCTGGGCAAATAGAATATTCCACCACATCCCCAAGGTCTTAACCAGTACGCCACAACTCTTGTGGTTAAAACATTATAATTTCTCGTAAATTGAACCATTTATGATAAAAGTTCTAAGCGCGAAATGGTACCATTTTGTCAACGGCTCCATTAACAATCGTAAGCGTAACGAGCAAAAACAGACCGAAAAATCGTATTAATTTCATTGTTAGGAAGCAGTCTTGAGGCTTTCTTTTTTTAGAAAGTGAAGAACCAAGTAAGAGATTTAGCAAATTTATAGTTGAAAGTGTACACTTTAATAAGTCGAATTTAAGGGACATAAAATTGGAAAAACGAATAATTTTAATTAATTTAAAAATTGAGTCGAAGGGAAGCATCGATTAGCCGGCTGGTCAAGTAGCTTCCTGAGCCGGCTTTTGTTTTTTTGCTTCAAGAAAATTATGTTATGAAATTATGATTTTTTTTAAATAAACAAAAATAATGAAATAATAGGAAAAAGGGAAAGAAAAATGGAGAAAGGTGGTGACTTGAGATGGTTGGTTATTAGTTAGATGATGAATATTA